>CM055852.1:14166362-14766362 GCA_029490765.1 Euthynnus affinis | reverse complement strand
TAATGAAGTATCAGTGGAGACAGACTAGTGTGGAGGTGACCACAGGTTTGGAGTGTGTGACCACAAATGCTGATGAATAGAGGCCGTGTGAAAATGAGGCCTCCTAAGCTGTGTGTGGGGCTAATTCACAGAGCCACTCAGGGGAAATTATGAATCAGATTGTTTTCGACACTACAGCAAGAATTCGAGCTCAGAGAGAGGCGTAGAGAGAGAGTGAGAGAGGGGCATGGAAAGAATCACAGAGGATTTATGATGTCTGAGCCCTCCTGTGAGAGAGCCTTTCCTCTGACAGGCAAGGAAATACTTCTCCAATCTGTCTCCCTGCTGACACCAGTGTGTAACAGACACATACATCCCCCCCTCCCCTCCCTTAACCCACCCCCACCCCCTCACTTTCCCTGTGTTGTTCTTCATCTGCCCTGTCTTTAAATCCGCAGTAATGATGCAGCTCATTGAAAGTGGTGAGAGCAGAGGAAAGAGAGACTGGGAGGGGGAAAAAAAGAAGAAGTAGAAGGAAAAAAGTGGGATACATCCAGTCCCCAGAGCCCCAGGGATTCCCGAGCTGTGGAAAATGTGTGCTCTTCTTCTCTTCATCCTCCTCCAGAGAGCACAGTTTCCAGGAAGTGTAGGGGTTAAGAACACACAGTTTGGCGCTGACCTCTCACCTCTGATTAGCCTAGCGTAGCCGCTAAGTGGTTCTCTGTGACTCCTCCACTCAGCCCGCCAGCCTTCTCGGGCCATTTTCACACAGTAGCAGCAGGCATGATGTATTTCATTCGTCACGTGGCTGCAGCTATTGTGGTGAATGGGTAACCAGGCCACTGTTTAACAGTGCAGTGTAGCTTGGTTTCATTTAGGGGACAAATATGCATGTCCACTTTTACCAGTGATGTACACGCAGCTTGATGTAGCTGAGACATGCTAACTAACAACAGGCTTCAGTTCTGTTGCTGTACTTGAAAGCCTGCAGGTGGTAACCCCCGGCTTGTTTGTGGCTTTGCATTGTGTGATTTTAAAGCTGTGCTGCTGTGAGCAAAACCACTGGCTTTATTCTTGTTTTTTCCTCTTCTCCCACAGCTGACCCATTTATGACCCGTTTTTTCTCGTCATGCCTGATATTAGAAAAGTTTAATCATTGCTGGGAGACATACAAAGAGGATTAACATTCCTGGGTCTCCTACACTCAGACGTTGCCCCTCTCCCTCCCGCTTCTCCTGTTTGGTCTCTCACCCCCTCTCTTTCCTCCTCACTTCTCTCCACTTTTTGCCCACTTTCTCATTCCTCTGCTTGTTACTTCAATCTATTGCTATTTTCATAATTTTCCAGTCAGTAATAAGATATCTAACTGACCTCAGGTTTTACCATCTTGTCGATTCTGCTATCTGTAAAAGTGGGTGGCAGTGCGTTACACTGCCAACAAAAGCCGCAGCTATAATGACAGCATCAGATATTTAATGTTACTCTTATTCCTCTTCCCCTTCCTTTGTTTGTTTGCATCTGTGCAGGACATGATGTCATTGTTTATGTTTGCGCTGGACAGTTGAGCTGCAATTACAGCATTTTACCATGGAGGCTTCTTTTGCTCTCAGCGTGGAGGCTGAAGCCTCTGTGTTCGGGTGTGTGTGTGTGTGTGGGCTCCCTGGTGCCATGTACTCTGTAATACATACAGGATGCGTCTGCTGTCTGTGTATACTGTATCAACAGAGCATCTGTATGCTGTCACCTACTGTACACAGCATTCTCTGTACGGACAGTAATAGCAGGGCTGTATTTTACTTAGTAATGAGTTTGAAGAGAGATTAATGTGGTTAGAGTGTGCAGCTGAGTGTCTCCAATCAGCTCCACGTCTTGTCTATCTATAACTGATCATGTGTACAAGTCTCTGACTGTCCCGCCGCACTACCTCACACACAGATCTAACTATTTCCAAAAACCACAGAATGCTCAAGTTTATGTTTATAACATTGAGATAAGATCCGACAGATCAGCTCCAACCAGGTCTTATCAGGTGCAATTGAGTAAGAGATTGGCCACCGTGGCATTCAGTGGTTGGGTGTAGCACCCACTCCTTTTTTAACACACTGTCCAACTATTCAGCAGTGGAATGAGCGGATAAAGACATATCATGATAGGGGAGTGTTGAATGTTTCACATGTTATCCACAGCCCAGCAGCACCAGGTGCACATTTGACCCTTGAATGTAAAAAAAGGATCAAATGCTAGTCAAAACTTATTTTACAGTATATCACTGTTATATGAGTTTAAAACCGATATGTAGGATCAGTGAGGCGCGATTGTAACATTGATTTGGATACTGAAAGTCCACAGTTGACAGAAAAAACATCACTTTGTTAGTGTATTTAAGCATTACATGTGTATGTTTTTCATATGAGGCCATGTGTGGGCTAACATCAGATAGCTTTCTGCTGTAGCTGTAGAGCAGGGTAGTATTTCCCAGAGTTTGTTTGATGTATGATGCTATCTACTGGATGTATAGCACTACCTCAGTGCTGTCTCCAGATTGATGAGTAGTCTGCCTGAGGCTATACAGTAGAGGCTCAGCTAGCCTTTGAAGTTCTTTGTTGATGAAGTCAGCCGTCATCAGTCACAGCCTTGTTTCAGCTTTCCTACATCATGCTTCAAGAGTTTAAGTATTTTCTGGCTTGTATATCTAGCTAATTTGGACAGCTCAAATATGTATTTTTATTGTACTGAATAGGCTGTGCTACTAAAACCAAGTGCTACACAGGTAGCCAAAACACAAACCAAAACAAATATTAAGCTTTATAGCTGTTTTGGACCTTTCCTGAGCCATCAGAACAGTTTGAACTCTGGCATCTTATACTGTGAGTGTTTGTGCCTCTGCAGGAAGGATATGACCGCGTTCTTCCATGAGTGATTACTTTATTGGGTTTTTAATTGCTGTTGGTAGTTAGTGGAAAGTGCCGCTTTAGGCGCCAATCCAAAACGTCCCATTTAATAAGTGTTAAATATAACTGACATGGCCATGGCATATGGTTCACATCATTTTTACGCTCATCAAAACATTTTAGTGTGCACCAGGGCCCAGTGGAAATGGCCAATGTCATCCTGCACGCAGCCACTCCTGTCAACTCATGGGATGAATAGGATCACCCAGACTGGCTTTGGAATTAATCGGTATTTCCTGTGATCTGAGCTAACTGAGTGGATCTAAGCCATTTAAAAAAAAACAAAAAAAACTTGCGCAACGCACAAGAAGAGAGTTCACAAGATTGCAGGCTGATTTGGACTTTTATTTTAGGATTCACCCTCATTGTCAGTGTTTTGGGCAAGAAAGTGTTAAATGGTGAAATAGCTGTGTCATTAGCGTTATCTCTTGTGGTCCAACCAGCCACAATCTGACCCCTCTCTCTGCCTCTGCGTCGCAGCAGCTTTCATCAGTCATAGAGCTGTTCCTCTCAGCCTATCATCAGCTGTCATTAGTGCTCTGAGAGGCCCCTGCTCTTACTCACACACACGCATACACACACACTTATACACACAGGTGACACAGCGCAGGCTATTCTTCAAGGTTAGGCCGTAACGCCTTTACCACATGAGAGCCTTTGATAATTTTTCAGCCTGAAATATCAGAGAAAGAAGTTCATCCGTTATCCATTCATTTATCATAAAGTTCAATATATACTGATGCTTTGCGATGCCTGCCTTGTGTTTGTGTTATGATTGTCCTTGTCTAGGAGAAACCTTTACCCAGAAACCTCAGCACACACCCTAATTGATTGCTACTTGTCATTGACCATGACCGGTCATAACACACAAACACACAGACACACACACACATGCACAGACCCACCTTTCTGATACCGTATCTTCTCCAAAGGCATTGCTTGTTGACAGGCAGCCAATAAAGCCTTCATTTTCTGGAATGACAGCAGGAATTATTGCAACCACTCTGTCTCTGTCTGACTGAACACACACATCTGTCTCTGAAGTAGTTTTACTTTGACAAAGATGTGACCCAGTTTTTACCCTTAAGGCCCTCAACAGGCCTTTATCGTTTCTGTCTTTTTCATGGTACATGCATATCCCTTCCACCCTGTTAGCAGATACGGCAAGTATACTGTTCCCTTTGAAATACTCTTATGTAAGTATTTTTAATCCTTGGAAAAAATGTACTTGGGAACTCACTTTAAACATTTGGCTTGGCGAATAAAACATGAGCGGTTACATGTGCTGCCCACTGATTAAATACATGAGACATTTACATGCCACATTATAGAGGGGTTGTTGCTTTGTAGGAGTAAAGTGCTGCTGTTTATTTGACTGTAGATTTTTTCTTGCTATACTACATTTTTTATTTCAAAGAGCAAAGCAGTTACTGACACAGACAATGCAGAGTAATATAGTTAAGAACCTCTTTGCTTTCTGCCTGAAACTTGTTCAGTTAGCTCGGGCCTCTTCTGGGGAGCCAGCTCAGGCTGATCCGACTGACTCAGAGCCCCTGTTGTCGTTGTGAAAATGTGTTGATGTTTGCTTTGGCGTGGAGGAAACCTGTAAAAGTCTATTCTTAGCCTTTGAAAAATTAAATCAGGCAGCCGCCAAGCTGCTGGCTGTGAACTGAGTGACTGTGTCATGTTAGTGCCTGGTAAACACAGATAAACACACACATACACACATCAGTGACAAACCTATATATTTCCAAGTGTAACCATGAGGTTAATTACAGGCGTGCACAAGTGCACATATGTAGGTATGTACATGTATATGTGCCGAACCCTGTCTATATCTGTCTATCTGTAAATGAGCCAGTGCAGCACAGTTTGAGCATTGTGTGATGAGTTTGGCATAGGAAGCTGTTGATTTGTTGACTTGTCCCTCAGCGTCAACAGAGCTGCCAGCAGTAGGTCTACAGTCAGTGAAATGGCAAAGAGAGAGAGGAGAGGAGAAGGTGAGGGGGCGTCAAGGCTGGACTGGAATCACAGAGCTGTCGTGACTGCAAACTGATCATAGTTTCCTGTGATATGAGGATACATACGCACACTGGTATTCATTAAAGCAACAAATGTGCTGTTGGCATGTCGTTTAGCTTCCACTTGTGATGCATCACAATCTCCAAGAGCACAAGGTAACATCTTGAAATGGCTAGATTTGTGCCACCAACAGGTCAAAAGCAATTCATTTACTAATTTAGAATTTTTTCCAGCCTTGAGTGTAATGTTTCCAACCACAAATCGGGACATTTTTAAAAAAAACATCAGTCATGATGTTTTCTGTTGCCATCGAAGATGAAGGTTGCGTAACTTTGAGGAAGTATAAACCACGTTTCAAGTGATCATTTTAACCCAAACCATGATCTTTCCCTAACCCTAACCAAGTGATTTTTGCATCTAAACCTAACCAGACCTTAACCACAGTGTTGTCACATCATAAAACATAATTATTTTTTTTACATTTTGTAACATTTATAATGGTTTTGGAAAGTAGCATATTACAGTCCTGTGGGTCATTCTGGACTGCATTACTGCGGCTGCTAGATGGCATAAATTTAACTACAGGTCGTCTTTTGCCGGCTATCATTTAATTATGAGGATGTGTTGAACCATCAACCACTACCAGCACTACCAAGTTCCATGTGTTTTCATTCAAAAGACTGCTTTTCTTTATTCATTCTCCTCTTTCAGATCAAATTATTCTTGTATTTTGATGTGGCCATTATTCATTTTTATTAAACTGTGGAGTTGTGTTTTTAGATTTCAGGATTGCATATTTTTTATGTTGAATGTCTTGTGTTTCTTTATGTTTCTTGGATTTTTGTATTTATGTCTATAGTCCATAAATGTATCGTATCGTATCGTATTGTATATATCATATCATATGTCATATCACATCATGTCATATGGATATGTAAGATACAGTCCACACACACTTGTGAAATGATGCTGGATAAAGCAAATACTACACAGCTTGCACTATAATACCTTTTAGTGTAGGTTTTCCATTCTTTCAACATTTTCCGATCAAATAAATAGCAGGAAAAGGATTATGAAGTCCTGACAGAATAAAAGTATGTGCAATCACACAGATAGTATTTATACATATTGTATTTTATCAATAGAAACATTTGTTGAGATAGAGATTTATCTCATTGAACTGAAAAAATTCTAGCCACAGGAAACTTGTAGCACATAGAGGACAAAAACACATGACAGAGCTTCTCAGGGCAGGGAGACTCTAAGAATCAGGTCACATCATCGGAATATTTGGGCGGTGAGTGTTAACATGGATCAAAACCTGACGCCATGTCTTCCAGGCAAAGGGCTGGTCCCCTGGGTAGCACTAATGACACATCTAGCGAGGACAGCTCATCCAAAGCTTTGAGTGGTGAGTAAACAGAGACTTACTGGTTGGTGCCCGGTGGTCACAGTGATGACTGTAAGGTGGATGGGGCTAATTCATGTGTTAGGAGCGGGATGGGCTTCCAGGAAAAGGGACTTAAGAGACAATGCAGGGACAAGAAGGGATGGGGCGGCAGGGTGGTAGTGTGGGTTCTGCTCTCAGACCAGATCAACACAGTCCGCAGTCTAGGAATCTCCCTTTTGTTTCTGCCAGCCATTGTGTATCAAAGCGATTGTGCTACTTGAAAAATGGTGCCATTCATCTGTACCTACAGATATGCACTCCGTAACTGCTGAGCAAACTGCTCTTGTCTCTTGTCTTGCATTGTGAGGTGTGTGTCTGCAAATGCGCATATGTTTGTGTGTGTGTGTGTGCTGTCGGCCAGCTCTTTCGTTATAAGCTGGTGTTGACAGGGAGAGACAGAGGTTGTGTAGAGTGTGATGAAGGAGCCAGGGGAGCTCTTTCAGATAGATGAAGGTCAAAACTACCAAGGGTTTCATCATCACTCACTCACGTTGACTGCACTGACCGAAAGATGACTGCTCTCCTCCTGACAATGTATAGACAAAAAGTCTGAAACAGGCAGGAACAGTAGCAGCAAAATGCTGACCGTCTAATACGCTTAACATCGCCATCCCTAAGTTTATTAGAGTCGGGGGACCAAATTCAGTAGGAAAACAGCTCAAATGTAGATGTAAGCAATTTTATGAAGTAGCATTCCAGGCAACACTTCAAAGTAAAGCCTTCCTCCTTGCCTTATCTTCCTCAGACTTCTAGTGGCTACAAGGTTTTTACTGTGAGGCAGCTGCTGGCATTCAGTGTACACGGAAGTGTGTAGGCTACTGTGTGTTGGAATGCCAATTCTTTGCATTTAATCTGGATTTGTGCATTTTACATGACTTTTTCTGTCAAAGGATCAGTTTCAAACATTGCACAGGAGGACTTCTTTACTGTTGCAACAACAAATTATAAAGAGGGCGCAAACGCTACAGTGCATACATACATATTATGCAATTAGAGGGATTATATAGTGTTTTGCTTGGCTTCAGAAAAAAATCCCTTGATAATGCTGATCCCATGATCCTTTGGTCTTATACATGTCGCACCATTGAAACCCTTTACAATACCACCAAGATGTATGATGGTCCATCTAAAGCTGTTTCTTTTATTGAAAAAACCAACAACTTTACAGTGATGACAAAGAAGTTAATATATACAATTAATATGTGGTATCTATACACTGATACTTGTGCACATTCTGTTACTCTCTCTAAGACATCACTCGGATTCCATTTAGTGGAAAGTTTCCCTTTTTTCATGCAGGAAGTTGTTTTCTGTCCTCTGAGACTATTTTAAGTCTCTCAGTCATATTTACTGTCTCGCTACATGATGAATAAACCTGCTCCTGTTCTGCAAAACCCCTGCAGTCACAGCACATGTAACGCAGATGATGGGGCGTGTTTGTATCACGCATAATGTGCTTTGTTTGGCACAGTGTAATTAAAAAGCAATGTAATGTCCCACCATGCGGTTTGGAGAGCTGCACCCGCTCCTTCTCGGTGACTGTGATCTCACCAAGTCTGCCTAAACAAATACTTCATCTCTCAGAGGAGGAGGAGGAAGGGGAGGAGGAGGAGGAGACACAAAGAGTGAGAGGGAGAGAAATCTTTACGGTGCAACATAATGAAATATCTATTAAAGAAGAGAAAAAGGAGACACGGTTATATCAAGAAAAGACACATCTGTATATAGCACCTGGCCTCTGGGGATTCACCTTTTCGTTGTAAATGAGCTGTTCAGCCACAATATCCTTTCTGCCCACTTAGCTATATCCTGACCCACCTGAAGACACACCATGCTACAGTACCAGGAAACACAGAAACATTTGTTAATGTAAAGTGCTGCATGGTGATTCAGGTGCCCCATGATTTATTCTGGGAGATTCCAATATGTTAAAGTACCTCCAACAACTCACGGAGCTTTTTCCTCAACTTGATAGGCGGTCCAAACTAACTGTCACCATGCGCCGACTTCAATGCTTTTGCATGTCATTTAAGTTATTTAAGCAATCCACAGAGCAATGACTTCATCAGTGTACAGTATGATTGATTGTAAGTGTTTTCAGCTGCACTTCCCTTTACTGTATCTGCACATGCAACGTGTCGACATGCTGAGCGTCTGTTCCACTGTATTAGTTTCATCTGGTATGTTTGCCACATGTGAGTGGGTAGAAGCGGGAGTGTCAGCAAAAAAAAAAAAAAAAATCTTTTCATAACATTTCTCAATGAAATATCTGTAAATAAGTTGTAGATTTTAGAAATAAAGCTAGCTTTGTGGTGCAATTTGTGTCATTGCTGAAACATGCTTGAACAGAAGACATCACAGTCTTCCTCCAATCCATCTTTCTGTTTATTTGTGTGTTTATTTCATTGTCTTTCCATTCTTCCTTATTTTGGCTATATTTATGTCCAAAAAACACACTTGTCCTGAAGCAATAGTGCTGCATCCCTTATAAACAGACAGTTGCGTGACTTCTGCATGTTTGAACACAAGCTCCGGGGTCTGACATAGTTTCAGCGTGGACTCATGGAGGCCGGCTGATGTGTGGCGAAAACATGTTTCTGTGTCCGTTTTGTGTCTCTTGAAGGTCTCCAAGAGACTCTGCTCTCTCTCTGTCATTCCTTCAACTCTGATCTCTCAAACAGAGACGTAGATGAAAACACGCATCAATGAACATATTACAGCTAACGGTTGAAGTTGAGACAAAAAGAGAGTGACACAGAGAAAAATAAATAAGTATCTGCACAAAGGCAGTCACAAAGGAAATGAGGTTAGATGGACAGAGAATCGGTCCGCACAACCGACCGACCTAGTGCTTGTCTTGGCCAGAGATCAGTATGCAGAACATGTGGGAAACACTCCATCTATGGCAGATAGAGAGCAGAGTTCATTCCCCCCATAGATGTTCAAGAGGATCACAAGTTTCCAAAATCATGTAAGCTGAGCAGAGAACAAAAAAAAAAGAAAAAAAAGAAAGAAAGGCAAATCATTTACATCTGGCTCTGTCCTGCCTCTGTGGTGGTACATACAGCACTGTCTTTTCCCTCTGTCCTGTGCCGTTTGTGTCTGTTTACTCCTCTTTTTGCCTAAAAGGCTTAAGCCAGCAAGTAATGATGATTCATATTATCCATGAATTTGTTGATCCTTCTTTTTGACAATGATATTAGTCTTAAAATGCTGTACTGCAGTCTCATCAGTTTCATACTATAACCTAAAGCTTGACATTGTGCAATACATATGTTTGTGTGTTTTTCTTATACCATATTTTTACCATATATCACTTGAAGGAACAGACACAAGTTTAGCATGTTTGCCAGGAGCATAACTTAACATCTGTACATCTGATATCTATATTTTCTGCAAAGGTGCTCTCTCTTCTACTTAAACACCTGTTTTTCATTCCGTGCTTTGGATGTCTCTGCGGTCGGACAGTTGATGTCTTGACATCCCAGGGGTACTCACCCGACCCAGACCACACAACCCTCACATCCCACACTATAAAACAACACAACTCTTTTGATGAAACTTTTTCCATTGAAACATGCCTTCTCCTCTTGCCCAAGCGCTCTGCTATGCCAAACATGTGCTGCTCTTTTGAAATGTTGGATCATTAATGTCCATAAACACTTCAAACGCTGAGGAGCGATTGCTCTGAAGCTGGTCGGTTGGAGCTGCATTTGGTGGGGTTATTGTTTTAGGCAGCGGGGGGAAAGTACAGACCGTTTTTTGGGCGAACGATCTGCTCATGGAAAGGAATCAGATGATTAAGCCTGTGCAGTCTGTATTCACACCAAGGACAAATACCAGCAGGGAATATTTGAGAACTTTGGTTACAGCAGATTTGTGTGAATATTTATTGCAGTAGGCTTTATTGTAAAAATTCTTGTTCAGATTTTTAGGTCTTTTTGATATATTGTGAAATTCAATGCATCATTTGTGTATTAAAATTTTTAAATACCTTGTGGAGACATCATGCATCATCACTGGAGATGTGAAGCTGTACTTTACACCACATCATTAAAATCTCATTTCCTTTGTTTTGTCAACCTGAAACACAGAAACAATGGCATCAGTTCAGCTTCTGTGCTAAACAAGCATTTTTCTTTTTCTTTTTTTCAAGTGATGCTTACAAAGTTTCCTAGTTGAATGTTGTGGATGTATTAAACTGTGAACAGTATCTTCAGTGCTGTAGTTACAGGACAAATGTGTGTTTTGTCATCTCAGTGGCTTGTGTGATGATATCATGGGATTTACTAGGAGCAAAGCCTGACAGAAGAGATGCTCTATGGTGCAGAGGAGAAGTGTCTGTGGTTTGTCATCGGAGAAAAGAGGAATAAATAAAAGATGAGAAAAGTGAGATGTCTGTCATCCAGAGGCTAAAGAGGTGCAGAAGGTAGAAAAAAAAGCAAAAGGCAAAAACGGCCTTCCGTAGAGCTGTAAGACTGCTTAAATAATGCAAGGCCAATTAAGATGAAAACACTGGTGTAAGTAAATTCAGCTTTTCTTTCAAAAAGGTGTAAACAATTAGTGGATGAATCAGAATCATTTATCAAGCAATAATGCCAGATATTTGCTGGTTCTAGACTCACTGAAGTTTGTTTTTCTCTGTTTTAAATCATTGTAAATTTAATATATTTGGATTTTAGACTGTTGGTTGGGCAAAACAAGCAATTTGGGCTCTGGGAAGTTGTTATGGGCGTTTTACTGACATTTTCAGGGTGAAAGCTTAATCAATTAATCTGAAAAGAACCTCATTATTTGCAGCCCTAAGGTGTAGAACAACAAAAAAGACTTTATTCGTTAAGAAGAAGGCTGACAGACCACTTCAGTCTCTTAGATTCTTGATTATCTGGGTTTGCAAATCAGCCACTCAGGACAGGAAAAAGAAGACCTGTTATCTCAAGATTACTGACAAGCAAACGTTCCAAACAAATAAACAGTGCGTTGTCTGCCTCCAAATATAAAACATTTATTTGCTTGCTTTTTCAACAGTGACTTCCAGCTAATTCTCTTTTCCTTCCTCTTTGGGCTAAACCTCCATCAGTTTTTGCCAGCACACATTTTAGTTTTGGTAAGTCTTGGCACAGTTGGCCCGGCAAAATCCAACACATTGGAAACATCTTGCCAACTGCTCTGGAGTTGTTAAAGGGGACGTATCATGCACATTCCTAGGTCTATATTTATATTCTGGGGCTCCACTAGTATATTTTTGCATGATTTACAGTCATGTCAAAAAACTCTTTAACTTATTCTGGCCCTTAACGCAGCCACTCACTTCAGGCTCTGCCTGAAACAGGCTGTGTTAGCGCTTGTCTCTTTAAGGCCCCCCTCCCGATGAACCCACTCTGTTCTGATTGGTTAGCTTCTGGCTCCAGAGGCTACTTAAACAAACTATAGTAGTAGGATTTCTCCTCTTTTTCTTCTTCTTTACTCAAAATGTCAACTTCTCAAATACATCCGTACAATCAACCCATGGAACAACCTTAGCAACCAAGGCTACGCGATGTGTTGGTGGGCATGTGCAAACAATCTGATGCCATCATGAGGAGGAAGTAGAGGTAACATTGCAAATAAAGCGTTCAGAGGAGGTTGAAACCTGGGCTTTTGAGATTCAGGGAGCATTTGTATATACATACATTCACCTCAAGTTTTGGATCTTTAACCATATTTAAAATAGACATCCTACTTCCTTACAGTGTAAAAATAACAGTATGTCCCCCAGAGTAAAAATCATAGACCCTAAGCTCTGGATATGTGTAGCTTTTGAAAAACCACTGTGTTCAGTCCTCCTGGGGAGAAGGAGGTCTCTCTATGGGAGCACTAGCAATGTGCACTTAACAATAGCAGAATGCCACCCAAACACAACCTCACTGAGCCACTCTGATTATCCTGATCCATTTGAAAAGACACTTACAAATAGGAGATGGAAGATTATGTCAATTAGTGGTCACTGTCCCACCTAACCAGACCCCCCCGGCTCTCAGGGTCCGATGGGGTCAGAGTTCACAACCTAACTGCCAAAACATGGAGGCTGCTAACCCCTTAGCACAGAGGAGGGCTTTGACTCCGAGCACAGTTTTATCAGCCTGCATGCCCACAAACACACACATGCACAAGCACTTTCACCTCCTGGTGACCTTCCGCTCATCCCTGTCTGACCTTGACCTCTGCTGTTGTGTGTGTGCGACAAAAAGAGAGAGAGGGAGGTCAACAGGTCTCCGGAGAAACGGATTTATTTATTGGCTGATGCTTGTCTTTCCAAACGGGTGTAAATCTCTGTGCCAGCCAAGTGTTGGTGCACGCATGTGGGTGTGTGAAGACTATGAACTTTTGCTTCCACTTATGTGTTTGCGCCAATATTTGTTTTGTCTGTGGCTTTGCATCCTGGCACACTTCTTTATAAATACATGTGGACGTGTGTTTGGCTGCTGTATCTTCTTTGATGTTTGTATGTGTGATGTTGTCAGTGCGTGGGTGTGTGTTTATATGTGTGTATGCGTGTATGTGTATGTCTTTGTCTGTGTGTGCTTTCCATGCGGCTGTAAATCTCCAGACTGACATGTTGGTTCAGTAGGGAAACAGCAGGTTTGGGACACACTGATGGCCTTCACAGATGGCTTCAGGGCCCTGCCCATGGGAGGCCCGCTACTCCACCTATTAATTTATTCATTTTCCACTGCAGAGGAGACACTGAGGCCAGTGTGATTGTTTCCGAGAGCCCAAGTCCCTCGAGAGCAGCTTGGTTGTTTTCTTATCCAGTCCCCCCCCTTCCCCCTTTCATTCTTTCTCTTCCTCATTCAGCCTGACTCTCTTCTGTCCCTCCGCCTTCTTTTCCTCAGGACGGTGGTACTGTGCATGTGTGTCCTCAGCGGATCTAACCTTATCACCCTGGTGCGACTGGCCGACTGACAAGCTCTGAATGTCATTGTCACAGTGTCATTGTGCCTGTCAGTCTGTCAGGTCAGTGTGGGATGTAAACCAGTACAGTATAATTTGACTGTCACTTATTGCTCTATTACACTTTAGCCACTTTGTGCATCATGGGCAGATCTGAAAGCTATCTGATTTTTTTTTTTTTAAAAAGCCAAGTGTAAAAGCAACAAAGTGGCAGTAGAGATGGATTGTAATGCT
Organism: Euthynnus affinis; assembly: GCA_029490765.1. Lineage (NCBI taxonomy): Eukaryota > Metazoa > Chordata > Actinopteri > Scombriformes > Scombridae > Euthynnus > Euthynnus affinis. The sequence continues at coordinate 14,752,793 of CM055852.1, read as the reverse complement.
ACTTCTCTAACCACCATAGGAGGTGATTGAAAATCTGGTTTGCTCAGATTTTGTTGGAGCAATCCGATTGCAACGGAGGTGGTTTGAGACGCATTTCAGCCAAACGTTTAAAAGCTGTGAATTTGTCCATGCTCCAAATACCCCAAGAAATACGAACTTATAAATGTAATGTTTACCTTTCCTAAATGTAACTACTTTGTAAAATGGTCTGTTGAAGTAGCCATTTACACGGTTTTGCCTTTGCGGTAATGGCAGAAGAAGTTACACAGTGATATAATTAATCTTCCCTGACACAGTAAAGAGACAAGAAGAAAGTGACTCCAGAGATTTCCACACTTGCGTCATACAGAAGTCGTAATGTACGGTTGTAGTGTTTATCTGATCCCCGATCGCTGAAACCATTCAATGATCTGTGTGGGTGAGAGAGCACTGTGAGTTCCCATGATGATGAGCAAAACATTTGCCTTGCTCGTAGTCCATCCATGTCTTTGTGTTTAGTGACGGATGCATGTTAGGACAAGTCTCATTCTGGCTTTTTTAAAACAGTCACGAAACAATTTCATTTTCATTATATTTCATATCTGGAGTAGTTGTTGTTTGATTTGACAGATGTCACATCATTCACACCCTCACTCTCATGCACACAAATGTTTCCTCATATGAAATTAATTAAAACGATGTAAAATGACACAACAGGCTGAATGTGAATGTGTCCCAAAGAGAAGAAAATGATGCCGTTCATCTGATGAGCGGTGATTTCATACCCCACAAGCATTGTCAACTGGTTCAGACTTCACGTCGCGGCGGTTTAGAAATGACATTACTGTAAAAATCCTGCTTCATCCATCATATTCATTATGACTGAGAAAATAAATTACTCAGCTAGCTGAATCCGGCTTTTTAGCTCCAGCGAGTGTTCATGTAAATGAGAACAATGCTGTGGAAAGCAGCCTTGACTGTGTGGGTGTGTGTGTGTGTGTGTGTGTGTGTATGTGTGTGTGTGTGTGTGTGTGTGTGTGTGTGTGTGTGTGTGTGTGTGTGCCACAAGTTTTTCTGACTTTATTATGGAGAGAAAATGAGTCCCTGGCTTGCTGTAGGCCTTTTAAAGGGAGTCGGCACACTTATACTCATCCACAAACACACACACACACACACACCAACACGCAACATCTTTTATGCATTTTACTGTGCAAGGCAGGCCAAGGCTTGGAGCCAGCACAGTTCTTCTGTCCGTGTGCTGCTGTTTCCACCCTCTCTCTCTCTCACTCTCTTCCTCTAAATTAATGTACAACTCTCTCTGTCCTCCCTTCCTGCAGACAGGTGGTCTAGTGGCTCAGACCAGAAGGATGTTGGCTTACTGTCTAATGCTGTTTTAATGGTACCTTGTGTGGTGGGCAGAGAGAGGCATGCTGCAACTAATAGAAATTCTTTTGACTCTCCAGGACGTTATATAATGGTCTCATTCTGTTGAGGTAGACTTGTCAAATCTGATTAACGTGTGTATGAGCGTGTGTGTGTGGTTGTGTGCTCACCGGTGTGCGTTTAAGTGCGTGTTTGAATGTTTTAGTTAAAATAAGTTCAAGATTATTCCAAATTTTTATTTATTATCTCGAAAGTATCTTTTTTTTTAGTATATAAACTGTAACAATTTAAGTTACTGTAAGACTGCCTTTTTTACTTGGTTTTGAAAAATGTGTGATTTTGTTGCCAATGTGTAATACTGTGTCCAAAGACAATGGAGTTAAAAACATCAGCAGTAAATTTCAGGCTTTGTCATTTCAAAGAGTGAGAGTTTCATCCAGACTCACCATTTTTGGCTGGACCACAACAATGGAGCCAGCCCTACACACACTTGACTGACAGATACACTGAATGATGAAGTTACACCAGCGGTCGGCTGGCTGAGCGTTGGAGTTTTCCCATTGCCTGTTGCTCTTTCAAAATGAATCGGTGCGAACATTTTTCTGTTATGTGTACCGCGGCTCCACTGACTGCAGCTCATTCCAAATTTATCCTGCGCTAAGAGGACCCTGCAGCTGATCCAGAAGATGTCCTACCTTTGTCTGTGCCTGGTCTCCTACACCATGATTGCGTTGTTGCAGCTGACCCGGAGCGTGAGGTCTGCGGCCTCTGTGCTGGGGCTGCTACACATGAGAAATCTCCAATGGTGGCTTCAAACAGCACAAGCTTGCAGAGTAGGAGAGAAAACAGCTCTCCATGTGCTGCTTGGAGGCATGAGGGCATGAGGGAGAGTTGTACGTTATACGATGGACGAGACACTCCCACCCACACCCGCAAGCGAACGGCGGGACAGAGCAGACTTGAGTTTACACAAATTGGGTGTGTACAGGCTGCACTGTTAGAAAAACAAGAGAGCTAGAAACAGATGAAAGAGCAGGAGGAGTTACAGATGATTAGAAGAGTTAATTAGAAGTGAAATAAGTTCAAGTCCATGATATGAGTGGAAAGTATTCTTCTTGCAGCTGCGTTTATAAGCTTTTATTTATTTATTTATTTATTTATTTTTATTCCAACGTAGCTTAACCGTGTCGTGTGATATGCTTCTTTAGTACACTTTGACAACAAATATTACTGGGACCAATACAGAAAATTGCAGACAGAATTCACATTATAGACACTACCACTGACTTTCCCTGTAACAAATTGGCCACAATTTTGCACATTAACCATATGCGGTCCAGACATATAATAGGTTTTGACCTAGTCTTGTTCTTTAATGCTCTCTCCACTCAGCCTGAACACTGGAATGAAGTTACAAAATCTAATATTATATATTGGATCAGTAGATATTTGTTCTTTCATTGTCCATAACTTCTGAAGAAATCGAATAAAACGTTACTGATAAAGAGATTCGAGATAACTGGGAGAGATAAACTTTTAGGAGTCCCTGGTTTCAGGATCCATATTTGTTCTGATATATTTCTGATAAGACACATACAGACTTCATTAGCTCATTTCCCAAATGAACTTGATCGCACAAGAAAAATATTTTCTCGATTAATGAAAAAAAGCAGCCGAAAGTCGATCACACCCATCTCTCTGGTTTTCATCAAAAGAAATTCTGAAAAATGTAGGTGACTGAGGGAACATGGAGTCAACAAAAAAAAGCAAATTACAACACTTAGCTCTTGGAATGTACAGTATATGATAAGATATGGCTGTTGTTTTTTATAGTGTGTGTGTGTGTGTGTGTGACCTTTGGGATGCGGGGTCTGCAGTCTGTGCAGGTGACAGCCAGACAGACGGCCACTATTCAGCTGTGAAAAAGGTGGCGCTTATCAGCAAGCTGCAATAAAAACAGACAATGTGGCCATTCTTCTCTATTCTGTGTGTATGTGTGTGTGTATGTGTGTGTGTGTGTGTGCACTTGTGTGATGCCTTTTCTACACTATTTTTCTGCAACCTATGGTAACAAGTGTGATAGTTCATGTTTATTTGATCAACTTAATGATGATTCAATTAAAGTCTCACTGTAGGGAGTGAGACAATGTGAGCTTGTACTCACATTCTTCCCAGCATGAATGTCTTTGTGTGCATGTGTGTGTGTTTTTGTGTGTTGCTGGTCCCTCATCAGGCCCTTATTAACTACACTAAGTGACCTTTGAGGAGGCGCTGATGGGTGTGTGTGGGACCCAGCCAACTTTCTCCCCCCTCTCCTCTTTCACCGTCCCTCTTTTTTGTCTTCTCCTACTTTGAACCCACTGCTTATCTACCTCTTTGTTCATGAGTGCTCTTAGACTTTCTCTCCGCTCTACATGTAATGTATATTTTCTCCATGACATCTGATTCAACTCTGAAGGAGGGGTCAACACTTTCAGACGAAGGGTTCGCCACCTCTGTGGAATTTCAATTTTTCTAGCTCAGTGCTTTTCATTTTGTATCACACATCATATAATCACAAAGAATTTGTAGGTTTTGAAGTCTCCAATAAGGGTAGTTTTGTCCTCCACAGTTCTCCCTGTCTCCTCCTGTTTCTATCATTCCTCAGTCTAGAGACACAGTGCGCGCTATCTCCACCATCAGTGGAAATAGGTCATCACTCTACTGGCATTCACGCTTCGAACAGTCTCCAAAAGTCTCCACATTCCGGGAAATATGGGCGGAAGACAACGAACATTGTACAGTGTCACAATTGATCTGTCCCGCATTTTGGAGAACTAAGATGCCAAAACCCTTTTATTGCAGTGAATTAATGTGTGTGTCTGGAGTGATTAAGGTCTGGGTGGTTTTGATCGACTTAGTCATTTACATTGCAGCCCGCTGTCTGTCTGCGTCACCCCTTTATTCTTCAACCCTTAATTCCTTAATGCTAAATGTTGGCAGGTTTGGAGCGCGGGCTCGGAGGGATGCCGGCTTTATGTAAAGCAGAGTGCAGTTGAGGTATCACCTCTTTTTTCACTTTGAAAGGAGAAATGAAGGTGCAAGGCAGAACATGTGCACCCTCACAATCCTTTATGTATTCTCTTGTTCTTTGGAAAACTACAGGTCAGATTAGGTTCATGTAATGCTTTTAACAAAATGTGTAATAGAAAAATTGTATTGTTTGTCAGATTAATATTAAAATAAAAAAAGTTTGGGCTTGTTTTTCTTTTTAATTACCTTTTTGGAGAGAAAAAATGGAAAATTTAACAATTGTAAATCAGGATAGTTTCAATATTTTGACAGAATGTGATTGGCCAATGGAAACAGTTTAATCTGATCTTGGTCAAGGAAAATTCCAATTTTTGAAAATGTTGTTACTGATTTTTTTGTAATGAAAACTAATAAACTTTAAGATACATGTTCCTAACTCTCTATAGAATCAAATAGGGACACAGTTTCTCATGTAAGTGTGTGAAATTATTCACTAATGTGTTTGTAACCATGTAATCATTTTCTCCAGATGATAGTCAGAGTGTGCATTTGTGTGGGTTAATAACAACAATGATTTAGGATAAAGTAAAGGCACATTTCACAGAGATATTCTTTATAAAAATTTTAAATATATTTTATTCATTTACTTTTTTGTAAAACAAAAGATGTATTTCAGTAACAGAACTACTTACAGGTTAACTGATTAGCAAATATTGTCGAAGTTAAATTTCATTCTTTTTTGCTACAGCAACAGTGAATTCAGGTGCTATGTCTGTATGTATGATTTCTGCTTTCATACCATAGAAGTTTAACTGAAGCAAATCAAAAAAAAAATTAAGTACAAAAAAAAGAAACATTTGAAGAGTGATAGTGAAAAATAGCGAGTACCAGAGACTTATCAATCCAACATTGTTGGTTCTATGCAGAGTCTCTTTCTCTCTCTTTCTTTCTCTTATTCTCCACTTGTTTTTTTTTTCAGGAAGATGTCTTCTCTGCCTCAACCTCCTTCTCTCTCCAATTCAAAAAAACAAAAAATATTCAAGTTTCCCTCTTTCAGGCCACAAAAAAAACAAAAAAACGCTGCTGTACAAAGTCAGTGGAAGCATCATCCAGTCCGTCAGTCTCTCTTTGCCATGTCTTACTCCGTTGATCTTCTTTCCCAGTAGGGATAAAAGAAAAAAGCCCTGTTTTCTAATCATCTAGTATTCATCTGAATTATCTACTTTTTACATTATTAAAACGTACAGTTAAGTGGGTCATCTATATTTCTGTGCTTTGATGTTGTTCCTGGGAGCTCTGTGCCAGGGTCTGCACTGGCCCATTGCACAGCCCACATACAGCGAATCATTTCAGCTCTTTTTACATAGAAACAAAGCTCCCCCTTCCCACTCATCTCCCTTTCCATTCACTCTAGAATCATTACATAATCAACAAACATGTTTTCCAATAGTTGCCGCAAATCTTTAGGTTCCCATTTTCTTATCGCTGTTGTCTAATTGATAAAGTTGCTGTAAGATATTGTACAAGTGATTGGCTCTACTATATCAGAAGAGGAAAGCAGAATTAAGTCGTAGGGAGTGGCTGCTGCTCTGCCGATCTGCTTTTCTTCAGGGATTAAAATCATATCACGCTGTTATAAAAATCAGTGGTTTCTTTGGGGCTCTTTTGGGCAGGCGTGTGTGTAAGGCATAGCGTGCAGCTTTTTCCCCTCTGAAACATTAATATGTCTGATTCATCTAAGCAGATCAGAACGACCACCATGGCTACCTGATTCATGTTAAAGCTGAGAAAATAAAAAACTTGACCACCCCGCGATTCCTTGTAGGACTGTGTAGTGGGCTGGGTAACAGATTTTGCAGGGATCTCGGGTACAGGGACTCAATATTGAAACAAGAATTAGGATCTATGCGGAACAGGGTGGAATGTGGGGAGTGATGGTGGATTTTGCGGACAGCACGGCGAGCCGCGTCACTGGAAGACGGTGTGGTAGGTGGGACACTGAAAGGACTTCATGTACTTAAGGGCAAATTTGAGCTCCTTGCTCTTCTTGTCCCACTTGTGTATGGACATGACCAGTAATTGCTGGTCCACTTTGCGGCCCATGATGAGGAATTGGGAGCCCAGGCTGTCCAACTGGGAGCACGGGCAGTTGGCGCCATTCTTGATGTACAGCGTCAGCTTCTTCAGGTCCTTCTTCCTGAGCACACCCTGCTTCAACACTTTCTTCTTTTTCTGTGCTGCTACCAGCTTCCTGTCACCCTTCTCCTTCTTCACTTCCTTGATTTTCATCTTGAGGGCTGAGGAAAAAAAAGAGGAAGAGATATTTTAAGTCTGAACTTTTTTTATTTACAGATTCTTATGATGTGTCACTCAGATTCCTGTGTTCTGCTCCACTCTACATCAAGAGGTTATGACATTTCCTCTTTCTCCAACGAACAGCTCTGTGCTCTGTGTTGTGCAAAAGAAGCAGCTAGTTTACATCTCTCCTGAGTATCATCATTTCACCTCTCCTGCATTGTAAAAACTGCATCCTGTCTGACTGTCTGACTTGGGGAAAACCAGTAAATGACAAAGAGGAGATGTTTGTGGAGATACAATAACAGCTGGTTTAATGTCTTAAGTCTTAAGTCAAGTTTTCAAGTCCTCAAGTGTGAGTCTTGGTCACAAGCAAATTTCAAGTCAAGATGCAAGGCTTTCAAATCTCTAACCATTAAAAGTTCCTTTCACAACTGGGTGAAAATTTTAATGTGAATAATTGCAAATATGGCTATGCGAGGCTTGTCTGGTGCTGCCTTGTTTTTGTTTTTGTTGCAGGATTTTAGCATGTCAAAACTTGGGACGTGAATGTTTTTGTCTCAGGTCTATGGGGAGTCAAATGTCAAACTAAAGTCACGTCTCACAGCAATCAAATCCAAGTCAAGTCTCAGGTTCTCAGTCTTCTTAACTAAGTCTGACTTGAATCCAAGTCTAAAGTCTGCATCTCTAGTTATACATTCGACTACAGTCTGTATCATCCTTTGCTGGTCAAAACTGACTCTAATTCTGTACATAATTTTCCGAAGTACTTTGTAAGCAGATGTAATCAAAGTCACATGCTTCTCTGACGGGATATTATGCTCACTTTATACTTCCATCCATATATTATTAAAGCAAAAAGTACTGAACAGATAACCTCTGTGCACCGTTCTCAGTATGTGGAGTTCAGTTACAGCAAACTTAGGGCTTATCAGACTAATGAAGCACTGACTTGTATCTCCCGTTGAGCCACATGTTTATAAGTTCATTTTTTTCTTACATGTGAGAGATTAAAATTGAACTGCCAAGCATTCGAGCGAGGAATTCTCTGGGTGAACATTTTGACAGGTGAAATTAATCATGGGCCGGGCAAAGGCGCTGGGTCGGTATGAGGCATCGCTATGTACCCAAGCCTGTTGGAAGATCGCCATTTCACTTCTCGCCTGCTTGTCTAACTGCTGCATAAACATCCCTCGCTACTCTCTGATACATATACACACATGTGAGGTGATGGCATGTTCAAGGAGGAATGCGTGTGTTGAGTTGCCTCTCATCCGCATCTTGATTCACATGCAGCTCCCTCTCTAAGGGTGTGTTTGTGTGCCTATACACGTTCAAGTGGGTGCGCACTTTTGTGAATGAATGCATTCATGTATGTGTGTGAGCGTTTCCAGCTTGGATAGGAAGGATAAAATCATTTTCACTTTGAATGCCCACCCATATTCAGTCATATTCAGTCATAAGTGATGTAGTGGGGCCTGCTGTGCAGCCTGGCCAGTATCCTTATGACATGCTGTGCCCACGTCTTTATACAAAGTCACTCTTTTTAAAGTGAGTAGAGGGGGCGTAGAGGTAGAAACAGATGGAAAGTGAAAGAGAGAGAAGTGCGCTGTCATTTTGAGGAGAAACAGTTTTTCTTTAAGCTAAAGCAAGCACTCCCATCCCCTCTCAACCAGGTGCAGGGTGCTTGTCCGTACCGTGCCAGACGCACTTCACTCCACCTTTCTTTTCTACTCTTGTCATTGTTCCATGCTACTGGATGGTACTGTACTGCATACTTAGGAATGCAAGCAAAGATATGGGATCAGACATCAAAAGTAGACTGTAATAAAACACCAGAATGCTCTCAGGGCAGACAGTGACCGAAGATGAATAGGTAACAACATTCATGAGGCGTGAGATCAAGCTGTAATCAGCTATCGCTCTATAGAATAACAATGTTGAGCCATTCTTGCCTTGATCTCCAAATCCATACGTCACAGTTATCTCGATTTCTCCGCTCATCCTCATGTCTCATCTGGTGACATATATTCATAGCCAATAATCTGTCAGTGTGGCTGGCTATCTGCTTTCACATGTAATCATGTTTCATCCAAATGAACATAAAGAATCCGCGTCGTTCTTTCTGATCCTCCGTAACATGTTGCAAGATTGAGACATGAAGGCTAATCCTGCAATTAATCAGACAAATATCTGTGTTTTGGTAATAATGTGATTAATTATAGAGGATGAGTCGACTTTTTGGCTGTGGCTCAGAGTGTGAGAGATGTGCACAGATTGTTGTTATTGTTGGATGTGATGTGTGGGATGTTTATTAATTTATGATTTATAATGGGTCATGTTCTGTGTATCCCATCCATTTTTTCGAGGTGTGTGTAATTGCCAGTTGACAAATTGTGAACATAAAACTGAGACACTGCAGCATAGAAATATGGTTTTTAGCACCGGTTTGGCCACATTTCATTTTCAATTACACTATTCTCACTAATATGTTCAGAAACATGAGCCTCCCAAGGTTACAAGGTAATTTTTTTTGTCACCATTTCTAATTCACTGCTTTGAAACTTATGACCACAGAAAATGGACTGCAGTATATCATTAACTCTAAAGACTGGGGCAACAGTCCATGCAAGGAGAAATTCAGCTGCTGCGGAGTTTGATGGGCCAAAAGCTTCGATGAACAGGAATAATGGAATAATTATCTTCTGGCATCATGTGCAGGTCATAACTGTGGTAAAACTGGAATACTGGAAAGTAGAAAACATAGAAAATGGTGTTGAATGGACGTTGGGGACTCAAGGCTGTTAAATTGATTTGTCTATTTATAAGAAAAAAGAGTTATACTAGCAGAGAGAATAATTCAAATAAATGTGTCAATTTTGACCCTTGTCTAAAAATACTTGCAAAAGTATGTGATTACACTTGAGAACATTTTTTTTATTTCCACCCTCTCGCATTGAAAATTAAATAACTGCAGTATATTTTAGTGTTAGCTTAGTGTTGAAACAGTTGTTTTTGTAAATGCATAAATCACAACACTGTGAGTGTGCAGGTGTATGATTGTTGTAGTCCTGTAATTGCTTTGGCTAAACCACACAATGTTATACAACATAATGATTCGAGTGGCAGACAGATGGGCTTGTAACATGGTGGTACAACTACTGCAGCTGCTGTTTCTAGCTCGGACTGTAGCTGCCTTTCAAACCAAACTAATTTTTTTTTTTTGTAATGATCATGATGGCACTTGTAACTTTCTTCTCATCAATTCTTTCTTTCATTTTCTAAAATTCTCTTACTTGTAGTTTACTCACAGTCCAATTTATTCATGTTTAGCAGGTTGCAGATTCTCCACAAGAGGGAGCTGTTGATAGACCAGTTTTGCACGAACCTGCTGCAACAGTTGCGTAAATGCGTAGATGTTGATATGCTTGAGCCACCTGCAGCCAATGAGTGTTTTTCCCTCTTCACCTGTTCTGTATGTGTATCTATGCAGGACTCAAACATTTCAATCACTCATACTACACTTACCAAAGTCACTGGCGCAGTAATGCTCCATGATGTTGTCTGCTTTCAGCTCATTGTCACACGGAGGGCACTGTTTCGACACTGAGGGGACAGAAAAACAATTTCTCATCAGCAACGACACTCAAATGGGCAGAATTACACATATTTCAGTTGTTGCTATTAAGGCCAGATTAGCTAATATCTAACGGCAGAGTTGAGGTCATTGTTAGTCAAGTGCAGTCAGCAAAACCAAAACCGTGTCAGTATGAAATCGTTAAGCCCCGAGCACTTTTGAGGCACTTATTTGGAGCCCCCCTCCCCTTGTCAGAGGCTATTTGCTGTGGAGAGAATATATAGACCAGCAGGCTGACTGATGTTTGCCCTGCAATTACACTGGAGAAAATGTTTTTATTCTGGCCGTTGTATATTTTGGTGGTGCAGGCGTGGTCTTGGGCAGGCAGAAAGGTAAACGCTGCAGAAGGAGCAGCTGAACATGGTGAAAAGTGATTCAGTACACAGACACAGCAAGCACTTAGGCCACACAGCAACCACACATTGTGAAACAGCAAGTGGAAACCAAAGCAACAAGTTCAGTTTATTTTTAACTCCAAATTTATGGCTGTGCCTCTTTTGCTCAAAAAGCATGTTTAGCCTCACAAACTTTGATTTGGGACTGTTTGATTGTTGTTATTGTATACGCATACAGTGGAGATACAACATGAGAGAGACCGAGAACAAACCCAACAATAAACTGAGTCTTTTTTTATGTTTCAAATATTGCAAAATCTTGCTTGTTTCTACACTTACACGGCATAAAACTGACAGTTTTATCACCTTTGTTTCTTTCAAAACTCTTCTCTTCTTCAGACACACAAGCACACACAGACATGCCACATACTGCCTTGCAATTTTCTCCAAAGGCTCTTCAATATAAAACTTTATTATGACAATTACTACATAAACTCCATGTAATCCCGGAGGGGCTGGTTGCAGCTGTACACATCTAATATCAGTCTACTCATCTCCCAAAAAAGCCTTGGGCCATTTGAATGAGTAAGGCATAACATTAGAAAGGGGCAGGGGGGGAGAAGGATGTGGTTGCATCAGGTATAGAAACCCTCCCTACACCCACATATATACACATGCACAGGCAGAGAAATATGATTTTAGAAAACTTGTCTGAAGGGAAAACAACACAAACCCTCTGCTGAGTAAGCAGCCTTTTTCAGGGCAACTGCTCGTAGGGGACCTAATTTTTTCTGTCATTCACTCACCACAATATCCCAAATATTTTTCAAATCTCTCCCCCTCCAAAAGTTTCCTGTTCTGTTCCTTTCTCTTTTCCTCTGTGTCACACATTTACAGACACACACACACACAGGACTATATTAGCACAGTCCAGCCCAGGCCCTTGGGTTAAAAGTCAGAGTTCAAAGGTTATCACCCCAGCCCAAACCTCAGCGTCTGGGCAGATAATGAGAGGGGTCAAAGTTTAGCATGCTTCGCTGCTCAGGTCATGGGGAGGTGAACCCCCTAACCATCGCTGAGTGTACGTATGTGTGGAGGGAGTTGAACCATGTTCTTGTTGCCTGTTTTTCTGCCTGTTTTTTCTCCTCTGGGGGTTCCCATAGCTTTCATGGGCGAGAGACCTGCGAGGCCTACAGGGTCAGGCCTCTTAATTGTCTGGTGCTGACATGAAGACTGGGACAAGAGCACGGAAACACACACACACACACACGCACACACACACACACAGATCAAGAGACGCCAAAACTCTTCTGGATTTGTGTGTTTTGAATGATTCCCTTGAAGCTGTTAGTCTTATTCAGGCTCCACGGTAATTCATTCTGGTTTCACAGGGGTGGTATGTTGGCAGGAAGCCCAGTTGCTTCGATGCCAGAGCATGTGTCAGGAGAAAGAAGTCCCTCCATGAAAACTTAGTTGAGCTTGGACAGAAAACCATTTGGATGCTGCTGAGAAATCAATTAAGCGACGACTGCCCTCATCACGGTCTGGTCTCCGTCGAGGGAATCACCGTCATGATCTGATGGGAATCACTGCTGCGTAGCTTTTTTTTCCTGGACACATTTCTACTCAGAAAATATTTAACATTAGGTCATTAATGTATTTTTGCCATTAACTTAAAGCAGTTTAGGAATTTTAACCATGCTATGTGATTATATTGTGAAGCTTATGTTTGCTCGCTTTGGTTGACTTTGGACGTGATCACCTCTCATATGTTTTCATTTGGCTTTTAGATAACACAGATACTTAAATGTTCCCAAACATAGTGACGAGTGTTATAATATTGTCTCTCAGAGCTGTTGTTGTAGCCTGTGAAAGACAGATGAGGAGAGAGAAGAGATGATGCGAGCAGGGTGAGCAGGGAGGTGGTCCGTTGGAAAGCCCTGTTGTTAATCTTCGAACAGCAAGCCAAAGTGGAAATGACGCGCGGCAAGAGTCCAGTAGTTTAACTGCACAACTTCATTTAGTCATAGCTCTGAGGTTAATATCACTTTCTCCATTTCATTGTTTCTCGCTCTTGATGTATCTGCAGTCTCTCGGCCCCCCTCACTCCCCATCTTTTCCATAGCCGTTACCTCACGAATCAGAGAGGTTGATTAAAAACAGCAACAAAATCTCCCCAGTATCAGGAAAAAAAAAACTTGAAAACACTTTTGTGATGTCAATGACAAAAGTTGACGTTAATGATAAATAAGTGAACACTCATTTGTCAAATAATGACATAGTTTTGAAATAAAAGGCCCCATAAAGCAATGTCCATTTGCACCAATGTGAAATGTTATTAGATATGATATTTGGCCGCTGTGACCTCCAAAAACATGACAGAAAAGTAATGATATCATCATCGTCATCATCAGGAAATCAGTTGGTAGTTTGACATAAATTATGGCCATCACTGTAAGTGACTAAAAAAGCAGAAACGCCCTGCCCAATCACAGTTAATTCCTAAAAGATCCCATCTTCAAACATGCTGTTGGAAATAAAAACACTATCAATCACATTTTATGTTATCTTACGAGCAAAGATACCCCCCTCTCTCTTTCTCTTTCTTATGCACATATGTTAACTTAAAAAAAAAAAAATCTTACGATATCCTCATCCGATCCCCTGATGTGTCCTGTAACCTCATCCCCTGCAGCCTGAGCATCACATCCACTTTTATGGGAAGAACGTTCCATTTAAAGTATGCGTCGGTCACCATCTCATGCCTCATTTGGACCCTTTAAGTTACGAGTAGCAACACTTATGACATAAAACGGTGCTGTGCCGGAGATGAAATGCTGCGTGTGATTTATGTCGGAGGGCCTAACATCTGTTTAAATGTGGCATGCAGACAGACAGAGAAGGACTTAAACATGGCCCGCGAGGCAGCCCCCGGGGCCCCTAAAACACAGCACGCTCCTTGCATCTGTAGGAATCCTATACAGAAGAGAAAATACATTCTCAAAAGGCCTAGGCAGTCTTCCATGCACAGAGCATTGGATCACATTTTCCCTTTCATATAGCAGCCAGGGCCACATGAGTAGCGTCCATTGTGCTGCTGGGGACCTGACGGTGCTGCCTGTCTCCTTTAGCATGGTTGTAACTTACACTAGCCACATCAATGAGGGCGGCGAGGACAGACAATATCTTTCACACCGCACAATTTCAACGACTTTCACCGGACAACGTGCATATTGTCTTGAAGAATATTTTCTGCGGAAACATGCAACTTGAGTTATAGAGTTTACCCTGTGCCAAAAATCAGAGACTGCAGAATCATACTTATGCTTATCATACCTGCTGATTTACAGAAGCTGACAGTAGCTAGGGGTAGCATCATTAAATCCATGAGGTGAACTTGATGGGCGGCATTAACTATGCTCTGCCTGAGAGAGTGAGCTCAGCTGGCCTTTTTTTTTTTACTCCCTGGATGCCTGGACCCTCTTTTGTCAGCAGTCTGCTTGTCTTCCCCGGTATAATATCTACAGACTTGTGTTTCACATAATCACACCCCGTGGGCCCCCACAACACACACACACACACATGCTAAAAATCATCCACACACAACCTGAGCTCAGGTGGTGGTGGTGGTGTTCCTCTCCTTTTTGGCTGTGACAGAGTGGTGGAAAGTGAATCTAACTCTGTACTGCTAGTTTCCACAGGAGCTCTCGAACCGTGCTATATCATGTAATTGCAGAATAGCTCAGATAGCATCGGGGCCTCTCGGACAGGGGAGAGCAGCAGGTAAAGCAGCATTTGATTCCTGTGATTGATCAAACTCCCCGAGATTCATCCGGATTACTACATACGATCCTGTGTGAAGAGAATCATCCATGTCCTTTGACACAGAAGGTTCCCAAGAAACTTGCTTCTAAGAGTTCTTAGCTGAGAATCCTTTTTATTATTTCTGGCTGTGTTTTGTGTGTGTGTGTGTGTGTGTGTGTGTGTGTGTGTGTGTGTGTGTATGTGTGTGCATGCGTGTGTGTTTGCGAGCCAAAAGCTTGTCCTCAGGATGGCCCCATCGGCACATCTGAGAATCTCTGGTTCTTAACAAAATGTCAGTGACTGAGCCTTCGGGCTAGAAGTGATATGGGTTCACTCTCAGTTTCACTCATACCCGAACACATGCACACACATATTCACAACCGCAAAATTTAATTGTTAAATCCAACCAATATTCCATTTTCACTTTATGCTTTAAACATTTCATTCATTACATTTAGTCCTTTTTTTTTCTCATGGCTTTAAGTTTCATATGATCTCGCTACATATTTGCCCCCTGGTCTTGTACCACTTTCTAATAATCTTAATCTAGCCACCTCTGATTGTTATTTGATTAGATAGGATCAACAAACAGTCTCCTGTTTGAAGAGGTGACAGATGAAGTCTTAACCGCCTCCTTCTCAGTGAGCGTGTAAAAAGAATGAGTTATGGAGCTGCAAAAGCCAAAATGTCACATAGTTGATACGAGTCCTACAAAAACAGAACAGCCATTTTTCCTAATGGAATAAGTCAGCTCTGCATGATTTCACCAGAGAATCGAACGATCTTTTCCCACTTTCAAAATCAAGCTAGATAGATATCAGTATGCTGTGAACATTTTTGATAAAGAGGGAAGATATACTACTCGACTTGTTCCAATTGACAGGACTAAAATGATGTTTTTGGCAATTTTGGCTTTCATTTGTAGTACTTTAGTAAATCACTATTTATTTAACGTAATTCTTTCCAGCTTTTTAAATGTATTAAGGAAAACACATTTATTATAATACATACAGAAGCATTATTTCAGACCAAAGTAGATAATAAAAGGCAATAAACGGTTAAAGGCAAGAAGTAGAATAATGAGAATAATAAACCATTTTCTTATTGAAAGCAGAGAGGCGGACACTTTTTTATGCTGCAGGAAGAAGCTTTTCTCCTCTTCTGCGCACTGTCTGCTTCTCTTTACTCCCGCTTCCTTTCACTCCTCTCCTTTCTGCTCTCTTAGGGACAATCAGACTCTAGCCATTCCCATTCTCTGCCTGCCTCTCTTGTCCTGTCATGTCGACTAATTAGTGGGAGCTCAGTAATTGGCCTTCTAGCTAATTGGCCCGCTGGCTGCCAGACCCAACAAAGGCAGAGCAGGCTGGGACACAGTGGGGACTGTCCCCCTCCACTGTCTAAAGACTCTCATCAACTCCCTCTCTCCCCCTTCTTAGCGCTGACTGCTTTTGTGAAGAGGGTGCTTAAGTAGTCGCAGCGCGCTCGCACACACACACACACGCCTGTTTCTCTCTTTTTAGTGCTCAATCACTCTCTCAAAGTTCTCTTTCTTCTTACTTGTTCTTTGTCCAAAATTATAGAATATTTAAAAATTTTTGTGAATCAAATTTCATTGAGAAACACTGAGGTGGTGATTTATCTTCTTATTTCATCCATCTTGGATTCATTTATCCATTTATTGACACGCAGCAGACCATCTTGTGAGTTGCATACATGACAGCTTGAAATAAGACATTCTCCATTCACTCAGCTGTTAGATTGATTGATTAACTCTTGATTGGCATCTACTGACAAAACAGTGTGTGTGTGTGTGTGTATGCGTTTAACTTCTTCAGTATAGATGTCTTTAACATCACAGTCTATTTATCTTAACTCATTGAACGATCTGAACACCGGAGTCTCTCAGTCTCCTGTCTCTGTCTCGGTCTGTCCCACCCTGAGGGGTGTGGAGATGGCACGGAGCCGTGCTGAACTGTCCACTCACACAAGAACCTTCCCCTGTAGCCTCTTCCTGCTCCTGCCTCTCTCACCGACCTCCTCTGGAAAGCCTCTCACTTAAACTTTCATCTGTCATCAGCACGGGACAGTGGAACCATATGAGCCTCACAGCCATTTTCAGGCTCTCGCTGTTTCAGACTCTGCAGGATCTTAAAAACTCATCTGTCTTAGAAATGTTTAGATGTCTTAAATGTGAGATAAATGTCAGGCCTAAATTCCTGAATGCAGAGACAATTTATTCTTTTGATACTGTTTTATTACTACAATTATATCTGCACAATACGAGTCATTTGCATTTTTTATGACAAGTGTTTCATTTTTTAACCTGTATGTTTCATGTTGTTGCTAATATTAATGTTGCTTACTAAAATGCATCAGCTACACTACATATTAAAAACTAAAATTTTTCAAATATGAACCATGTTTTGTGCAGAATATCTATAATATATATACATTTCTGAAAAACTTTGGCAATACTTTTTATGCTAGAGAGATTTGACAGTTTTTAAAAACTTTTCATTGATTTATTTATTTAACTTAAACTGATTGTAGTGTCATTGTTGAACGTTCTGACGGGGTAGTTCGATTTTAGTTTGTCTAAAATGTCATATTAACATGTTGCCTAAAATCTTAAATAGCCATAATGCAAACTTTTGATCTGTAACTTATTTAGGAGACATGCTTAATTATATTTAAATTTATGTTGAGTATATACATCCTTTTCTATGTATCTGTGTGTGTGTGTATGTGGGTGTATGTGTACATGGCTTTCCTACCTGGTGCCTCAGTCGGATGGTTCCCAGTGAACTGCATGGGGATGCAGAGGTCGTTATCAATGGGGAACTTATCGCAGGTCAGCATCTCCGGCCAGGGGAAGCCATAGGTCTCCATCACAGGAGCACAACTGTCCCTCACGGCCTCACACAGCGAACGGCAGGGATAGATGGGCCTGTCCAGGCACACCGGTGCAAACAGAGAGCACAAGAAGACCTGGGTATCAGCATGGCACCGCTTGGCCACAAGGGGCACCCAGCTGCCAGCCTGCTGCTTCACTTCTGGCATGGTCTCGTGGTCCAGGAGGTTGGGCAGCCTCATCTTCTTGTAGCCCACATTGTGGCACAGGCGCAGGTCAGCTGGTATGTCCACACACTGGGGCTGCTTGGTGTAGAAGCGGCCGTTGTGGAAGTTGTCCGATTGCCAGCTGTAGTAGTCGTACTCGTCTGCAGCCGAGACGGTGAGGAGTAGGAGGAGGAGGGAGAAGAGCGACAGGCCCGGTGCCAAGCTGAAGGAGCCCTGGGTTAATGCCCACCTGGGGCTCTTTTGTCCGTGTGCCATGCCTCTCTGAGCTCGGACCAACAATTCAAGAAGGTTGTATCCAAAGTCTCCAAAGTAACTCAGTGAAGACAAAATGCAGAGAAGAGAGAGGAACAAGTGGGGCAGGCGTACAAGCTGTAATCCCTTTGTTTTCTCCTGAATGTGGACGCAGCAGATTGAAAACAAAAGTGTTTAATTCCCTTCTTCCCTGGAGAGTCAGCCCTCAAAGCCTCCCTCAAACACCTCCCTGTGTGTGTGTGTATGTGTGCCTCAGGTAGTGCAGTGTGGAGGCAGCATTCAAGAAAGGGTCAACACACAAGTAGGACTGCTTATTTTCTAATTTTCCCTATTCACAACTTCTCACTCTCCTTCCTTCTCCCTCCTTCAGAACTGTCTCCGGCCCTCCCCTGCTCTCTGTCTATCAGTCTGCAGCTGTTATGAGGAGTACCTAGGTTTTAAGAGGCAGTGGTAGCTGCTCTCTGCGGCTGCCTGCCCCCCAAGCAAGGCTCCCAGACCACTCACCTTCCTACTGGCCTCCCCTGGACTCACTCACAACTGCCTCAGCCAATCACAACCCTGGGGGAGGTTACCACTGGCCTTCAGGACACTCCTCCTGCCCCTCCTCTAAAATAAGTTAAGAGAGAGAGGGGGAGATAGAGAGAGAGAGAGAGAGAGAGAGAGAGAGAGAGAGAGAGAGAGAGAGAAAACAAACTATGGCAAGTTTCTCCAGCTGTATTTTTTAATCATGTCTCTAATGTGCACAGTTCTTTTATTAGAAACACATCCACAAACACTCATGACATTCATTGTCACCATCATACATTTATAGACTTTCTGTCACCTTTTAATCATCATCAGAGGCTCAGCAATCTTCTTGCACAATCTAGCACTTGTGCTCCACACATAACAAATGATGTCTGCTCACCACTCAAGCCTGCTCACTTCATTAGCTCAAACCAGTCTGCCGGTGTCACCAGTGAGGACACTCATTCACACACACACACACACACACACACACACACACAGATGGAAATGCAAGAAATTGAGAAGAAGAAAGTGAATGAAGTAGATGGGAAAGAGCTCCACAGGTCACTAAGAGTGTGTTGCGCAGCTACAGGTGGCTAGGTGGTTTCCCCCCTGCGCAATGTGAGTTATGCTAATGTGTATGTTGGCCTTGAATAGAGGCACGCTGCCCCTCTGTCTCTTTCTATCAGTGCCACTGACACAGTGAGGGCCTTCGCCTTGGCAGCAATTTCACAAGAAGGGATACATTCAGATTCAAAGGGCTGTAGCATTGTGAGCAGGATGTGGGATCGGTGGCTCTCACGGAGGGTGTCCTTCCATCTCGCATTTGATCTCCGCTACGCATTAATGCTTTTCCTCATGTGTATGGGCTGCAAATGCGGGTTCATACAAATTAAAGTAAAATGTTGGCAAGCTGACATTTTATCATTATAACAGGTTGTGCTGCTTGAATGTCAGCGCACAATCTAGATCATACTGCGGCCGCATATTGCTGACACCACGATCAAGTGAAAAGACACGTGATTGTGAGTTGTTATTATTATCTGTATGTGTCAGTACAAACAAGGAGACTAGGAAAGCATGTGTGTATGAGTGTGTGCGTGTGTTTTGCAAACAGTTGGAGGTGTACTTGGATCAGAATCAGGGACAGTATTGTTCTTTGCCTGTAGCGTAGAAGATAAAATTCCAGAAAACAGCAGTCTGTCCGTAAAATCTAATTCAATAAGATGAAATAAAATAGATAAAAATGTGGTTTAATATCAGGCGACCAGGCGCATCAATAAAACCCTGAAGTCCACATTATCCAAGCACTCATATTGTTTTATGGTATCTTGACCACACTTTCTCTTATTTCCAAAGCCAAAGGATTGTGAATAAGATTACTGCACCATCTAATCATCTTTTATTTAAGAATGGAGTTGAACATGTTTCAACCTTATCTTCCCAAGCTACAGTTCAAATCCCTGTTGACTTATTGGTGTGTGCAGATACTGTGGAGTGATTTTTCTGGGAATCGAACCGCTGCCAGCAGTGCAAATAAGCCCAGTCTTCTCTTGGAGCAGTTTTCATAACCTGCACCGTGGAAAGATGTGATGGAGGTCAGCTGAAGTCACCCAAAAAAGATGCCGTCATCGTTACTGAAAGCATCGTTGAGTGGATTTAAAGCTGTTTTGGTTTTGATAAGTTTATAGTCCAGGCTAATTGAATACATTTCCTCCATCTTTCGGCTCCTGCTTGTGTTCTACTTTTAAGTGTTCTTCAGATAGAAACTACTCTGTTAACCTTTGTCCCACAGCTAATCAATATCACTCACAGCTAATAATCTATGGACCTTACTCTCTTTTAGAGGGGAGGAGAGATTGTCTTGTCACACATGCACACCTTACTATCTCAGCGAAGTGTCTTGTATACACATTAGTGCAGCGGTGACCTATTTTAAGACTGCTAGCGTTTCCTCTCGATACAGGCACAGTGTACTGGCTTCAAGTCGGTAACAAAAGTGTCTTTCATGGTAATCAATCAACAATGGTTGTCTCATCTTGTTCTCCTTCCCCTAACTGGCCCCTGTGGCCACCAGCCAATCAATTCCACTCTTTGCTTTCCAGCACTCCGATTGGATGAGGGCTATAAGATTAGGTCCAGCCTGTATTGTTGGGCCTAAAGGTTTAGCATGGTTTGAAAAGAGTGTCTCAGCAATTGTGTGTGTGTGTGTGTGTGTGTGTGTGTGTGTGTGTGTGTGTGTGTGTGTGTGTGCATGCATTTTTGTTACCTCTTGGGGACCTTTTCCGGTATAAACACTGACCTTGTCGGGACCAGTAGTCCTTGTGAGGCAAAACATCATTTCTGAGGTTGTGGTTAAGGTTAAGGGTAAGGTGTGAATTGAGGTTAGGTTAAGGCTAAAGTCCACAATGAATGGAAGTCAATGCAATGTCCTAACAAGGATAGCTGCGCAAACTGTGTTTGGGGATCATGGTGGTGGGTAGGGGCGGTTGTGTGTGTGTGTATGTGTGTGTGTGTGTGTGTGTGTGTGTGTGTGTGTGTCAGGGAGTTTCTAAAGAGGAAAGACTTGAGGGTGTGGGTGAGGTGGTTAGTGGCCAAGATATGCCCTCCAAGCAGAGTTTGAATTCCAAACCACACAAGAAGAAGAAGAGGAAGATGGAGGGAATGAGGTGAAAGACAACAGATACATCACCATGTTGCATATCTCTCTGTCTGAACTCGTACACAAACATTTTACATTTTTTGTACAAGCATAGATGTGATTATTAGTACAGGAGTAATTAAAAGTTAAACAGTTATTGCCATATTGCTCAGATGTAATAGAGTGCAGCTACTTATAAAAAAACCCATTAAGATAAAAAATTATGTATTGCACAGAGCAGAGACTAGACATTCAAAGCTCCTTGTAAAGCAGACATGCAATGTTATGTAACTACAGTATAACAACAAGAATGTGTATGCATTGAGGAGGAGTACAGCTGTACAGAGGCTTTATCCACGCAGTAACAGGTTTTCTCCAAGAGTAAACCCCCATCTCCTCACCACACACACACACACACACACACACACACACACACACACACCTCCCAGCCTCGCAAAGCAACAATAGGGATTAGCTTGCAGAACTGTCAAAACATGTGTGAAACACAGAGAGCAATGTCTCCCACAAATAGTTTCTCTCTGTCTTTCTCTTCTCTTCACACACACACACACACACACACACACACACACACACACACACTGGTAACACTTGTGGTTAAGGCATAACCACTGAAGAAGCACATTACCACTTCAATAACGCCACAAGAGGAATTATTTGGAAATATCAATTAGTCTGATCATTTCTCAAGCTGCTGAAGAAACTCTCATAATGAAAAAAATGCTGAAAGTAAAACTCAATGTGAATATGTTGCTTTTTATGGTGAAAATCATTAGAAATTATTAGAAAATAATAAATGCAGGAAGAAGGCCAGATGAAACCTCTAGAGTAGCTTCCACTTGAACAGAAAAAGTTTGGTTTTCATTTTCAAATCAGCTGTAATCTATAAAAATCTATGTGAAATTTTGCGTGGAATCCATGAGCAATTGAAGCTGGTTAGATAATCTGCCCCCCTTTATCCTATTTGTTTGCAAACATTCAGGGTCAGTCAGTCCACAGACCACAATGTCCAAAGATCCTTAATCCCACACACACAGACACACAAACAAACAAAATAAATCAGGAAATATCTGTCTCATACAGTACAGTGCCTCTGCTTGCTCGTTCACTGAGCCCAAGGCGACTTCGTCAGGGGGGACTATTGCACGTAGTTGCTGAAATGTGATGAAATTATGTTAGAAGACTTTAGCACCATACAGTCAGATAGTGCTAAACCCATAGATGCCTGTCACACCGGGCAGAGGTGAAGAGATATGCTGACAACTGTTTGCTCTCGCTCTGGCTGTCTTTGGCCGTCTTGCGCACGGATTCGCTACCTCTTCACAAGTATTTGTCGCTTGATGTTTGCTCTTTTACTGTCTGTTTCCATCTCTGCACCTGTTTCTGTGTATGTGGTTGTTCTTGTGCCAGCTTTGGATGGTTCTTCTTTAGACGTCAGGGCTGACACACAGGGTCAGAAAGTACATTCAGTCGCAATCAGACAGACGATTTCTCCTCCCTCTGCTCGCCACACACACACACACACACACACACACACACACACACACACACACACACACACACCTCCCCTTCACTGTCAACTTAAAACCTTGCAACTGGCTTCAGCTTCCCCCAGTCTGAGTCTTTGTAAAGGAGCTTTGACCAGATCACCGTCATGGAGCCCAATGTAAAGAGACAGATAGGAGAAAGGAATACCCAAACTGGGGCGGAGGGTTTCTTTTTGTGTGTGTGTGTGTGTCTGTGTGTGTGCATGTGTGAGTGTGTGTGGGCCAACATCTAGTCAACTTCCAGTAAAAGGCTATGAGTGATGGGGAGACTTCCTCTGACATGTCCACAAGATCTTGTGACACACACATATGTGGACTTATAAACACAAGCAGCAGTGTACCTCTAACAGACTGTTATTGTAACGGTGCCAGAGATGATGTCTCTTGTCAGCGTTTTGGGTTAAACTTGCTACCACAGTGCTAAAATTCACACAATTGGTACATGTGTGTAACACTTACATATCCAGTTCAATATCACTGCATGGAAAAAATGCGTTTCCTCCAGCAGAGGTATGTAAATATCAGCTTCAGCCCCACCAGTCCGCTAATTTCAAGCAGCGTCCAATATGTTTCATCCTCGGATGGGATCTTGATAAAACAGGTGGACGTGACTGTACGCAGCATTTTACAGCCTGGTCAGTAAGTTTATTGAAGTAAGAGACGGTAGAGAAGAAAAGGAAAGAAGGCGAAAAGAACGATATCCAATAGAGGAAATAAAATTTCACGGACCTCTTGTCGTAGCACATTTGTTCTGCTTCACTCATAAAAAAAAACCAGAAACTCTTATTGATTAATTCCATCGACTTCATTTCATTTCATTACAAACTGGACACAGTTGAGAGTAACATTTCCCTCTGTGATGATTTTACCACACAATCTGTATATTTTTGAGAAAATCGGATAGGATCAGTTCAAAGTCGAGATTTGATTAATTTCAAAGATTCAACAGAGATTTAGCGAGATCCAGGCAGTGAAACCTCACCGTAATGGGTTTTATGTTTTTTGGTGGTGGGGGGGAGTTAACCTGAAATTAAATGCTCAAAGCAACCACAAGTCAGGCAGAGTCCCGGCATTTCCAGCTACATTCACATAATTAGATATGTAGAATAAATAAACGTGGGGCTTTTTGAAATATTCATGTATTTGAATAGAGGATGTTGACTGTTTTGAAGCACACCAGGTTCCTCCTTGACCCCATTCATTACATGCAACATGTGTTTAAGCTACTGTATAGCTGAGTGTTTTAGCACGACTCTCAGAGTGAGTCTTTGGTGCAGCTCCAAGTGTTACTGTTCGTAACGTGAACCCAAGAGTGAGTTGTGTGTTTAGGCTGTTGCTGCAACATCTGCTGTGATTTATGAGCTGCAGACTTCATTGTTAAACACTTTCTTGTCATTTGATCTGTTTGCAGTTTTTGTGTATGCGTGTGTTTATTGATCCATCCGCGTTGTCTTTCAACGTGTAATCCCGAATATGTCACTGAGGACAGTGAGAACCCATTTTTCCTCTTCACGCTATCTCTTCATCTTTTTTTGTTTATGCGCATGTGTGTGCGTCCACATGCCCTCTCTGCTCATCTCTGTAATGGCCGGGGTCATCAGTTAAGGCTCACACCTCACCTCTGTTGAGAAACGGAGAGATAGGAGTTTCAACAAACAGCGGACGGTTTTCCCATATCTCAGCGAAAGATCGCATGATAACATTTTTGGCTGATGGGAGGAAAGGTCTTGGCATTCATGTCAGCCTTCACAAGTCATTATTCAAAAACTTTTAGAAAGGTCTCCTACTCCCAGGCCTACTGAGGCCAAACTCACCGTATCACAGTTACATACTGTAAAATAGATATGATGATTATCCTGAGATATACTGTAACCTGATCTGTACACCATCACCTACATGTTGTACCACAACAAGGATGTTCATAAGTGTTCTTTATTCATTCCTATCATCCGTACTAATCATTTATATATCAATGTAGGTGATGGGGACAAAATCAACAGCCTTTGTTCTGTGCAAAAAATATATATATTCCAAAGTTTGTCCAAAATTCCCTGTAGAGTTGCAGTGGAGGCATAGAAACAAACATTTTGTACTAAAAAGACTTAAACTTTGGAAGATATCCATTTTATTTGATTAATTAAGACCGCTGGAGCCTCATATACGCTTCAGATAAACTATGGAATACATTTTTACACAAAACAAGAACTGTGGATTTTGTCTTTTGAAAGCATGACACCATTTAAAGGATCTTTAACTGGTCCATATAAACAGGAATGATTAAAGCAAGAAAAACCTGTTTTAGTGTTCATATGGGAACATGACTGTTGTTTTAAGACTTGAAAAATTGCGAACCTGTCCTTTAAACGACCGGGAACTGACAGACACCATCTAAATCCATCTGATATAACAAAGGTGATGCTTGAAATGAGTTTCATGTGGTTTTCCAAAGTTGACTTCAGCATCACTTAAACAAATATCTAATGTAATGGAAGCCTGTGACAACATCATCTTGGAAATTGAGTGATACATTATCCAGGCCAGTGACATTGTGTAACTGCATACTTCTACCTTCCTCCTGCACTATTTTATGAGTAGTTTATTATTTGAATTGCAAGTCCTCTGCAGAGCGGCTCTCACAAGGTTATTTTCACAACCTTCCACATTTATCAACATGAACAATTCTGGCACAAAGTTAAAACCAAAAGTAAGGGCTCTTTTTATGATGCCATCACAATAAAAATTCTGGATGTTTTCCAACTATCAACTTTATGGACAGACTGACGGCACTCAGGGTTATTCTAGTACAAGATTAAAGTGGAATGAAGTCCAATTGGAAGGAAAATACAAATCAAGTTTCCAACTAATTTCAGCAATTGCAGTTTTTATCTCTTGATGGCAGACAAAACTAAGTTTGTTTTATATCTTTATTGATTTGTTTTGTTTTTTCTCTTCTTTTTTTGGCCCATCACCACCACCACCCCACTTTGTCGGACAAATTACTTTATTTATTTATTTACAATTTTTCCATCTGTATATGAAACTGTCACTTAAGTGGTTTATAACACATAACTTAGTTTTGAACAGATAGATGGGTTTTTTTTTTTAGGTGTTTAGTGTTCTTCGTAAATAACTAAAATTCATTCTATTAAGTATTTACAACTGCTGTAAAAACAGTTAATGAATGTTTCATAACATAGTATACTATAGTTGTAATTATATAAATCAGTAATATATTTAAATACATTTATAAACCGTTTTAAATGTATCTGAGGATTTGTACATGTGTATAAACAGTTTATACGATAACACACTTCATCAAAATTGTTACCAAATGTTTAATAATACAGAACCCTGATGTGTGAATCCAAAAAAGATGTGCACATTAATCATAACTAGAAAACGCATTTCCTGTGGAAAATGTGTGCAAAAGCTGACCACTGGCATAGATTGCAAAGCATTGCTGAAAATGCAGAAATGTGAAATGAATTTTGCTTGAAAAAGCTGAAATCTCAAATGCATTGTACTGCATGGCTGAAAAACCTGGAAGCTTAACTGCTTTACTTAAAGAAGCTGAGAGTTTAAATACATTGCTAGAAAAGCTGGAAGCTACGCTTTAAGACTGTAGAGGCTGGAAGTTGAAATAAATTGCTTGAAAAGGCTGAAAGAATAAATGCTTTGTGTTAATATCACACAGATGAACTGAATTGCTGAACAATTTGGAACAGAAAAATCACTGGCCTAAAGCGCTGAGATCTGCAAAGCATTGCTGAAATACAGAAATGTCAATGAATTGCTAGAATTGGAAGCTGAGCTGCATTATCTAAGGAAGCTATGAGCTGAAATTCTAAAAAGGCTGGAAGCAAAACTGTAATACTGTCAAAGTGTTTCACTTCTACTGTAATGAATTGTTGAAAAAAGCTTAAAAAGTAGAAAAGGTAGAAAAACTTGAATCGAAACATAAATAAGGGCAAGTTTAATATTTAAATGGTTTCTGTAGCTTAAAGTATGCAGAAGTATTAGTCAATCGAAGAACATACAGAAGAATAAATTGCAAAGCTTTGCTGGAAATGCAGAAATCTGAAATTAATTACTTATTTTGAAATTCCAGCCTTGTCCGTGGCCACCCAGCCAGAGGCTTTTATTTTGAAAAGCAAGCCTCGTCATCTTTCTCTGAAGACTATTTTAAGAATTATGATACGGTAACAACGCTAAAAACAGCAACAGTGGTAACAATGATACAGAACGATAACACAGAGCACGGGAAGAGAAGGAAGTGATAAGGATGAACAGGGAGAGTCGGCTATAACTGGAATCAAACTCCAGTCAAGAGGGGCAACAAGCTCTTATGTTGGTCTATGAACTGCAAGTAAACAGAATAAACAGCATTAGACCATCAGTCCAGGCTCACATTTTTACAACTACACCATTGATATCTATTGAACAGCCCTGCATATGCAAAACTGACACTAGAGGGGTACCTAGAGCCTCATACTTTGGAGCGGAGGGCCGCTGACCAAGCTGCCATATTTGATGAATTGGGAATAAGAACGTGCCGAATGGGATCAACCCATTATAAATGCTTGTTCCTCCATTAAACCACTGTATATTTAAGCCGTCCTTGAGCAAAGCACATAAGTGCAGTTGTTAGTGGCCAGAACATAGTGAATTGTGCATAAATGAAAGAATGTGACATATTGCATAAGACCATGTGTCCTGAACAAACCCTGCCCAGATAAATGAAGGTACGAACAAACTAGTTAATTGTTAAATACAATGGTGCTTTTGACTAATCCAGTGGGCAGACATGCTACTGTACTGTGTTAATGGAAGAACAGCAGTCTCACATTGGCAGCAAAGCCGCTGTTCCAAACCACTTCATCTGTCCGCTTCCAGTCTGGTTACCATACACCTATGCTAGTTTTGGACAACACAAACTTTGGAATAAGAAAAGCATAATTCTCTCCTCTCCCTCACTTTCTCTATGTCTCTCTGTCTCTCTGTCTCATGCACATTACCCCACACATACCAATTTGCACAGATGAAAAATGTCAAGGGCAGACCACCTGGCTATTCCATGCCTGGTCAGAGGAAAATCTTCCCGTCTTCATCAATGAGGCGCAGTGTGCAGAGCGTGCTCTGTCCCACTCACATATCACAGCCATTAGACAGGCATGTGTTGGGTTGGCTCCAGGGCAGTGCCTGCTGCTCTGCTCACTGAAGTCCCATTCAAGGTAATCTATGCCAATCCAACCAATTTCACAGGTGCAAAAATGTGTAACAAGGAGAACTTGAAACATTATTGCACTGTTCAGATGATCCGTGGGTGAATTCAACAGCGCGGTCTGTTGTACAAGCCTGAGTGCTGCTGTGTCAAGTATGAAAAAGCAATAAAGTGCATCAGAGGTTCTTAAACTTCACCCAACGCCCTGCCACCTCATTCAGATATACTTCTGTCTCTGGAGTGCCTGCTTAAAACAGTATATTAAAAGAGAAGAAAAATAGAAATGGAAATATTTATTAAATTTCTACACAAGTCACACATTATTACTTAATTGGTGAATCACAATGAAATGTGTTTTTGTCAGTTTTATCCAGCTCTGTCAGCCAGTGAGCATATTCATCTGACAACCTTATGTAATCTAACAAAAATTTCAACTAAGAATAAAACTTTTTTAATAAAACGTTTGCTTATTTTAAGATGACCAAAATCTTTCTCTAACCATAACTAAATTATTGTTGCAGAAACTTTAAATTTAATCTAAAGGTTTAACGTTCATGTTGAGTTACCTGAACTTAAACATGTCACATAGGATGTTTAAACTTAAATATAAGCTAAACTAAACATTTTTCAGCAATGTTTTCATAAGCCAAATGCATTAAATTTATGTTATTGTCACTCAATTTAATTTGCGGTGGTGGAGCTCCTTAAATTGTGTTACTACATGTCATGGAAGACATATTAAAGGTCTGGTAACATCATGATAAGTTAGTGACTGATAGTCTGTCTGTTTCAGGTCTTGACCCACAGTTCAGGAATTATTGCTTCAAGGTCTTTTGGTACTTGCAACAGGCATTGTTGGTTTCTTTTGCTGTGTGTGTGGTAACAGTCATTTTATAGAGTATTGTGTCCAGTGACTCACACTGCCCTCTGTCAGGGTAGAGACATGATGGCCTTTTTATGTGGGCACACACACACACACACACACACACACACACACACACACACACACACACCCACATACACAGATTCTCATGCAGAGAGAAACACTAACATTTTCCTTTTCCCCCACAAGAAATGAACACAGAATCCACCTAAAAAATAATGGAAACAATTTTGCTTGGCAAGACAGTGTGTGTGCATGAAAATATTTCACTGTGCTTGTACTGCATGTATGTAGAGTACTATACAGGCATGTTTTTCCTTCTAAATAACATGACCAAACATGATGTTCTCTCACACCATATTCAGGAGACTGAGCCTGCAGTCATGAGAGTCGCCACGTGTCCATAAAGGTTATGTGTAAGCATTGCAGGCTGTAATGTGTGTGAGCCAGTGGTCCTGGTGGTAAACAGATCTGTCTCAGCAAGGTGAGAAAACAACCTGAGTGGCTCTGGTCCCTCTACAGTAGAAACAGACTCTTCGAAGCTCCAAAGATCATACAGTATAAGCTGTTTTTGGATGGATTTACAATATAGCCTCTGTTGTGGTATTACTGGCATTTCCCAGACAAAAGTTTAGGAATTTCGCTCCCTCCCTGTCTCTCTGTGTCGTGTCATATTAGATTAGCAGGCTAAACTCGGTACTTACTGTAATTAATCTAAACCCATCCAGATGGGGAATGGTTTCAGTTTCATCTTCTAGATGAGACTACAAGGAAGAGCTATTAGTTGCTGTATCCTTTGGGCCTTTTTTCTCATTTTTTTTGGTGACAGCACAAGTGTCTTGTGACAGCAGATTTAAGGGCAGGCTCTGAGTCACAAGACAGCTGTTCTCCTCCCTCCATCTATTCATGTCCGTTCTGGGTGCTGAGAGATTTTCTTTCTGTCCCTCTGGCAGGTGCCGAAGAGCTCTCTTGATCTTTTCCCCCCTAAATCTATCCCTCTGTGATTCTGCAATTGTCTGTCACGCTCCTCATTTCTTGGGTCACTGTTATGATAAGAGTTGCAGTCTGGTTAAATTTACAGTTACAACTGCCCTGAGACTTGATTCCTCCCTTCCTGTACCTGACCTGCTGTCATCCTGCATGTATACGGTAGCTTTTTTACTGCACTAATTGTTTCCATTGGATACGGTACATTATACATTAGCCACGGTACTGTAGAGCTATGAGCATACAGTAACCACTTTGTCCAAACACCTGTACTGTCTTTACTAAATTTCATGTGCTCAGAACAAAAAATAGCCATTAATAAATTTAGGGTAAAATTTCCATGTGGAAATGAATCGTAAATTAATTTAAATACAACTCAGTTGTTTTTTCTTGCTTGTTTAGCAGTTGCACAAACTCGACGATCTGATTCTGACAAGTGTCTGGAACACTTCATCAATGGAGATCGATTATTGCTGCTGGAAATGAAGCGTTCACCTCTATAAAAACTCATACTTTCACTGTAAACCTTTAAAGTGGAATCTTGGCAGAGTGTGAACCCCTGCACGGCTACAGAACCGCATGCAATAACCTGTTTTCATTTTCTGCAAGATCCCAGACAAATTTATTAGAGTCTCTGTATGTGCTTGTGCCTCCAGAAGAAATGCTCTCACAATTGGCTCCAGCAGTAAACCCATCCCACATTTTTCTTAAATGCATTATCCCCTCTACTGTCCATCAAATGCAAACCAGCTCTTCTAACATATGGACACTGAGGCCGTGCTGCCAAAAACACTGTAGAACAAATGTGCCTCCTCCTCACTATGTTTGCTTTCCTCACTCCCGCTGTGGTCTCACCTCTCCTTCCCTTCCTTTACTCCCTGAAAATGTCAAATAGATTTCTGCCTATGGCTGACAAGTGCACTAGTTTGTCTCCATCACTGTTAGGAGGCGACGGGATATTTGGAGGACAGTTAGAGCTCATGTTCCTTTGAGCCAGAGAACAGGAGAAGGTGTAATTTCCTGAGTCTAAGACCCAGGTGGGCTCTAAAAATAATCTGGGCTCACTCTTACAGTTTGGAAAACGACGGTTGATTAAAGGTACATGAGCCAAGAAATTCTCTGATCTGGTCCGGGGCCACCCTGCGTAGCTATGTGGGTAGATCATGGCACTAAGCACAGGACAGGTGGAAGGATCGTCATAATATAACCGCCTCAGAAAAATTCAACCCAGAGGGATTTGGATAAAAAATAGAAATACATCTCTATTCTCTGTTTTGAGGACTGAGGGAGTGACAGGAGAAGACATGACACGGTGTAATTAGATATAGCGAAGCAGGGGCATTGATGATCATACACATGTGCAGACACAAACACACCGTCTCTGCTGTAATTAGCAGCATTTCTGCATTTGGCCCTTCCCGTCTGAATGTGGAAAGCACAAAGCGCTTCAAAGCAACAGAAGACTGGAAAAGACAGCAAGATGGCTGAGGAGATAGAGAGGGAGAGGCAGCACATGAAGAGGAACAGCGGAAGAAGAATATCTCTAAATTGCACTCCAGACAGAGAGAGAGAGAGAAAAAAGTAGAGCCAGCCAGGAAAGAAGAGTGGAGAGAAAATTAGACTTATTATCTACTTTTATTCTTTACCATCATGTTTCTTTATGTAACAGTTCATGTTTGGTGTTGGTAAATGATTCTTGCGTCTATAGAGATTTTTCTGATTAACAAAGACTTAAAGCTCAAGTGCATGTCTGTCTTTTTTGTCTGCCTCTGTATCTGTCTTTCACACACTTCAGTTGCTCTGATTAAGCTTGAATAAAGTAGCCAACAGTTCTGGGAAGAAGTGGGCAAAGCTCTTTTCTGTGTGGCCGTTTCCAAGTAGCTGTGATAATATAAAAACCCTGTGTGTATAAGTCTGCAGTATTGTTTGTGTGTCTGTGTGAGTATTTTCATTCGTGCTCACAAGCTTGTGTGTGTGTTTAATGAGGCCTGACGTTCACCTTCCAACAGAGTGTAGCAATGTTCATTGTTTCATTATTTAAAGGGGTATTTAAACGCCTCCAAGCTGTCAGGAGTTGCTGCTTTTTTTACTTGTCATAGCGTTAGGTCCTACTTTGGCTTCCTGTCTTCTTAGGTGTGATGCAGACAAATCTTTATCTGCTCTTTTATCAGTTGTTTTCTCTTTTACTGACTGATTTTGATAAGAGCTTCCTCAGGGCAGAGCAGTGGTTCTCCATGCAGGTGTAAAAGAGAACAAAAGTTATTATATTACAAACAACAGTACACTTCTACCATCCCAAGTTCCTTTCAGAATAGTCTTGATAACATGCTTGATAACATACTGTACATGTGCTGTGTCAGACTATTCAGTATCTTTGGCTCAAATTATCTGGCTTTTCCCTGAGAACTGAGGCACTGTTTCCCTTTAATAGTCCAAAATGTATGTTTTGATTATATCATTAAAACATTAATTGTGGCACTGAAACCAAAGATGGCGGTTTATTAAAAACAGGCAAAGACAATCCTGCTGGATATATTAAGTTCCTTCTGCATTTTTGCCGAGATGATAGAATAATACAAGCCCTTCTGTTCTTTCCGTTATTAGTCTCAAATTCTGCTTTTTTTCTTTTTTGTTTTAATGTTGTTCATTTCCCAAACGCTGATGCATGGAAAAAGAATTACAGATATTGTGTATCGGATAATCAATCACTGATTAAGTTTCTCTTTATCTGAAGGATTTTTTTCACAAACACCCAAACCGCATGGCTCTAAATATTAGTTTTGCTCTAAGGAAAAGGGATAAACTTGCATTATTGTATCCTTGTCCACTTTTTTCCCAAACATTTATCAATTTTCATCATTCTGCTTTTATCTGTGGATGTCCACTAGAGGGGGCAGTGGATGCAGTTGATCTTTGGCCTCAGACTGACCTGTCCTGGACCTACTGTACTGTTACAATATAAAATTACCTCCATAGGTTTTGTCTTACTTAAATCTGCCAAGGTTAAGTATCAAACATGCTACTTTATGATGCAAACAGACCTAAAACGATGTTGTATGTGTGCATTTCCATGTACACTATGGGTGTATTTGTGTGAAAACATCTTGTACTGCATGTAAGCAGCGTTAAGTCATACCTGCTACAACTAAATGTTGAGTGTTGTTGATAGAAAGTTTGATGACAGGCTGCAGCATCGGCCCTCAGGACTCCACCATCTGCTCTGCCATCTGAAAGCAGAAAACTGGCTGGCTTCATTTTACCTTCAACTATAGACTCCACCAGCCTGTTCTGTATTTGAGTCACAGCAAGAAATAAGCTTCCCAACTGTCTGAAATTCTGCTCTCACCACGGGCCAGAACAAGACACAGTTGGCATACGTCCCGAACCCTCACTTTCATTTATGATTACAGTCATTTTCATATGGTAAGAGTGAACGCAGTGTTACTGTCTGATTTAATGCAGGGGACATGCATTAGTGCCTCTTTCTCTGGAAACTTTTAGTTAACGTACTCGCAATTATGAGGCTAATTTTGTGAAAGTTTAAGAGCGTTACTGTGACAGTCAAACAAAACCACCTGTGTTTTTTTTCTTGCACGAATGCCACAGACCTGCTCTCGGTCCTGATTTCAGAAAGAGCCTGGTTCCACCTTTAAAAAAACAAACAAACAGGCAGATAACTGGCAGGCTGCTTTCCTGGATGTTTGATGGAATAAGTGCATTTTAATCTGTGCAGAGACTTGGCTGCGAAAAGCAGATCTACAGCCAAACTGCACATCAGAACTTTGAGGGGGGATTTTCTTTTTTTTTCATCTGTCTTTTTCTTTTCTCTCCCCCTGACAGGCTCATTTTTCTTTTCTCAGTAGGACGGCTGCTGGTGGTGGTATCATTACACTCCACTACATTACAGAGCACTCTATCATGGGGCTCAATCCAACAGTTTTCACGCTCGTTGCTGTAGTATCACCTGTCACCAGTAAAGCCCTGTCAGTATCACTGACGGGGCTTTACTGTGCAAAGGCCTCAAAACTCATAAATTTCTGTATATTTAACAAGTCAACCTTTTGTGTCTAGTGTCTCGCTGTGTGCTGCCAATATTTGTAGAGCACCATACAGGGACGGGAGCTTTATGTAGACAAAATGCTTAAAAGCCAGGACTGTCATCAGTTGAAAAGGGAGAACTCTTTTATTTCGGTATTGGTGTCCTCCATTCACCCCTGCATTCATTCAAAGATGGAGTGAACATGGGAGCCTCAATACTCTTAAAATCACCTATTATGTAAGAAGAACAGAGTCTTCTCTCTCCATCTCCCTCTCCCTCTTTCCTCTATCTCTCTTTCCTGGCAGTGACGACTAATTCAGCGTCATCTGCCTCCTGGCAGGGACTTCTCTCTTCATTATTGGAGTAAAGCCCTTTTTTCCTGTAATTTTTTCGCTGCACTGTGAGTGGCACTGCGTGTGTGTGTGTACCTAATTTACTCAATTCCTCTCATCATAATCAATACTGCTGAGCGTAATCTGGGTTAATACCAGCAGGCGGAAAATCATACTGTAGATGCTGCATTCATGGAAACTTAGTTCTTTGGAAATTATTCATATCTGCTTTGAATTTGTAAAGACACTGTAAAAAACAATTCATATTTGTACAGTAACAGTGTAAAATTGTGTATTTTGTTGGGCTGTGTTTCCCAAACCTTTCTCCAAATACACTTTTACTTCTT
The DNA here is from genome assembly GCA_029490765.1 of Euthynnus affinis. Lineage (NCBI taxonomy): Eukaryota > Metazoa > Chordata > Actinopteri > Scombriformes > Scombridae > Euthynnus > Euthynnus affinis. Next base: position 14,718,496 of record CM055852.1, on the reverse strand, counting down.
TTGGAACCACAACAAACAGCACAGAAATTCTGAATGATCCAACCTGATTCATTTGAATACAACCGCTTCTTGAGATGGCTCAGTTTGGAAATAAGAATTAGATTCACCAGAGCAGAAAGCAGCAAGGTTAGCTGAAATGTCAATTAGCACTTACAAGCTGAAGAATCCCCTAACCAGAGCATAAAATCACATCAGCACCACCCGAGCAAAGACAGCACAGACACAAAGAATTTACTTCAGTTTTTGTCTCGAGTTAAGCAACACTGAAATAGTAATTGACAAAAAATCTGAAAAACTGTACATGTAAAATCGTAGAGCAACACAGGAGTGCATGTTTTTCTTTTTCTGAAAAGCGAACTCATTGATTATTCATGAATGTATTTTAAGGAAAAATCCCCTCATGCCTTAGTAATAAGTTTTATTTTTGGGACTTTTTTTCTTTTTCTTTTACAAGACATAGTAGCAACCGCAAAGGTGAGAGAAACCATGGCAACAAACCAGACATATACGTCTGTAAGCGTGCTGCGAATTCCACTAGCTCACTGGGAAGCTATGTGAGTCTCAATGCACCAGCAGACTGGGATGTTTTCTCTGCTATAAAAGCCTTTCCACATGTGTCCATCTCGAACCTGCAGGAGCCGAGAGACCTGTCAACTATTTTACAGGGCTGTTTTTCTGAGCAGAAGTCAGAGGAGAAAATAAAAATCTTATTAATAGCGAGGTCAGCATTTAATTGGAACCTAAAATGAGGACCAAGCCTGGTGGATTCTGGGTTTTTACTGCGCTGTGAGCCTGTTTAGAAGTCTAGCTGCATGATATTACAAAGCTTAAAGATTAAAGCACTGAATAACGATGAGCCAAGACCGACATGTGACCGTGTATTCTCTCTGTGTGTCTTTTAAACACAGCTGAATGTGTCTCTATATGGCAGTGCATCAGTGTGCATGTGAGCTATATAGGCAGGAATCTGTTTGCTCATCTCATTTCTCTTACCCGCTTCCCTCCGGCACTTAAGGACCACAGTTGTCACCACAGCATATACTGAAAATATTGTTATATAGTTAGACAGTGAAAAGCCTGTGAATGGTTGGCATTTTCAAGTGGGAACAAGATAAAGTGTTTGTGTCAGTCTGTAGGAAAATATAGTCATAACCATTGCATGTCAGAAGCATTGAAATCAGCGTCAAAAGCATTGAAATCAGTGTCATTTTTACCCGTAATCTACTCTATTTGTTCCTATAAAATTAACATAATGTCAATTCCTTCTGGAGTCGCAAACTACCTCAAAGTGGCTGTCGTGTGTTATTATCTTCCTCGCTGCTGAATTAACAATATTGTCGATCACAGGGGATTACGTACGCACAAATCATTTCCTCTCTGTCTTTCTATATTTCTGTTTTTATCTTTTTTTCCCCTCCTCCTGTGACATTTATTAGAGGAAGATGTGTCACTCTGCCATTCCAGCTGTCCTATTCAATTGCATTAATATTTTTAGCCTTGCTTGGATTAATACATATTTCCATACAGCTGGATTAATATATAGCTCAGTTGCCTTTCATGCCAGAGTCCATTTTTTCTCTTTTCATCTGTTACCAGAGAGCAGCCATGAAATAATATGTGTATTATCACAAATAAGAAGTTTTTCATCACTTCTGATTGTGTTTTGGCCCGGCAGGGAACATACAGAACGTCTGCCTTTTTTGGTTTCTCTTGTGTTAATCCTTGCTAAGAACAAACAAGCACCCACTGTTTCGCTTTTATGTAACTCCTAAACTCAGGTCTCCCTCCTCTCTGCCCTTTCTCTTCCAAATATCCAATAATCAGCCTCTTCCTCCCTTGCCATTTGTTCATCCTTTTCATCAGCTCCTATTTCCAACTATTCTTTGCAGCTGGTAATGTGGTTCCTTGGTCAGTGTGAGTAGATTATTTTACGTCTTCCAAATCATCCCTCATACTTCTTCTACTCATCTGGTCTCCGAGGTGATTGATTTTGTTCCCGTAATGACGTATGAACCCAAATGATGAAGCTACTTTGACAGCGTTTTGTGCAAAAGTGAACCAAAATCCTATTTAGCTTAGCCAGCGTTGATATCAGATACGAGAACATCCGCTGGCTCTGAAAACAAAAAAGTCTTCAACCAATATTTCATTGCCAGCAGGAGGGACAGATCGACATTCCCGCAGGACCAGGCAAGGGACTCATCCAACTGTTGAAAGGCCACACAGACACTAAATAATCCAGCCTGTACTTGTGAAAGCTGGAGGATGTGAGGCAGACAGTTCCAAGTGCAGACCCAGCGAAGAAAACGACTTGTGGAGTCTTATTTAGTTCAACTTCGGTATCCAAAATGTTGGGAGGCATTTGAGGAGATGTTTATTTGCTTTTAAAGATTCCAAGTTAATATATTTTTTTGGTTTGAGATTTCTCATTTCCTGTCATGTTGGAGGAAAACAAGATCCCTTTCACTGTGCTCCTCTGACAAAATCTGTGTAATTGTGTGCGAGAGAAATTCACAACTTGCGGTTAAGTCAAAAGGAGAAGGGTGTTTGCCATGGCGCAATGCCCAGAGGACTTGCAGATAGAGAGAAAACGGTGAGCACAAATCTCATGCATCTCTCCTTGTACAGATAGCGTGTGCATGTAAAAACAGAAGCTGTTGACACTGTAAGACATATACAAGCAGGCGCTACATAAACAAATCCACTCCAGCGCTCAGATGTCACCAGAGGAGAATAATTTAGTCTGTCGGTTTGAGGAATGCAAACTTCCCAGAAAATACAATCTGCTCTACGCGCTTTAAAATTTGATTGCCAAGACGAGGGACAGGTCAGCATTCCTGGACAGCACAGTCATCCGCATATATACACACAAAGGCACTAATGAAGACTTCTCAGTGACAACCAAACACACAAACAAACACAGATTCTTACTAGACTAAATTCAAAATTTGACCCTCTTGCACACATGTGAACAAACACAAGTATTTTGGGTCTGTTGTCCAGCATGGTCACAAACAACTAGAACAAAACAGAGACTGACACTGAATAGGAAAAATAATAGCCTCAAATGTTTACGGGCTCATGTGGATTTATTTAAGAGTTTCCTGCACACAAAAGCAAAGCAAAGTTCAAGGCCAGAGTCCTCAAAAATGTAAATGGCTGTAAACATGGCTTTCTAACAAAAACTAAGAGGGATTAAAATAGTTATCAAAAGTACCGTAGAAGTTATTATTATTTTTGGTCCATTTTCACTTAGACAACTAAAAGATGGAAGCAAGAAAGTCTAAGAAAATGTTTTTTTATGAAGTGTAAGGACTGGCAAGGTGAACAATCTGCCACTGCACAGGTGACGAATTGCTCAACCCAATAAGTCAAAACCACATTAACCATGAAACCATGAGAAAGGGCTTAACGTTACCTTAACATTGCAAGTCTAAGGATATGAGAGCAAAGAAACCGCAGTAATAGTTTGAATATTTGTTTTTTTTTTTCCTCTTTTCATTGCAGGGTCAGTATCACCATCTTCAACATTTCACAGCATAAACTTCAAATAGAAACTGGCAGTTTTGGAGTGAAGCGGAAACCAAGAATGTTTTGCTGAAATAAATATTTCATGAAGTATGAAATGTGAAAAGGGTGATATTGGCTTGTGGTGTGTGTGTGTACAGTGCTACGTGTTATTATGATAATCTAAGGCCGCGGCAAAGTTCTTATTTTCTGCTGAAGTGCAGATTCAGATATACTGGAAGACCAGAATGTGATGTAAAATGAAGGCATCTTCTTTCATTACATTCTCAATATGAATAGGAATGCATATGTTGAGCCATGATGGAAATTTGAATGTAACAACCCAATAATTTTCTTCAGCCTGCTTATATCCGCTTGTAACCCAAAAGACTATCAGCCCAAAACCAACACCCAATATCTTTTCTATATCAGTCAACATATAACCATATATAAATATATGCGTCAATCTTAACAAAACAAAATACCATTACAAAAATAAGGATATCATTTAAAACTAACATAAATGTTTTAAATGGTTAATACATTTAAGAACAGCAAAACATTGATTTAATGGTAAAATACGACTATAAAAACTCTGTAATACTAAAGTCTTTCTTTATTCCCTTTGGATTAAAGAGGCTTTCTGGATTACAATTTGAGAAGCTTACTTCTGTGCTGGAGGTACGTCATCCTCTGGAGGCTTCTTGTAGAGTATAATAGGTTTTCTTTTGTTACACATTCTGTAAAACACCCAGTGCTGATTGCTGTTGGTGAAATGGAGAATATTCTTCCAGAAGTCAGCTGAGAGTTTTTTCATATTAGGTACGATTGCTTCATACCATGACCTTGTCCCCCCTCTCCACTCTCCCCGCTCAGCTTCCACATTAGTAATGTTGTGCCATACCCAAGTGCACTTGTGAATCTACACACTCTGATACAGTTAGTGGTGGTAGCTTATGTAACTAGTTGGTTTGCGATCCGCCACTTAATACAAAAAACAAGAAGAAGAAGCATACACTTTGCATCATCAACTACACAACATTTGTTTATGTTGTGCTCCATTGTAGAAAAGTGCACCAATCGCAAGATCCCAAACCCAGACAATGGAGTCGACCTTTGCACTCTGCCTACTGTTATTGATATTTTGGAAACAATGTCAACAACAACCGTCTCAAAGAGACCCTTTTGTGGGCATGTTTGAATGGGACAGTCGAGTAGTTATGATATCACATTCTAAATAGCAGTAGTTTTCACACCTGATACGAACTGTACCCGACTACACATGAACTGAGACTATCCTTTCAAAGTGGGCCTGAGCAGCACACAGTGTTCACATTAATCAAATGAACTGAATTTTGGGGTAAAGTGTACTCAGATCTTGGCATGTTAATGTTTGTATGCTGACATGGTACACATCAGCATGTTAATGTAACAGCCACTTCACATGCATGTTAAGAATTTGCATTTTACATATTGATATGCTCATCATAGCAGCCTTAGCTTTAAATTTAGCATAAACTAATGAACATTGTGCCAAGTGTGACAAACACTGAGTTGAGCCTGAAAAGCTGAGTCTGTTTGATTTAGTTGATATTGACATTGCCACCCCCAGGCCAGCTTCAGGCCAAGAGTTACATTTTTTGAGTCTGTCCTCCCAAGAAAATCAAACATATCAATTGTTTGTTTAAATGGCTAAAACAATGTGTGTTTGCCTGACAAGGACCGCCAGTGGCCCACTGAATTATGAGTCTTATCTGTGAGGAGCAAAGGCATATATAGGCATATACAGCAAAACCACATAGGGAGAATTTCAGGGTGGATGAATGGATGAAGTGTGTAACTGACACAGGAGACCGCTGTTTGTTTCCCTTTTCCAATACGAGCAGTCAAGATTGGTTTCTATCTTCCCCCAACTTTAACCAAATTTTTCTTTTAGCCATGACAATAAAGGTTCCCTCACATTAGCCAAGTTATTTTTGTGTCTTAACTAAACCCAAACTCAACCATAATAGTGGCAGATCAGAAAACGCTTTTGTTACAGTTTTGGAAGGCACTGACAAACAATGTCTTCCTACAGTTATAAAATGCTCATGTGGGATGTTTTAGACAGCAAGGACATATTTTGTTGTGCAATTTGGAGGATTTGTTTTTTCCCTGCTAGAGTAGCAAAGTCATCTCACAGTTTTTCATCAGTTTTGCTTTCTAATGAACATCACAGCCTGACGAGACTGCTTGAGTCCACTTCCTACATGTTATAATATACATTTCTATGAGTTGCATCAGCTGAAATATTAGTATAGTTTCCTTATGCCTAGGTTTATGTGATGGGATGAGTGTGTACTGAGGGTTTGTGTATGTGTGACTGAAAGCCTTGCGGAGAAAATTCACTAGAGAATGCTGTAGGGGGGATACACACAGTCACATTTGCACACACTTTCATATGCACATGTGAATGTGTGTATAAATACACACACCCCAAAGGAATCTGTGCCAATGTGTGATTAGATACACATCTTTTCAAGCAATCTGGAGCAGGCAGCAGGATCCTGGCAAATAATATTAGTTCTGCATAATTCTTATTTTGTTTAAGCTCTTCCATCTTCTTCTTGGATTCTGTTTCCATTCATAATAGTTGGCTGCTGCTGTGTCTTTGTGGATAAATTAGTGTGTTTCTACATGCTTGCATGTGCATATCATCCGGGGATCTTTGCCAGGAATGTGATCTAAGCATACCTCAGGGAATGTGTATTGTAGTGATAGAGAATGTGACTAATTTCAGCACATGTCATGACTCATGATGTCAAATGAGTGAAGGAAAATGAGAGCTTTACCCAAAAATAGCATCATGACAGTGGTTTCGCTGGCTATCTTCCAAGTCCTTTTTTATATAATCAAAAACATTTTCCTGTCCTCTGGAGCATCAGCAGCACAAATACGTTAGCTTTTATCTGGCTGCCACATTTTTAGTCACATATTTCAGTTCTAAGTCAACCTTGTAAAAAATTCAAACCAAGCGTAGTGGAAGAATTCTCTATCTTTGAAAGGAATAAAAGTGGCAATATAGTACATCCAAGTGGACTCTGATGAATGTTTAATACTAGCACTTTCTAACATATGGGCTATGAGTCACCATGGCACGGACACTTTTCACCCGAATCAACCTGTCTTTGTAGGATATCACTGTAATAAAAAACCTATTCATTTTTAGTTTTTCTCCAGGGACTTCCATTTCCTCTCACTAATAACGATCCCACATATTTTTTTATTTCCTGGGGTATCAATGTAGCTCTTCTGTAGTCTTAGTGCTATAATGCACTTTTGCTCACTCCTTCAAAAGTTATTATAGCACTAATGAAGCTCTTTTTCCTAAGGGAGCTTAACATTAATATAGCATATATATTGAATGTGATCAGAATATTTTATTATTTCTATGAATGTTTGGGGAAAAGATCAAAGCAGTTTTTGTTGTTGTTTTTGATCCCCCTGGTTTTCATCTTTTGCCTTTTAGTGAAGAAATAGGAGTTGTAGTTGTTAATGTATTTGGAGTGGACTGGTAGCAAATAGAAACGGAAGCCAAGGCACTTCTTTAAATTATTGATAATCAATGCAATTATTAATAGCCCTCAAAAAGGGGCTACACATAGAAACACTAACCTAAATAAGCACCTGGAAAATCTGCGGTTTGAAACTTTAACCTTGAGGACTGAAGCTGAGAGCAAATTATCCCTGGTTTGTGCATTATTAGAAATTCATATATGTGATTAGCATATACATATCTCTCTCTCTACCTTCGTCCTTCGGTAACACTCGCAGGCGCGCGCTCACGCACTCTCACGCACGAGCGCTCGTGCGTTCCGTCTTCCTGCCAAGCTATGTAGTCGCGTTGTCCCGCACAGCACGAGCAAACGGTTGTCGTTTTCAGCACGGGACAGATCCTGCACCCTCTGACTGCAATATGGCGACAGAGGTAAGAAATTCAGCTCTTTTGCTGCCTTTTCCTTTTAGTATTTTATCACCAAAACCCGAAAAAATGATTTTGTACCTCCGTTTTTTACCTAAGAGGTGCAAGTTGTCTATAAAATTGACTGTCTCTGTGGTTGAACATACGATTTCTGTGGTTTATCGTGGTGCGGATGAATGTTCAATGAAAATAGCCGACTGGACGTGGTAACAGAGACTAATGTAACGTTATCTTCATCCAGGAGCTTCAGTTTCACTTATTGCAATGCAGTTTTAAATGAGCTCTGTAATAGCTAACAAAAATCTTCAGATAGAGAACAAGTTTTTCTTTTTTTCCCCAGAAATGATTTTATTCTCACACATACTACAGAGAGAAACTGAAACCAATGTCATTCAGGTATCCCATAGGCTCAAAGCTGAGGAGACTAATGGAAGTGGTGATGAGATGATGGAGCAGTCAGCACCATGGACAGGGACAGTCTCAGTCATACTTATAAATTAGCCTGACAAGGCTTCATCCTGGCATTTTAAATGAACCACATACAGAAACAGCTTGACCGCTGAGCTCCTCTGTGTCATACACCCTTCATGTCTCTTAATAAATGTAGCTGACATGGTTGGCAGCTCTGTACAGGACTATACAGTAGATGCTGCAGATGCAGAGAGTACATGACTGAAATGGATTTGGTGGTATGTAACAAGCAGTGTCACTACTAGTTACTCCAAACAGCAGCAACAGCTCTTGCAGATGTATTTTTAGCCTCATTAAGGGCCGGCAGCACGACTTCCTCTCTGCCTTTGTGTCCTTGGTGATGTCACCATAATGCTGAAGACATATCTGCCTTAGTTATCATAATAATGACTTCAGCAGAGGAGACAGCTATTACTTAAGTGTAAGTTTACAGATTACATTCATGGATGCAGTATGTGCTTAAATATATCTGAAAATATCCACTTTATGAGTGGACTTTTAATGTAAGCATGGTAATTCTGAAGGTAAAGGTGCAGTGCACAGTCAGCTGGTAGAATTCATGATTGTGCTTTTTTTCTGTGCCTGCAAGACATTGGCAGATTGGCTCTGATTTCCTCTGGTGGACTGCCAGTATCCCTGTCCAAGACCCATCAATTACACACACATACGCATGCATGCACATAAACACAGATACACACAAACACATACAGTGTGTGGAACCAGGACAGATTTTATGTCCAAGGTCTATCAATTATCCATGGCATTTAATGTGAACTGGCTGCTGCACTTTGTAACTATCAGTGATTGGAGCAGCCCAGTTTCCTTCCTATCCATGCCTTTTTCTATCTATCCCTCTCTCTCTTTCCCGTCTCTCTATTTTATATCTCATTCCATGATATTTACTGTACGCCAAGTCAGCAAATGACCAAGTTAAGTGACTGAGTTACAATCAGCTTGTACTGCAGACTGTTTGTGCTGCATGGACGGTCTCCGGATCCAGTCTACTACTGCCAGATCTCAGTCCATAGGCTAGCCCTGGCTTGCGTATTACACTGTTGAGGAATAATGTGTTGAAGCAGAGTCATCATCTCAACAGCTGGCACAAGCTCAGCTCTCTACTGAAACAATGTTCCACCTTCTTCCAGGAAAATTTCCTCTTCCAGCTTTGGTCCCACAGTCACTAATCTTCCACCTAGATGTCATGGAAATTTGACTGTTTTGTCAACACTGTCTAAACTTTAATGATTTATAGACCTCTGGCCAGCCCAGCTTGGCAGTAAACATGAAAAATTCTGCTCCCAATGGCAGGAAACCAGTTATATTATGAAGGGATGAAAAGAGAGTGCTGACAGTAAGAAACATGCTGAAAGAGCTATGAGAAGAGAATGAAAAGTCTTAACTCTGAGTGTATTCACTGTGCGCTCTGTAATTGTGTGTGTGTGCCCTTTGCGATGTCTGCCCACCGGCTGCACTCACCCATACTGTCGCTGTGTGTTCCTTCAGTCGGAGTGACTAAACTAGGAAGCATGTCACGGCAATGAGAGTCACGCAGACCCACAGGTCCAAGCTGGGGAGACTAATAGGTGGAGAGTACTGCCGTGGGAGTAAAAGGATATGACAAAGACACGAAAAGTGGTCTTTATGTAAAATTTAGCAACATTCGTGGTCATGAGAGGTCATTTCTGCTGCATGTCAATTTTTACTTTTAGTTTAATAGTACAGTGGTTTTGTTTGTTTTGGTTAACCTTTAATTTGTCTGCCAGCCAGTAGCTATTTTTGCTCACAAAACAGGAAATGCATCAGTTTATATGTACCAGTAGAATTTCTCCAGGAAAGTCCTTCATAATAAAAATTTCACGAACTGAGTATAGGCTGAATCCCTGTTATTTCATGCTAATACTGTGCATAACAGCAATTTACAGTTTATGAAATAGTTTGAGTTTTATGCATCATTTTGTGCTACATTAGATTTATGTGTCTTGTTGTATTTATAAACTGGTGAGAAGTAGGGATTCTTTAAAATCTGTAGCACAAGTTCATTAAAACCAGGAAAGTGGTGGGTCATGTTTGGACAAATGGATGGATTTAGTGTTTGATTGGAGGCCCTCAGAGAGACATGACTTCTGCCTGCTTTGCTCAGCTGCGAGCTACATGTAGCACAGAGATGTAAGAAAGAGGTCAGTAGGTCACAAACAAGTCAAAACATACTGTGATGTCCCACTGGCCTGAGTACAGTGACAGTGCAAGGCATGAAAGTTGTCAAGTATATGACTCTGGACAGCTCCCAGAACGAGCCGTCAACTAAAACATTGGCATCAGTGTTGGTATTCTGCACAAGTCCTCAGGTCTTAGTCAGGGTTTTGTCATTCAGAGCCATGCAAAGAGTGATGTGATGCTTCCATTTCTCTTCCATCAAGAACATGGTGTTATTATGGAGACGGACAGACAGAGGTGGAAAGTAACTAAGTTTATTTTCTTTTATTTTCCTCCTACTTTGTTTCAGTTCTTCTGTCTCTGTTATTCAAGCTTTTTTCTTCATTATGTTGCTCATTTTTTCCTTATTTCTTCCCTTCCTTTCTCCCCTCTTTGCTTATTTATTACCTTTCTTTTTTCTATCGTTCCCTTCCATCTTTCCTCCATTCCTTGCTTCTTCCTTTATTTTTTCCATCTTTCCTTTCTTGTTTGCGTCTGTCTGTTTTCATGCCCTTTTAATCTTTTACGCCCCTCTTTCAGTCTTTTTTTCAGTCTTCCTTCCCTTCTTGCCTTCTTTCCCTGCTTTCCTTCTTCAAATGATCTGAAAGTGTGAAAATCCACAAAACCTCTTCAGGCAGCAAAAGTAAAAACTTGAATACATTTTACTATTACTAAGACATCTTGAGATCTTGTTTGCAGTTAAACTTTTGAAACTGGAAATATTTGCATCTTCATAGAGTCTAGATTTCTTTACAAAGGAGCTGCTGCTGTCAGCAGGAACACTGCTGTTCCAGTTGGAGAATGATTATACTGCATCTTCCCATCCTCTGAAGTTTGCACTGCCAGTATGCAAGTCCAAACTTGTCATACTTGCGATTGAGAAAGGCCCATGGATGTCAAATTGGTTTGAGCCAAAGCCTGGCAAGCTCCCTCAGGGATTGGTCGCCACGTGTCGCCACTTCCTGTATCTGTCGTTTCAAATTTATAGCCTTCTAGTATTTCATAAACGGTCCAGCCATATACTAGGTTTTGCCCTGGTCTTGTTATATGTCTCAAACCATCTCTGGAGGGGATCTTTAATGAACCCGACTCTCCATCAGCTTACTTATTACTCTGATAAAAGATTCTGAATCATATGCTGATAATTGCTTCTATTAATAGAGTGACTTGTTGTTCATCATGATGGCCCGAAGATAGTGAATGGAGGAGGAGGAGGAGGAGAATATTAAAAGCTCAGGCAGACAGAAAGATTTTGTGGCTGTGAGCTGATTTTGGCTGTTAACAGACAGAAATAGCAGCTTGGATGCTATTCTCGGTTGTGAATGATGGACCCAATATAGAGATGAAAAGCTGGCACTGTACTACAGTATGTCTGCTTACATAGAAATGACTCTCCAGGGCTCATACATGTAAGTAACCTCATAAACACAGCTTCTGCTTTCTCTCAATTATATAACTAGTCAGACTTTGGCTGAAATATCTTTAGAGTAATATGAATAAATATTGCATTTAAAATGCGACAACTTAACACGCTCAGTGAAATATGGACGTTTATTAAAAAAAGATTGAGCGCTGATAGCAATACAAACCTTGTCTCTCTCTCTCTCTCTGTTTCTCACTATTCTCACACTCCCTTTTTGTTCGTCTCTCTCTCCCTCCATCCACGCTCCCAGTGTATCACTAATTACCATCCTTTGGAGGGGAGTAATTTAGATCAGCAGGGGACAAGTTTACACTGGCCCACTTGCTCTCTGCTGTGTGCTTCTCAAGGGAATGGCTGTTTGGGTGTAAAACACACCACTCAACACCAAAGTACTGTGAAGGGGAGTCTTTCAAAGTGTTAGTGATTACTGCAATTGGGCCTATTGATGCAGGAGGAATGCAGTGAGAGGGCTAACTACGCCTGCACTGCTGTTGACATAGTGACATGGTACCATTTTCTCTGTGCGTCTATCCCTACTGCACCTGTAGACAGTGAAACAACTCATAGCTGGCAGGAAATATCGGATAACTCTGTATAACTACTGTAGAGGTCATGCAATTGAGAGCTAGTGTGGATTTGAAACTACAACATTTTGATAATGAGATACACTCAAGCTTCTGTTTGATGGTACAAACAGTACAGTGGAAGCCTTTTTACATCCCCACTCTGCTTTGCATCTTACCTGTGCTCATATTTTATAGTAAATCACCATCATTTATTTTGACTCGCTGTTCTAACAAAATATATTTTGGACCTTAAACTGATTTTTGTTTTATTTCTCTATGTATTTAGTTCCATAACCTTCAAGAGCTGAGGCACAGTGCATCTCTGGTCACAAAGGTGTTTATACAGAGAGACTACAGCGAAGGAACAGTCTGCCGCTTCCAGACCAAGTTTCCTTCAGAACTTGACAGCAGGGTGAGCACAAATACAAACACAAACACACACACACACACACACATATATATATCCAGGAAAATGATATGTTGTTCCTGCTCAGCCAAAAGCAGAATAAAAGTGTTGAAACTATCTTAAAACTCCAGTGCGTGCTCAGAGGATGGCTTCAAGTTTACTTTTGGGACAAGGAGAGAATGTAATTTTTTTTTAGGTGCAACTGTTCTCTTTTTACTTTGCTGCATTAGCATCTGTAAATGTTGTTATGTAAAGATATTATTGTAGACCTGTCTACTAATTAGCATCTGAAGCAGACAGTCCACACTCAGACAGAGAGAAACAGACACAGAGAGAAACACAGTGGGAGTCAGTGTAAAAGGACCATTAGAAAATATTTTAAAACTCTGCATCACCTCACTGTAAATGGTCTCTGTCAGAAAAAAAAATCAAACCACTACCATAAGCTGTCACAACTCTGAGTAATCTTCTCCTCAAGTTTCTTCATATTCTATAAGTGAGGTGTGCTTCTAAACTGTTTGACAAAGTAGGAGTACTTTGGGTTGAGCAAAATGCAGCTGGTATGTTTGGCAGGAGGTTTTATAGCTGAACAGCTTGCTCCCACAGTTATGCCAGAGCACTTTTCACTTTTGCAGCCCTTACAATGTGTGTGTGCCTCCATATCTCTACCTGGATGTTTGTTTGTGTATGCAAGTAGATTGAGCGGACCTTGCTTGAGGAGACAGTGAAAACTCTGAACACTTACTATGTGGAGGCTGAAAAAATCGGAGGTCAGTCATACCTAGAAGGATGTCTTGCTTGTGCGACGGCTTACATCATCTTCCTCTGCATGGAGACACGCTATGAGAAGGTAATAAACCTGTACACACCTACATGATAGCACAGTTAATTTACAACTTGTAGTGCAGCAGTGTTTACATATACAAAAAAAGTTCATTTATGCAAAGATTTGTTTCATTCAGAGCTTGTTTTCATATGGTTACTCACCATCTTGCTATTTTCACAACTAAAATGATCATTATTCCAGAGGCCAGTGTTTCATAAAGAAGTCTGTTCGACTGTGCGACTTTGACCTACCAAGAATTAAAGAGCAAACCTGATGGGAACAGCTCTCATTAGTCCAGGGAAACACCTTGAACAGGTTGCCCTTGTGTCACACAGCACACACATTACCAAACAAATTACCAATTACATTCACACTCACAGGCAATTTAGAGTTCACCTGTCCTACCTATTAAATATCTTGGATGTCTTTGGTCTGTGGGAGGAAACCAGAGCATCTGGAAGAAACCCACATAGACACTGAACGAATGTACACATGCAACACATAAAATCCCCAGCAGGCCAGTAGCTTCCAACCCAGGATATTCCTGCTGTTAGGCGATAGTGCTAACCACATAATAAATATTCAAGTAGTACATAATTTTTATATTGTAATATTAAAGACATGCAGGTAATGGAATCAATCAGAATCCTCTTTGTTGAAAGACAGTGAAGTAGAAAACTTCTAGAGATGATTATTTCAGCTTGACTATTATTCATCAACAGCTGGTTATTATAAACTCCATTGCCCATCCGCAGAACTTATTTATTGCCATATTTGTCCATTTTTATGAAAACCAGCTCTCTCTCTGAAACACACGAAAGCATTCAGTTCTGCGTTCTAATGCACTCTGGCTCTTTGAGGTCAGAACACAGTTATTTACACCCACTCACACAGGGCAGCAGAGCCAAAAAACAGGAGATACGATCTGATTCTCTCTTGCACAATGTTCCCCTCAGCTGTCTGTCCACTCATTTTCAAAACCCACTCTAAATCCCGCACCTTTGTGCCGGTCGGCAAGGCATGGCATGCCAACGGTAGCATGACATCTACCTTCTGCGCTACCAAAAAGTCCATCCTGAGAAAGAGCAGGTGATTAAACCTCTGGGCAGCTGTGTTGCTGCTTGTTGCTCGCTGAGATGGAACAAGAACACACGCATACATAATGCAACCATATACAAGGTTAGTTTGATTTATCGTCTTGTGACTGTGTATGTAACTGCCGGTGTTTTAGGTAAAGCTGGGGTGGCGTGAAGTCTCAGCATGCTTCGCTTTTCTGATCTCTGTCACCCACAACATTCATCTCACTAGTCTTGTTGCGTTTCATAAACATTTCTTTATCAAAGCGATACACAGAGGTACTGGGAGCTGACCAAGAAGCACAAAATGCTTATTGCAGTGTCGAAGCCATGCAGAAATGGCGTGGTCTTAGGCTCCTTTCATCTCTCTGTCAGCTGGGTGCTGAGATGCTATCAGGCCCACAGGAAAGATGTTTATTTACTTGTTTAACTTGGCTGAATGACGTTCTGACTGATGACAATCAAGTATACCCACCCAAGTTGATGCTGTGCATGCGCGTTATGTGTGTCCGGCTGATAAAGAGGCCACACAACCAGCGAGCGAGGATCAGTGTGCATATTCATTGGAGCACCCAGAGCCTGTGATGCTTACATCTCACCCTATCAAAGGACACTGATTGCTCCCAGCATGTCAGAACAGATACAAGTGCACACAAGCATTCATAAAGCTTCCCCCTCGGATAATACGCGCCCCTCGTATCTGCAATTTTTCTTCGTGTATTATTCACAAGAATGTGGCTCTACATATGGGGCTTACACACATCGTTCCCTTTATATGGCACTTGGTGACATAAACAATCTTCATTTTAGCAGAAGAATACACAATCTTGGCATGCATGTGAAACAGACTGTGACACCTTTTGCTGCGCAGGCGATATACACACACTCACAAGGCTTTTCCCAGAGGGGCTGTCACACACATGCCGGTACAAAAGAGGCACAGCTTGGATATTTGACTGTCATATTGTTACGCTGAAGAGGACTGAGCTGCCCTGAGACCTCGCTAGCAGTGAAAGGATTGGCCTTTTCCCCGGACCACGATAAACCTATTAGTCAGGGCTCTGTTCTGTGTGTCTCTGCTTCTTTTCTATGATGTTTGGTTCTCTTTGATGGACTTTTTAACAAAACACACCGTTCATATTGCGTTAAGAAATTTGCGGATATCGTTCCAACTTAAATATTGATTGCTTTCTGCTGAGGTGTTCTTGACATAGATCTGACTGATTTAACACAGCACAATGGAGCAAACCGCTGCCTTTTGATGGCTTCTTCTATGGCATTTCACTGAGGAATTTTATTTCTTGTTCATAACATTTTCCAGACATTTCCCAACAAAAGTCTCTTCTTCTTCCAGTTGAAGACAGAAAGAAGTATTTGTGACTGTTGTGTGGTTTAGTCTCCACTAGCAGGGGTCACTATATTAGCAGCTGTGCCTGCAGCTGTAGCAGGCCTTTGACATCCCAGAGGAGTGCTGCTCAGTGTGTTGCACGGTCTCTATTGTTTTAATCTCTCAAGGCTGAGTACTACAGTGACCTTTAGTGAACTCGCAGAAGAGGATGTGCATGTGTCATGTTCAATAAATCAGCTCAGCAATTCACAGAAGTGTTTCATACCAATACATCATCTTTAAATGATACTTGAGGCTTATTACAGTTTGGATCCTATTATTATAGTTTTCTACTTATGATGACACCAAGTTAATTGCTGAGATCACAGAACAGATACATAAGCGATCAGACAATTAGACCCAAGTTGTAATAAACCAATTTTTTTCCTGTAATACATTATACAATACTCAGTTTGTGCTGCTGTAAGTTTTGTTGATTTTGCTGTTATACTGATGTGTGTTGTTTTAACAAAGACAGACAGATGTGCAAACAATTGCACCTCTGTTGTGGGAGTGGTGACAGCTTTCTCAGTGTACATGAGGCCCAGTGGAGCGTGGTTTAGCTGATTGACATGGTTAGGCAGATTTTAGGAGAGGCATGGCACATCAGCATTGTTGGTGCCTACAGAGGCATAGCACAGGCTGAATAAGCTCCTCTAATAATGGCACTTCAGCTAATAGCTGTCTTTTTAGCATGACCTGCCATCAGTCAGCAGTCATTTGCTTGCTATCAACAGCAACTTGGGACTAGGTCACAGTTTTTAGGTTTTCTTAAATACTACTACTTCTCTGCTCTCCAGGGCAAACTAGTTAGTGTATGTGTATGTGTATGTGTATGTGTCTGTGTGTCTGTGTGAAGTTATAATGCGTAGGAGAATGTATACAGGCATGCTTGTTTGAATTTGTTTGCCAAGACATGGTCTGAACTTACTGCTCAGCTTCACTCCACTGCTGCGCTGTGGTTTTTGCACAGTTGATGCAATACTCACTTGCAAAGCTGAGAAATAAGTCCAATGCCAATGCAATCTAAATAAACTGTCCACTTCACATTTTCGAGTGTTTCCAAATTGCCCCGACAGTTAACCAAGGCATGACATTTAGCCTGAGAGAGCCATCTTTGGAATTAGGAACCAAAGCTTCCAAATGGAAAACTTCAAAACGAGAAAAGCTCATGCTCGTCAATTTTAGTAATTCAATTCATACAGCATTGCTTGACATGAGTGGCTTGGAACTATGTATAAAAATAACTGCTGTACTTAGAGCATAATGGAATTACTTTGAGTTTAGATTATAATGTTCAGGAAAAATAAAGACGGGCAATGACTTGGGGAGAGTCAGTATCATATGCCGTATGCTAACTATGCGCAGGACTGCAAACTCATTTCTTCCATTTTTCATTTTTTCCACCCATGACAGCACAGAAGGAGGTTGAAGTTGCTGCAGCCCTGCCCATGTTTAGCCTCTTTTAGGTATATGGTTATTACATGTAACACAGAGAGACTTTGAAAAGTAATATGCAGGTAATTGATCCCCAGCTGGAATGTCTGTTCAGATTATTCTCTCCTACATGTTCTGTTTTTTAGGTTCTTCTCGTGCCTCCAATGGTTCTAATCAAATCTGGATTATCTCTAGATGTACCTCTGTCCTTTTCTAACCCCTCTCTGCCTTCCCGATTCATTCCAGGTCCTGAGGAAAATATCAGGCTACATCCAGGAGCAGAATGAGAAGATCTATGCTCCTAGAGGTCTGCTGCTCACAGACCCCATAGAGAGAGGAATGAGAGTTGTATCCTTCAGTCATCTAATGCTGCTCTCCTGCTCAACTGCACAACAACTAGGCAGAGGATAAATACTCGAGCAAGTCAGATATATAGAAGAGTGATGGGACGTGACAGTAGTTTAGAGGTCATAGAAAACCAGTTTAGTCACCAGTTAGAATCCTTAGAACTGCTAGAAACATCTGGGTTGGGTAAATGAGTGAGAAACACTCTCCTCCTCCTCATAAATTACCATCAAGATGCCCTTGAACATGGCACTCCAGCTGCTGCAGACGAGCTGTTCAATGGCCAACTATCATTCCCGGAAGTGATTTGAAGCAGGGCAGGGCTGAAAAAAGCATGCAGTCAAATGCCCTTTTGATAGGAAAAGGTGAACAAAATAGGGTGATATGGTGAATCAGCAGCCTGAGGTGTGTATGCACCTATGACATTGTTTTGTCTGTGAGGACATCTCAAGCCATCTTCCTCTGTTTTATCATTCTAAAATAAGATTAAAACTGTTCAGGCTCATTGTACTGTATGTTCTTTTATATTTGAGTTACTGTGTTTATTTTAGATGTAGCCAGAGGCATGATTCAGCATAGTTCCTGTAGTCAGGAAGAGACAGAGAATGCGTCCAGTAGACCATCACACAGACCTGGCCCAGACTAGCTCAAAGAGCGGGCTCCAAGTCACAGGGCCAACCTACTACCAACACTTATTAGTCAATACACTCTGACACAATATGGCCTCTGTTTGAGACAGAGGCCTGTGAGAGACCTCATTCACTCAAACAGTAGAATGTGCCTGTAAGTCTTTTTCAAATATGATCTCCTAGTCTGAACATCGACATATGCTTTTATCATTAAGAACAAACTGTGTCAATGAATTCTTACTCTGAATTCTGGTTTTGCTTCCTATCATCAGACAAGGGCTGTTCATCTTGGATGCTGCTAAAGCTTAGTGCAGACTTTATGAGGTTTGTCGTGGTTTGCTTGTTCAAGACAAATGTTTGAGATCTAGGAAAACCCTTGAATCATCATTCAATCTGCACAAGACGTGTCTTGACCTTTTTGAAACAAGTTTTATGACGATGATGATAATGATACTTTATTGTGAGATCAAGTCTGAAATTTTTCTTGGATCACAGCGGCTCCATTTGCAACACTACAGAAAAGTCAAACATTAAGATGGGAAAGATACCTACATTGAACGTAACATTATGTTCGCAGAAGAAAAAATTCAAGGCCCCTCAATGTACATTTGACCTGGTATTAAGCTCCATATTTACTTTTAGGACTAACTGGTGTACAAAAGAGTGATTCAGTCTAACTTTATTAAATCATGGAACCCTGTATCTCCAGTTTGATGGTAACAATTTGTATTAACTGTTCAGGCCATGGTTGGGGTCAGAGACAATGTTGTTAGCCAGCCTTAATATGTTATTATGGTAGGCTGATTCATAGTCAATAATAGTCTGGCCTGCAATCTTTGAGCAGATTTTCATTTGGTTGAGGAGTATTGACTTTAAAGTAGTGGACAAACACTTGTACCATGTAGTATTACAATATTGTAGAACACTCATAATTACAGAAGTAAAAAAACAAAAGAAGAATTTGTCTACTCATGCCAAAAGACCTTAGGCGATAAAGAAAATAAATTCTTTGTTTTGTCTTTTTGCAGACAGATTCAATGTGGTCTTTCCAGGATAACAGATGGTCTATCATTACACCCAAGTATTTGTATGAAAATACCCACTTGATTTTTTCATTATGGATAACAATAGGAACTTTATGAGAGTCAGATGGTGAACCAAATACAATTTCTTCCATTTTCTTTGTGTTAATCTCAAGAGCATTATTATGACTCCACTCGCCCACTTTGTTCACGCCATGTTGGTGCAGCCCAGACCTGCCTTACTTACTTAATAGAGATAGCTGTATCATCAGAATACTTTAGAATGTATTGATTTTGTGTATCAGGATGACAATACGGTATAAAAAGTGAAAAGCAGAGCTGAACTCACACACTACAGGAGGGCCCAAACAATGGTTGTGATGGCAGATGAAAGGGTTTGATTTTATCATTGCTGCAAATGAGATACATTTGTAGTAATGATGGGGAAGGAGGGAAACAGAGGACACAGGCAGTGATTTTACATGTTTTTGTTTAATATTACAAGCAGTGGATTTGAATGATGATGAGTATCACCTTGTCTGACATCAGTTGTGCAGGTTATGTATTCCAAAACCAACATAACAACAGTTAGGGACAAAAAATGTTTTTTATAGAATATTTCAGCACAGCAGTGTTAGATTTTGAAAGTCTTGTAGTTTGCTGAAGCTCCAAGCAGATAAGTGAACAGAAAGTGTTTGGACATTTCAGGCTCCTTGGCTGTTGTTGTGATTGTGAAAGTGAACCTCCAACCTTTCCTGCTCTTTCTCAACTGTATTGCAGTATTATCTCCTTGACATTCGTGTCCTCAGCTGGAGATCAGTGTGTTTGAGGACCGGGGCTCGGGCAGCTCCAGTCCCAGCAGCAGCATGTCATCGGCAGGAAGCAGCGCTCGGTGACTGGAGGGGCAGCGCCAGGCTTACGGGTACCACCACAGGGGCAGCGGGACTCTTACCAACATCCGCATGCTGAAACATGAGAGCACCAGGTTCTAAGACAAGTGGAGAGAGAAAGGCGAGGAGGTGATCCACAGCATTCACACTCTCCCTGCTGGGGCCTACAACGTCCCACCTTGAGAACAGGAGCTGGCTTACTCATACACACTGGATATGCAACAGAATAAACACAAACGCAACAGAAACCCACATGTAGGCTGAAGGCACATGTCCAGAGTGTCTGTGAGTGAATATCCTTCACTCTCCAAGAACTATCCAAACCAAAATAATCATAACTTATTTTGTTCCACTTTTTCCACTCACCTTTTCTCTCATTCCATCACGTCTGTTTCCATGAATCAAATCATTTCTGTGTTATAGTTGATTCAGCAGGCTTAGCTGAGATTAGACTGGATGTCAATGCTTTATTGTTTTCAGGGAGGTCACTATCACTTCGTCTATCTGCTGACGCACTGGCAACGTAGTTTTCAGTCTGTGCTGTAGTGCGGTCAGTCTTCCTCTGTAATCCAATTTGAATTTCATTCCTTATTATTTTTAATATTTGGATTATATCTGAATTTTTAATGCTCAAATTTAGCCTATTAACTATTTTACACAGGCTTACGCATTGCTAATGTCACTATCAGCATCTATCCACGAGAGGATAATCCAACATTACCAATTAACAGGTGATAGCTTTATTGCTAAGTAAACCAAAATATTAATATTAAATAACTTTTTATTGTAGGAGCTCTGTGTCCAGACCCTGTACTGCAGCTGCAGTGCTGATCACTCAGAGTCACGTCTTTTACTGTAGTCCTGCTTTTTTAAAAAATGTTTCTGTTTGCTGACAGAAATCCAAAAACTTTCCACACATCACTTCTTAAATGATCAGGAGTGGTGATCTCCATGGGTGCATTGCTTTCTGCCATTTCTGATATTGCAACGTTAGAGGTTAACGTTAGCACATTGAACGTGAGATTGTGATTCAGTTAGACTCAGAAAACTTTATTTTTCATCAGATGTGACGAAAGCATTTAATCTTCACATGTGAGTAGGCCAAGGCCAGGCGGGCAAGATTCGCTAACGTTTGCTTACACATTTATCAAAAATTTTGAAAATATACATTCAAATACTAATTTCGATTAAGTATACATTTTTTACCATTCGATTTGTATTCGACTCCCAAAATAATTTCCAACAGCCCTGCTGTGCAGCAACTCTGAAATCCGGAGGGAGCCAAACTAACAGTTTCCTGAGAAACCCAATGTTCTCCAGTCTCGCTGAATGAATGCATGCATGTCAGGTGGTCAGGGTCAAGCCACTTTGAATGCTGGCAAATTGGGCCTGCTGTGGTATGGCTTGGTTCAATGCTCTGTTCACATGCATTTGGCTCCAGTATCAAACAGCTAACAGAGAGCACCTTGGATTATTTATCCTACTCTTTCACAGCAGTGGATACTGGTGATCCACATCACAGCTGTAGGTCACACTCCTACGCACACACTCTATATCTTCTACACACACGCACACAGATGCACACAACCATTATCGAGCACTCATATGGACACATATTGGTTAGGGGACATGCACGCACATGCATACACACAGCTGTGGCTAGTGGCCATGCGTTCCTTCACACACACAGATTTTGGCAGAAATAGACTGGACCCAGCCAGACAATATTCTCTGTGGTCTCAGCTCATTGGGAACGCAAGCAAACCCAAGCCCTGTAAGACCATGCTGGGTTCTCTGGTTGTGTGTATCTGGTGTGTAGTGTGTGAGTGTGTGTGTGTGACATCAGTTCCAGTCTTCCCTAGTGTGAGATGAAAGCTAATCAGTAAGGAGACGTCAAAGAGCAAAGATCAGTTCCCTAAATGAAAACTGAACACTCTCCTGACACATTTTTGTCAACGTTGTTATCGCCACAGCTGCTTAATATACATAAACCAGTATGGGTGTTAATGACAGGAGTGGGTGTGTGTTGGAGAATTAGTTTAAAGTTAGTTTAAAATCTGAAACTTTTTTAGTCCATCTACATAGCTCTCAAACCAGATGTTTATTATTTTTAAATGTTGCTAAATGCAAAATTGAAACGGCAGTGATTAAAAAGACAAAGAGTACATTGTTGCTGATGTGCACACAACAAAAAATGCTTATAAAACTTGCTAAAAAAAGCAATAAAATAAAACAGGAATTCAGAGATGTTGATGCAGATGGTTTAAAGCCTCAGACTGGAAATGTATCTATCATCAAAAGCCTTTTCATCATTGCCAGCCATCATTTCTCAGTTTTGTATCATCAGGAAATGTAGTAATCAGTTTGTGGTGTGTCAGTGAATCACTGTTGTAGCACCCTCTAGGGTCAGACTGAGGACATCCTCTTCTTTTAGCTCCTGAAAAAGAACACAAAAAAGATTGAGTTCAAAAACAAAGTTGGTATGATTCTTATAATTTCCAAAAGGATACAGTAATTTAAATGTATCTGAAGTTCCTCAATGAAACCTAATATTCATCAAACACTACTTATTCCCAATACTGCACTACTATTCAGTTATCCTAACACAATATCTGCACACATTTATGCAGCCTGAGGGGCATAAAATGTGTCTAATTTTGTGGGAAATAGTGTCTCCTGTGTGACTCATATGTGTGGAGGTTGTTGAAAGAAAAGATGATCAGTATGTAGCAAAATTGCTGATGCCTGTAGACAGCACACCCACACAACATCTAACAAAAGACAAGACTTCCTGAAAAAAAACTTCTGTCTGCATATTTTATTTATGTTTCCACAGTCTTCTTCTTTCTTTCAACCATTTTCCATGTTGTTTTCTTTAATCTTGTCTCATAACATGATCTCTTAATTAACTCTGGGAGTGTAGCCCTTTGCCTTTGCTTTAGCCACATAAGCTACAAGCAAACCCTCAGCAGAGCCCCTGCTTTAAAACCAGCCTTGTATAGTTTTACCACAAGATAAAGTTAAACTTTTCACTGGAAAGTCATTGAAGGTTTTTTTTTTTTGTTTCTCATCTATAAAAATAGTCCAGTGGATAGTTTAATTTCAACATTTTACAACCCGAATGACAAACATTTTACCACAGCAGTTCAGTTGTGTTTGTGCTCAACCTCCTGTGCTTTTGATGCCTTCATGTTTCATCCCAGTGGAATGGATACCCGACCTGGAGCTGATGGACTGACGATTTACAATGACTCAACACTGCCAATAAGCAAATAAAGGAGCTCTATGGACAATGTATAAAGAAAAAAAGCAATGAGTGTATATGATCTGTACAGGAGAAGAACTTTATGCTTGTCAATGTTAATCCACGCTGAGTTTGTGGAGTGTAAAGAAGAGGACAGAAATGCCATAATACTATTTAATTCCAAAACATCACTTTGCTCAATATTAGTCCCTAAACACATTTTTAATGTCTTGATATTCCTTCTAAATTGGGCAGCAAGTGAAAGAGCAGCCATGAAAGCGTATTGTTTGTACAGCTGTGAGCTGCTGTATAGTATCTTCAGTATGATGAAGGTTGATTATGTAGCTTATGACATTGTTAATAATAATAGCAATGTCAGTCAAATCGGTAGAGGTATGATGTGAGGTGATGATGTGCCAAATTCATAGGTGGAAATTCTTAAAAGGAAAACTTTGACATTTTGGGAAATACGCTCATACACTTTTTTTAGGAGCAAGATGAGAAGATTGATACCACTCTTGCATCTGTAATACTGTGAATTGATATTTTTGCACTGATTTTATATAGATTAAACAACAATGAGATGTAAGATATAAATAAGTTACCTTTAGAAGTGCTCATAGGCAAATCCTGTCACATATTAGCAGATTCTCAGTCTTTAAGCTATGCTTAACTAGCCAGCTGGTAGAGGAAGTATACAGATCCTTTATTTAAGTAAAAATAAAGTAAGCATGATACAGCAGACTGATTTGGCTGGAATATTTTTACTGCATTGGAGGATTTTTTAAATGGTTTTAAGAAAACAAGGAGGTAGACCTCAATTAGGGACTAAAATGTCTTGATAAGGATTTTTTTTTTGCAGGGAACAAATGCATCATAATTTGAAATGTGATCATAGGTTTTGTATGAAAAATCTTATGACATATCATCATAACAAGTATGATGAATGATAAAGGATGATTAATCCCTCTGAAATGTAGTGGAGCAGAAGTACAAATACCTCAAAATCGTATTTAAGTACAATACTTTAACTAACTATGATCATCTAATTCTCGGCAGGAATGAGCATTTGCCAAAATCTCGAATTATTCCTTTAAGACTGTGAGGAGACAGAAGCACTGTGTGCCGGCATTAAAGGCGTTAATATGTAGCTTGTCCTTTCAGGAATGACCTCTTTGATTAATGAAGACAACCAGGGGAGTGAAGATTATGAAAACTATGAAAAGATGTGCATTGAGATATAAACACATTATTATGTAGAACAGTATAGTCCGTTTCAGTATGTAAATTCTCACACACCATATATTTATCTCTGTACTGTATATGAGAGTGCAGCCAGTTTGTTCAGATACGTGGAGTCATCAGTAAGCCCTGATATGTATATTAAAGTGTTTCTAGTGAGAGATTATTCATAGTGCAATATGATGTCTTCCTAAAAATATAAAAGATGATATATAGAGTCTTGGTAAAAGCCTCTTTGAGTGCTTGCTTGAGTTCTGAGCTGTTTTGGCTCGGGCAGACTAATACTGCATTGATGTTTAATGCTGCATGATTTGTGTATAAACAACGTGAGTACCAGAGGATGAGAAGTGAAATCCCTGATCAACAAAGTCGGTCCCTCGGTTGTGCTGCTTAGAAAGAGGAATTTGTATCTTATCTCTATGCTATTTATGTGTTTACATAGATTATTTACATATTAATTGAAAAGGATTCATGTATTTTTTTTCCTCAAAGCTGATTATTATTCGAAACCTGAGGAGAAGAGTTTCAACTGCCTCCAAGAGATAAATAAAGTATCTCATGAAGTTGATGGGAAAAGACTGAGTTATTGTGACTGCAGGCTGCTGCTGCTATCTAAGCAGGTTTGATTTATGTTGTTGCTGAGAAACTGGATGCATGCTGCTTCTCTGCTCTGAGTTCATATGAGGTCGATGTTGGGCTCTCTCTCTCTCTCTCTCTCTCTCTCTTTCTGTCTCTCTCATTCTCGCACTCCCTCTCTCTCTCTCCCACTCTCGATCTTTCCTTCTCAGTCACGCACATTAGGAAATTGAGGGACGGGCACTCCACACTCAAGCTGTGTCATCTCACCTCAGGACAGGATCTCCAGGTTGTCAGTACTGCAGGTAAAATCCATGTTCAATAAGGAGAGATCAATTGAAAGTGAATAACAGTATTTATTGAGATTAGCAACATGGTAAGATTTTTTTTTTTGTGATTAGACTACATCATTGTGAATCCTCTTCATAAAGTGTAGGTTCATATGAGGACAGAAGGCAGCAAAGGATCTCCTGGAGTCTAGATGCTGGTGGTGGTGGAATGGAGCCAGCAGATGAGTCTCCCCGGATATCATGGAGGTCATGGAAGTGATGGGGAGGAGAATATATATACATATATTTAAAGAACGGTATCAAGGGTCTGATTGACATCGGAATGTATTTTGTGAATGTACTGTAGGGATTTTGAAAGTGTGGGAAAGCGGAAGTGAAAATAGCAGCATTCATCCATCGATGAGAAAAGACAATGTGAGGGAAGAGATCTTCCTTATTGAACTTTCACCAAAGTTCATTTAAATCAATGAATCTAGTGCTTAGTCTTAAAATCTTACTGATACTGACACATTATCTCCTTCTGAGTTGATTTGGCAAATGTGTTGGACAACAGTCACCTATTTACACATCAAAGAGATACAGAGGAACATTAACATCCGTTTGTAGTCATGTGTCCCCAGTCCTTACCCAAGTCCAATATTCACTCTCCTTTTAGCTGTTTTGCTCCAACTCCTGAGTGAAATATAACTCTTGCATGCATGCTCCACAATGTTCACATGTTACTTTGTCTGCTGATTGGTGCTGGACAGGTGTAGTGTGTTATAAGATTTTTATTTTTTTTTTGCCGAAAAGGTCTGCCTGTAGTGTCTACAAATGACACTAATGAGAGAGAAAACAGGAAGCTGAAAGATGCTATAAGGCTCTGTGGAGATGTGAGCTGTTTTCTGTGGATTCATCACTATGAGCGGCCCCCTTTTGCACATAGTTTTAAAACAAAAATATTGATCATAGCAACATTAAGCTCACAGGGTTGTGGTTTTAATGCATTTCTTTATGTATTTATTCACTCAGAATGATTGGTTTCCCCTCAGATTTAGAGAGGAAATTACATCATGTATGTCATTCATTTGGTATAAAGGAGATCTTTGCCATCAGATCTCACCAGTAAAACAAGGTTGATCCACATTTGTTTAAGGTTAGATTAAAACCTGGGCATAACTGATAGGGATCTATATCTCAGTGCTAATAATATACCCCCAGTAGATTCTCCTTATTTTGATGAAAACATTTTTTAAACTCTCCATTCAGAAATCAGAACCACAGGGCAACAACCATGTATTTGATCATATAGTCTCCCCTATTTACCACACCACCCATCACCCATTGGAAACAAGCTTGACTCTGAAATAAATGAAAGTGGCAGAGAGGGAGTGCATCTTTGTTGGGCCTTAGGCCTGTACATAGTTAATGGTAGGTTCAGAGGGCAGATTCACATACTCCTCAGCTCTTGGGTCTAGTGTAGTAGACTATACAATCACTGACATGGACCCCTCCACTAACAGTGCATTCACTGTCAGATGACAGCAATCCCCCCTTTCAGACCACAACCAAATACATGTGTTCTTTAAACTCTCAGGTCAAATGAGTGACACAAAAAGGGAATGCAGTAAGCTCAATGACAAATAACCAAAATCAATATGCCCCTAGCAAAGATGGTGTCACGAAGGCTATTGATGATGTCAGTATGATATTTCATAAGGCAACTATTATAGCTGACCTTATAAAACAAATATGGAGGCCTGTTAAAAGACAAAATGCTGACAAATGGCTTGATCAAGAATGCAATCCATCAGAAAAGAAAATGAAAAACATTTCCAACCAAACAACCCAAATTTTTAAGAAATTTTAAGCAAATATAAATGTACAATTAGAAACAAAAAACTAAATTATACCCACATGAGACTTGACGATATTGAGTATGCCATTAATCAAAATCAATTGCGGGATATGTGGAACAACTTCAACACAAAGCAACCACAAGCATAACCCATCCAAAATAGTGACATCTGGAGAGCACATTTTGAAAATCTGTACAAAGACATACCAAAAAATCTAATTAATTCAGATCAATGTATTGTAAAAGAAAAACTCCAAACTTTAAAATAAACAATTAAAGATAACCAAACCCCCTTGATTTCTCAATTACTTGGGAAGAACCAACTACACAGATAAAATCTCTCCAGCCAAGGAAAGCTTGTGGTCCAGACAGCATCAAGAATGAAATGCTCAAATGCAGCACCCCAGAGATGCAGTGTGAAGTGTTGAAGTTGTTCAATATTGTATTACAGTCAGAATGTTTCCCAGACATCTGGTCTAAAGGGCTCATTTCCCCCATTAACAAGAGTGGGGACACATCAGGCCCTTGTAACAACCTTGGCATCTGTGTCAGAAGTTGTCTACAGAAGGTAAATTATTCTGTAGTATTCTAAATAAAAGAATAGTAGATTTCTTTGACAAAACACAGCACCATCTACCACGTATATACCCTTCATACTTTACATGTACACCAAACGAAAAATGTTAAGATATTCACTTGTTTTATTGACTTCAAGTTCAGTATGAAGGTCTCTATTACAGATTTCTACATTGTAGTATAGGGGGCAAAATCTATGATCTGGTTAAATCAATGTATTTGGAATATAGGTGTGCTGTGCTGTTCAGTTGCTCTTGGCCTTTCTCTTCTAGATAGAGAGGTGAAGTCTCTGTTTTATGCCGATGACCTTGTTCAGTCTTCTACAAAACAAAGACTACAGCAACAGATGAACATAGTAGAAAAATACAGAACTGGGCCCTGGCAGTAAACATGAAGAAAACTAATGTCATGTTTTTTCAAAAACACTCCAGATGTCAGGAGAACAAATAACAGTTTACCATAAATAATCATAACATTGAATATGGCATGAGTTTTACGTACCTTAATATAACCATAACAGCATGAGGGAGTTTCAACATGGCAATGAATGCACTAAAAGAAAAAAAACCTCAAAGAGCTCTGGACACAATTAAGAGGGAATTTTATGATTTCCAAATTAAAATATGGCTTGAAATATTTGATAGTGTCATACAGCCCATTGTGCTGTATCATAGAATCATGAAGTATGGGGTCCACTCAGTCATCATACCTACATCCACAAACATCCAACAGAATCTTTACATGCAGAATTCTGCAGATATATTTTACATGTACACAGAAAAACACCAACAAATGCAGGTAGAGCAGAATTATGCAGATACCCGCTGATAATTAACATTAAGAGGAGAGCACTCAAATTTTTTAATCACCTTAAATCCAGCCCCCTAGACACCTTCCAATCCAAAGACCTCCAAACCCAAGAGTTGAACCCAGAGAGTCCCTTATGTCAGTTGATGCTGAGACTGACTGTCCCCTCTCAGACACACTCTGAACAGTCTCACACTGCTTTCCAAACACCAATCAGAGTAAACCAAATTATTACACAATGTAGAGAAACTATTTGGAACATTGGAAAGAAGAAACTAAAAGCCAAAGAAGATTAGTATGTTATCTGGCCCTAAAAAGAGATTATGACTTGGCAGAATATTTCTCTACTGTCAGAGATAGAAAGCAGAGACAGATCCTAACCAAGTACAGGCTCACTGACCAAAAATTGGCAATTGAAAAAGGATGACACAAAAAAATCATGGCAACCAAAAGAAAACAGAATATGTGGTCACTGTTCAACAGGTGATGTTGAAACAGTGTAAAACACACAATGTAAAAAAAACAATGTAAAACATTCAATGAAATGAGGAACATTAACTTTAACAAGCTCAACTCTGTAATTTAAGATTTCAAAGAGCTTAATCACCTCTCAAAATTAAAATACTCCGAGGAGAAGGAGACAGAATATATCTTGCTGCTCAATATTTATAAAAATGCCACAAGCTGAGGGACATTGAACAACCCAGACACACACACACACACACAGAGCAACATTCATACCAGTAAAGCAACATTGAATTTGAAAATCTGATTAGATACTTTCTTCTTACCATGCGATGATACATGTGCACAGTAGCTGTTACTCGAAGTGTCCTGAGGGAGATTCTTTAACTGAATGTCAATGATTCAAATACTGTATGTTTAGCTGACACAACATAATGCACATTCCAGAGAAAAATGCTCTAAAATTTTGGATTAAGGAGCACCGAAATTTGAGTTTAAAAATAGTTTATTGTTCAGTTTTATGTCAAGAACCACCAAAATTGGAACCTAAATACACAAATGGATCAATGTGGGTAAACAATATGGTTTCCACTAACGAAAACAGTCTGCAACCGTGTGTGACTAATACGTAATTGGCCATAACTAGGCAACCCTTCTTCATCATAACAGTTGGTTTTAAGTTCAGGAGAGGGACAGTGCAGTGTCTGCAGAAGTTTCAATTAACTCCAAAAAAAAACATAGAAAGACAGATAATGAGTGTCCTCTTCTGACTGATTTTAAGGCAAATACGGGTTAAAACACACCAAATTCCTTTTATATTTTGGTGCCCAGAGAACAAACTGCTAAGACTAAATCTATTGCTAATTAAAACAATTTAAGGCATTATATTTATGCCTTTTTATCTAATTTTATGGCCTGAATTTACGACTGGTTCATCTAAAATGTTCTCTTAAATTATAAACTGTCATTGTGTTGTACATATACCAGAACTGTTTCATTACTCACTGTATTGCTACCATATATTACTAAGAAAGATTCTGTGAGTTTCAAACTCACTTAATTTATAGCATTTTAATTCTCCAGTTTTGAAAAAATCTGAAAATTAGTGAAGCAGCAACTGAAAGGAGAAAAAAAGGGAAGATTTTCTCTAGACCAACTTGTTGCAGCAGTGACAGTCCAGATCGCCTTTTGTATCAGTGTGTATGTGTGAGTATGTATGTGTGTATGTGTTTATAAGAGGTGTACAGTAGATCCATCATAGCCTGCTCATAAGACCAAAAATGAGTGATAACATTCTGGCAGATATTGAGGCTTAGTTAAGATCACAGGAGTGGAGACAGAGGAGGAGCGGTGAGAGTGAACTGATATTTTCTCAAAGACAGCAGAAGAGTGAAGAAACATCTCAACACCTGTGGGGAAAGGTCACGCTCACGCTAACAAGCTCCTCACAGACCTCCTTTCTTCCACCAAATCTTTTTTTTCTACTTTCTGCAGGATTGTAGCTCCAATTGTTTTGAGTTTCCAAGTTTTAAATTCCTCATTCTTTGGCTGAACAACACTTTCTCTTTCCGTTCTACTTCCCCCACACCCTTCCTGCTCTTTCATTCCCTATTATCTAAACAAGAAAAAGGTGGCCTTTTACACTTTTTTTTCTGAGTCAGAGTCACGGACAGCCAGAGGAAGAAAAAAAAGTCACTTTCTGGTATTGATTGGATAAAATGTTTATTCCCACAAATGACAGAAAATCAGTGCGCCACCACTGCCTCAGTGTTCCAAAAATATTTTGACTGGCAGCGGCGCTTGGCAAATGCAATGCAGTCATTATAGTCAAGTTTACAATTGTGTGCTTGCATGTAATGCATCAAACACAGAGCCCCTCAGGAGCAGCTCTTGGCATCATAGAAAAGTCAGACCTGCAGTGACATTAGAGGAGGACGTATAATCCACCACTCTGCGCTTGACACTCATCTGTGTCTGGAATCGCACGCGAATACACATTTATTTCATAGACACGTTACACGACAGCTTCACTGACAAAAACTGACCAAACAACAGGAGTTCAGTCAAAGAAAATATCTTGTAGTCCAACACAGCTTCTCGTCAGACATCAGAACTCTGGCCATGCTCACTCAGACCCACCAAACACTTAGATTCAAGATCACGGTGAGGTATGACGGTGCATTAAACCATATCCTGTGTGATGCAATATACAAAAAGATTCAGTGCTACAACTCCCTTTAAAACACATACTGACATACTGTAGACAAAGCCCCACCCACACTTACATCTTTGTTTGAACATGTGTATGGATATTGTATATGATTTTGACTGTGACAACCTCAGTGCTGAGACGCTTTGTGAAGACAGAAAGAGGTAAAACATGGTGGAAACTGCAGGATTTGTCTCCCTGTGTTTTGGCCACACTTGATTCATTGTGCTTAGCTCGGTCTTGGAGACTCTCCTTTACTGTAAATCAATTTTTTCCCCCTCTATACCGCTGCCCTGCCTGTTGGCTTTGGCATGAGCATCCCCTTGGTTTATTTAACCTCAGTCTGATTGACAGCCCTTGTGTTGTGTTTGCCGTTGGACGTTCCCCAAATACAGCCCAAAATGCTACATACAAACACAATGTTAAGTGTCCAAGGCTGGAAATGTGTGGTTCCAGTTAAAATGTCACTTCTGATCTTCTTGTTTAATTGTGAAACAGAGGTTGTTGTGGGTTGCTCTTCTGATATCTGTTGCTAGAGGCAAATAAATGGTACTGTGTCAGTCAGTGCCTTCTTAACTGCTTTAAAATGTTGAGGAGACACAGGGATGAGTTCCTGCTGAGTGCTGGGGTGAAACAGGGATAAAGGTTGACAGAAGAAGAGCTTTAAATGGTTCTCTCGGTTTTCTAGATCCAAGAACAAACTGTACGCCAAAAACAGGGAGAAAGGGCACGAAAGAGAGAGAAATAAACACAGAAAAGCTCATAAGAGACAATGAAACAACAGGACGTGTCAATTCTAATGTGGTGTTTAATGTTGAATGTTAGACCCTTTTTACTTTGCACCCTCCTCTATGCCATAAGATAATTTGATTATTTGCAGTGTGAACATGTGGGCCCTCAAGTTCATGTGCACAGATTTGCATGTGTGTGCTCCTGTACAAGATGTGTGTGTGTGTTCAGTATTTCACAAGCAAAGTTTGACCTACTGTAGTGTAATAATCCCGTCACAATTACCACAGTGTAACTTTGTTGTGTCCACATACAGAAACATTTTTTTATCAAAAGAAAATTTAGCTTTTGAAAGATTAAAAGAGGTGTGACAACCTGGTGTCCCTTCCAAAGGTCCAGATCCAGCTGCAGAAAACTGATGCGGTACCTGAAATTAAACCAGAAATCCAGAGGGATTTTTTTCCTGTTCAGTTACAAATACATCTTGGCTCAAAGTAGCTATTTTTGAGGGGTTAGCATAAAATGAAGGACAAAAAGAACTAACAGGGGCTGGTACAGTGACTCTGTGGGTAGCTCTGCTGACTCACATGGACCCATTGACTTCTTATTTTCATACTTTTGGTCATCATCCCTATCTGTAAGAATAACATTGTACTCACCACGTTAATTAATGATCTCTGGAAACCTGGCAACACTGCTACAACAAAGTATGACAAGACAAACCCCAGGTTAGGTATTTAGAAGAGAAAACTGTCAGCTATTAAGATCCATCACCATTTAAAGGTTGACTTCCTGGTTCAATGTTGACCTACCATACCCACTGTAGTTATGCAAACACAGTTTTTCTGTGCAACGATAGATTATGATGGATGGGTTTGTTTAACATCTATCTGATCATCTGAATGTTTTTCTTGCACCATCAGATTTTGTTTTAAAGATGTCCTCACAGATCTCATTGCTTTGGTGGATATAATTATATCATAACCAATAGAAACAGTGGACAAAGCTGCAAAAATGAGACCCAAGTTGTGACAAACTGGAAGTATCCTTTAACTACCAGTATGTGAATGTGATGATGTCTGCTTTCTGTCCATGCCAAAATGTGTAGCCTCCTGTGACCCAGACGGTAAAATAATGACTCCTAATGCAATTGAAACAGTTGCTTGAAATTAGCAGCAATTTCAGTAGCTTACAACCTACTTAACAGCCATCTGTTGTGTGTGATGTTCATTCATGCTCAAGTGGTTGTGGAAGTGGCTTCATCTGTAATGTCATTGACTCGTTTTAATGTTAAATTCTAAAGACTTGTTTGGCAATTATAAGCAGGGATAAGGAAAAACATTTAAAACTTGTGAATTCTTTCTGAGGCTGCAACACACCAAACCCTCACTGCAATCAGGCCTGCACTAGCCCCAAGGACACAGGAGACACAAGTTTGCACACAGCACCACTCCACTCATCAAGCACTGAAATGCCTGCACAGTTGTTTTCATCAGGGACAAGCTCATTCTCAGAAAACTGAAGTGAAAATAAACATGCATACTGTCTGGCAGCAGCAAAAAAAGAGAAAACCCACTACAGTGTATACATTCAGATTCATATGGCTCCTTCTTCTCCTTCCGTTCCTTTTTTCTTTGACAAATTCACCTCTGGTCATTTTCCTCCAGTACAAATATTTTCTTAACATATCCTTCCATATCTGATCTTCTGTCATTTTCTGTGAATGCTTAATGTGGAGTGTGTACATTGTGCAATTGCTGTTTGTGGTGGAATTTTGTGATTGGTGGTCAGAAACACAAAAAAGGCATGCAGATTATTTTTTCCAATGGGAAAACATGTGCCCGTACACAAACAGGCTGCCCGCACACACATACACACACACACACACACACACACACACACACACACACACACACACATACACATGTCAAAACTCCCCTGAAACACACACATTGAGCATTGTGTTCCAGGTTTTATTTGGAACAGGGATATCTCCACTAGCAGTTAATTTCAGTAGAGAGAAACACAGCTGGAGCCTCTGAGATGCAGACAGTGCAGTGGCAGTGACCATGCCAGACACACATACGCACACACACACACACACACACGTTGAAGATAGATTGTAGTAACTGATATCACATGTCACTTCTTTACCTTTCTGTAGTCATGCGCTTCCACTTTTCTCAAAAATATGTCATGACATATCCTACTTCTAGGTATGTCTAAAGTGGTTGAGCAAAGTAATCCACCACTATAAATATTGTGTTTTCATTTATTTTCCTCAGTAGTACCTCATACTTGAAACAAACTCCAGTTACTGGACACAGAAATGCTTCAAATCTGAATTGAGCTTTTGTATAGTAACCTGTGATTTCAGAGACCTCCAACATATTTGAATGGGCAAGGTAGATACGGTAAATACTGTATACAGTATAGTTGCATATTGTATGTACATGTAGTTAAGAGTCATGATGTACTCATCATTAGCATCGTTGTTTTCTACAAACTTCAATATTTGCTGAAATGCTGAAGATTGTCACACCCATCTCTACACATTTTTAGAAAAATATATACACAACCATGTCTTTGACAATAAATGACCACATTGCTGTTAGGATTAGGAGAAGGTCAGCAGTCAGATTAAAAACACAGCTATGTCCTTTGAAAGCGTGCAATTTTGACATTTGGGGATCATATTCTTCATGCAAACTGTGAGCTTACATATCAGTCTGGGGTGATACAGTACAAGTCTGACCCAAGTGTGATTCAAACTACAAAAAAGTTTCCATTCGGTCCTTACAATAACATCTTTACAGCAACCTCAGTTGAACCTCTTTGACATATTTGTTAAAAATTTGAGCAAACATATTAAAATATTTGACTTGAGTGGCTATAATTTTGCTGAACCCCCAATCTTGCTCTCCACAGATTCTTTGGCTGACACAGCTAGCATGACAACATCGTCAACATGGATCCAACAAAGATCCGTGGTGAGTAATTTTAATTGCTTCAACACATCCATCATCGTTTGTTTATTAGTTTTTCAAGGTCTGATGCCTCTAAATTTTCATTAAAAATGTCTGAGAGAGAAATAATTTCAGTTTTTAAATCTCAGCTGAAATGTTTGATATTTACAGGTGGCATCTGTGGTTTGGGTCCAACTCATTAGCGGGCTCAGGGACTGATGTCAGGGGGCTGAGTTTGGTGTTGTATCTTAAGTGGAATGTGTGAGGTTTTTGACTAAAAATTTCCAAAATATAAAACACTTGCCTCAGCGAGTGAATAGGGAGAAATCCTTGAATCACACACACACACACACAATCACTGATCTGGAGGACTTTACTGGAGTTCTGGCCAACACCAGATGATGAATCTATCCCCTGCTATGACAGTGATTGTAGTCTAACACTGGACAAGAGGGGAGCTGTGTTACTGCTCTGGGATTGCTTGGGACTCAGAGGAGAACTGATGCTCTCCTGCAGAGTAATTTGGAAGCAGAAGTCAGTCAAAATGCTGTCAACATCTTATGCCGGATAATGTTCTCACTTTTTGGTCATTGATGGTGCCAAAATAAAAGTGTCGAGAAACATTTTGCAACAAAACAGTCATTATGCCTGGAGCATTAGCAGAAGAAAAATAAGGATTCCGAGTGCTTTATGTTTTACTGCTCTATATATCGATTACACAATGTGAAACCTGAGGAAGAATCACATTCACATGCATAAAATGGGAACGTTAAGTTTGTTGTGCTCCATAATCTATATGTCTGCTTCTTTATGCCACTAGGTGGCACTGTCATAAAGCAGGCACTAGATGAGATGCTGTGTATAGAGAACTAGAGTCAAGATGGCTAATACTGAATGTACGATACTGTGCTGCTACTGAGAACTATATTTTGCTTTACTGTTCGCCTGTTGAGGTGAATGGTGTTTGTTAAAGACTAGCATCATTCTTTTATTCATGACCTCACCTTACATTTTGACGACAAGTGAACCTACGTGTTTTGCTGACTTTCGTCTTTTTTTACTGACTAAACAAGGCTGGAAACATGCTTCTGCCTCTGACGTTGTTTGCCTTGCCCGAGAGAGTAACCAATGCTTTTTCAACATGTGGATGCAGATTTTAAACAACTACTTACTAGTGAATGCTTAGTCTGAAGTTACTTTACTCCACTGCCCCAGGCACCAGATTTTCTACTCATTGCTTGATCACGGAACCTTTTGGCTATCTGTCTGATGACGATTTTGCCTCTGGGGGCAATGGCCAATATTTTGGAACTTGCGGTGTAACTAGCAAATATCTGAATAATAGATAACGGATATCCGCTCCGGTTGTTGTTTACAGTCCAATTAGCAACTTGAGATGGTGACAACATTTCAGCTAATCTCTATAAACACGTATATGCATATGAATGCAGGTAAAAAAAATTTAAAAAGCTAAGAAAAGCTAAATCATTGTCAGAGGATAGCCAATGGGTTCTGAGATTGCATTTTGGCCAATGAATTCTGTCTCTTTTTTGCATTTATATACAAATATTTGTTTATAGAGCTTTATTGCCAGATACAGGTGACACTTTTCGCTCTGCTGTTGCTGCTTTAGAGAAACATTTCACACCCAAAGTTGATGTTGTTGTGGAACAGCATGCCTTCACAAAGTGAAGACAAGCACTTAATGAGATTGTTGCACAGTATGTAGCCATATTGCATGTCTCAAAATGCAGATTTTATTATAAAACAGACACAATTATCTGTGACCACCTAAGGAGACCCCTGTGACCAACCCCAGCATTAGGGAAAGGCCAGATCTGATACTGGACAAAGCAGTTACTATTGCAACACAAGTGGAATCTGCTGTTCAACAAGCCAAAGCAATTGCAGCAGATGGCACTGTCCCAGTGCAAGCTGTACAGTCCTGTCCAAAGGCTTCTAAAAAGAAATACAAACAATACACTCACCCAAATAAGCCTTTCAAATGCCATTGCTACATCCTCTTGTAGCTGTTTCAAGCATGGCACTGACAAACATCTGACTAAATTTCCTCAGTGCCCTGCAGCCAAAGCAACCTGTAAGTCTTGCCATAAAATTGGACTTTTTGTCCATGTTTGCTGCTCATCCAAACAAGTGATGTAGGTGACTGACGATGTTGATGTAGGAACTGACTACATTATACTTAGGAGACCCTTGCCATGAACCAGAGACACTTCTGTGCAAAATAAGCAGGCTCTGCAGTGTCTATTTTGCCGCACTGATCTATGATCTGCTCTGATCTGATACTGCTCCCACCTATTCATCAGCTAGTGACCTACACAAGGAAAGAATCCTTGTATAGGTCACTACAAGTCAAAGCGAGAGGAAGGAGTTTTAACTACCTTAGCTATGTTCTATGTGGTGAAAAGGGGCACCCCTCTCCTAGCAAGAGATCCCATGGCTGCATGGCTCCCATGGCTCCCATGTACAAATATGTTCTCTATAATAGATCTGGCTAATGCATACTATCAGCTGCCTCCCCATGAAGATAGCAGACACCTTATAGTCTTTATCACACACAATGGTCTTTTCATATTCTGTAGGGTTCCCTGGAGCCTTGCATCTCTCCCCCTCAGCCTTTCAGAAAATGATGGCTGACATCCTCAAAGACCTCCCAGGCAACACACCTGCTGAACATGACCAGAACCTCAACACCGTCCTCCTGAGAGGCTGGACTGGTGCTCAAAGACAATAAATGTCACTTCAGGAAGCCCTCCCTACACTTCCTAGGTCATACCATCACTGCAGATGAAGTCCTTCCTGACCAAGAGTACATTGATATTGTCCTGAAAGCTCCCTCTCCATCTGACATTGCTGCACTGAGTCCTTTTCTTGGCCTAGTATCCAGGTATGCTAAGTTTTTGCCTATCTTTGCAACATTTGTAGCCCCTATGTGTGCATGTGCCAGTGACAAAGACACCTTTACATACTCCTGCAGCACAAATCAGCTTTGAGGAAGTCATGCAACTCCTTGTGGACAGTCCTGCACATGCACTGTTCAACCCTTCTCTATGCCCTGTGATATCCGCAGATGCAAGCGATTATGGACTTGGCACTGACATTGCAAAAGTACAGCCTGATGGCACAAAAAAGCCTGTGGCTTTCGCTTACCGCACACTGATTGTAACAGAGCAAAAGCATTCTACTGTTGAAAAAGAAGCACTTGTCTGTGTGTGGGCTGCACAAAAATGGAGAACATACCTGTGGGGATGTCGCTATACTCTACGCACAGACCACCAGGCATTGACAACACTGCTCAACACAAAAGGAATCGGTCGGTTGCTTGCTGGTCAACATGCCTACTCATTTTTCATTATGATCTCACACCTTCCCTTACCTGTGCCTTCTGACTCCACCCTAGATACAGAACCTGAATTGGTGGCATAGACTTCTGCTACCCTGAGCTCCCTCCCAGTGGCTGACTTTGACTCTGCCTGCTCCTCTTGTCCTGAACTGTCAGCCCTACGTTCGCAAATGGAAAGCGATTGGCCCTCCATTAAATCAGTGACTGATGCACTGGCTTCATGATCAGACAAGATCATGGAGCCAAGATCAGAGGAGAGCTCTCAGTCAAGGATAAGGTTCAAGACTCATTGCACCACTCTCCCAACGGCACACACTTGCATACAAGAGTCACCAAGGGATTGTCTGCACAAAGCAGCACCTGCGAGACCTCTACTGGTGGCCAAAAATTGACTCACACAGTCTTGCATAGCTTCATGAATGCTCTGCATGAATACTCTGCCAGTCTAATGATAAAACAGCCTGTACTCACCCTGGTCCTCTGTAACCTGTCCCACTACCTGATGAGCCATGGAAGAAACTTGGCCTGGATATTGTTGGACCCTTTGACATAACTGTTCTTGCCTGCAGGTATTCCATCACACTGACAGACTATTATTCCAAGTGGCCTGAGGTTGCCTTTTCACATACCGGCACCACTGAGGATGTTATTCACTTTCTGACCTTCGTCTTCAGTCATCATGGTAAGCCAGGGAACATCGTCACAGACAATGGTCCATAGTTGACTTCTGCAGCTTTTGCCTCATTCCTGCACAACTAAGGTATATTTCATAGCAGAACATCAGTTTAGTATCCAGCTGCTAACGGAGCTATTGAGAGATTCCATCGTGCCCTCAGAAGCTGCATTCAAACCGCAATCCAACAGTGACAACCATGGAAAGAGACTGTAATGAACTGGCTTTAGGTGTACCGTACAATTCCACGTACTGGAACTTCCACCTCACCATATGAACTCCTTTACATTAGAAAAATGCATACCAAGCTGGACATCCTTCTGCAACTGTATGCCATGTGTCCACTGGATGCTTTTGCTTGTCATGCACCTCAGAGACAACAGAACACTGACAATGTTACACTGATGCAAAACTTGGCACACGCACACCTTCTTTTCGACCAGGAGAGAAAGTGAGAATAAGGAAGGCCCATCATGCCCCTAAAGCACACCCCAGATTCACTCTTCCAGCAACTGTGAGAAAGAGAATAGGCCCAAACTCTTTCTTACTAAGTGACAGAAAGATTTGGAATGCCTCTCACCTTGCCCAAAGACTCATAACACATCTAGACTGCCACACACCCATGTCATCGCCCCTCTCACAAACAGCTGTATGTTAAAAGCTGAGTTGATTGTGGTGACTTGATTGTTACAGTTAAAATGGTTAACAAGGTTTGTAGTATTACTGGTTATGCACTAAAGATATTACTGGAAGTTAAGTAAAGAGCAATTCGTATTTTCACATTTATTGCACTGTTTACATGTTTAATGTATGGTATATAATGTAAAAATGGTACAACAAGAGTGTCTGTGTATTTGTGTTTAGTTCCATAGCCAACTACAGTCTTATCTTACTGTTGAAAGATTATACTTATTTGATTGATACTGTTTATGATACTGCTGGCACGTATTGTATTTGAAAGTGTAATCTTTTTAGCAGCTATGTGCTCTTAGTTATATATTTTTTATTATCTTGTCTTTATCTTATCTTGTTTTAATCTTGTTTTTTGTTTTCTATTGCTGCTGGTCTCTGAGAGTTACCAAACATAATTTCATTGTATGATTACAATGACAAATTAAATGCCATCTTCTTCTTTAAAGAGGACCTATTGTGCTCATTTCCAGCTCTAAATTTTTATTTTTGGACTCCACTTTATTTATACCTTATTTATCTTATAGTGGCCCTTCATGCAGCCCCACAGTTCAGCCTCTAACAGGCTGTTTCACCTCCTGTCTCTTTAAGGCCCCCCTCCCAATTAGCCCACTCTATTCTGATTGGCCAGCTTTACATATTAGCGTAGTGTAAAGTTACTGCTGATGTAAACCCAATATTTCCTTCTTCACTGCTTCAAATTAAAAGCTTTTAAATGACTACATAACTGGAGACTTTTATTGTGACTTTTAGTGTGCAATTAGCAGAGCTTCATTAGCAGCACAAAAACCAGTAGAAACAACAATATATTTGGAGCTATTTGTTCATCTGTTAGAAATAATGCAGGGAGAAATAGTACAAGCAAAAACAGCAAAAATGATGATGATGTTTGATGAGCTGCAGATGACCAGCACACCTCCAACAGGTAAACTACTTTGCCATGCTGTGTAATGGAAAAACTCACAGCATGCAAGCTCGACTCATGTCATAGCTTGGCATGACTACTCCCAAAACAATGGAAAAACACCATAATGGTAGCAGAGAAAAGCAATAAACTCATGTACTGTGCATGGAACAGATGACCATATAAAGAAATTCATCACAAGTCGATGTCAGCTTGGGCTGAAAGTAGAAAAACCTGTTGGAAACTGAGCATTCAGAGCAGTCTGAGGCCAGTGCAGGGATAACTTTTCCAAATGTTTATCTCATTAGTTGACACTTTGGCCACTTTTAACATGAACATTCAACAGTGTGACATTATATATATATATATATATATATATATATATATATATATATATATATGTCTGAAAATAAGGAAAAACATAATAGGTCCCCTTCAAAGCAGGTACTAGTTGAGACGCTGTGTATAGAACTAGAGAGTCAAGATTGCTTCGATACATAGGATACTATGCCACTACTAAGCCCTATGTTTTGATTTCCTCTTAGCCTGTTGAAGTAAACAGCATTTGTTTAAGACTCAGGCACTCTTTTATTCATGAGCTCACCTTACAAAGATCTTTTTTTTTAATTTATGAAAATCACAAACCCAAAAATGTCCACATCTCTTTTCTTTTGTCTTCAAATCATTTTTCTTGGAGATTAAAAAAATCATTTAATAAAATAAAATAGTAAAAATTGTGAGCTGGTAGTCATTTAATATTCACAACTCAAAGAGTACGTCCGGTGATATTCTACATTGTTCTTATTGTTAATAAATTAAATGAAAAAACAAAACAAAACCAACAACAAATTAATCCTACGTACAGTAGGCCTAAGTGATGCCTGATACAGCGTAGTACCATAGACCTCCATTATTTACTAAATTTAAAATTTAAAATGCATTTTTAAAGATTCATGACTTCAGTGCCACAGACAGGGTAGGGAAGTTAGAGAGCATTAAACGACTGACTAATGCATTGTTGATTTTGGTCTTTTCATGCAATGTGTAAACAAGAATAAAGTACATCGCCACCACTGTAATATATTTGTAAATAATTTCAAATTTGCTATATAAATCATGTTGGATTCAAGTACACTTTCCAGCTCCTGTGCTTCAAAACATTTAAACTGGTATATACTGAGGCCTTCATGATGAGCATAGTGTAAAACTTTAAGAAAAATCACAATAGGTGATTGGTGAGTTTTGTTTTAGGTGTTTTTAAAGGAACAAAGAACAGAAGTTAATTTCAGGAAAATTATGAAAACTACTTCTTCCTCTTGTCTTTTTGTTCTCATTACCTAAATTCTATTTCATTAAAACTGGAAGATGGGCAATAAATAATAAGTTAAGATTATCTCAACAGTAAAGCTCATTTAATATTTACAACTTGCAGCTCTACATTGAAATTATTTTAAAACTGTGGTAAATGTAGTTGGAGTCAAGTACACCTTCCAGCTACTGTACTTAAAACTACATTTGCTCCTGCCTCCTCTTGTGCTCACACGCAAACATACACTTGTGTTTATCTTCTTCACTGTGCTGTTGTATTATTCATAGGTAACAAAATGTAACCTACCATCGGAGACAGATGGTCTGGCATATGTTCCTCTACCCGACTGCCTCTTTGGACACAACACACACACACAAAACCTAAAGCTTGGAGACCTGGTGTTCCTCAGCATCCCAGTAAGCTCATAATAAGAATGAGTGTGGCATTGTAAGGATTAACATAGCGGCATTGTGGAGATACAGATGGGGCCTCAGCATGTCTCTAATGAATGTGGTCTGTGGAGCCAGTAGATCTGTCTGCTGTATGTGCAGAGGTTTATACGCTGCAGTTCTGCGGGTGTGATATGGTTAGTTCTGAATCCGTAGCTCCCAGCAAGCATGCTCCCTGTGAGTTTTTTATAGTCCAGAGGGGGCTGGGAGCCAAGAGGTGACACATAGCAGCGTTGAGGAGGGGGGAAGACTGTAAATAATTGATGGAAAAAGATAGCACAGTTCCATTGAGAGTTTTTTTTCTAGGATGAATAAGAGGAAGAGATGATGTTTCAGTGAAAAGTTTGCTCCGAGAGTTTCTGTACATCCTCATTTATCAATGGAGAGTCAGGAAGGGCAGAGGAGAGTGGCAGCTACAGTAGTCCAGTCTGGAGATGGGAAGAGACGAGTGGTAGCACAGAGACGGACAGCAGCCAGAAGGATAGGCCCGACCATTTGCGTTCCCCAGATGACCGCGTTCCCCCAAAGTAAGCCACCTGGGCTGCAGAGAGAGGCGAAACAAGAGGGCAGGAAAAAGTTAGCCAACATCTTTGTCTTTATGGCTGAAAGAGAGCTCATTCACATGGGGGAGTCAGTCATGCAAGACAGCGGGGTGCAGAGAAGGGACACGGTCAGAGGAATGTTAGCACCTCTAAGCCTTTATTCAAAACCGGAGTAATTAAGGCAGCTTAAGGCATCTTGTTCTCTGGCAGTGCTTCCTTTGTTCTCCTGATCTTGGTAATCCAGCTAAGTCTACCCTGACTCTGCCAGGACCACTCACCCACACAGGCTGACCCATCATTGTTGGGCTCAAAGCCCTGGTTGCATCTCCTCTTGGCGCGGCACTTATAGCTGCCATATGTGTTGGTGCAGATGGGGCGGTCAGAGGGGCACACAGAGGGAAACTGGGAACACTCATCTTTATCTGAAGGACAGGTAGGTAGGCGAGGGAGGGAAAAGACATTTTTCTGAAAGATTTTGCAACAAGGAGATAAAAATGAAGACATCAACAGATAAATCCACTTACCAGTGCAGCGGCCATTTTCATTCAGGGCAAACCCATGACCACACTGCAAGACACAATAAAATTCCTTAAATCCACTATGTGATTATACAGATGGGGGGCAAATGAAAGGAAAAATGTAATTAATGTCCAGGGAAACAACAATAACATCAATATAGATAGTAAGAATCAATACAAAATTATTCTGAGTGATCATGTTATTCTATGATGAAATGTTTCCAACCTGATTGGAGAAGTCTCTTCCAGGATGATTGGCGAACAGTTTGATAAGTATGAAACTGTGGTCTCTACAGCCACCAGATCTCAACACAACATTTCACCTTTAGAAGACTTTTTACTGACACATTAGAGAGCATGTCTCACAACAATTATCAAAACACCAAATGAGGAGATATCTTTTAGAAGAATTGTGTTCATTCTTCTTGTACAAGATATTCAAGAAATTTGGAGAATCTTTGCCAAAGACGCACTGAAGCTATTCTGTAACATCTTTATTTATGACAATAAATGATGCAGCCTATGTGGTGCAAATTTTCAAATCCTGCACATACTGGTTAAGAATGTTTTAGTTGATGAGAATTTAGAATCACTATGAAACACTACTGTACCTCTATTTCAACAGTGGGAGTGACTTCCTCCTCATCTATTGGATAATGGATCTCCAGCACAGAGTTGATCTCTGACGGCTCCAAGGGTCGGGCGATTGAGTGGCCATCTGGCCAGTATACCTCGACGTTGGTGGCCACATCCTTACCTGGTCAGACATCAGCACATTCAGAAAAACATTCATATCTCTGATTGGTGATTCTTGAAGGCTCAGAGGACAATGTTGTCTGTAGGTTGTCATGGGTTGTTCTCATGAGGCTTTCTCTTTAATCTGTTTGTCACAGATACATACACAGTGAGAGACAGAGTAACACACTACTTAAAGTCCCTCTACATAGCATTTAAATTTAAAAGCATAATACATTAATATACATAATACATTTAATAAATGGTTTATAGTACACTTATAAAATAAATTTAAGCAGATATAAGGACATTGTGTTAATTAAGTGTTTATTAATGTACAGTATTTGCCAGCAATTATAACATTTCCTATGATTACAACAGTTTTTGTCAGTACTGTCATTCATTATCTATTTATATAGTATCACTGAGAAAAGGATGCCCACAGGATGAGTTACATCTGCTTACAACTACGTTACAGTGTGTTATAAACATCTATTAACTGTTTATATACTGCTTATAAATGCAAAACAGGGGGAGTTAAAGTAAAGTGTTACCAGACACAGAGTGTCACTCTCCTCTTCACTCTCCATTAGCTATTTTAATCAGGCATAGAAAAGCCCCGCTCCAGAGGGCCTTTGCAGCCCTTAATTAAAGTGGCATTTCTAATGTAAACAGAGCTTGAGTTAC
Source organism: Euthynnus affinis (assembly GCA_029490765.1). Lineage (NCBI taxonomy): Eukaryota > Metazoa > Chordata > Actinopteri > Scombriformes > Scombridae > Euthynnus > Euthynnus affinis. Next base: position 14,673,545 of record CM055852.1, on the reverse strand, counting down.
CTTGCCAGACAGCAATCTACTCAGCAGGTGTGCTGCCTGAGAGCCAAAGAATATTTCACCTGTTTTGCTCCCTGTCATTTAGTGATGGGGAGTATATCTCACGTTTGCCAGGACAATGAAGTGTGGAGGTCTGTACTGAAGTTCTGACAGTGTGGAGAGTTTGCTATTAAAGTATGTTCTGAATAATCAGACATTACAGTAGAGGGCCTCTAGAGCTGATCTGTGCTTGGACAGTCCTGATAATGAACAGGCTCTGGGAGCAATAGTGGGTGGGCTACTAGACCTGGATGGCCCCCAGCTGACTGTCCTGGGGGGCAGTCGGAGACAGGGAGCCAGTTCCTCACAAACCAGGCCGGGTTCCAGCAGCAGCACCTGTCCCCCAGCTCTCCCCTTTCGTCCACCCAGCTCCCTCCCACAGACGACTTACTCTCCCATGGGTGCCCAATCAGGCTGGAAGTATTAAAGCAATGCTTTCCACATGGAGCTTGTATTTTCTTTCTCACTGTTACTCTCGGTATTGCTCATTCTATCCATTTGTCTTTCTGTCTGTCTCAGTATCTGTGTATCCTCTACCTTGCTGCAGCAGAGAGAAATGCTGAAACAATTGGTTGATTCATTTATTAGTCAATCAACAGAAACTAAATCAACAAGAATCAATTAATTGTTAACATTCACTAGTTTTTCTCTGTTTTATATTGTGACTTTGAATTTTTTCACTATTGATCAGATAAAGCATCTCCTCAAGCTCTTGAGAAATTGTGTTGAGCAATTTTTACTAATTTCTGATAGTTAGACAATTAATCATAAAAACAATCAGCAGATTAATCAGTAAAGATAATAGGTGTGTGAATAAGTCCTAGAAGAGAGCAAATATGTTTGGAGAGATATCTAATAACTATGAAGTAAAGGTTTGATACCTCTAATAGTTACTCTGTCTGTTAAGACAGACTTACCGAGGCCAAAGTGTGCGACAGGCTCCATCTCACACAGGTACCCAGAGCCGCCATCAATGATACGTGTGTGAGGACCCGTCTTTTTGGTGTACACCACCACTTTCGCTCCTCTGGCAAACGCACCAAACTTGGTCCGGGGAATCACACGCAGCCATGAGTTAGTGGTGCCCTAAGACACAGGCAGAGTGAGAGCAGGAGGGTTTGTGTTAAGATTGCACCTCTTACTGAGTGTCAGACTGATTCTGAAGATTTCAAAATGAGTCTCACGAACACTCACCTGGTTGACTTTGTAGACAGAGAGGGGCTGCGCTGCACTTTCACCATGAGACACCAGCAGTTCCAGACGCCCATCACCATCAAAGTCTGTAGCTACAGCTCCTGGAGATCCATCACAGTAATGATGCAACTAAACACTTCAGGAAACAGCCTACATTACATTAATTATCCTCATGCAGGGAAATGTGGACATAATGTTTCAACAGTCAGACCTAATTATGTGGAACAAGTCTTTTTCCTGTTATGAAGCACCTTGGGAAACTCAAATCCCTAGTGGAGCTCTGCTGCCACCTAATGGGAGCATGTAGGAATAGCAGCTTTATTTAAGGCTTGTTGGTACCGTAGTCTTGTGTGATCATTCATGCTGATTCATGTTCTTCCAGACTCACCGGTTCCTCGTCCCTCTGGCTCTGATGCCTCCCCAATGTTCAGCTCCTCTATCTGAGGGTCTCCATGCTCTCTCCTGCTCACTCTGCCAAAGCAACGACACAACAGGTACTCAGTACATCTCTGTAAAACTTTTAACACCACAGCCACTATAAATATATAGAACTGCAATTTAATCTAACATAGCATTCAGAATCAGTATAAATACCAGATTTTTTTTTCAATTATGAATGCTATATACACCGTAGATGACTCACATAGCTGACATCCAAAACCCAAGCAAATTGTACACACACACACACACACACACACAAATACGTAATACTTTTTATTTCTATTTAGGGCTTTACTTTTTAAAAAATGTAATTTAAGGTTTTATTATCAATTAAAATCTTTCTTTGTCAGAAAACAGAAAAATGCTGTCATAAGTCCTTAGAGCCTAAGGTGACGTCTTCAGTCTTGTTTTGTCTGGTCAACAGTCGAAAACCCAAAGATTTTTCTATTATGTACAACAGAAAACCTTAAAATTCTAACATTTGAAAAGCTGCAATAAACAAATTTTGGGCCCTTTTGCTCTAAAAGATGACTGAAATTATTATTTATTATCAAAATAATTGCAGATTAAATTTCTGACGACTAATCAAGTAATCAGCTAATTGTTGCAGCTCTATTCATATTTACTTATTGATTTTTTAAATAATTTTTACGTTTTTTCTGATCTCTCTGTAAATCACTTTTGTCATCATATGCTGTTTTCGATTATGCTCTATACAAATTGACATGATGTACAGAAATAGAAAATCATTTTTCACTATTTATGCTTTGTGCATCAGTGTTTGGAGAGAATTATATATAATAAAACAGTGACCACCATACCTATAGTGACAAAGCATTTCAATATCAAACTTTCTTTAAGTATTCATTTTATTTTACAGTGCACTAATGTGCTGATCTTAGCTGTAAAACCTCTCAACTCAGCTAAATATTGATTAGTTGTATTGAATAAATGAGCTTTGGCACAATAGTTTGAGCTTGTATTTTCAGTGCCAGAGAACAGAGTTAAATTAGCTGATTCATCTTCATACAAGATAAAGGCATAGCCACGGGCTCCAGAGCACTGGTTCCTGTCAGACCATCATTGTGCTCAGAAAAATTCTCCTTCAATAACCTGCCATGCAGGAATATTCTCCTCCAGGAAATCTCTGGAGCCTAAACTGATTATTGATATTCAGTATGAATTGACCCACCAGCTCATGGCAACATTCATCAGGACTTCTGCATCCTGTTCAGAAAAATATGCCAGATCAGATTTTTATTCAGACAGGATGGGTTTAGTCTACTGTTAAGTTCAAACAATTGATATGTATCATGTATTGCATTTTGAGAGCTGAGTTCATTAATATTATCTATAGAGGAAGCCAAACCGTGCGCCAAAAAGAGACCTAATACTGTCTTAATGAAAGATTCATTCATGTGTGGAGGAGGAGGCGGGATGCCAGACTCGATAAGTATCCTTGGCAGGGAATTTAAAATTCTTCTCAGCCTCCAAGCCCAGTTACAGAATATTAAATCACGACACATGAGTAGTCCATTAAGCTCATCATCAACGTGCTATTAAAACGTACTATCATACTTGTTACAGCATGTGTGCACGTATGTGTGAGTGAGTGAGTACCTAAACAGTCTGTTAGCGGAGGGGCCCCTGTAGGCGATGTTATTGAAGAACACCTCCAACTCGTTGTCGTTGTCAAAATCTGCAGCAATAACGGTGCGAACTGGGGATGGCATGGAAAACTTCTGAGATGCTATATCCTGAGAAAAAAGCAAAACACACCAGTACATCATACATCAAGGGACACACAAACTACACACACGTACAGAAGCAAACGCATGCAGGAATATTTCTCTGTGACGGGAAAAATACCTTTTTTGAAGCTGATTTGCAACACAATCAGGAGCAGTTTTGACAAATTCTTATCACAGAACTGATTTTTGTTTTTCATTTTTTTATGTATGAATGCAAATTCAACATGTTTTATTTGTTACTGTCTTGTTGTGTGTTAGCGATAGGTTTAGGGTTATTTACTAATAATCCAAAACTTTTATAAGCATACCATCTTTTTTGTTATTCTTTATACTCATGAAAGCTTTGATTTGCCTTTCTAAAAACTGTCTGTTGGTCACTGAGCAGCTCCTCTGGGTAGTCAGGGTGGTTTAAGGGCCTTGCTCAAGAGCACAACAGTGTTACATTTTATAATGGCAATGTCATGTTTAGGGTAATAAACCTTATAGACACCATGGAGGAACATAAGAACAACAAGAACAATATACACAGAGCCTAAAATGTTGTCAAAGTAAGAATTTTGAAGATTTTATCAATCAACTTTTCTAGAATCTGTTTATTTCAGCTCGCATCCTATAATATGTAAACTGACTGGACAGGTAGTGCAAGCTCAGCCAGATGCTACAAAGACTATTCCATAACATCAAGGTCACAAGTTCAATATCCACAACACACATGTCCATCAATAATCATCAATAATAAGTGTCTAGTCCTTGAGTCAGACATTGATGTGTCACCTGCTCACTCCCTCACTGTACGTCAATCTAGATAAGAGTATCATCTAAAGCCCAAAGATAAGAGTATATAAGTATTTTTACATCCTCTGACATCAGAAAATAGACTGCAGCTCTCCCACCCCCCTCCAAAAAAGTCTTCTCAGCAGAGGAGTTTTAGCACGAGAAAGTAACGGATATCTCCCCGCTTCAGTGACACGGTGATAAGTCGGGAAAGAGTTATAGAGCAGCCCTTCACTCCCTCCAGTATTTACTCCCTGTTTTAATTATAAGGCTCATAAAGCTGCAGGGGGGAGGGGGGCTGCCCAGAGTGACCTTCTACTTCTCAGGTGAAGGAGAGGGGATGGCCAACTGAGGCCATGAGGGAGAGTTTTACATTCACTACATTATTAGATGGATGGATGGATGTGGATGTGGATGTGAAAGAAAGTGAGTCACACTAAAGCAAATATGAAGCACAGAACATTTGAGAAAAAGTATATTTTGGTACATAATTTAATATAATGTAAATCAAACTGGAGAGTAACTAGCCACAACTTTAGTAGCCATATATATATATATATATATATATATATATATATATATGTGTGTGTGTGTGTGTGTGAGTATATATATATATATAAGTGTGTATTTGAAGTGTAGTACATTTATGGGTATTTTTATGGCAGAGATCTGATAATGATATTAATAACAGGTTATTATTATAATGAATAGTTCTTCTAAACTTCTCCTTATATTAATTTATTACAAAAGGACTCCTGCTCTTACTTCACTACTTCTTTCTATTTTAAAATAAAGTATGTGTGAGTGTTTTTTGGGGGGCTTTTTTGTGCGTGTGTGTGTGTGTGTGTGTTAAACCTATTGCGAAAACCCCGGCCATAGATTTTAATTAAAGCACAAACAGACCTAATCGGCACTTTCCACTACCCAGGCAAGCTGCTGTTTCAGCCCAATTTAATTAGCGGTTTACTGGAGTGATACAACAGCTTCATTATGCATGCCAAAGGTCAACACGGCTAGTGGGAGTGTCAGCTTGTGTGTGGGGGGAAAGGGGTCTTAAATGTGTTGTGGGCTTGTGATTTAACAATCTTGGTTTAAAAAAAACATTGGACAGCTAATTCAATTTGTCGTCTGTGTGTGTGTGAGCATATCGTGTGTGTGTGTGTGTGTGTGTGTGTGTGTGTGATGCTGATGGAACTGTCTCTGGGCTAAGCATCACACATTAACCCCTTATTTGACCCCTATAAAGATGTCTCCTGTGACGTTTATCTCTTTGGTAAAGGATGCGGTCACAAGTGCTGACAGATAGATCACTGAGCACGAAACCTCTGCAGATTTACACGCAGCGGAGCCCATTTCTGTCCCTGCCGCAGTTTACCGCACTACATAGACTCGTTCACAACGCTGGCTGGTCTCACAGCAGTCTCCTATATGATCGTTGAATAAATCATCCACAGGACCGTCTTTAAATTCCACTCAATCCCAAATTGAGCTAGTGCTAATTCACTATCCATCCATTAGCATTGATAACCCTGTGATTCACAGTGTTCTAGGTAAGATTTGCTGTTATTGTGCTGCTTGTTCATTACACATTGATTCTGGTCAGAGGGAGAAAAAGAGAGAAGCACAACGTTTGTCTCAAAATCTACTCCATCAGTGGCTTTACCTGATAATGTGATAGAGGAATCATTAGTGACAAAGACTGTACTTTATCAATCAGTGGTAGTTATACAGATCTACCTTTAAACACTTTAATCACGAGAAATAGTCCATATCTTAACTGTTGACAGCCTTTTTTGGGTGAACAGACCATCTAATAGCCCCGCATGTGTCAAACAAAGTGCTCGTCAAATCAGTGTCTGAAAAAAACCTCTTTGATGGAATTAGGGTGGAATTTATGTGACTTTCCAAAACAGAAAACAGTCACACCCACCTCACACAGCAGTTGGCCAGGTGTGTGGAAGCATGAAAAATGGCAGTGTTGGACTTCTTTGTCAAGTTTTCTTACAGAATTTTTTTACACAAGTGCTTCTTCCACTTTCCATGACTAAGAACGAGTCACTGATGCCTTTGAGAGCGGTCAGACAACATGTAGTATTGTTAATGAGACCTAGGAAGCACCTCCTGACTGACCCACCTTGAACCTCTGCTTGCGATTGTTCAGCTGCATGTACAAACGATGAGGTCCATTCCAGTTGCCATACACGATGTCTGTCTTGCCATCACGATTGAAGTCTGCAAGAGCCACACCTCTGCCATGCTGCATGGGGTCCTCCACTCCTAAAATGACATGTTAATACAGTTTTGTATATAATAAAGCCTCCTATATGTGTATTTTACATGATACGTCTAGAATGAACTGATCTACAAAGCTATGATCTGTCAAACTCTAAATCTTCCTGTTACCAGCCTGCTGCGCCACATCAGTGAAGGTTCCATCTCCGTTGTTCCTGAAGAGGAAGTTGGGACCGTACTCGTTGTCGCAAAACACATCCGAAAAGGTTTGGCTCACAATGGGCCCCACTACGACCCCTCGTCCTCCTGTACAAAATGAGAAACATGGAGGAAGGAAAGTGAGTGATGAATAGAGATGAGAGTCAGTAATAAAAGAAAATTAGGGTGCTAAAAGAGGGTGAACCGAAAAAATTTGTAAAGAGAAAATGAAGCAGGATAGGTGAAACAACAGGGAGAACACAAGGAGAGAGATCAGGCTCCATAACAAAAGTGAACAGCAAGAGATCATTTACTGACTTTCCAGGCCATTTCCTCTGAGCAGAGCAGGTCTTTCTGCTGACACAGACACTGACTATGATGGGCTACACACACACACACACACACAGACACACACACACACACGCAGATAAACACACCTAAAACACAAACACATAAACGCAAAGGTGCAAAACGTACTGAGAATCTTTTGCATTAACCAAAAGCTAACAGTAATTTTCACCTTATGAAAAGATCTTTCTGCCTTTTCAATACACACTCAAGATCACCTCAGGATTTTCCAATGACATTCTATAAAGTGAAGTGTCTCGCTGAAGTGTCTTATCTAAAACCAGCGGAGTCTAATTATGGAGTTGAAAGGGCTTTGATTGCCCTTCCAGTATGCAGAATCAGTGCTGTGAGTCAGGACTCGCTCATGATTTACTGGGCCGCTCCATCAGCCCAGACAAATATCACTCGCCCCCTACAGCCATAAACCTCTAATGTCTCTCCAGAGATGTGTAACCATTAGATATACAACTTTACTGACTGTCCCTCTGCTCTGATTAACGGCAGTTTGATGACAAAGCCATCTACCGTATATCATTCACAGCAATTCTGGCCCCAGCTCACTCTGCCCCCCTGGTGGATCAGATGACATCCTGCATGTTGGAGGATGATGAAGATTGATTTTGCTACACTCAAATACAAAGTTATCACCCATTACCAAAGCTTACTTGGACGACATCAAGGACTTCTCAATGACTGGTTACAATAAAGCATCATAGAGCTTTTTTTTTTTTTTTTTTAAACTTATGATGGTCTCTCTTATCAAAGACACAACAAATCATGGTGAAATCATTCATTTTGTCATTTATTATTGTTCTTTTTCTTCAACACCAAAGCAGGCATCCATCACATGTTTTTTCTAGAAAGATGTGAAATCTTTATTTGAGCAAGGAAAGAGTGTTGAGGCATGTTAAAGAATTCCAGGGCTATTTTTGAAGTAAAAAGAAAATCAATTTCAAGGTCATCTATTCAGTGTCAAAAGCATTTAAATGGCAACTTTTCGATCTTTTTTTCCCCACAAGAAGAAATTATTTTTGGAGCAGAGCAGCTTAAAAAGCAATAAAACACATTAAGCATAAGACAGTAAAAGACATTAAAAGGGTGAATACTGTAGACACAAAAGAAATTACAGTAGAAGGTCAAAGTGAAAAAAATGGCAGTGAATAAGCATAAGCTGTGAACCCGACACAGCCTTGTGTCAGGTTTATTTGAATTAAATGTGTATGGAATACACAAAAAATTACGTCGCATAATTTTGTGAAGCCTGTATCTCTTACTAGAGGGGAGAATGTAAAACTCCTTAAAAAGAGGATGTTGTGGATTGAAGACAGACTTTTTTGTGTGCTTTGTCAACTAAAATAGGCCACTTCATCATCACTGGCCAGCTCATTTCTTTTTTGCACATTTAAATCCCCGTACCAACAAATCACTGAGTTAGTCAGAACTAATTTTAAGACAAATCTGCAAAATAACACTGTCAGCTTCCTGTCAATGTTAAACCATTTAAACTCTGCAGAAAACACAGTTTCTGTTGTACTTTCTCTCTCAAACTTTTCACAGACTGAGTGTGAGGGCTAGTTGTACATAAAGAACACAGTGCTATAGGGGCATCCACATACTTGGACACCATATCAAAGAGTTTAGGGGAACCATAGTAGGCTGTGATAGATGCCATCTCTGGACCGTTGAGCTGGTCTGATGTATGTGTGCGTCGCCCTTCGCCTTCTCTTCCCTGTGACTTTGACTGGAGTAAACAGCTGACAGAGCCAAAAGAGCCCACTAACACTCTCTTTCTTCTCTCACACTAACACTCATCGCACTCTTTCTTTCTCTTACTTTCTCTTTTTTTTCTTGCTTGGCACCACTCCAACTCTCTCTTACTCACCTCCCGTCTCTCTTACCCTCTCCTCTACTAGAGTCCTATATTTCAGACTCTGTGGGTACAACAAGCACATGCTCCCCTGCAGATGTCTGTGTAAATCAGACTGAGGGACCAGTAGTGCTGGGTGATCATAAAGCGATGGTCTGCATCACCCATACACACACATACACACAGTTTTTTCTTCACAAATAAAAAGCTGCTCACACCTACCAGTGAACTTGTTGACTCCAGCCTCCTCTGCCACATTGGAGAGGGCAATGACGCCTTGTGAGAGGTCACTCGCTGCCTCATCCATTTCAATGAGTGCATGGTCACCCACTTTGCCACTGGCATAGTTAGCTATGTAGATAGCATAACGGCCTGTACCCTGGGGGAACAACATTATATTTGTTAATACACTTAAATTAAAGTAGAGCCATAAGAAACCAGAAACAACACATGTAGCTACATATGAGTTGATAAAACATTACATGATTAAAAAAACCTACTTTTAAATAATCTATTCACCAAAATTACAAAAAAGCACTTTCTCACTGAGTCGGTGGTATCTAGCCATGTCTTGCCCATGTTTTGAGATATTTGTTTCTGAAATTTCTGCTGCCACCACAACACAATGGCGGACAGTTTATGGTGTACGATGACAATATGATCTGTGGTGTTCACAGAATTGAAAAAATAGCATTTAATTTAATTTAGCAGCAACATCAGAAACAATTTCTTGGTTGTTCTGTATAATCCACAGACTACAGTGTTGACAGTTTTCATTGAAACTATTTTCTAAGAAACAGTCCCCAACGACACTGTCTAAACAGACTACATTGTTTATGGAAAAACAAATTGCTAGTTATTTTTTATGTGATTTTTCCAGTTTTGCTAGCACCATAAACAACATTTTTTTCAGCTCCACTGGACTGGAGGCATGGTCACCCACTTATATCAAAATATGGACACATAAGACCAAAATTATTTAAATGGTTCAATATCATTAGCAATAACTTTTATTTAGGTGAATTGATCCTTTGAAGGATTAGGCTGGTGATATTTTATATTTTTCTTAAATGTTATGAAAAGACCAACACCAACAATGTGTTAATGTGCCTCTTAGTACTTTCTGACTTTCTCAGTCTTTGGCTCTAAGCCACATATGTTCCTACTGAAACTGTGAAAATGTGTATTCTTTCATTATTAAAGGATAAATCATTTCCTAAAACAGCTAGGCACTGTAGTAAATGTTACTCAAACACAAGTAAATAGTGTATTTGCTGGGGACTATTTTTGGCTGCCAATTTGATGCATCATTGAGTATTTTCGGCTTTAGGGTGAATGGATGTATTTGGGATTGGCACAACATAAACTATAGTGCTCATGTTCATCGTAATGAAGGAACATGTCACCTAGTGCAGCTGTGATGCTCATTTATGTATTTGTAGTAGTGTTTGAAAAGCAGTAAAGCTCTATCATAGTTTCACCTTTTCCTAATCAAACAGTTTCTTTCTCCTTTATCTCCCCTTACCCTGTTTCCTACCCTTTACCCCCTCTTCCTCAGCCTCTCCCCCTACTCCTTCCTCTGCCTCCCTTTGGAGATTAATTTCACACTCCATTATCAGTCAGAGTCCCTGCAGACACAAACTCACAGACGGAACCACGCTAATAGACTACACACTCGATTTCAATGAGCTCTCCTACCAGGCCCAACATATTTCAATCAATACCACATAATAAAACATGCAAAGGCGCACATATACATGCCATTTCACCATTTGTGTTAACCTTACTATATTTATATAGTAACCCATGAAAAGTAAATGAGACCAGTTGATGTAAATGTCATCAAGCATCACGTTATTGCTCACCGAGGAGTGAGCGTTGCGCACACACACACGCACGTACACTCAGTACTTGACAAAATGAGAATTAACTACAATAAAAAAGAACTGAAGGCCACTGGCAGTTACTTAACAAACTTAAAAGTCAACGATTTTTCAATAAGTCTTCACCCAAGGCTAATTTCTGTCTGTGGAATTGGCACCCGAGTAGTGTGACGTGCATGCCTGCAAAGTGCATGTTTGGTGCAGGGATATATAACTGGATGCCCTTTATTTCAGCTATCACTGAGAAGGGCTGAATACATGAAATGCTAGTGGCCATCATGATGTCTTTCATTTTTTTAAGAAATTGTGTGTTTTCTCTTTCACCACAGGTATTTCAATTAGTCTGTAAACCCTCTGAAACCCACTTTTTTTTCTGAAATCTCCAGGCTGCCTGCAGTGCTAGGCGAACCCATCTATCACTTCAATGTGAGACCTCTCAATATGTCACCTTCATCAGTTTGTGTAAGACTTATGGGACGTTGCTTTCAAGGAGAATAGGAGAAACAGTTGGATGACTAATTATGCCTCTTTTAAAGTGATAAGACTTTATTTATAAGTAAACAAGACCAAATACATTAGTTATGTCACTGATTACACAACATGCCAATGCAGTTTTGGCCTCCGTTGTTGCTCCAGATGTGTTCTAATAAGAGTTGTTCAGTAACAGGAAAATGTATTCACTTTCTCTGCTGGAGCTACCATGGAAGAATACACATCAGGGTTTTGGCTTGCTCTGAAAGTATTATGCCATTAAAAGTAGATATCTTTCCAATCGGTTTGGCAGCTGCACAACCTATCAGTGCTCAGTGAGATGGGACTGTGGTTTTTAAAGAAATCCATTGTAAATCCCTACTGTCCTCGCCCCACTATTACCTTCTTTATCCCCGTACCCTGATTGGAAGTGAGAACGGCATGCGTGTGTGTGAGATAAGAGACAAAGAAAGAGTGCAGGTGAATCAGAGAGAGAAAAAAACCAGAGTAAAGGAGGTGGAAAAGAGGAAGAAAACAATAGAAAAAAAGACTGAAAGAGAAAGAGAGAAAATGCTACTGGCAGAAAAGCAGTAGTGTGCAGTCATCACTCCTCCCCTCGTATGCTGTTCTATAAAACAAACGAGCCCTGGCTTCTGTAATTACACTGGTGCGATGGACAGAAGAGAGAAAATGGCACACCATTCCCCCAAATGAACTGTCATAGCACATGCTGAGAAGGGCGGCGTAGGCAGGGCATGAGTTATCACTGGTAAACAAACAGAAGCACCCATGCATGTATGCACAAGACACTCTGGGGAGTTTGTTCGTGTGGATCTACATATACTGTAGTGTACGTGCGCCTGTGTGTAGTACCTTTCTGTCCACACAGGCCACTGAGCGCCCAGCCATACGGTTGGCTACATCTCTGTGTTCGTTAATGTCATCATTCAGCAGATCTTCAAAGCGTCCATTACGGAACTTAAACAGCTTGTCAGAATACGTAGCCCGACCTTGATGCAGAGAAAGTTCAGGAGAGGCAAAGATTGCGAGGAAAGAAGAAGAGGTATTATGCAACCACAAGAACCGTGGGTGACAGGAAACAGTGGAGCAGGCTGCTGCGGCTGAAAGTGAGAAATGTGATACAGGAGTTTTTTTGTAAAAATGATAGAGGTGAGGTGTAGCCGTTTTGGCAGTGTGCGCTCTGTAGCTCTCAGATTGATTAATAGCAGCACAAAGCCTATCTGTTATCTGATGAAGATGAGATAAGCTTAATATCTGCATACTGATTCACTGTCTCTGTGCGAGAAAAGAAGTGTAACCCCTGTGTGTGTGTGTGTGTGTGTGTCTGTGTGTATGTGTGTGTGTGTGTGTGTGTGTGTGTGTGTCCAGCATGTACTGTACCAGAGAAGGCATTATTGGTGTTAAGGACATAAATCTCCTCCCGACCATCTCCGTCGATGTCACACGCTGTCACTCCGATGGCGTTGCCTTGACGGTCTCTTAGGGCATAAAATGGGGAGCTGCGGTTGTCAACAGCTATGTTGACAAGCCTCCTCCTCTGCTTGTCGTACTTCAGCACCAAGTTTGGACCATTGTAGCTGTCAATGGGGAGCAAAATCAAGCTGATACATCTCTATAATATAAGACTGTCAGAAGGATCTTTGAAGCCTAGATTATGCAGTGCTATTTTATTGTTTTATAATTTATGAGTAGTAACTAGTTACGCCTAAAAATCCTGAAAACAATGTTAATGTTGCTGCATTTGTATATTCACTTCTTGTCAGAATAGTGCAAGAGCTTAAATTTAGTTATCAATAATCATTTGAATGTTGCACATTTGGTTATACAGTACAAAACCCTTTGAAACTCCATTTTTGATTCTTTTTGTATAATCTGACAATGAAAGTGAGAGTGACACAGAGAAAATGCCACAAGAAGGACATAAAATCGGATCTATCAACACTTCAAACACTCCTCTTTTGTCTGGCTGTTAATTTGAGTGCCATACAGTCTAATTTTGAATGAAGTCTGTTAAAATACAAAATATCTGGACCACAGTGATGACTTGTCCCACTCTACATCTATTATGTGTAAAACACTTCTATAATAGTATTACAGAAATGCGAATAATAATAATTTTACCATGCTTTACTTCAGAGCTGAACTTCAGCGTCATATAAACTAAAACACTCCATAATAAGATTCTTCTAATCCCCAATGAAATCACATCCTCTGTGAGCTTTCTTGATGCCCTCTTGTCCAATATACCTGCTGAAAAGGATGTCTAAGCAGAATGACATTTATGAAGCAGGGTCATTTACGTCCATCTATATTCAGTTAAGCATTGAGAAATTCATTGCTGCTTCATTGGATAAAGGCAGGCTTGCCAAACTGTTCTCATCAATGGCGCTCTATCCAATCACATCCATTTTCATCAGTTGAGTGAGCCTCGGGGCACCCTTACCGTCACTTGTCTTTTAGACTTTTGCCTTTGTCTTCAACCTTTAGCTCGGAAAAATGACAGCGCAGTTTTTATTTTAGTTTCCAATTTAGAGTTAGATATCACTCATCAGTTAATTATGTGTAATGGAAAGGGGCAAAGGGGACATTGGGGATTTAGGAGCAATTCACAAAGCTGAAATGATTCTAACTTTGTTTAACACAGTAGGATTTTTACACATCCTTCCCTTTCTTACCCAGCTACAAACATCTCCAGGTCTCCGTCTCCGTCCACATCAGTGACAGCCACGCCATAGTTGAGCTGAGTGGGGTTGTTGTCGTAGTCAGGAGGAAGGACGGTCTTGGTTATAGCTGAGAACATGGGCTCTGATCGCTGAGCCGAGGAGAGCGTGGGCAGGAATAAAACCAACCACAACAACATCCTCACCTACAGGGAAAAACACACTGTTTGCAACAGCAATACTGTATATAATGCTGTGTGTCTCGTTTGCATCTGACTTGTATAAGTGCTGCAAAGTTTGCTGCCTTTTTTTCCTCAAATTTCAAAATTCACATGTGCAGCAATGACTTTCATTTGAACTAAAAAGTAGAACAATGCAACTGCAGGAAAGCACACACTCTACCACACCAACAGTTTCACACACAAAGTCCTTTAGCTGAATTACAGCACACATTTGTCCCGGCACTTCAGGCAAATGAGAATCAAATAAAGACTATAAGTCATACATTTCTAAACTGCAACACATGCTCGTGTTGCTAATTCTCCAAATCCATTGCCAGCCAAACATCAGCAGATCATTGGCAGAGCTTTATGCCATACTCAGACATAAAGATGAAGATATACCACCGCAATCAGCAGCGTTCTGCAGGGTTAGATCTGAACAACCCATCACATGCAGACAGGCTGAGGAATTACAGGACAGAAAATCCATACATGTAGCAGGGCGTTAGCCAGAGGCCAAGGGGGAAACCAATATGACTCGATATAACAGACCTGAGGAGCCATTTCCTCTGGGACAGTGACCAACCCTAAATTGAAAAAGCTTTTTTTGGATGAAAGGACTGTGTGATGTAGAATCATTCTTTTAGTGGTCAGTAGATAAAAGGTGAACACAGAGGAATTGATCCAATCGACTTGTGAAGTGCAGGCAGGTGGAGGCAGGGCTTCAGATGCTCAAACTGTGAGGAGAGAAGAGACGCAACCCTGAGAGAAGAAAGGAAAGAGGAAGGTCACCTCTTTAAGGCTGAAATAAAACACTCATCACCAACAGCACTGCAAAACTTTACACACACACACACACGTACACACTTAATGGCGTTTACAAGCTGACAACTTGATTTGCTCAGCCGGTGGATTTATGAACGCAGCCTTTGTCATAGTACTCATTCCATCTGTAATGCCACTGAGCCGTTCCCATCACCGCTTCCACACTGCTGCAGATTCTGCCTTTCTGTTGAGTGTCCAGGTGATGTATGGCTCTTTAACATCTCTCTCAACAATTCAATTTAAGATAAAAACCGCATTGCTGTTTGAGTAATACTCTCAAAAGCACGGCAGCAGGGAAAGGAAGCACCTCTACTGACACCTGCAGAAATATAGCCGGGGCTGATGCTAGGTCCCCTGGCAGGCAGCGCGGTGATAACGCTGTTTGGAGAGCTGGTAGCAATGTAGACTGCGGCTGTTAGCAAGAAGGGTTAATTAACAACACTAGGGGCTCAAGATTAGGCAGTTTCTCCCCGTTAGAGCAGGATGTAATGACAAATGAGCTGAACAGTTCCAGACTACAGAAGGCAGCTTTACAGACTTGCTCACATACTCTTTGGTAGATAGGAAAAGGAAACTTGAAATGAACAAAAGTAAAAAGAAAAGTGAGTTGGAAAGGAGGTATAATCTTTAGGAATATCTTTTTATGTGAAGATACATCTAGTCATTTTTTAAATACAATTTTAGAGGACAAAACTTACTTTTACAAGATGTGCGGCTGAACTGTAATGCCCATACAAATGAGGATAAAATATAAGACAGCAGTATTGCATCAGTCCGCCCCGGAAAACAGAGAAAAAAGTAAAGGATCCCCAATAATTCAACCCTACAAAGTAATAACCTGATAGAAGAGAGAGGTAGACAAAGGACAGATGAGTGCTTCAAACCATTGGGGAGCGCTATATGATAAAATGGTGGGCTACTACATTATCCAGTCAAGGACATACAGTACATTTGCCCCACATTCACTGCAATAAAACTCCAGGAACAAGACACTCCAAGTAAAGTTACAATGTGATCTTTCCAGGCGCGAGACATCACAAACTGTCACAAATTGCAGCACTCATTGGGGGGTTTTAGAATAGCATCTGCAGGGTCAACAACAATCTGCCCCACTATAATAGGAGGAAGCATCAAATAATATTGTTTGTAGTAAAACAGTCAAAGACCATGAAATAGCCCTGGAAATTTTTTGTTGTGTGAGGCAGAGAAATGTTTTCCATTTGGTTATTTATGTTGGCATTAAGAGGCCATTACCACAGCGTGCAACATCAGCATGTGCTTTCTGGAGCGTTCAAGCCCAGCTCTGATCCTGATAACACTGCGACAAAGAGCCAGCAACATCTTCAATTTCAAAACACGCTTCCAGAAGCTCTTCCCTGTGAAGGACACCCCCACTGCAGAACACACACACACACACACAAAGTGCTGTACTACTCCCAGTGAATTACACTTAACATTCACTCTGGGCAATCAGCAATTACCTTTAATGTTTAGCTCCAGTTTATCCATCATTTACCACGGTGAATATCAGACAATAAAACACCTCAACAGAGACACACAATACAACCGCTGACTACAAAACCTTGTGTGCCTCACAATAAAAGTGGCAAAAAAAAATTTTTTTTATACTTAATGGGGAAACTTTATGATAGTTGAAGAGTTTTTTTAAGTGACACAAGAGTCCGCCTACATATGCCTTTTTAAATTAAAGATGTATAATAAAAGTGGGTGTCTGACTATCAATCAAGTAATCTACTCTTTTTGTATTTTTTCAAACATGAATTTAAATACACAACTCTTAAGAAATATTCAGAGCACAAAAGCAAAATGCAGTTCATAAAAAAGGACCAGTATAGTTTATAACTCTAACAGTAATCTCGAAAAAGTATAATTGTTGCAATAAGTAACTGCAGTCATCTCCTCTTTTACTATCTGTTCATTGGCAATTACTTATTTTCAGGGAATCCACTTTGGGTGTGAAGTATTCGTGCCAGTTATTGCAGGTGAAGATAAAACAGCATCACCAGCTTGACTGAACCTGATTGAAAACTGATGAACAAGCGTCTTAATACTTGTGACTTGTGATTTATTGCGTTCAAATCAGGACGGAGATCAACTTTCTATCGGCTGTTTCTGCAGCAGATCCCAGCGGAGCGCTACAGTTAATCCTGAACCCAGAGCCAGCCAGGCAGGCAGACAGCAGCAGCAGCAGCAGCAGCAAGTAAACTCAGGTACTCACAGATGCAGAGACGCTCCCAAACTCCCGACAAATCCTCCAGCGATTGACAGCGAGAGAGAGAGAGAGGGAGAAAGAGAGAGACAGTCGGCGGGTAATTTTTGCTGAGGATACCGCAGTTATCTCAAGGGTTTTTCCCACTTATTCCCTTTACACAACTTCCAAAGGATTTGCTTTATGAAATCACTTGTGTGAGATTTGAGCCAATCACCGGGCAGCTTGATGAATATTTAAACGCGCAGCCAATAACGGAGCCAGGAGCGCGTGGGTGGGCGTGTCCTCAGGTGTTCATTATGATATGGCGGCGGGGCGCAGCTGGGATCAGCATGCGGAGCTTCATCGGTTTAGTTTGGATGCTTTGACTCCTGTCTCATGCATGTGCGATCACATACAGGATACCTGACTGTTTTTCTTTCCTTTTTGTCTTGTTCTAAGTATTTATGTGTGTGTGTGTGTGTGTGTGTGTGTGTGTGTGTGTGTGTGTGTGTGTGTGTATGTGTGTGTGCGTGTGTGGACTGGTTTTAGTTTGTAGCTTGCTTAATTAATAGTTAACAATCATTTAATTTTTCCAATTATCTTATGCCCACAAGTTCAATAAAGTTCTGTTTTGTTTTTTATTTGTTTATTTTGTTTTTCTTTCTCAAAATGTATCATAAGAATAAGGCGTAAGTAGTTGCTGGCTTAAATAAAAACCATCAAAGCAAAACTTAAATTTCATGACAAGTATCTTTTCCAGCATACTGCTGGCAGCCAGTAAAAAAAAAAAAAAAAAAAAAAAAAAAAAAAACATCACTAGGAAATGGATGATTAAAGAACCCCCAACAAAATTAGAGTGGATAGGGACTGTAAAGGAAATTTACAGAATGGAAAGTTTGACTTTCTCTTTGAAACTTTATATGGATAAATTTGGTAATTATTGGATGAAATGGTTACTACCTCTTAACACAGCAGGGGATTAACAAGAAATTTAATTTATGCAAGTTTCCTACCCGTGCATGTACTTCATCACTTCTTTTTTTCCATCTACGTAACACCATAAATGTAAGTGTTGAAGAGGAAGTACATGTCAAGACTGATGTGTAAGGATCTCTTTGCAGCTTGCAGTTCAATGAATTCCTCCCTCCTCCCATTGGAAATGAGGCCAATGTGAACTGTTTGGAAATGGGTGGACAGTTGGGACCTTGACCCCCTGTGCACTTATCCGTGGTGCCTATCTGTTGTAGCTTTCTCCTGGACATCTGTGTGGACTGACCCTTACTTGGATTCTTTTACCTTTTTCATGGACACATAGACATGTGATCAAACAGTGAGATGTATCTTGAGACGATATAATTTGATGTGTTCTGGCTCTGTGTGCTGGTTTTCTCTGAAATTAGTAGAGCAAACCTTAACGCTTTGCAGTCTTATAACCAATATATATGTGATGTTGAACTGCACCCCGTAGACCCGTTTTGTTTTATGTCTGTGCCTGTTCTTGTTCATTCTAAAACTCAATAAATCATCAAAGCAATAGATGTCAGAGGTGTCACAAATTTCTACAGTTTAAAAATAGATTATTTCTATGGGCTTCATTGTAACCCCAGGTCAAATGACAGCAGGGTTTTCATGGTTAATGCAGACGCAGCTGTGTGTTCTACATCTGGATTTAGAGAGTCACTGACATGAACACCACCTGAATGATAATCAGTGCAGAAACACAAAAATAATGTTTATTTTTTATCATCAAATCAGGTCAAAAGTTCAGTTATAAACTCATTCATGTAGGCAAAAAAGTACTTTAAAGTTTTGTGTTTGAGTTATCAATGACTTGACCGAAGGAAAAGAAAGTACCTAGAGTAATTAAATGTATACTTACAAATAAAACACCTAGAATTGCCTCTTTTACGTTATCTAAGGAGAACCAGAGGGCTGTTTCAGCTTTCTATGGGGAATGAAAGGAATAAAGCAACAGCGTCACATTTGCATTGAACAGAGTCTGAAGCATCAATAGCAACGATCCTCAAAAGTAAAAAATAATTCTGCTGAGTGATGACCAAAAAGTTAGCGTTCTGTCTCAGTCACAAAACTCAGTGTATGTGTGTGTGTGAGAGAGAGAGTTTGCAGGTTTACTGCTGCCAGATGTATAATTCTTATGTCATGCTCCACTGAGTCCAGCCTCCCAGAGACCCCCAATGAAATGAGTTGTGTGTGTGTGGTTGTGTGTGTGTGTGAATGTGTGCAGCCCGCTGAAATGAGATGTTCACATCCCAAGGACGTCTCCCACCATAATTTAAACTCAGTGGTGCTGGAAGACTTCAAACTGAAAGTGCTGAAGTCATAAACCAGTGCACTTCTGTCTTCACTGTTATTGTCTGTGATCTACTGGTGTAAATCCCCAGGCAGGTGGCCGTGAGTCAAACAATGCAAATACTACAGACAGAAACGTGAGCTTTTTCCATGTTATGATTACTGCATATTGGCTCCAGGCTATAAAATTAAGTTAAAGACCCAAACTCGACGCTGCTTTTATTTATTTTGATTGCTCTCCTGTTTCACTTTATCCGCACCGTTGGATTTACAGGTTGCAGAGTTCTTGGACACGGTCACAAAATAAAAAGGGATAGAGAGAAAGAGAAAATCCTCCAGGCTTGACATAGTGCAGCGCATGATACCTTCAGCTATTTACTCCCTGATCTACAGTCTCTCACAGCAGAGACCAGGGTGTTTTTATTTATGAGGGGACAAAGAGACATCTATCAGCACTCAGCTGAAGCCAGTGACAGTGTATGTGTGACTTTGAGGCAGAGAGTGAATTGTATTCCTTCCCCCCTGGGGCTCACTGGGACAAATCCCAGACAAGATGTTGTGGTTTGAGACTGTTTCCATCAGCTACACACACTTATCCAGCGATTCTCACCAACTCTCACACTTTCATCGCCAAGGTCGTGCCACCCCTCCCTCCTTAGACGCAACGATCTTAAAATAGAGCTTCTTTAAGTGAAGATGAGGAATGTATAAAGCTCAAGGGACAGAATGGGGAAGGGAGGGGCAGGACTCTTGCTTTTACTACGCTGTGAAAAAATGTCCCCTTTCCTCTTTAAGGGCTGTTGAAAGATGTATAGTGCTACAGCATCCTGATGAATCCCCTCCGCGGTGGATAGGAGAACACTTCTCATATCATTAAGCTTTAGTAATGGTCCCAATGCCGTGTCCCCCTGGCAGGATTGCCTGGCGTTCACTCCTATAGCTAACAGGCCTGCTGGATTGCTTGGTTAGATTTACCCCTGCTTCACTGCTGCTACTGGGCTACCTCAGATAGAGCTGAGGAGGAATCAGGGGTCTTTTCCCATTGACTGTTGTCAATTCAAAATGCAAAGTGAAGCTGATTCTCTTCAATTTAACATCATATTTGATGCTTTAATTACAAAGTGAAATGTATTCTTTTTTTTCTGCCATTATAATAAGCAGCTCAGGCATTTGTTTGATAGAAAAAAAGCAAATTTGTACAGACATGAGCCCTCATAGATAGTTAATGACTCATTAAAAGTGTGCTTCAGGGATTTTGTATTGTACTTTCATAAAGTTGGGAGACTTGCATGATATAAAAAAAAGAACAGCTATAATTAAACTGCAAGATCCCACACTTCCCATTTTGCAGCTTCTCCCCAGTCTGTAAGACAAGCTTTCTGTTAGAAATTTGAAGTCTCATCGAAAAAACTGGGCTATGACTAGTATTTATCTTCAGTCTTTATTGTGCACGGAGCAAAATTTGTTTTCAAAGCATGGCAAATATACAGATGCATCCAGTGCATACACTGGCAATATGGTTATATGTACATATACATATAGTATATACATGGTGTTCAGCAAGGTATCTTATTTATGGCAGGAGGATAAAACTATACTGCCAAATTGGGCTCTGTTCTGTATCTGTGTGAAATGTAGAATCAGAGAGTCCCTTTAAATGTAACCAAAGATCCTTATATTGTGCCCTTTTAAGAACTGCAACTCCTTCCTCTACTGTAGCTATCAAGCTTGGCAGATTGAAAAATATTCAGGAGGAAAATAGATTGTGTGAGTTGTGTGTTCTTGGGGAAGAAGAAAGTCAATCTCATTTTCTTCTGTATTGTACATGCTGTGTTGTAGTATAATGTAAGTCCCATCTTATGTCTATTTGTCTCAAAATATAACTTAAAACTTTACTCTAACTTATAATTAAATATACTTTTTTTCCCGGAAAACATGCAGTTTTTTTGCAGTTGAGCAGTTCATCTATTGTTTACGCTGTTGCTGTTTTTATTCTGTGTTTGGTCTTCTGTTCAGAATGAAAACATTTGATTTTCTGTGTGGATGAACTCCGGCTCTGATCTTTGAACCTGTTCATTGAAACTATTCTGCTATACTTTAGCCCCCAGGGAGTGAGCGCATGTGTTACAGCATGCATTAGTGTGACTGCACTCGTCCCCAGCACACACACACATACGCACACACACACACACACACATATATACACACATATCCACATGCTGGGATATAGGTTTAGCCAACAGAGTCCTTCATAGATCAGCCTCCCCTGACAGCTCTCTTAAATGTCCTTGGCAGCCCCCCAACCCCCAGCCCTCGTTCCCTCTCTGTTCCCGCACCTTTTCCACTCTGGTCGAGCCTCTGATGGATGCTGCCATATTTCTCTGCCTCTCTCCTCTGGAATGCTCCCATAACCACTGGGCCCTGTAATGCATGACACAATCTGTATATATCCCATTAAGTGTCACTTTGTGAATGAACCTGTTTCTCCACACTCAGTTCGCCTCACAGAATGACATACAGAGGATAGAGGCTGGAAGCTGACCAGCTCCTTTAAAGTAAAGATAAATGTCACTTGGACCCAGAGTTTGCCTTTTAGACCTTCTCACAGCAAGTGTATCTTCTGTGACAACTGTTTGGTAACTTTGAATCTATGAGTTTTATTTACATGATCTGCTTCTGTAGCTGCAATCCAAGCAAGTGTCAGTTCCCTCTTTCTCAAAGCAACAATTCATCTCTCATGTCTTCACAAGACTGTGAAGAATTACACTTGGAAAACAATGTTTGTTTTCTCTTCACCCTCCACAGTCCCCAACTAATATTTGTTTTTTTTTTCTTACATCATGAGGTTTCGTACAGACTCTCTGCATTGCTATCAATCACATTTTTAATTTAATGTATGAATATGTGATTTATGTTGCCCAGGCAGAAGATATAAATCTATTTTGCGGAGAGAGGGGGGGCTAAGAGCGCTGATGTTCCCTTATTGATTGGCTGGCTTAATAGTGTTTGTTCTTTATAGCTGATCTCAGGAAATAAAGCAAATAAATAGTTGAGAATGAGTTCAGTCACTGCGATGCTCACGAGGATGAGGAGAGTGATGGCGTGAGGAGGGAAGACTGGGAATAGAAAAAGAATCAAACAGCAGGAAAACATCTGAATGGCGGAGTCATCAAAAAACATAAAAGATAAATACTGTTGTTATATGCATATTTTAAATTTGAGGTGATGCAGGCAGATGAATTCAGTTCATCTACACAGAAGGAATTAATTGCTAGAATTCACTTTTCTATCCTTTGAGTCTAACTGTGAAACAAGGGCATGAAGTCACATGATGTTTCCATCACTTTCATAAGAAGCTGGGTCAGAGCTGAAGGCAGAGATAGTTCTGGTGACTGTGTTGAGCTACAATACACTTTGCTTCTAGGTATCGCTGTCCTTTATGTGTTTCAAATGCTAACCTGTATTGACATCTTACCGCAGCGTCATAAGTGACAGAGCATGTTTTCCTTGTGAACCCAGAAGCTGTAAGCCACATGGTTACATGTCAGTCTTAAGTCACATCTTATCTGCTAATACGGTGTGTCAGACCATTATTTGCTCTGAGTCTGTTTTACAATTCTCAGAGGATTTGTCAAATTGATTTGAAAACCAAACTGTCATTACTGCACTGTACAATGCTCTTTGGAGGAGTGATGAATAAAATGTGTCTTGACATGTCAAGTTAGGGGAAAGGAAAAAAATGACTTTAGGTGAGGTATTTGACTGAGTTATATAAATGCATTAAAGCTCAGGTTTCAATGCTTATCACAGGAACAAATAGTCTCTTCAGTTTCTTTGTAGCACAGATGTTGCATAAGTTTCCTATGTCCATACACTAAAAAGACCTCAGATCAGTGACTTCACCTTCTTCTTACTTGGTCGACACTGAGAGGAGGAGAGGAGAGCATAAATCCAGCCCATTAGCTCTCAGGTCTCCCAATGGCAGTTCCCGCCCCGTGGCTGATGTAAACCAAACTTCCTTTTCGAGAGATGAAGAAGCCTGTCAAGCGGCTGCAGCCACCTCGGCCCCTGTCACCCTCCCTCTGTGATGCTCCGGCATTAATAGCAAATCGATTCTAAATGAAGGACAAGGGAAACAAGTGATAAACAAAAGAGTGCGTTCATCTCCGGCCAAGGGATGTGAAGAGGGAGATGCTAGAAGGCAGGTATGTTTGTGGGAAATACAGGAGGTATTTTAAAAGCCTAAGAACATTTCAGACATCCCTGTCTTCTCTCTTGAGCCACTGAGGATACATGGCAACTTCAGTATTAGCTAAAGATTGAAAGCACAATAGATGTGGATACATAATCCTGTAAAAGGTTGCATATTGTTGTAAAACCTGCAACTATCAAACCATTCACGGCATTGCAGAAAACAGAATCCATGGAACGTCTGTAGACATCTTTACTGCACCTCGCATCTTGTTTGATTATTGTGTTGTTATGCTGTTCATCACTGGAGTTCTTGCCATTTGCCCAAAGTCTACAGGCTACTCCAAATGACCTGATGATAAGAGTAATGAGCACAGTTTCATCTCATCATGCCTAATAGTGTATTGATCTCAGCTTGGGAGAAATTACTTCTGATCATCTCCTTAGTTGGCCTGTGTCATAGTTAACAGCCTCAGACTTGTTATATTACATCTCATCCATTTAGCACTGAATGCTAATGAATCAAAATCTCTTTTTATTAAAGCTGTAAGACAGAACATTAAAGTCACAGATTTCTACGCATGTACCATATGTTCTCTGGTGTGTAGCTGTAAAAAACAAAACAAAAAAACATTGCCAAGCTGCCATCACACTGACTACCAGTCAACCTCAGTCTTGTACTACTTCCAATGCTGCCAAATGCTCAGTCAAGCACTATCCCTCCTCTTCTGTTTCTGTCTCCTCAGTGGGGTAATCAGCCATTCCCCTGCAAGGTAATTCCTGCTCAGGAGTGCATGTGGCCGACACTGCGGAAATTCATTTTTTGGTTTAATTTCAGGCCTATTGATCGTGGAGCGCTTTACGACTGCATGACATCCATAATCACAACAATGGTGTGACAGCACAGATAAATAATGTGGCAAAGGCACAGAGAGAAGGAGGGATGTAGGGATGAAAGGGAAACAGAATTGGAAAAAAAAGGAAGAGCCTGGTTCCACCTCTTACAGCATTCTGTATTAATTACTGAACTCCACCCTATTACACCCTCCCAACCTCAACCCCCTTCACCTGATTGATCTCCCCTCTGAGGCCATAAATTAGTTTTCTTCCCAAACTTATCTGAAATCTGTTTGTTTAAGCATCCATTAAAGGATAGGAGCCACTGCTCTACAGTAATTACCAAGGCTACTGTAATATCTATAATTATTATGATTAGTGGAGCAGAATTAAGTTACTACTATGGAAACCACAAGGGGCCAAAGCCACAGCGTAATTATGAGGTTTTGCATATACTAATGCTGTAGTCGAGAGCAAGTGAGGGGAATGTAGCTGTTAAATGAATACAAGTTGATTGAAGCAACAGTGGATGCATACTGAAAAGCAAAAACTGTTAAAATGATAAAATGAATTTGTCCTAGTGGAGCATGTTGACCAATAAGCAACATGCCACTGGTTGTTTGGTTTAAAATCTGATATTTTCCACATTATTTTGCGCTTTATATAAAGTATTTGTGGAAACATGAGGATATTCTCAGCATGCTGATGATTTTCTCCTCAGTAAGTGTAAACACCTATTTCAGACAGCAGCAAGAGCCAGTGTTTGTGTGGGCTAAACATTAAAAAGTGGTTTAGTCTAGCAGAGGTCACAGCAGGTCTTCTGCCCCAACAAGGTGTGTCCACATAACTGTGTTTATGTGTAACTTCACCACAACTTTTCTCAATTTTACCTGCCTCAGCTCAGGAGCAGCTTTAAAGCTACATTATATATATATCAGATAATGAGATGTGATAGATTGGAGACCAAAATGTGACCTTTTGTTGTGTACATGCACTTAAATAATAATAATGGCGTCTAGTAAACAGCAGTGCCGGTGAGGCAGCAGTGCATAAAGCATAGCTCCTCTTGTTGTTGGAGTCTGAGGGGGCCGACAGACTCCTGCTCATAAAATGTCTCCAGTCAGAAAGGCAATAAGGATGCAGGGTTAATGCGGCTTGGCACACAGTTTTATTTGTGCAGAGGCGGTGAAGTCCTGATCTTCCACTCCTTCTGGAGAGGCGTAGAGCAGAGTGGATACTGTTGCAGGACAGGAAGCAGTGGCCCGATGGAGAATACTTAGCTGAGATAGAACAAGTAGGCGGGAGAAAGAGGAACCGGCCGTTTTGTTTATCACAGCCATGAGAAATTATATAATGGAAGACTTAATCAATGCATAACTTAGAGCTGGCCAATAATTCAATATTGTAATTTATCATCTTTCACTAGACTCTTATAATCATGATATGATCTTATCATTTACAAAATGTTGTTGCTCAGATGAATAATAAAAAACGAATGTCGTTAAAGATAAACTAAAATGGATTATTGAAGTTTTTGATTTATATTTAAAGTTTTTGTGTTGTAATCTACAACAGATGATCAATTTTGTGCACTGAACAGCAGTGTTTGTATTTATATTTGCCAAATCATAGCTAGCAGTAAAATGCTTTTATGAGAGGGTTTGCTGAGGACCAGTTTGCTGGTCTCTGGGACTATACTCAGTTCTCTTTGGCTCTGGAGGGGATTTTTAAGTGTGAAAAAAAAAAAAACCCTGATGATGTCATTGCAACATCCTGACATCAGCAGTGGAGAAAGAGGAACCAACCATTTCATATCACAGCCCTACAAGAAATTACATTATGTAGGATTGAATCAATGTATAACTTGATTCACAATGATGTTGATGTCATTGCGACATCATCAAGGTATATATATATATATATATATATATATATATATATATATATATATATATATATATATATATATATATTTATATATATATATATATATATATATATATTTTATTTTATTTTATTTTATTTTATTTTATTTTATTTTATTTTATTTTATTTTATTTTTTAACAGAAACCTTGCTTTTAAAAGACTTTTAAAAGACTCAAGAAAGACATCCTGGCTTCTGCTAAACTGATTCTTTCTTAAATCCACCAACTTCATTATTGCCCCTTCAACATGTAATACTGAACATATCCTCCAAACGCTGGTTTTCAATGTCCTATACTGCACTTGACACATCACAGGACAATAGAAATAGATCAGTTACATGAAGAGCTCATAAATTGGTATCATGCAATGACAAAAATCAATAAGTTTATAGTGCAATGATCATAAGTTGATTTTCAGTCATGTTGCATTTAGTAAAAATCTCATCATTTGGTTTCTTTACGCTGAGCAGCAGGGATCCTCTGCTGCTATACATGTATACATAATGAAAATGACGCTTGGGAACAAGCTTGTTGGTGTTCAGGATGAGCGCCAGTGGGAGTGAATTGTAGTACAAGGCTCCACACCAATGAACAGTTATAGCTATTTGTATGTGAGTCAACAACCAGCCTGCTGTCTTTTTAGGAAGGGCCAGTGACCCTATCATGGACACAACCTGTTAAGAGAAGCAGCCTTTTCTTATCTGCATGCCCTTGGAGTACGCGCCCATTGATATGCCACCTTGACTCTATCTTCATGCCAAGATGCTTCCAATTATGCAAGCCACTGGAGTGAGGCGGAGCGTGGGTTTCTGTACGATGAAAACTGGTCCATGGTTAATATGATCCTGCTGCTTTTTCCCCCCACAGGGATGGTTTCCACTCATGGGGGGTTAAGAGAACAGCCATTTTGCTACTCAACACTTCCCAGTTCACCACTTTTTACCACAGCATCATGACCTCATAAGGTAGACTGATCTCTTCAATAAATGGCTCATCACCAACGCCTGAGCTTTGCAACAACCTGCATCTATTACATCCAGTTCAATTCATCATGTGAGGGGATTTCTGCTGCGACATTACTTCCAGTGTTATAAATCTTTCTTTCGGATGTGTGCTGCCTCTTTTTAGGCAGGCTGATGTCAGCCGGTTTGAGGTGAACACACAGGGCAGCCCTCTGACTGACAGCCGGCTGTCACTCAGCTGAAGTGACAGGCTCAGTGTTGGACCGCCAACAGGAAAGTGAGAAATGACTGGACGTGTGGAGACTGACTGTTTACAGCCTGTGGAAGCTTCTTCACCTACCAGGATATTTGTGTCAAACATAATTCTGTCTTTTCATGTCTGTGTTCTTTGTCAGGCTTCCAGAAATCTCTCTCTGCTTGTCCTGTTATCTCAGCGTCCTATTCTCCGCAACTGTGGACAATCTATCTAAAAAGGAGATTTACAAGCTTTCATCTTCAGACTGCTTTCAGTGAGGAAATGCTCTGCTTTTTAATTGCTAAAAAGTTCTCATTCACATTTCATTTATTTCCTCACTTCCAGAAGAGGGCAGCACTTCTTTACCAAATGTTACTGTAAATTCAGCCACATTCACTGTTCTGGCATTTAAAGCTCTGCCATGTAATTTATTGAGGAGAAACTTCCAGACATCCAGAGGTCATCTTCTTGACTTCTTTTTTACACAAAAAAAGTCCAGAGGATGCTGCTCATTTCCTGTATGCGTCTCATCCCTTTAATCACATCGTCCACCACTTTACCATTTGGAAAAGGAAACTATTCAGACTAAAATGAAGCCTGTTGTATACAGTACACTGTGATTTATGTAAAATGTGAACAATACAATTTACAGCACTTCTTTCTGTCTCTCTCCCTCTCAATCTCTCTCCCCTTCTCTCTCAACTCGCCTCACTTTTTCTCCCCCTCCCCCCCCTCTCCCTCTTTGCCTCTGCTCCACCCTATAATCACGCCAGTTCATGGCTCTCATTTGGAGTGGTATATATAGCAGTAATTGTCAGGGTGCAGTACGGAGACTGGGCAGTGCATGTGTACTCTCTCACAGGGCTGTTTTGCAGTAAATCTCGCAGGGGAGAGGAGAGGATTGGGGTGGGTTTCGTGTGTGTGTGTGTGTGCGCGGGGGGGTGGGGGGTGGGGGGGATGTACGTGAGCAAGCACATGCACACACATAAAGACACTTTCACTAATAGACAGTGTGCAAACAATACCATAAGCACATACAGAGGCAGATAAAATTTTACAAGCAGCTAAGAAAAGGCATCGCACTAATTTACAAGCATCCTCTTTGCCTCTGTAAGTTATTATATCTCATTGTCTGTTCATTTACTCTCCCAATGGGCCTGACATGAAAATTGAACGTGTCTCATAATGTGTTTTTCTCTCAACCGAATGGGACAATTATGCAAATGCATTCATTATTCAGCAGAGCATCTTCTTATCAGCCAACAGTCCCGCAGGTGATGAGTTAGGGTCTGATTTATCCCTACGTCAGGTGGTCTGCTTATGATCCATAAACATGTGGAAACACACTCACATGCACCAGCAGCAGCTCATCAGCCTACATGTGATAAAAAACGAGTCATCATGAAGGCAGCACAAAACCAGACAGTTTGTATTATCAAAGCTGACTCGTGGCTTTCAGTGAGGACATTCCTCCTCAATAATCTGAAGTTTGATCACAAAAATCCCTCCCCATGTCTGTCTGCCTTATAAACCATGGAACACTGCTTCCAAAAGAGATGACGGCAAAGCCTGTTATGCAGTCCACTTGTTTGTATTTGTGTGTGTATGTGTGTGTGTGTGTGTGTGTGTGTGTGTGTGTGTGTGTGCGTGTGTGATAGGGTGGGGGTTCATTGCAGCTTGTATGGACAGGTCTGTCATTCAGAGAGTGCACACAGTCTCCATTGTAGAGCAGTCTGTGGTCCCCATCGGGTCAGGGTGGGGTGGCATGGGGCCTCCCGAATAAAAACACGTGCTGCAAACAGGAAGTAGGCCTGTAAGGATAAAATGAGAACTGCGTGGCTGCAGTGTGTTTATGAATGCTGTTTTCCTCAGCTCTCTCTCTTGTCCTCAAATTGCTTTCCCCCTCCTATTCTGATTAATCTTGATAGAGTGATTTTCACTTTGGATGTGCTGGATGTCCACACATGTCCGGACTGCACAAGAATGAGCTTTCCTGGAGATGTAATCAAGTTCTGCTGAACGCTTATTCTCTTAAACATGTTCTAGACACTAGATACTAGTGTCTGGCTGTGGGATGAGATAATTTGAACTCCTCCAAGGTAGTGACATGTTTCCTGAGAAGCAGACCTGCATGAGGAGCATGTGGTATTATCTTTGCTGCACCTTGCACATTTTTTTCACGGTTTAAAATAAAAACAGACAAAAACATAAGGCTTAAGACTTATTACAAGTCAAGATAACCTGTGGAGTCTCCTGTATATGGGTTTAGTATAGGTGTTTATAGGTATACGGTATGCTAAAAGTGAAAGGATGCTGGATGTGTGTGAGTGAGCTCTGTGTAACCAGGTGCTCTGCTTTCATCTACTTCTTTCCTGTTTGCCCAGCAGCTGTTTCATTTCAGCGAGCGACCACTTCACAGCTCCGCTGTTTTCTTTCTGGGTGGATTTTGTCAGTCATGATCAAATCAAACTTTTGTTAAGAGTAAATTTCCTTTCCAGACGTAGCTGATTATTCCACCCACTCCCACTAGATTTGATATGCTTAAATTTAGTCATTAATTCCTGAACACTTTTTTTGTATTTTTGTTTCAGAAACCTCTCAGTTCCCATGAGGGGCTGTATTTGCAAAGGATTAAGTCACAGAAAATCTAACAGCTTGAAAGGGTTGACTTTGGGTAGTCTAAGTCATTTTAGGGGAAACCTTGTAAAACAGAGGTCCAGTATTCCTCCGGTCTGTAAGTGTCTAAATATCCAAAAACCAAACTGACTGACCAGATGGGGCAGATTGGATCTTCCCATAAAATGGAAGGAAAGGAAAATAATACTATAATACTGCATCTATAGTGTTCTTGATGCAGAGAAAACAGTTTGAGCCACTTCATCATCAATAAATATTCTGCAGAGTCATATATTTACAACAAGAAGGAGGCAGGAAGCAGAGGATAGCTTAGTATGTGATGAAGTTTTATTGATTCACAGTAATGATGAATGAATGGATTGTGATTTGTTCTTTAACTGATATTTGCCTCTGACCCAGCCAATGTCTATCCACAGTTATCCCAACTTTCCTCAAGGAAAAATCCAACAGAGCTTATCACCTTCATACCTTACATTTTTAACAGCAAAATAAACATGTGGGTACAGATTACTTTTGTAAGAGTGTTGTCAAAAAAACAAACAGCCCCAGTTCATCTGGCGTCGTCATGTATGCATCACAGCTAAAAGTAACTTAAATCACATCACATGGAATGTTCTTTTTACTCTGTAGATGAGGTCAAAGTCCCTGAGAGCACAGCTTTCTATGAATAGGATTGTAGATAAGCACTCACACTCTCAGATTTAAAGACAAAATATAAGCAGGACTGGCCATGGAAAACAATATCCCAATACTACAGCATGGGTGCACATACAGTAATATGATGAATGTAGTGAATATGAACCAACTTAAGATATGGAATGGCATACAATTTTAAATAACACATAGAACAGACCATAATAATATGTCAATAGCAACTGTACACAAGCACAAAACAACAGAAAAGCATATCAGCAAACACTCTAGTTAGACTTTCAACATTTTTTATCATTTTGAGTAATGGGGCTGAATTTGAAATGCATGTTTTAATGCTTATAAAAGCTACAATTCTTTCTAAACCTTATTCATGGAATCAAAGTTAAATGGGCCCAATGAGGAGGACGACAATCTGTGAAAGGTATTAATGTCTATGGTTCTCTATGAGTGACGTGTCCTTTCTATGACATGTTTTTGAAACTGTCCATCAGAAAACTCTTATTCTCTTAACATGTTTAATCAAATCAAAAACATAAATAGGCTAAAACAACAAGATTAACACAAGTTCCATGTTGTAAAGAAATGCAGTTGCATCATTATTTGATGGGGAGCTTAAAAGTTATTCAGCAAAGATGTAGAAAAATACAGTGTGTTTAAGCAGGCCAAGGGTTTTAGCACAAATAAGGCCCCTGTTTACTGTGTTGGAACATGGATTGAGGAGTTTATTTTTTCTCCCAGACAAACATGTTGTTCTCTTTGGGGAGCTGAAAATGCCAGCCTGTGGTCTGCAAAAAGGCAGCTCTGGTAGTAAAAAGTGTATATCTGTATAAGTATTTCTCCAAACTTAATCCCCTTCTTTGTTACTTTCTCAGTCTTTCTTTCATTCATTCAATGTCACCCACGACTTAACCTCTTAGAAACTCAGAATCTGTCTTTTAGCTTGTGTAAAGATGAAAGTGCAGATTCATTCTCTTTCCGTGATTCCATAAGCAACAATACCATAGTGTTATTTTTTATAAAGCACATGCTATAGCCCTAACCTTAACCGTAACCTTAAGTCTAACCCAAACAGACATAATTAAAAGGCTTTTTATACGCTCTCAAAACCCAGCCTGCCTGCCTACCACAATACTGTGGTTTTGTCAGGCTGGTTTTCTCTCCCATCAGGAAGGCTGAAAGAGAAACAACTGTACACTTGCAGTTGTTTTAATAACTAAAATAAAATAAATCAACAATTATTCATCTGTATCATGGGAATGTTTTCTAATTATATGTTCTGTAACTATGAAATTATTTTTCTCCAAGTTTAATTTATGCCAGAAAAGAAAAAAAAATCTGTCTTATAAATGAAAGTTAAACTCTAGCTGACAAACTCTTCACTGAGTATGCTGTGTATATGTGAATTCCTTGAATAAATAAATAGTACATTGCATATGAAAACTTAACACAAACCTTATATTTCACTGTCAAAAACAATAATGTATCATTTTTTGGATAAACATCCTAAAATGTGAATACGTGCTAATTGGGGGGGAAAAGTACAGGGGCGAAACTAGAATACTGATGTTAAATAGATAAAGTGCTTTGTTCCATTTAAACTTTTCTTACCTAATCTAGATGAGAAGCAAAGCTTTGCTTTGTAGGATGACTACACTTACATAAAACAATGATTTTGTTAAAGCCAAAGCAATAAAAATACCTGATTAACTGTTAAAAAAATACCCAAAAATGCATTGTACAACACTGTTAACCTGAAACTTAGTGAGGTTTATATAATGACATACAGTATTCACAAGGAGCTACTGATATTATAGCAATGTAAGAGTACAACCTTGACAGATGATCCATTAAGTATAGAATCTGGGTAACATAATCCCTAAAAATTATACTATTTTTTTCCGCTTGTGCATTAGATCAGTTGATGTTTTTTGCAACAGAAATTACATAAACTCATATTTTTATACTCATTATTTATTTGATTTTTTCCCTTTTTTTGTATCTTTTATCTTGGGAATAAGATTTCCCAACAGCACCGGCTTCCCCATTGTCTTTGAGATTAGTTATAGCAACATTAAGGTCTTTCATGCGTATATGTTTTGAATAACTAACTTAAGTTACTAGTAGTCCTCATTCACAAAAAACAGTATAGTTTGAACCAATATCCAATATACTCTTACTTAACTAGAGTAAAAACAAAAAACATGTTGAGCCAACAGTCACCTGCTCCACTCTTGTTGTCATTGGCTGTTTGAGTTGAGAATGGAGCCTGTGTGATGGTCACTTCTGTGATGTAATTTGATGTGATATGATGTGATGTGCTCATGAATATTTTATCCACATCTGCCAAGGAGATGGACAGGCACCATTTTGCGTGTCCTCTGGTATTGTGGGTCTTAAGGTCCCAAGAGCATGGGGCCGTCAACCTCAATCCAC
Organism: Euthynnus affinis; assembly: GCA_029490765.1. NCBI lineage: Eukaryota > Metazoa > Chordata > Actinopteri > Scombriformes > Scombridae > Euthynnus > Euthynnus affinis. The sequence goes on along the minus strand of CM055852.1, from coordinate 14,640,226 downwards.
CCTGAGAAGTGTCTGGGCCCCACTGGAAGGCCTTCGTACTGGGCCCAGGGACGGGCTACACAAAGTTGTTGGTGATTTGCCTCTGGTGCTCAAACAGGTCTTCAATCTCCGCACTGTATGCATCTCCTTTAAGGTAAAACAATGTGGATGTCAGTGACAGATTTAAGGCGAAATTAAGAGAAATTTAAAAAAGAGGAAAAGGTTTTGTGCTCTCACCTGCATGACATCCATACATGTATGCTCTGTGGCCATCGTACTTGCACCGACATCTCATGACGTTGTTCATGAAGTCAGACTCAGCCATGTCCATTGAGGGGTTGACTTCCACCTGAAAAAAGGACGCAATCTCTGCTGACTCTGAAGACTGATTAAATATCATTAACAGCAGATGTGTCTGACCTTATTACTTGCAGCTGTTTATATCATCATCGCAAAACAAATGTTAATTAGAAAACATGGAGAATTTACAACTTTGTTATTCTCACTTTTATCTAATAGTCTATCTCTAGTTGGCCAGGCACATGGACAAAGGGAATGGCTCCTCACTCTACACACTGAGAAAGCATTTTGAAATAGAGAGCAGTTGGATGTAAAATTGTCAGAGTGGCCTGTTATTAAACTGACTGCACTGGTGGCTGGTATTGTTCTTACAGTCAATCCCTAATTCATCTATAAAAAGCTGGATGACTTCTCCATACAGTATTTCTGTTGGAAAGATAAATACACTATACAGTACAGTACTTTCTCATGAACCCAACGTTTGAATGATGTTCACTTGGTAGTCTGCAGCTGAGCATGTGGAATTGTGTTTTGCACAGCACAGAACATACTGGTAGATACTTAAGGAAAGCCCATCGTAAAATATTTTATGTGTGTATGAAAACATGTAACAAAGACACTGCTGCCCACACAAAACATGACAACTGGCTGCATAAGAGGTTATGCAACTTTATAGCTGAGGCTCATGGAATGTGGTTGTACCACAGTTTAGCTCCTACAGAGGAGAAATCTGCTCTCTTCCTCACACCAAACATTGGTATGCAATAATAAGAACTAAACTAGTCTGAAATTAAAGTCTGTGTTGCAACAGAGTAGTTATGCATAAGCATGTTTATGTGTCTGAAATCGGACTTATTCCGAGTGCTGCTATACACTGTGCTAATAGTCTGTTATTTGCAGAGCAGCTCTATAACTGCTGATACAACCATTCTCCTAATCTGGTCTGGTGATAATATGAGAAGCCATTTACTCTAATAGCTGCTCTGTAAACTGCTACACCCATTTTAAGTACAGGTTACAAACAGCTACAGCGAGAAAGGACGCAAACTACACTAAGAAAAAAAGGAGAAAACTTTAAAAAACTTCGTGAAAACTATCTCTTAATTTTTCAGGGTAAATTACAGTGTTGGACTTGAGTGTGTGAGGCTTTTGCTGAGGTCTGCTTCAGTGACAGAGTGTATTGCTCAGTGAGAAAGTGGCTATAAAAATAAAAACAGGGCAGGAGGAATTCCTTGGTGGCAAATTAGCCATTCCTAATGGAAGGGGGGACTAGGTGCTGTTTCACTGAAGGGAGGCAATGGTTATTGGGTAATTGGTGTGTTTCATTAACACTGGAAGGTTCAAGGGTAGGCTGGCGGAATCTTTCTGTAAAGCTCAGGATCAGAAAAGTCAGGCATCATCTGCACTTCACTAGTTAAATGAAAGAGCACATCAGTGAGAGACAAAAAGCTGCTGTGAGTGATCTTTGTATTTTTCCAATTCTATCTAACTCTCTGCTTGGCTTACTTTACGCTTTTTTGTCTCTCTTGTTCTTGTCAGCTAAATTTGGTCAGTTCCTAGAGTGCTGGTCACCTAAAATGTCTCTGACCTTTTAACCTTAGTAGTTCTTCCAATTTTTCTCTCTCGCAACTCCATGTCTGTCCTACTCTGTCATTCATTCTTTCTTTCCGTCTCTACACTGTGTGCCATAGTAATGTGCCATTTAATGTCACTCGGTTCAACATGCTTAAAATACATCCAGTCTGCACACACATTTAAATGTGTGTCTAGCATGTCTATTACAAGTAAATTAAATAAATCCATCTTCAATAGAGAATAGAGAGGTGTAATTACAAAGATTGAGTGTGACCTCTCAAGACAAACTGGGTAACAGCAGTAATTACCAGACAGTGAGTTAGACTGTAACCAGTCTCCCACAGAGGGGAGGTAATTGGCAGCATGCTAAGATCTGAAGACTTCTGCATACCATGGTGGGATGAGTAGTCTGGACTGGAGATGGAGGATAATGGGAAATGTCCTTGATGTGTTTTACTCTAGTTGCCACAGTGACTCGACCGATTGACCGGGTTAAAATAATGACAGACAGAGGGACGGTTGAGGTGGACTGTGAGGACTGAGGGAGGTCAGGATGTTTTACTAAAATAGACAGTAACCAGACAAGGGGGAAGTCCACCTTCAGAGCCTATGACTGTCTTTCTTATAAATCTTTAGCCTCACAAGAATAGTCTGACATCCTGAAAATATGTTTAATAGCTTCCCTGCCAAGAGTTAGATGAGAAGATCAATACCACTTTCACACTGTGTCTGTACACTAAATATGAAACTACAGCCAGCATCTGGTTAGCTTAGTTTAACATAAACACTGAAAACAGGGGGGAACTACTAGCCTGACTCTGCCCAAAAGTAACTAAATTTGCACTAACATGTTACATCTTATTTGTTTAAACCTCTCAGCGAGGACAAGACTCCAGGAAGTCAATACACCTTGCCACAAAATAGTCCAACACATAATCCTCCATAAAACCACATCATGTTGTTTTTACTCTTTGGTTCTTTATGGATTTAAAAAAATAAGATATAACATCTCATTATATGAGTGATCTTTAGAGGTGCTGGTGGGTGGACTTTGTTGGCTTTGGACAGAGCCGAGCAAGCTGTGACTGCTGACTGAAGCTTCATATTTGGCGTACAGAAATGAGAATGCTATTGGCTTTTCTCACTCAGGTAAGTGAATACAATTATTTCTTTAAACACAAAGTTATTGATGTTTGATTTAAAGAAAAAAAGTTTGAACTAAAGCCAATCTGCAGGTGTGAAAGAAATAAAATGACCTCTCACCTGGAAGATGTAGTCTCCTGGTCGTACATCTGTCACATCGACCCATTGACAGTCGATGTCGTGGCGATAGGTATCCCAGCAGCCAACAGAGATACCCTGGTCACCCATGTTGTAGCAGGAGAACCGCTTCTGGAGTCCTAACACACATCACAACGACATTATCAATCACTTCATCGAACTCATTTAATGCTCAGAACTCCCTGTTATTTTTAGGAGCCTTTAGCTTCCTTAATTGCATCAGACTATGCTTTTTCATATGAGCTGTTTATAACAAGTAAATGGAGAGTAAACAAACAAAAACAGCAGCGATCTAGTACATTAACTAGTAAAAATCTGAACAGCCATTGCTGAAATATTTATATTAATTTCCTGTCCCTAATGGGAAAGATTTTTTTTTTTGGGGTGGGGGGTGGATTCGTGAATGACGGTGAACATTACCTTCAGGGCAGTAAGTATCCTCCAGACAGAAACTGGCCTTGTGTCCCTCTGCAACCCTCGTGCCATTCAGAGTCAGCAGGTCGTAATGCGTGAACACCTCGATGCTGTGGTAGTGCCTGAGACGACAGAAGGGGAAAGCCTAGGTGAGAGAGTGTGTGTGTGTTTCTGTGAGTGTGTGTTCATTTACACTAAATGAACACTAGTTCCCTATGGTTTGTCGCCTAATGACCTCACTGCTTGAACATGAGAGTGGGTGTCACCGTAACACCTCTCATAGAAACTTGTTCTAGCACCAGCTTGGTTGAGCTGTTTACTCATTCTCAGTGAATGGAGGGCTTTGAAACACACATCCAAAGCTCTCATGTGTTGTTGTAACAAACTGCGGCAGACTTGACTGTGCGTGGCCTACCCTGTCCTTTGTATTATGCCTGACCTGTGGTAAATGGTTTGGTTCAACAGTCATTTCCACAGACATGTGCTGCAAGGCTGTTAATGGATCTGGAGAGATGACAACACTGTTTCGGGCCACCCGTAACTCACTGGGATACTCTCACACAGCCAACACTGTGGGCCTCAAATGGGTCATTCTTCTCTCGTGACGACAGGCCTCAAAGTGCTCTCGTCATCTGCCAAGAAACTTACTAACTGAGCAAAGCGTACTGAGAGGTAGAGTGGAATGTGTTAAGACTATGCCAGGTGAGCCTGGTGACAGACAAAGGCTCTTATGTTAAGCTTGTGTTGCATGCTACCTGCTGACCCCTCATCAAACCGTACGTGCAATAGAACAAAGATCACACTTCAATATGTTTTCTTTCCTGATAGTAATTGAATGCAATTAAATTAAATATAACTCAAATTACTCAGTGTGGTGGTAGTTATATCAGTAATGCAAGTATAAGAAAAAATTATATGAGAATCAGGTGTTTGACAGAATATTTTTGGCTGCCTTTCATGCCTTTGGAAAACCACAACTCACCTGTATCCAGGACACTCTAAACCACAGTTTCCCCAAACAAACACTTAGAATGACCACATGTGCAACCGCAACACCCCAAATATAGTAAGTATTTAAACAGTTCTCTCCATTGCAACATACCTAAGTAGCACCAGCAAAAAACCTTTGTGGGATTCCCTACCTGTGACACTGGTGCCATGTCCAGCTCTCCTTTGATGCTTTGGGTCTGAAATCGGATCTGCCCAGGTTCATGATGCGTGAAGAGAAACGCAGCAGGCGTCGATGGCCATAGGGCCAGTTCATCCTGGCAGCGGAGGAGGACAAACAATTCTCCTCATGTGCACAGGTCAGAAGGTGGAGGGGTCTGTCTTCCAGGTAGGCCGTCTCCTGGACCAGCTGGGCATCCAGAACAAGGTCAGGCGCAGCTGAAGTAGGACAGATGTGAGAGATTATGTTAGGGTTAAAACAGGTTTTGAACCAGAGGAGGGGATGGAGAGCTACAGGATGACAATTCCACTTACTTTCTGAGCAGCTGACCCCAGCAGCTTTAGTTCCACCTCCCCGAGGGCAGTGCACATGATTGTTGCGGCGACACTGTTGAATTGAAAGCTCTGTGCCGACACAGTGAGTTCCACTGAGAATCACATCAGCTGCATTTGGGTCACCGGACCAGTACCAGGTCTCCTGTTGGAGGCAGAGGCGGGGTTGGGGTCACAGGACATAGACAGCTTGTCAAGGTTTTTTTATTATTAATGAGAAGTATCATAGCTTATTGTCCACCACACTGACTTCAGGGGCTGTGACTATGGATTGGCCTCCATCTGTTCATTTGTTTGATCATCATTTGTTTGTCCTTTCATCAATAAATCAGACACTGCTGATAGGATTTTGACAAATCTTGGAGGAATGATGCCTCTGACCACACTAATTGGTCTAGAGGTGGGAGTGCTACATTGTTTGTTCATTCAGGGCATCATGTCCAAGATCTTTAACAGTGATGATCCAACTTTCAGGAAAGTCATGGAAGTGTACTCTGGCATTTACTAAATCACCCTGATTTGCTGCAGCGGTGGTGCCACAATCAAAATCAAAAATGCCAAAAAATGCCAAAATGCTTTCTGCCACCTTATCAGTTATAGAGTGTTGTGTTCAGGTGGATTCTTACAGTACCTGATGTGCACTGGCAGCGAAGCCCAGACCCAGCTGTCTGCACACCACCATGGCTTCATCGATGCTCCAGTTCTCACTGCAGACAGAGCCCCAACGCTTATGGCCCCCAACCTCCATCAACACCTCGACACGGCCTTCCGATGGGACTCTACCACCAGCCAGCCGCACCTAGAAATCCATCGGATTAAAGGGACTAAATAAGAAATGTTTTATCAGTTGAAGCTGATACATGTACATGGTGTGATGGTGCAGTTTTTATACCGTGTTCTCTATGCCAGTCTTAGGGACATTACAGCGTACTGAGGCATCCTGGGTGTGTTTGAATGTCCATGGTTGGACTTCCTGGAAATAGCAGTCTAGGATGGAGCGCTCTGTCCCCATACACTGGACACTGTTCATATGGATAGGTCCTGTACCTGGAGAGGGAGAAAGAGATGTGGGAGATTTAAAGACTGTACTGACAAAAATAGAGCAGGAAAATACCAGAAGACCATGGACATAACTGAAGGGCAATATCTCATACACTCTGTTTGGGGCCACCCAACGTGGACACAATGGCATTAGCAGACTTTATCGCACATGCACACACACAAGTGAACATCTGTATTTCTTTCACATAAATATGCTTTCTCTACCTCAGCATCAAACCAACATTAAGAAGTTCCTATCTCTCATGACAAAATGCTCCTGCCAGCCAAGCCACAGTACCACCACCATCTACTCTGGGGATCTGTCACACCTCATTACCAACATTCTGTTGCTTTGGGCCAAACAACAACAACATTGTGCGGAGTCCACCACCCTGGGTGATCAAACGAGGCCAAATCTCTGTCAACAAAACAAGACTAAATAAGACTTTCACTTGTATTCGTTTGTCTTTTAAAACCAGATAATTTCTAAACAACATAGGAAATGGTGGAAAGAACACTACATATTTTGTGAAAGTCAACGGCTGATGTCACAATGATGGCAGTATATGAAAACACAGGGCAAACTATGGTTTCTGTGTTTCTTAACACAAAGGTCATAAACTGTAAACTTTGAAATAAATACAACCAAAACCACATAAACGGGAGGAGAGAGAGAAAAACTGAGAAAAGGGAGTGAAGAAGAAGATGGTTGAAATGGCAGAGGCCAGATTGCAGCCTAACTCAGTCTGTCTCTGTGTTGGTTTTGGTAGATTGAAGGCCTGGTTCCATACTGGTCACCATGTGTGGGTTCATACTTACGAAAAAGACACATCTAAACCACTTCCGCCTCTATCTGTATGGTGAAGGCCACAAGCTAGATCCAACCTCCCACTGTTTAAGTTATCAAGACAAACACAGGGCCCCCTCAAGGGATCTTCAAAATGCACAGTGACATGTTGTATTTAAACCTTAGTTTGGGAAATCCACGAAAACCCGAAATAAATTCCAAGAAACCGGCCACACACACTTTACATGCACACAAACACACAAGCTTTTTGGGTGTTTTACTCCCTTATGTACAGTATGTATAGCAAACTGTATTTCATGGGTAAAATTACACAGTAAAATAACAATGTTGGTCAAGAAAGGAAATAGAAACATTGTCCCTGTAATTTAACCCGCTGATGGTGATGATAAATGCAAAGATGATGGGCGTTAGATGGTTGGCAGATGGAGTTTGCACAGAGCTTAGAATATTTTCTTCACTTTCATTCTCCCTGACATCAATTTCCCAAATGATCAAACCATGAACTTCAACATAACAGCAAGATACAGCTATGAGAGCAATAATGAGGCATAATATAAATGTGGTATCTTAAAAGTAGTATTTACAAGAAATAGGTCGAGGTTGATTACCGCATAATTTGAACTGGCAGATGACACTGATCATTTGAACAGATTAGAAAATTGAGTTTAAGGGATGGAAACAGGGTAAAATCGGTCACATTCTTGTTGAGAATAGCGTAAATAGTTGGTTAGTGGTTACGAGGGAAACCCTGCTCTTTTACTCTCTGAAATTAAACTCCATTTTAGGCACATTAATGTAGTGTCCGTAGTGTTTTTCTTTCCATGCTACGTCTCTTTCTACGCTTCCAACAAGATTTGTAAGCAACTTTCTGTCATCGGATAGATCTGTCTACGCCAAGTGCTAAAATCACGTCAGTTTGTAAATAGCTCTGCCTGTGGGCGTTCAGATGTTAGAAGCCAGAATCAAAATCGTGTGTCTTTGTCAACATGATTTCAAAGCTGATGCACATGTTGTAAGCTGATACTTATACTGTGTATGTGTGTGTGTATGTGTTTGTGCGTGCGTGTGCCAGTATACTGCACTTGCAGGTAAGTGCATAATGTGCAAGCAAGTGTTTCATGCCCATCTGTGATGTGTTTCATTTCATGTGGCCTCACCCATCAAATCTGATGGGTGAGGCCACATTCAAAGCCAGAATCTGTGCCACCCTCTCTGGCCCACCAGCCACTGAACCACAACCTTTATCACCTTATCACATTTGATCATCATAAATAATTCAATGCTCTTCTGTGGGGTCTTGTTGCTACAGACTTCTGGTTGAAAGATTTGATAGAAATCATGGAGATTTTTTTTTCGAGGTGCTGACAGACAGCAAGTGAACCAGAGTGTTACACAGTAGTATGAAGAACTGGCTATCTCAAAATATTGTTGCTTTTTAATATATAATGATTTTAGATAGAAATGAACTGTGTGTCCAAATTAAATATGTACAAAACAACATTTAATACCATTTATTTTTCAGGACTTCTTTCTTAGTGAGAGTTTGTTCTATTAAAGAGTCTAATTTAGGCCTTTTTCAATGATAAATAGGCCTATGTTTATGTGGCCTTCAAGCACATGGAAAATTATATGTCACAGTAAAATATCTAACAGGCTGCATGTTATAGAAAAGAAGTTGTGAGACACCTTTGATGTCTAATCCTCCTGAAATTGCAATGTATATGTAAGACAGAAACAGACAGAAAGGGAGAGTACTGTGTGTGTGTGCATATGCGTGTGGGTGCCAGTCTTGGACTGGGAGCAAGAATGAGAGAGAACGTATGTATGTGCGTGCATAGTAAGTGTGTGAATCACCAACTCAGGAAACACAGTATAGGAAACCTGCATTTCCAGGAGCGAGACAGGAGTAATATGAGGTGAAATTAGAGGGTAAACCTGCCATTTGTCAGACCAAACTACAGCTGCGGAGCCACATCTTAATGTTATAATTTTGAGTCTGATTTTATTACACACACACATGCAAAATATACATGCTGGCATGTGCACGCGTGCACTTGCACAAATGCAGCTTTGTGGGAAGGAGAATCTATTTTAAGGTAGAAAATTGAACGCTTTTTGGATTTTTGGCTCCTCCCTGGCAATTAAACACCTCTGCTTCAGACTGCTGGAACCATGTTGAACCTGAACCCTGACCCAACGAGTAAAGGTGCTGACTAAAACCAGATGATACGGTTATGTTTGTAAAGTCTCCTTAGAAGAGCCAGCTTTAGTTCTGTTAGACTCATCAAAAAGGAGGATTGCATAAATGACATCATCTACAGAAAACCCACTTTAAGAAGTTGAAAGGTAGAAGGGACTATTCCAACACATACAAAAATACCCTACCCTCTGTATGATCAAGTGAACAGCTAAACCAGCAGATTGTCATCCCACATTTCATCTTGATCAACATGATTAGAGAGTACACCCTATCCTGAGGCCTGGGGAGGCTGTTCTCACATCTTGTAAGGGTGGAGAAACCACTGCCGCAGCTGGATACAGACTGAATTTGTGCGTCACTGTAGCTGGAAATTTGAAATCGAAGGAAAAAGACCACAGCACTCAATGAGTGAATGAAAAGCTTGCTTGAACTTAGCAAGATTATGTCTGTGACTTAAGTTATCAAAAGCCAATGCAAACCACCATGGCTTATAGTATTACATTTTGTGTGTGAGTGTGTTTATGCACATGTGCATGGTGTTTGGGCAGCTGGTAGCCTTGGCGAAGGACTCACGTAATCACAGCTGGAGATACTGCAATCATCACATTTGCCGTTTCACAAGGTAACATACAGAGACAGACAGACAAACACACATGCCCATACATTATCTGATCCGTCAGTGCAGACGGGTGCGGTGTCTAAGATAAGCAAAAGACTGGAAGAGTCTTCCTTTCGTCTCCGGAAGACCATGACGCACGATAAACACATTCAAACATCCACATTGCAGATTCCAAACAACTAGATTAAGTGGGAAGATTTCCAGAAATTCAAGCTTAAGTTGCGTGGAAGCCTTTGTCCTGAGCAGCAGCAGTGATCTCTCTCACCTTGACCCATAAAGGCTCCATGCAGGGCATCCTTGGCAGTACCAAAGCCCAGTTCTCTGCACACCACACTGGCTGCAGTTCTATCCCACATGTGGTCCACAATGGTCCCCCATTTTCCATCTCGGAGCACCTCCACACGACCTTCGCCCAGCCTGGGGCCGGCCTTCAGACGAACAGGCTGAACAAAGCAACAAAAGGGAGTATAGTTGAGCTTATGCGTAAGAACAGTACAAAACACTGTTTGATTGGGCCACTGTAGGCCTAATTTTGTTACATCTTACCACAACTGAATGAGGGGCCTGGGGTCTTCCTGAGGACATGCGAGCAAACTGAGGTCCCGGCACACACTTGACCACTGCATGTCTCCCATTCTTACAGGGGGTGGGGCTACGGGGGATTGACAGCTGAGCATGGCACTCTGACAGGCTGTTCTCGCCGCCCAGACAGTGTACTTTCTCTACCCAGAATCCCTTCTTCTTTGCCATAATGCTCAGTCTAGAAAAGAGCAGGAAGTCCATTTTTGGTCAAACATTGTTAAATAAAGTTCAAGTTCATAAGGTCAAATAATGTAAATAAACATGACTACCTTGTTGAAGGGTCTGTCACTTTGGTATCCCATATTTTCCTGTAAAACAACAAAGAACAGAGATGGATGTTAGTTCTATCAGGTCTGTGTATTTACTGAGGTTTCTGGGAATCACTCAACTCACCCTGTGAGGTGACCTGAGCGACCAAACTCTGATGCAAAGAGGGAGTGACTGTAAGATATACTGTAGCATCTGCTGTTTGTTTTATATATAACCTGGCCAAACAGGAGAGTTTTCTGCCACAGTGAAATGCTGTACACATGCACGCACACACATAGACTTGCTTATTACTTGGGTACTTAGTAATTATCTAAAATAGTTGCCGCTCAGACGCTGACTTTATCAAAAAAATGAATCATACTGGTCCAAATATAATTTCTGTGTATAAAACCACAATGAGCTATGCATGTGGCTTTGCGGTGAGTGTTAAAATTAGGTGTATTGATGGCAATGACTGGCATAATTCAAGAGAAGAATTCACTATTCCTGTTCTCTTTCAGCAAGTTAATTTTCACTGTCTCTCTTTCTTGTTTTATAAATTCAGTAGGCTGTATTTCCATCTGGAATGTGGGCTGCTTGGTATTTGCTGCGTTTATGTTTAGAGAAAGTGGCCAGTGTATCATATGTCCCTGAGCTATAAGGCAACAGTACAACTCAAATTCCTTTTTGCTTTTAATCTAACATGTGTCCTTTGACTATACAACTTTTGCATTGCTTGTAACGTAACAGAGATTTGTACATAACTACAGGATGCAAGAACTATAACAAGATAAACACAAGATATTTTGAACTATGTCGTTAACCTCCAAAGCCACAAACTAAAAAAAATCATGACATTCAACATCAGTGATGTACAACATTTCTGGGAAAACAGGGTTTGACCATGCACGATATGCAAACAAAAACTCTGGCATGTCTGAGAAATACCAGAATAGAGATTTATGCACCAAGGAGGCTGGCTGACTCGGGAGAGCAGTGGAGAGGAAAGCCTTCTGTTCTCTTGGCAGACAAGCAGCCAAGCAGACATGCCACACGGACCATGCCAGGGTGTCCTTAAACCATCGCAAAGTGCACACACCATTACAAGAATTCACATCAGTTACACCAAAACACACGAGATACACACAATACAGTCTGACTGATATTTTGTTGGCCAATACTGGCAAATCTTTCCAAGTTTAATCTCCTCTTTGGAGCTGTGTATCAGCATGACATCACGCATCAAGTGTTGGAGGCTTAAATAGTTCTTTGTTTTTTTTTCCAACTGACAAGGTGAGAAAACTTACTGACTAAAACATACTCCAATGCTGTTTTCAGTGGTATTGCCCTTTAAAGAAACAAACATTTCTGAGTATATTTGTTTGAAAACACAGGAAAGTAAATATTTGTATTTCTGACATGAAACTGCAGACTTTCCCGAAAAGTTAAGTCTTAAAAATAAACTGAGGATGTTGAAATCAAGAGACGCATTTTCATTGACACGATGTTATGTAGATCATTGCGTGAGGTCATGGGCTGCTGACTGTATGCTTTCCAAAATGACAAAATAACTTGTTTCCTGATGTTGTAAGCACCAATGGGCCAGAAGAGACCTCCTCGCTCTGTAGTTAAAAATATAAACAATCCCTCATCAAACATATTAGTATTTGGAAAATGAGCACACTTTCATTTTAGCAATTATTTAGCAAATAGAGGTGTTTGGCAAATTGCACATGCTATTTTTGAATGAAAGTTTTTCAAATGGACATTAGCTGGTTGCTGAGGCCCATTTGAAGTATAAAAGCAGCACTGAAAGGCTCAATGTAATTTATGAACATCTGTTGAAGAAATCTCAATTGCTTTAATGAATTTGCTTGCTACCACTCAAGACTATATCAAACATTTTACTTGATGAGGCAGAAAAATCCCACAAAGGCAATATTTTAAATAATGTGCATGGCACTAAACATGTCGTGAAACACATTGTATAGAATTTAACACTTGGTCTTTACAGTGTCTTGATGTGTCTTACACTTGTAAAATATCTTTAATGCGTCTACCATGTGGCTCTGTAGTAACAGATCATTGAGGACAGACACTAAGGAGCATCCACACACGTACAAACATTTTTCCATGAGGAAAATATGACTTGCGTGTGACCTCACCACAGACCAATCAGCTTAACCATTCTCCCTCCTCAGAAACAAACAGGCACTAACAAGCTATAAATGATACCTTCAGGTCTTTCATTTAACTAAATCAAAGCACTGTTTGTTGGTGTTTAATTTCTTATCAAGATAGTAAAATGCATACATATAATTTTGTTAATATAGAAAACAATATAATTAACAGTTCAGTGTTTCTCTTGGTTATGAACAATATAACTGACCCTGTATGAATGCATGCATTTGTAATAAATATCACAAGCAGTATGAGAGCATTGGTCCATGGCTGTGTGCTCATGCAGTTAACAGCCACAGTATTAGTTTTCCATCTCCATAGTATTCATCAGCCTGCTTAACCAAACAGTGTGTAAGAGAACAGAGGCTAATGATAGGGAGTCCCACTCGCCTCTTAAAAAGACGAGTATTACACCACTGTTTGGGTTTCATCACCCTCACACTGCTCACTGGCTTTAAGTCTTACTGCCTTCTGATGTGTTAAAAAATAACATCACTGGTATTTTTTAATCAAAGATTGGTGAAGATATGTCTCAAAAAGCAATAATACAAAAATCAGGGAGCAAAGATTATAAAAAAGAACTTCGCATCAACAGCTTATTTGCATTTTTTCCCATTTGTACTACCAGAGGAACAGTGTGAGCTGTTTTTGCCAAAAGTAGACCTTGTTTACTCTAAACTGTGGTGAATAGAACCTCCTCGCAGCACAAAGCACAAGCTTTGGAGGTTGGAGACATAAAATTAGAGTAAAAAGTGTAATCTTTAGATTTAATCTGCTCCTTAAAAAATTCTATAAAATTGAAAACAATGAACCTTTTATGCCCTATATCAGGTGTACTAAGTATACTAAAGTATTTTATTACTAAACCTTGGTTTACAACATGCTTATTTAGCTCATCAGTTAGCATTAAGATGCTTTAATATATGCTTTGCAGTCACATCAAAAAGTTATTTTCATAGTGGACCTAATACTCAATTACAGAAAAATGAAAAAGAAGAACAAGATAGAGCATTTTGTTTCCTTACAGAGTGTAAGTAAAGCCAATTTGAAATACTTTATGAGGTTTCATTTTTCCCTTCTTTGAATATCTGAGAAAGGATCTTTCAGACCAGAGTGAGCTGATTAAATCGCTCTACTTCAACTTGGTCTTGAGAGCCAGCTTCCACAGTCTGTTCCAAACCACAAAAAGAGCCACTGGCATGAATACAGAAATTAAAAGATGGGAAAATAAATTAGAAGGAAGGTCATTTATGAAGATCAGATAGGAAAACCAAAGTTGGTCACACAAAATATCACCCAATGGCCTGAAAATGATACCCTCAACATTAAAAAAAAATTTCAGCTAAAACATAATTAAACAGAAAATGCCGGGTTAAGTCCCCAAATCACTATGGTGACAGAGGAAGACAGACAGCTGCTGACACAGCGGCCCTCACTGCAAACTGCAGCTGTAATTGGACATATTTCACACGAGCAAGCGAAAATCTGCCTCATCTGACTGCCGCTCTTGTTCTCTGCCTCCATCTCCTTTTTCTCTCGTTACTCTCTTCCTCCACCTTTGCCAACTCTGTCTTACTCTCTGTCACACACACGGCTATAATTGGGGGTGTTTTTTCACTCTCAGCAGAAACCCCGGAGAGCCTCAGTGCTGACCAACCTGTAATTACAGCATCTTCAGAGTCTCATCCAAGAGACACAGGCGGCCGAGAGACATGCAGGGTCCAGGATTTCTAAGAATGGACTGAGAGACTTGGAGGAAGGTGGAGAAACAGGGTGGAGTGTCACTGGCTAAATTTGGTCTAAATTTGCAATACAATACTAAGCTTTTCTGGCACCTGTTTCAGTGGGAGGTGTTACATAAAAACTGAACATCATATAGTTTCTTGGTGACTCTGCTCACATTTTGTAATTATAATTGCAGTGGTAATTTCAGTCAGAGTGCAGTCCTTACAATTACCCATAAATCCAGACTGAAAGAGCAGTGTGCTCTAACTATTCTTTTGGTTGTTAACGCCTGTCGTATATAAACATCCCAATACGACATCACAGGGGTTCATCCTGACTTAAGAAACCAAATACTGTGAAATAACTTGAGTATAGCACTTGCATTTTATATGTTGAGGCATGTGTACACCTTGAACCATTCTGAAGTCAAGAACAAATATGCATTTGTGGTGCTAGAAAACAGGTACTGATTTGGAAACAAACACATCATCGTGGTTCAGACCAATATAGCGCCTGAGGCTACAGCAAAACACCAGGCCATACCCAGGACGGACAAACCAAGATGTATCAAGTCACAACCGCTTCATGCCAGAGCCTTATAGTTTACACACAAAATATAGAAAATCCACATAATGTTTTCCCACACTTTTCACTGTACATTTAGAAGATATGCTGCATAAACAGTATCATCCACATTGTTGTGGCTTAGGGCAGAGACAAAAAGAGCTGGAGGAGTGCTATTATTTAAGATCCTTTTCTTTAGAGGAGGATTTCAAAACAATACCCTGAAACAGTTGGTGAGCTGCTTCCCTGCAGGCTTCAGTCCAAGCCCTTCAAGCTACAGCAGCCCTGTCCTTCTCTGTCATACCTCTCTTCTTGGTGAGCAGTTAAATCTCTTATGTTGCAGCCAAATCTACCCATCTGACTCCTCACTCAACTACTACTTGTGCTTCCCGTCTCCCATTATTGGCATTAAGTGGCAAATCTGTACTGCGATAGAAAATCGAAGAGAGTCATCACACCTGCAATGCGGGGAAGCTGTGCTCTAATAAATGATCCCATACAGATGGTGTACAGAGTCAGGCTAGGTTGTTCAGCGACGGCTCACTCTGAGGACCTTTTATTGCTGAAGATATGATGCCTGATGACGCCCTCCTCCAACAACAGAATCAAGTTATAGCGTCACTATGTTCCCAATAAAAGAGTTCAGTGGAGATAGCTTTACAGCGGAGACACAAATTCAGTTTGTAAAGTGAATAAAGTCTATAAAACAAATAAGTTACCCCCTCAATAGGAACAACGTTTCAGCAGCAAGAGGAATCCAGCACCTACAATACAGAGCAGATGTTGCGGTCTGTCGCCAGTTGAGTCACACTAACTCTGGCCAAGAGAGGAAAGGAATAGCTTAACTGTGAATCATCTAGAGCCAGCAGCTCTCCAGGAACCAGATCCAACTGGGTCCCCATCCACTGAGGACAGCGAATGGTCAGACATTATTCATTCTTATAATAGCACCAGAGAAATCCTCTGCTAATGTGTGGTCCTCCCGCAGTTTAAGAGTAGCACACTTCTAAAAACCACTGTCATAGTTTTCAGCAGGAGAGGAAGTGCAGATTTGTGTCAAAAGGGCAAAAGGAGACACTTAAATACAATGTATTAAATGCAATGTGGTGTATGCACAAGAGTATGTTAGGGTTTTGTATTGAACCTTAACACTTTTAAACAAAAAAATTACCAGAAGAACACAAAACTGGGCTTGAATGCTTGGTCAGATTTTTTTTCTTGTTTAGTTATTAATTTAATCAAATACCTCTTGCTGCTTTTGTTCTTGATTTTAGAACGTATTTTAGTTAATTCTTGAATAGCTGCTTCACGTTCAGACTAAATTAAACACAGATGACTTGAAGAAGTTTAGCTTATAAATAAAAGATATTATTTGTATTATTAAATAAAAATAGTTTCTATGTTCCCTGAAGTTAAGTTTTGAAATAATTATTGTTTTGCTACTGACACAGTATCAGTATCTTCTAATTTTAAACAACAAGCCCTGTTACACACACACACACACACACACACTAACACTGGCAGCATGTCCCACACACTGTTGGAAGAGGATGTAAAAGTGAAGAGATACGTGGCTGACTCAAGCCTGCAGAGGCTGTCCTGCCAATAAGACGAGTCACTTCACAAAGACCCTCATCCCGCTCTCTTATAGCTGCCTCAGTCGCACACCATGGTATCAATGAGACAGTTAAAGCACAATCAGCAGTGATATTACACCTCGGCACAGGAATCTAAAAGTAAAAGTGGGGCTGTTTGTCTGGGAGCTGCATGCTGAAGATAGCATCGGAAAGAGACAGAGGGAGAGAGTGAGAGAGAGGCAATGAGGTGAGCAGAGGTGATTTACCTAGAGAGAGGTGTAAAGAAAGGGCAGGAGAGAGGGGACAGAGATCCCTTTATCATCATCCTGAGGCTGAGGAGAGGATGGGAAGGGAGGGGGGAGAAAAGGGGAACACAGGGAAGAAGTGGCTGGGGGAGGAAGATAAGCTTGACAAAAGGCCTTTATTCACTATGGCTTTAAACAGGGTGCCACTGTTGTTTTTTTTATTCTTGAGGATATGTTTTTATTCATTTAACAATGGGATGAATGGTGTAGTGTGGTGCCCTTCTGAACTGCAGTGAACAGACAATCTAATAACTTGAGTTCATGAAGGTCAATAGTGTTTTTCTCAGTGGAGCTTGCAGGAAAAGATTCATACTCACTTGTATGTTTTGACATTGTGCTGGACAGCCTCTGGAAAGCCAAGCATCCCGCACACAACTCTGCTGCTGTTGAGACTCCAACCCAAGTCACAGACCTGCCTCCATCTCCCAGCGTGCTTCACTTGCACCACACCCTCTGTCACCAAGCTCTTCTTCTTGGTAGCCATGAGGATGGGCCGAAGACGCACCTCCTCGATTTGCACCTTACTGTGACCCTTAGGGGAAGAGAACATCACATCTGCTGTTATAAAAGAATAGCTCACAAATTCAGCTACCTGTCAGGTGGCATTTATCAGAAGAATGCTGCTGTACCCGGTGATGGTGACGTTGCTGTAACCTGGGGACCTCATACTGATGTCCATTTCCATAATTGCTGTATCCTGGATGCCTACGGGTAGCCATGAGGCCTTGCCACTGTGGTGCAGGGCTAACATTGGGCCTGATGGCGTTAGTTTGGCCTCTGTTATGTGTCTGATCCAGCCTTTGCCGAGGGGTGCACACCACTCCCAGGTCTTCAGAGTGTTTACAGTCATTCACACCCCAGCCGTTGTGTTTGCAGTCCTTCAATGAGGTCTCAGATCCATCACAGCGTACATTGTCCATCCATATCGGGCCTTGTGAAAGGATAAACAATTCATTAATACATTCATTGGGATTTTCATTGATTTTTCAGTAGACAGCCTAGGCAATGCATCTACATGAGGGCCAAATCAGTTCCTAAACACCTAACACTTGACTTTTACTAGCAGACTGATTTAGGGTTGCACCTTAGCGGTGTGTTTAGCAGTAGATACACAGTATTTTACAAGGCAGGGTACTGTAGATCCTGCTCCTTGAATCCACTCAACCTTCTCTTTAATTTGGATTTAAAAGCAGCAGTAAAGAATGTTTATGAACCACAGCGAGTGTTGCACAACTCTGGCAAGCTTATGCTGTCATTATTCTGAAACAAATGTCCCTTTTCAGCTCATATATTTACTCTGCCAGCCTGCCAGGCGACCTTAACGAGATGTAGGCTCCAATCCCACAACAAGTTATCTTTGTCACTTCATGATGCTAGTTATTTTGGATGTCTTGATTGGTGGTCTGTTCATGAAGTCATGCACTTAAGTGTGTTGCTAGGAAAGGACAGTGTAGCATGAAGTCCTGGAGAAGACAGGTTGGGATAAACTGGTCCAATATGGCTGCCGATCATAGGGATATTAAATCTAATAAACTGACTATGTGAGTATAATGGGCCTTTTCAGGACATATTTCTTGTAATAGCATGAAAAGCACAGGTGTAGCTAACAAATACTATAGTGTATCTGAAAGCCCTGCACGGTGGTGGGACCCTGAAACTAGTAAACTAAATGGAGTGCAGCCCTTGTTAAAGTTGTGGTTTTCCTGCTACCACATGTCAAATGTCTGCAGTGAAAACCTATCATTTTGTTAACACTCACATTCAGCCAGTTTGGCTTTGGCCTACCAGTGTCATTTGACCTTTCTTAGTAGATTCTCCGACTACGAGAAAAGTGGCTTAATTGAATTTGGCACCGAAAGTATTCTCACCCGTTCCTTCTCCATACTTGGCGCTGTGCGCCCACGTTATACCACTCTGGAAACCCAGCTCTCGACACACCACGTTGGCCAGTTTGATGTCCACTTCATCATCACAGACAGTCCCCCAGGTGTTGTTGTGCAGGACCTCCACGCGCCCCTCGTTCGGCTCTCGTGCAAAGTTGCCCGCCAGACGCACCTTAGCGGCCGGTGCGCGCGCAGCCCTGCGCTGAGACGACGTGGTCCGCCGAGGTTCAGCACGAGCGAGACAGGAGAGAGACAGCAGCAGCAGCAGGAGGCAGCAGCTCAAGCATAGGGTGCGGGTCATCGTGAGAGGAGGGGGTCTGAAGTAAAAAGTTGAAACACTCTTTGATTTAATTTGTACCACTTTTATTAAATCAACCCGTGTTCTAATTATTTTAACTCATTTCGTGTTCAACTGACAAGTGAAGTCATTTAACTGGCTTGTCAATTAGGTATTCAGTTAAAAATTCAGGCTCATTTGCCTGTGATGAGAAACATCAATCAATTTTAGATTTATCCTGAGACAAACCACTGCGCATTAAGACGGAGTAATTTTCTTCAAGTTAAGGAGCCAGCCAGCAGGGAGAGAGAGGCCTGCATATTTAACAGACCAACGGTGACATCGTCTGGACAAAATAGTTCAGATAGTCAACTCACTGACAATCACATTACAGCAACCAGCATCTTTACTCTTATCAAAGATGACTGATGTGCTGATACAGTGGCAGTTTATCTGTTAACAGTCAGAGATAACGCATGACTGCTTTTCTAGACCCGCATTTGAATCCAGTCACTGCAGTAATCTTGCAGTGATGCAATGGAAGCCAAAATGAATAAAATGAACGTTTCTCACTCATGTCAAACATTGGCATATAATTAGAGATGCAGCAGTACACTTTTGTATTGCAGTTCACGTGAATAAACACCCCCAAGGCTAACAAACCAGACAGAAACACGAGGCAGGTTCTAACTGGAGGTTAACAAGAACCAAACAGGAACGCAGTGGTGGAGACAGACAATGACTTAAACATTAAATCACACAGGCCACAGCACAAAGCTGGCCGCAAAATGCACAAAATCTGCTAGTATGCTGTCATGATGAAATTATAAAGGAACAAACCAATGACAAGTAAACAGACTGTCCAGACTGAACCTCAGTAAATCATATTGAGAAAAACAAAACCCAACTCTTATATCATGTAAAGCCATATGTATCTGTTGTTACAGTGTAATCCAAACACTACACTAAACAGTTTAAAATAAATTTGATATATTATTTAAAACATTTTCTCTAAATGTTTAAATATTGGCAATATTATTTCTAAGAGTTTTTTTTTCCAAGTTAGAGAAAAAATTGACCAATCCATCTCAGCCCTTAAAACACCTGTTACACTTATACATACCTGCATCTATTAAAATAATACAATAAATACAGTATTGACTAAGAAATCTAGCAAAGATAGGATAAAATCTTTTATCAAGAAAAAAAATGCACAAGGAGAAGTTCACGTGAAAAGTTCACTCACCTGGCAGGCAGCAATTGCTTGCAGTCGTGGACGTCACTGACTAGGGGAGAGTGACTGAGTGAAGGAGTGTGTCTACTAAATGTTCTCCTTAGTCAATCCTCCTTTCTTCCCTCCTTCTCCCTATATCCCTCCCTGCCTCCCTCCCTCCTGCTGTGCTCTCCTTCCCTTTAGGTCTCTTTCTCTCATATATGACTAAGAATTGACTAATTAAAATAATAAAATGTAAAGCTGGTTTATTAGATTGCAATCTAATTTTCAGGATAATGATCCAACACTGTTCAAAATCTAAAAATATCTATAGGCAGTGGGTTTCCTCTGCCATTTTGACTTAGCCTGTGTTTCTGGTTTTGCTGACATGTGTATAATTGTGGATGATTACTTGTTGAATGAGGTCCTGGATAGAAACACAGGACTGTTGTTTGTCACAGAGAAATTAATCAGACGGTGAATCTGGTGTCATATATTTGAAAAATAAATCTTCAGCAATACTGGACTCACCAGTTTCAGCAAAAAAAAAATGGAGTTCATACATTACGAAACCCATTTGCATTATTATATCATGTGACTGGACAACTTACGAACTCTCCTCTCTGGTTGGCTGATCATGCTTTACACAACTGTACACTCAGAGCGTTGCACAACGGTAGGGGCAACGTGTGTAAATGTAACCAACAGGAAGGTCTTGGTTCCAGAATAGGTTCAAACATCAAGTGTCTTAAAGAAGCTCCCTATACCACAGGGTAGATATTTCCTTGTTGAGATGGCCGCAAACCACCGACACTAAAATAGGCCCAGCCTCACCGTAGCCATGGTGAACGTGACTGATGAGAATATAGCATACCACCCCTGCACAGGAGTATGTTACTACCTTCAAACCTATCATCATGGTATTGAAAGTATAAAGAATTTGACTCATCAGTAGATGCCGATAAAAAACGACGTAAAAGTTCTGTTAATGGTTTTATAGCAAAGGTCACCTCAGTGCTCAGTCCCGATCTGATTTAGGTTTCCTCCAAATGACTACTAAGGTCTTTCTACATGTTTGAAAGTTGTTTATTTTTTGAGTCATTTTGGGAGGATTTGAGACTAAATTAGCTACGTGGAAAAGTTTGGCCTCAGGGTGTTGTGTTGATAAACTGTATTTTCAGTTTTCAAGTGAAACCTCAGTGGGCACCTTTTTTAAGGCAGCAAGGTTTATTCATAGACGTGAAAAATTACAATCATGACAGGGGAGGCACGAACTGCGACATCAACCACAACCGTAAAAACACTTACTCATATGCAGATTACCAAACCGGGTGAAAAAAAAATCATACGTTACATACAGTATGTATCCATTTGCGTGCACACGTGTAAAACTTTGAAGCTGTAATTGAGATGTTTGTGTGTGCCAGTGATGGTGTGACTGGGTGGCAGGATAGTGGTCCCTCCCTGACTGGTAAACCCGAACAGGAAGAGCAGACCCCCTATTAGCGGGCCAAATCAGAGGGATCTCCGAGGCCGACAGGGAGAGCAAAAAGAGAGGTAAGAAAAAAGCAGCAAAAGTAAAAGAGGGGGTGCTAAGGTTAAAAATATAACTATCAGTTCTGTGTGTGACATCCCTCCGTTGTAACTGACGCTGCACTGTTGCACATCAGACTAATTAAACTAGACTAGACAGGTGTTCCTGCCTGT
Organism: Euthynnus affinis; assembly: GCA_029490765.1. NCBI lineage: Eukaryota > Metazoa > Chordata > Actinopteri > Scombriformes > Scombridae > Euthynnus > Euthynnus affinis. The sequence continues at coordinate 14,618,246 of CM055852.1, read as the reverse complement.
GAGCCAACACTTAACAGCTCAGTGGGTGTGTGTGCCAGTGAGAGTGTGTTTCAGGGCTCTCTCAGGGTTCACAGGACTGAGTCTCTGAGCGAAGCAGCTCTCTGTGGCAGAGCACTCTCTCTCTCCACCTCTCTAATTAGGCCGACCGAGCCGGCTCTGCCCTTACCCACAATCTGTGGAGGCATGAAATAAATACTTGCTCTCCAACAATAAACAAGTGCCTTTTCAAACGACAGCACCTCCTTATGCTCACCCCCACTGCCTTCTCTCCGGGCTTTCATAATACTTCAACTTTCATACAGGCTATAGGAGCATGTATGTACAGCACATACTGTATAGGGGTTATGCTGTACGGGCGACAGCAACCTTTCCAAGTGAGAGTTTGACTTCATTAGATCTAGTATTAAAGGCTATCGTTGCCTTAAACCCAATAGGAACAAAAATATGACTATCGGGTAAAAATCATAAAAAACGGGATTAAAATTTTGATTAACAGTATAGACCTTCACACACTCTTTTGAATCTGATATATAATGATAGAAAATCCTTAGCAGATATTCATGCACCCCAAAATCAAGAACTTCAAAGGATATACATCCAATTTTATTTGGGAGAATTTTGAAAAGTGAGGCTGAGATGTATGTCCCATGGAAGCATTGGTTTATTTTTTCAAACTTTGGAAGGCTTTACTGTTTTCACATGCTGAGTAGAAGTAGTCCTTATGGTGCCCTGTTAATTTTGCATTATCTGTTTGCATGGATTGACATGTGGGCATTCACAGATGAAATCAGGCCTCTATTCCCATTTTAAATGCCATTTGTGTCATAATGGATGTTTTTCCTCACACATTCTCAGTACCGTTAATCTTGTCTTTATTTCCCACTGGTCTGGATAGTTACAGATTCCCTACATCATCCTTCATACTGACCACACAAGTGTCTCCTAATAGTGATGAGAAGGTTACCATATGTTCACCACACAGCCTGGCTTGCTTTAATTGAACTCCTCTGGGTTATAAGCAGCAGGAAGTACTTAAAGTATCATCTTGCATCCAGGAGATCAAAAAATATAGGATTATATATGCACAATATTGGCTGGTTGAGTTAGCGAGCCGTTTCAGTGCCAGCTTTGCATATACAACACTGCCACCTTGTGGAAGGCAGGAAAACCACATGTCACAAACAAAGTTTTGTTTTTTTTTTTGTTTTTTTTTTTACAAGTTGTCAGCATTAAAACTGCATACCAAATATCCCCCACCCCAGTCCTTGACATAACTCACATAGAGACTGAAAAATAGGTGGTTCAAATACATTTATTAAATATAAAAGACTCTTTTGCAGTGCAGTAACGATAATACAAAATATTTGGAAGATTAACAAGATTGCAGTGCTCAGGTTATTAATGTATACAACATAATTAAAAATGCATTTTTTTCCTGAAAAAAAAGCAGTTTGAAGAGGGGTAAAGACTAAAAACATAGTAAATGACTAACATTAAAACCAGGGAAACCTCTTGTCCAATTTGGAAATATGTATCAGATTAAATTAAAAGATGCCATGGTAACAACTGATGAATTCCATTGAAGACTACAAAATTAAATGCAACTTGAGACCACAGCAGTTAACAGCACCAATTACAATAAAGGAACAAGAAAGTTTGTTCAACAAGTGCAGTCTTGAAGTTTGGTGTCTAATTCCTTTCTCACAAGTTTGAGCCACAAGACAGAAAGTATTACTTGAAAAGCAGAAGTGCGCTGTGAGACAGTGTTTGCACCAATTACGACAAACAGTTTCTTGCCTTCTAAAGCTAGACATAAACAGGGGGAAACTGTATTTATATTTAACCTACCCTAAAGTGAGAAGAGAAGGCGGCCAGTAAATAAAAAAAAAACAATTCAGCTCCCAAGGTATGTTGTAAAAATTAAAAAAGAAAAGTTCAAAACAAAATCATAGGTATAAATAGGAAAATAAATACTGTCACTATGCTGAACATAGTTCACTAATGAATGTAGTGTAGACTTAAACCAGATGTCATTGCTGTATTTCTCGTCTAGTGGATGATACATGGCCATGCCATTGAGTTTTAATGCACTGTCTAGTGTTGTAACTCATGAAATAACAAGGCTGTTTTAACTTCAGAGCAATCAGATGAAGCATTCTTTGGTTCACTGAAATACTGAAATGGAGACAAAAACACTGCTTTTCAAGAGTTCTGTAAGTGCATCACCTTATACATGTGACTTTGTACGCGTGTGTGCACATGACTTAGCATGGATTTTTGTAAGGCACTGTCTCGTAGTTTGAATAACTTTATCAATGTGATCAGCATATTGGTCATAGACAACAACCTACAACCTCGGGCAGACTTGCATTTGCCTTATGTGATGGTGAGGTGTGAGGTGTGAATGTCTAAAACAGAACAGACAATCAAGTCGCTACATTTCTTTTGCATAGACAGAAAGCACTGTGATGTTTACTATGCAAATGTACCAAGAAATTACATGGACTATTATTCTAAAGCTATGATAAAAACTTATGAAGGCCATTCTTTTGCATTAGGGGCACAGATACATGCCTCAGGGAAAAACAGGGAACAAAGAATGAAGAACTTGATAAACCAGACACATCGTGTAATCCAATAAAACAAAGCCAACATCTATGGCCTTAAAATAACCAGAGTTAAAACAATACCTCTCTGACACAGTCCTGACAAATCCTGAACACTACAGCCTTCATAAATGTTGTATTTACTCTATGGGATTGCATGATATTGTCAGGTGTTCCTATTATTTCTTTTACATCCCACAAGTGAGTAGATTAAAAAAGGATAACAAGTCTTCTTTTCCAATATTTTAACAACTGGGTAGCCAATAAGTAAATAATGTGAAATATGGACCTAATCCAACATAATCAAACCTACAATTTTCCCATCCTTCACGTCCAAGTTGTGGCTCATGTCCAGTTATTCATGTATAATCATCTCAACTGCATAAGGCTATATAACACAGTATAAATGCTCCTCACTCGGTCTCTGTAGCTTATTGGCTAAAAGAGAAAAACACATCTAGATAGGGGAAGTACTAAAATGTCAAATAATCTGTTGGTAAGTCTTTGGTCTGGTGGACAATCTGCTATTTTTGGCACAGAAACAGAGAGTATGAGTAGAAGCATCAGTCTAAACCACAGACTGACACAAGAAGTGGTAGATGCACAAACTACAAGTGAAAGTATCGGCCAAGATGCTGTACATTATAAACAGGGAGAAACACTGCTGTATATTGGCATTTCTAAAGGATTAAAGTCCTTTATCATTTCATCACTGCTGTACAGAACGGCACCAACCATTTTTTTTTTAGTATATTGGACCAAAGCAGTTTCACTTCCTCTTTCTGTAGTAGGTCTGTGAAGTTATGTTGTATCCCTTACAGCGGAGATAAATCACCATATGCCAAGAGTGGCTGCGAATATGAAGGTTTTCATTTCAAACAAAAACTACACCCGTTGATTTCTTTGCTCCCATCTGCTAAATGGTGAACTGATGATCAGTGTCATCCAGTATAGTGAAAACCGTCACACTCCCAGTCCTTTGTGGCACATGTTTGTCTATCCCTGCCTTAGAGCCTTAGAGTGCTGGCTCTGATCCTTTGAATATTCTGGTCCATTTTGCGATGGTAAGTATTTTTAGCCCAGAGAACCTGGTCCATTTAGTACCGGTTCCTTCCGCTCTCTGTGCATCCTAGTTTCCCGTACACTACTGAAGCAAACTGAGTTTAAGGCTGCCAGGGTTTCCTGTCCTTGCCTTTCTGATCAGGAATGTGTTTGTAGCGACACTTGTCCCCAAAATGGCAGCCGGTGGTTCTCCAGAAGTAACACTCATCTCCGTTCACTGGGCCACGCCTTCGAGGTCTGAACACAGAGAAGGATGACATAAATAAAGACAAAGACAAAACACAAAGCACATTAAGTATAAACACAATTAAAACTTCAGTGAACTGGGAAGTCTACAGCGTGATGCAGAAGTGCTTCTTACCCAGCAGCTGCTCCTGCCTGCTGTGTGACAGGAAGACAGGTCTTAAGTGGAAAAGGGAGGACCCTCTGAGTGCGACGGTCAGGATAGCGCACCACTAAACGTGTGTTCTCAATGCAATAACCCTGTCAGGGGAACCATATTTGCAACTGTAAGTCCATAGTACTGTTATTAACAACAGCTTTGACAAAGAGGGGAACCAAACAAGTACTCACATTTAGTTTCTCCATTGCACGAGCTGCCATGTTTGCATTTTTGAAATTGACAAAGGCACAGAATCTCTCATGCAGCACACGGATACTCTCTATCTCACCATACCTACAATGCAAAGCCAACAACTTAACAGACAAGTCAACAACCACCTTGGATAACTATTACTGTCCATGTTTCTGTGCAAGTTTTTGAAATGTCAGGCCAGTTATTGAATTAGGAACAGGAAAATTGTGTTTGTATGGACTGATTTCAACTCATAAATTAGTAGAATATTCAATTAGTAAAATATTTTGCTGGACTGGGGTCATACATTTTAAAAAGGTCCCATAGGTGTTTCTCAGTTAGCTCAGTTGTCACATTTCCCACCCAGAGAGATGGGCAAGGGCTTCTGAAGAAAAGACAGAGAAGAAACGTGACTGAGAGCAATAAATACACAGTTCAGATATATAATTTGTTGATGTTTCTCTGAAGAACAGTAAAGATAAGAAAACCCGTAAAGATAAATAAGTAAACTCACATGAAGAAAAACCATTTTAACCAAAAGAGAGACTACTATCCCTTCTAGACCCCAAGCTTTGATAGGACAAACAAATAGTGACCTACCCTGGCTGCACAACTGACTGATCTTGGCTCCCAGCTGCAAAACAAAAAAAATCTTCAATAACTGAATATATAGAATAAAATCTTCCAAGCTGAATGATTTTAATATATGGCATCACTGCTTTCCACTATTACAAAACAGAAAATGAAGTCCCATAAAATATAATATTGAATATTTGCATGTGATCTTACCCCTGGCAGCATCAGAACAAGATGCCAAAACAGCTGGCACAGTTAAGTATTTCTCCAGCAAAAGGACACTTTGCACTTCATCAAAACCATGCTCCTGATGAAAGGGGCAGAGAAGTAGAAATATTTAACACAAATTTAACAAAATACAGTCAAAGGAATTAAGCTTTAAGAGTCAAGATGAACATTTTTACAACAAAATGTTACTTTTAAAATTGGACAGTAGAGAGGAGACAGATTATTTTCACTCACAGCTAACAGGCTTATGAGACAGTCACTTTATTTACAAGTGTATTTACCATTAACTGCAGCACTTTGCAGTTTAACAGGTCGTTGACGGCCTCCTCACAGTCTTTGTCCAGTTTTAGCACCTGCTCCATTGCCTTCTCTGCCTCACTGTACCGCTACAATGCAGATGATCAGACACAAAACCATTAGTCAGTATTAAACAGTTAAGGCCTGTGTGAAGCTATTCAGTAAACATTTCTTTCATTATAATAATACCAGAACCACAGTGTCCTGTTCCCACCTTCATGCCCATAAGGGCACTGCCCTTGCGGAAGTGTCCTTTGGGCCAGTCTGGTGCCAGCTGAATGGAGCGTTCAGCATCTGCCAGGGCCTGAGGGTACTGCTCCAAGCAGTAATAGCAATAAGAACGATTCCCAAAGAACCTACAGGAAGTTGTTTTTGAAAAGTGAAAAATAATATGTTACATGTGTTTAAAATGTCTCTATCCCCTTTGTAATAAGCAAGTCATGATCACAGATGATGTACCTGTAATCCTTTGGATCACATTTGATGGCTTCTGTAAACATACTGACAGCTTGCGAGTACTGCCCCTCTTGCACAAGCTTTATCCCTTTTTCTACACGAGAGGGGAAAAAAAAAAGAGCCTTGTAAATAATTCTCTGGTGAGTCACTAGCCCAAGGGCTCACCTGACCGCAGTGCCGCACGCTGACATGTTTGTACAAAGGAATAGGTAATCAATAATTTCCTTTAGGGTTTTGCGTCTCTGTCAATGAATAACCTAGTAAAAGAGCAATTACACAAATATTGTTCTTTACCTGTCAGTGATGCGCTTTTCTTTGTCATGGTGTCAGTTCCATTTGTCTGTAAGAAAATGATTATTTTCATCAGTTCATATTCACAGCTGTGATAATGTATTCAATTATCTACTTCTCAACACACACACACATACACACACACATAGTTTTTCAAAACTAGAGGTAATGCATTAGCCTAATTCAAGACACACATGACAAAGGTCTAAGATTTGTCTTACAGCTGGCAGGGTTTAGTAGTTCAAGACTCTCACACTCTCTCTCTCTCTCTCTCTCTCACACCCACACACACACACACTTTTTTAAAAGCTTTTGCAGTCCAAAGTCCATTTTCCACACATCAGACTTTGGGCCTATTGGAGGAACACGCTGTTGTTGACAGTGGACAGTTATGACATGAGCTCTCACTGTACCTACTGATCTCACAGTGTCTATCAGTATCTATTTACCTCTCTCCTGTCCTCGTTCTCCTTGTTTTCTTTGGACTTGCGACATGATCCTTTGGGTTTGATGTGGCTAGCAGCATTAGCAAAGAAGGCACTGCTCACATCCCACTCTGGCTCCTGTGGGAAACAGGAAGACAGACATTGGTGATTGTTCAGTCATGTGCCATCAAAGCCTACAAGTATGTAGGCTTTGAAGTTTTCAAACTAATACTACAGCAGCTGATTGACAGATTTGAACAAAAGGTGCGGTAATTAACTGGTAACATCTTCTACTGTAGTGTTTGGCTGGAATTAAAACCTGCATACTCGTGAGTGTGGACGGCTAACACCTAGGACGCACTGCCTTCCTCTACCCGAGTAGCGTGCATCACTGAACTGCTACCGCTCACATGCATGTGGTGTCCACACAGATAGTGTTGCAGCTCTGGCACTGCTACTGCCAGCCCTACCACTCTACATAGAGTTTGACTTTGATAATTGTTATCACTAATAGAATGTCATTTCATTTCTAAAATTTCTATTAGTTAGTTGAAAAATAAATTAATATATGGGGTGAAAGTGGCTTTCTTTCTGATGGCCATGGTGCGGTCTGGTTGGGGCCACTTCTGTGTCAGCCACATGCACTCCTCACACAGTTTTGTTTTGTTTGTTTTTTTATAAATTGATTATATTGATTATTCTGCCACTGTCACCGCTCCAAGTGAGGAAAATTCCGCCAGATGAGTTCCCCAAGCAAGTCAAACACAATAGACAAACTTCCAAACCGACTGTCAGGGGGGAAACTGACAAATAAGGAAAATAACAACACCGAATCTCCATCTGGAAGCAGGTGAAACAACAGGCAGGAGTCCCAGTTTGATCTAATATCACAGAAAGCGAACAGAAGTTGAGAAAAGAAGCTCTCTGAGAGATTCTCCATGCAAGCTGACCTGCAGTGCATTTCCTGCATTTTTTTCATGTCTGTGATGTATTCTACAGATATGGACATTGAAACTATAGTGAAAGATGTAATGTTGCTTGTTTGATGTCAACATGGCTAACAACAGATCATTTACAAAGTCTATTTTTTGCTAAGACCCACACACACGTCACGTGGAAAGAACAGGTGAGACTCTGAATCTCTAGATGGCGTGCCGCTGCAGCTGTGTGTCTCACTCGGGCTGTGTGGCTGCTCTAACCTGTTAACATAACGCATAAAGCAAGAGCTTCCAAGACATACACGCACTGCTCACACAGGTAGTATGTCCCAGACATAATGACTGAAAAAGCAAGCAACTGAGAATTTAATTTATTTTTACCTCTTCAGCAGATCTGGCTTGGGTCTTCTGATGCCCTTTGATTCCTGAGGGAGCCATGAAAGGAGCGGTATCATACTTCTGTGAGGCGGCTGATTTTGCCTCCTTTTTCTCTTCTTTCTGCACTTGTTTCTCCTCTTCAGGATTAACCTCTGCTTCTGACTCACTCTCATCCAATTCAGACTCCACACCTCCATCTTCGTCTTCATCATCCTAATGTGAAAGACCACATAAATATCCAGCTACTCAAAGCAAAAGCAAATGTAGGACACTCCCAGAAGGAAATGTGACTGTTACCTGTTCGGCACTCTCATTTTGCTTAACCTGCTCCTGCTTCTTACGTTTCCTACGGCGCTGAAATGGATTCCGTACTTTTAGACATCAGAAAAATGCATGACTTCACCCATCATACATGGCATAATAAACTCTACTCATTAAAAGGTGCAACAAGTAAGATCTTTAAGGGGTGCCGTGTTTGTGTATTTACCTTCCTCTTGGCTCTGCGTCGCTCTGCCTTCCGTCTGACCTTCTCCTCCTCACTCAGATCCTCCTCTCCATTTAATGCATCCTGAACACATACACAGAGTTGCACATGACACTATGTACCTTCATTCCTACAGTCCCGACAATGCCCTGTCAGCCTGACCTCTTTTGTTTACCTGTAACAAAGTGGCATCATCACTTGGTTCAGGGGTTGCGGCACCACAGTCCATCTGTTCCTCCTGCTGCTGGACAGGGGGGCCTGTTGGGACAGTACACCTGATTACACCGGCTTCTGCAGTCTTTTTTTTATTTTTTTTCTTCATTTTGGGAGCAGATATGTTGTCAGTTGGAACAGCTCTATCCATCTGTGATGTGTAGCTGTTCATGTTAAGCTTTGCATCATATCTTGACCAGCACATCTTTATCAAATTAAATGTCATTACCCTGCGCACGGAAAGGGGAATAACTCTGCAACACAAAGTGCATAATGCTTGGTGCCTATGAAATATGAGATGAGAAGTATAATCATTTGATTTGATGGCACAACCGGGGCCTTTTTCTTTGCTTCTATGTCCAATACGAATCACTCACTGGTCATCAACTGTGCAGAGAAATCACAGGCAGCAAGTATGCTTCATAAAAAGAAAAGAGGAGGTAGCATCAGTTCAGAATTGGCCTTAATAACAACAACAATTATGCAATGAAAAAATGTTGCTGTGTATCAGAGGAAAGTACCTGCACATTTCTGAGAGAACCATGAGTTTTGTAAGTAGACAAACAAAATATCTGGATGACAAACAAACAAACATGTTCCTTTTTTCCCCCCCATTCACATTCAAGTCTAACCACTATGACCTCTGATAACAAAAAGCATAAGTCTTAATGGCATAGGGTGGAGACAGGAAAGATGATGTAATGGTTTCTCCTTAAAAAAGAGCCAGGAAAGCTCAACATGGGACAAAAACGACAGAAAACTCACTGAGATTAATTCAAGTTGTTTCTCTTAGGTTTTAGAAGGAATGTTTACTCTTCATTTTTTCACTACCACAAGCCTTGCATGCAACAAACAGCTGCCTCTGCTATTGCTTTTTGAGAAAATGATATCTTTTCATAGAAACTTGGTTGAAAAACGAAATAGAAAACAACCACTGTCAAATGTGGTGTGTGTGTGCGTGCGTGTGTGTGTGTATGTTGAGTCGGGGCGCATAGATCAGATCAAACTAGAACGCTGTAGTTGACTTAGGTCCAATGGCAGCAGACAAATGACAAGACAAAAAGGAAGCAAAACACTGGACCATGCGGGAACTGATGTGGTGTCAGATTTCAATTCGTTCAGCAAAGGTTTCCTGAGTAGTGACAAATTCATACTTGGTCTGTGACTCATGTTGTGACTCGCGAGGCATGGGATTGATTGCAGCTCTCCTACTGTTCATTGCAGTTTTGCTCTAAGTGCTGTCTTGCATAATACATTTCTTGTGGCAAAAAGAGATGACAAGCAGCGACTGAGCTTCCTCATTCTCTCCGTTTATTCTCTAGGGCTCTGGTAAATTACACTAAATATATAATTACAACAAAAGTATCTAATCCTCGATCCATGTGCATGCCAATATATATCTTCACATCTGTGGAACTATAACTAGCTGGCCTTGGTTAAGAGTCTACCATCGCAAGGAGTTAGTCTCTCCAAACATGCATAGAAAGTGGAAGGAATTTCAGCTGTCTGGTGTTTGGCTCACTACTCGGATATCAAGACACCACCACTACTAAAGCGCAGTTCCATCCCATTAGCTGAATCTGTTTTTTTGTTCAATCTTTACTATAAAGGAATGTTCTCTTAACAAATAAATGATCCAAGATCCTTGGGCAAAAGCAACAAAAGAGTCTCTGTTTCTCTCCTTGAAGGAGACTGCCTAAATTAGCGTTGAGCTGAAAGGTGAGCTCTTTCCACAGGAATGCAAAATACAACAGTGGATCATCATGGACTGGAACTTAAACCATGAAATCAGCTTTGTGGCTCTTTTTCTTTACTGATCATCAACAAGGCATGACCAAAAAAGAAATAGAGATTATAACAATCACTACAAAGTCTAGAGTTGGTTTGATTTTCTTTTTTTTGTAAGTGATTTTGTGAACCAATACTCAATGAATCACCAGTTTTCCTACAACAAGTGCATGGCTGCAAGATACTGCTGTGAATGACGTAGTTCATTCTTTATATAAAAAGGATGTGGCAGTCATAGTAAACATGGTGTGGCCAGTTTGTGACAGGAAAGCAGTTTGCTACTAAAAAAACTTCAAAAAGGAGAAGAAAAGTATTCAATTTATTCTCTGATGTGGTTAAGCTTAACCCCATTAATGTATAAATAATCTGGAAATGTGACATTAAAAGAAAACAATAGCAGTAGTAGGTTTAGATTATGGGTGCAACTATTAGCTGATTAATCGACTAGTGATCAACAGGAAATAATTTTAGTGACTGTTCAGCCAAAAAGCCCAACATTTTATGGTTTCAGGCTCTCAAATGTAAGAATTTGATGCTTTTCCTTATATCACATTGTACATTTATTGGTTTTGGGTTTTGGACTGTTGGTCAGACAAAACAAAACACCTAGAGGCCTTGAAAACTATGATGACTATGTGATGATATTCTGTGGTATTTGAATCTAGTAGATTGTAAACAGATTAATCGAAAAGATTCATTTAGATAGATACATCTTAAATTTCCCAGCAGATGTGTTGACACCTTATAGGATGCTCAGCCGCCTCTGATGTGGTTTTAACTGTAAGTCAGTGAACCGACCTGCTCTACAGTGTGCACTACAAGGAAACACGCTTACATGGAAAATAACGAAGAGGAACAAAGTGTGGGCACATGACTTCTTTTTAAAGACACGTACTTAATGTTCGAATAGCCTGAACCACTTAGCAGACTCTGGGCTACAGAGCTTTTGTCACCTATTTGAGGCATTGCTACCATACCAACATGTACCAGGGAATGTAAGTTACTTCACGCTCTCTATAAACTGTGTAAGTTTTGGCTTTATGTGGACATATCTTTCTACGTAAGACATATTCTGACTTGTCTATTCTGTTATTTCTTGTTTCATGAATTAAAAGTCTGTTAAAGTGTCTTTCAGATACGTTAATACACCAACTTTATGGCACCGACTGCGCAAACTTGGAAGTGGTGCAAGCAAGGGTGTAACTGGCAAGAGGGGAACTTTCATTGTCTGCCCAAGAACACAATTTGACGACAAAACACAATTCCAATATAATCGTACAAACAAACGCCTAACAAACCACGAGCGAGATTATTAACCACAGTTTCATTGTCACACGCGGTTCATTATCGATTTAACTTGTGGTTGAGTTTAGAAAGTTTTTGAAAAGTGGGACGTTTCTTACCGCTCCCGAGACCCAACAGCCTGCATATGTCTCTGGTGAATTTCATGAGCGCAACCATCCAGCATTATCGTCTCAAATATCCCACCAAAAATATTTAGGCAAATATTTAGGTTAGTATGGACACGTTTGTAACATTGGGACTATCGTTATCGAATCTGCGGGAGTCTTATGTGGTTTAGTCCACTTCCTGAGCGTCAAAGGCGACGTTGGGTACACCCTGAACAACGTCTTAAAGGCACAGGACACCGTTAGCGACTGCGTCTTAAAGGTACAGGACACCATTATAGATTACACCAGTGGTTTTCAAATTGGGTTTTGGGGTTACTGCCGGGGTGCCCCTGCAAAAAGGGGAATCATTCATTTTCACTGTAAATATATCCATAAGTAACACAATGATAGAATGTCTGACTATTTTGGTATAGGTTTCATATACTTTCTGTAATAAAACATCTAAACACAAAAATCTTATCAGATGGGGGTCCATTTAGGGGTCCTTGATGTGAAGAGGTTTGAGAACCACTGGATCACACTATGTAACAATTCTTGTTCCTGGGTAGTCAACTGTTATTTCCTAATTGGTTATACCTATATAAAAAAAAAAGTAAAGAAAATGGATATTATTCCCTTCAAACTTTGCTTTTGTGACCTGGAAACTGATATTTTGGAAATGTACCTATTTTCAATGGCAAAGCAAATAAATCTGCACATTTTCATTCACATAGTCATAAAAAAAACAACATATGAATCAAAAGTAACACGTTTTTATACTATAGTTATACAAAAGTGACCACAAAGATTAAGTAGTGAGTAGTTATTCAAGATTTACAATTATACTGTAAATCACTTTCACAAATCAGGCCTCAAATGTAGTCTCCCATCGTCTTATCTGGTGATACATATGTTGTTTTTTCTGACTTCATGTGAATGAATATGTGCAAATTCACCCATTTCCCATTCCCACAAATTCACTGTCCTGGTCATAAAAGCAGAGTTTGAAGGGAATAATGCCTATTTTCTATAGTAACACTTAGTAGACTTGAAAAATGGTGAACCCAACTGTCTCGTGTTGTTTTATGTCTATAATTAAGACTATGTGAACAGGCAATACTGCTCTGTGGACTCATGCTTTATATAAATTACATTTTATATCACCTAAAATGTCACATCAATCTAATTAGACAGACATAAAAGCACTGGTATCAAAATCATTCTGCATAGTTTAAACAAGATCTGACACATTTGCTTGAATGCATTTGAATTTATTTATATAAAGTTGTAAAAAGTTGCATTGTGCATCAATTCCATCATTACACAGTCAGTTATGGCTATTTATTTCATAGCGACAAGTTTAAAAAGTGCATCTATGTTGTGTTGGTATCACTGATTTTCTGCTAGATGATTTCACAAGTGGCAGTATTGTGCTAATGTTTAATATTAGGAGTGATGTCTTTTTTTCACCAGTTAGATTTTGGTACAGATGGCCTGTAAAATTTTATTATTCAATCTCTCATTATCTCTTTCATCCAATGTCAGCTCTATTATTATTTAATCAACATGTATCCCCTTCAGACACCCTTACATACACAATGCACAACATGATATGGTGCATCAGATAGATCAGATAGCTTAAGTGAGTGTTGAATGTTATCGCTACAAATAGTCAAATTCATACAAATGAGACAAAGGAGGGCTCTAAGATTTCAGCGACGTTTCAGGTCAGCCATGACAGTTAGTGCTGCGTTCCATCCGGGAGACCCCATGACACCACCACCTAAAGAAACAAATATACAAAAGAATTGGTCTCTTTCTGTTTAGGGAAATCATAAACCGTTAACTCAGCCACTTGACATTATTAGGTGACCTAATTTATTTATCATCAACAGTCAGGACAAGATCTCATCCAAAGGATCAAAGGTTCCTTAATTGTGTTCTTCTAACACAAAACAACATAACATACATGATTATACTCATACTGCAGTACACTATACACAAGAATTAAAAGCAAACCTGGATGACCACCACTGCCACATAGATACAGCCCTTTAACTGGTGAACGGTAGTTTGAGAGTGAGGGCAAAGGTCGTGCTAGGTAGAGTTGGTCCAATGACATTGATCCATGGAAGATATTCTGTAAAGATGACAGACCCAATTGTTTTTTCGTTTCATCATATAAGTACTTTCTGTAAGAAAAGCTTCCTGCCATTTCTTTAATGATGCCATCCTCATAAAGTACTCATAACCAACAAAACACTGGCAAGTACTATACAGTGAATAGCGTCACTTGCTGATGTGAACTTTGATTCTGACTCACTTGTTGTGGTAAAACTCTCTGTAACCATTAATTGCTTATAGAACAGGTCTGTCCCCGAGTGGAGAGTGAATGAAAGAACATTGTCGAGGACGCAAATTACTTCCTCATCCAGTGAACATTTGATTGTGTCAAACAAATCAGCTGTAGATCAACATTCAAATAGCTGTTCAGTTCTACAATGTCTGCAGTGTGTACCCCTCCAGTGAGCCCAAAGATCCTCTCCAGGTCAGGTGGAGTCAGGATGTCCCTTCCCACCACTGACTTTTTGAACCCAGGGGCGTATTGCTCCACCCAGTCAAATGCTAAAGAGGCAGACAAAGACATACAAGTGCTTTATTACTGAAACAAGTTTACCAGTTCACATATGAAAGCTCTTTCACTGAGTTTGCATTTTGGAAGAAAAAAAAACTTCCTGAATTTCACCAGTTAACATAAAAAAAATATAGATTAGAGTTAAACACAGCCCAAACATTGGTTTTAAGACATTTACTGCACTATTAGTTGGGGGGTTTTAAATTAATGTGTGTCTCATTGTTAAATAAATATCCTAAAAATATGTGTAGAGGTAATGTACACCGGACCATTCTGAGTTTCTAACCAGTATTTGCAAAGGCCTCTCTGTCCTGGTCTGTCCACTCCCTGCCCTCAATGTGGTAGGGGGTGAATTGGGTGAACAGTGACACCACATGGCAGCCAGGGGGAGCCAGAGTAGGATCCAACACAGAGGGGATGGTCATCTCAAGCATGGGCCTGCAGGAATAGAAGATAAGATGAGACAAGATGGTGGGGAGTGAAGGGTAGTTGAGTTGTTGACAACAACTTACAGTGAGAGAATGTAAGTTTCAGAGGGTTGAAATTCCAGCAGGGGAATATTCAAGATTCTTCTTCATCAAGTGACTTCTGATAAAACTTTTGGTTAAAAGTTACACGGCCAGGTGCCAGCAAACAAAATACATAAACGGAAGTATGAACACTTTAAAAAGATAACCTCTGGTTCAGAAGGATTTATTACATATTCAAGGCTAAGTGTAATCTATGAGATAAGGACATGTGTACAATCCAGGCTGCGGAGGAAATATTTTAACACATACAATACAAGGCACATAATCTTATAGTTTTAATACATACGTGTCGTAAGGAAAGACATCTTGAGCTAAGCACTCAAAGTTTTGTTTTACTAACTATGATAAGTGGTATCTTTTTGCTGCTGTAAGGTTAATCTCTAATCTACAATAACAAGCACCCACAACTTACTGTATTTGCTACAGAAGGGAAAGTATGACTAGCTCTTATGTATGAGATGTAAAGATGTCTGTGCTATAACATTATCTGAAACATGTTTGTCCATAACTTAATTTACTTACTGTTGTATTTCTTGCACAGTCAGCTAATCATGTCTGCCTAATGTCATAAGAATAAATGTTTATGATTGAATTTTACATGAACAATTAAGTTCTATGTGTTTTAAGTGCTCATATATGTAGGGGTGTGTGTATATGTGCACCTTGTGGAGGGACGTCCATTCATAGCCTCTTTGTAAGCAGTCTCCAGTACGTCCACACTTTCACAGTTGAGATGAATGGAGCACTGATGGTGGGGTCCAGGTTTATCATCTGGCGTGGGACATGCTAGGAAGTTTGGTAGCTTGTCTACTGCCACTGTTAAGAACAAAACAAAGAAAATGATACATGAATTCAGTATCTGCTCTCAGATAATTTTCATATCAATTTAACACCTCAACACCTGATCCTCTTTAAATCTTTTAGCATGTCGATGATTGTTGCACTTCCTTCTTGTTGTTTATGGTATTTCTTAAGCATTGGTCTACTTCTAGTCATTTCTTACTTTAATAAAATAAAATAAAATAAACACTTCAGTTTATCTCACTGCACTTTTACCTAGTCAGAATAAAGCATCTGCCAAATGACAAAATGTAAATGTACATTACAATTACGACAACTATCATACAGTATGCTGTGCTTAATCCCTTTTAACTTAAAGCCAAGACTGTGAAAATGAATTCTACTAAAGCATGAACACTATCATAAAGTCTAAGAAGCAACACACCAAAAAAGATTTGTGGGGAGCAACAACTTCCTGAGTAATAAAGCCCTACAGCTCAGGCGCTACTGTAATTAGTAAGCAGGGAGCTACAAATGGCAACACACAGGAAGCTGAAGAACTCTTAGCATCTTAGCAATGTGTACTTTACACAGTTTTATAAAACCCCAAACTTTGAAACTTGTGTTTTCAGTACCCAGAGCTTAGGCAGTGACTTAATCTTACACTGTAATAATATACTGTACACAGGAGTGGAGGGCTAAAGAGCTGATCCTTCCTGATAGACTACATCTGTTTGTGCCTTAGTGCTGAGTCTCCATTGTCTTACATCTTCCCCTGACAACAGGACAACACCAGAACAATAGTGTAAGTATGAATACAGAATGCATCTACACATGGTTAGTGTATGGGTGGAGAAACAATGCTTGCACTGAGCTAAGACAATGAGTCCCACAGCTTCTTCTATTCTGACAGAACCTTTGGAAGATAATAGATAATACATTTATTTGTAACAGTCATTTTTAACAGTCAAAACAACTACAAACAACTAACAGTGTATGAAACTTTTGCATAAAATCATTATTAGAGATTAGCATGACAGAAACAGAAAGGTTTTACCGTTGATCTTGGTGACAGGTGAGGTGTAATCTATCTGATCTATAGCTTTGATGAACTCTGGAGAAAGAGCACCCTACAGAGAAAACAGGAATTTAGAATTAATCAAAGCCTGGTGCAGTCCTTACATGTGGTATTTTTTCTCTTTATTACCTGTGGCATGAGATTCTTGAACGTGACGTAAGGGGTTGCATTTGAAAGAACAACTTTACTGTGAATCTCAGTGCCATCTTTAAGCACCACTCCCCCAGCAGTACCATCAGAGCCAACCAGGACCTGTCCCACATCCTACCAATGAGACACATTTTATATGGTGAATGGTGTTATTTCAATTCAAATTGCAATTATCCCTTCCTTAATATATATAATCAAAACCACATTACCTTCTCAGTGAAAATGTCAACACCATAAGATCGAGCAGCACTAGCAATAGCCTGGGACACGCCACCCATTCCTCCTTCCACATAACCCCATGCTCCCTTCTCCTTCTCCAGCTCTCCCATCACATGGTGCAAGAGCACATACCTTCAAAATGAGGCCATAAAATCATACTTTTAGGGCAGTCACTTTAATGCTGTGTAATGAAATCTGTTAGACGTGTTTGTTTGTCACAGAGTGCCCTAAAATTAATCTCACCCACTACCAGGATTATAAGGACTGGTCATGGCTCCAATCACAGCATCAGTAGCCAGCGTTGCTCTCAGTGGCTCTGACTCAAACCACTGATTGAGGATCTAAAAGTACAAAACACAAGTTAGTCATGATGCCGTCCATCAATAGATAACAGTATGTGATGGCAAACTATATGTCAGCTACAACAAACCTTCATTATTGGTGCAGTTATAATCTCATAAAAGTCTGGAATGTTTCTACCCAATTTCAGACCTTGCAAGAAAAAAAATGAGTGCATGATAAATAATTTGTTTGTCAGACATCTAAAGTGAGTTTAAAATTATTTCCCCAGATATGCATCCTCCAACACACCGCATTTCACAATAGGCATGAGTGTTTTAGCTGCAGCCAGCCTCGTCCTCAGTGATCCAGCAGTGACACCTGGAATGTCTACAGGAGGGGCATCCAGAAGAGGGTGGATAGCTGCTGCTAGCTTGTCAAGGTGTTCAACAAAACCTGAAAAAGCCTGGGTACATGTAAAAAATGTGTCAAGATATAGGTGAGAGTAGGGGAAAAGGGTGGAGAAATAATGGAGAGGCAGTGTGTTTTTTGACAATAGCATAAATCTATAAACACTGGTGTGTAAAATGCAAACTCCTACATGATATACAGCATGTCTAAATCACCTTTGCATCCTTCTGTGAAAATTTGCCAATCTCCTTCTGGTTCATAGTGAGATCTGCGCCCAGGATGAGAGACCTTGGTGGGGCACCCTTCACCCCCTCCTCCAACATGGGGGTGAAAGCATGGGGGTCCCTCATATACACCTTCAGCCCATGTTTCTGAGGGCAAATGCACAACAATAAAATAAAAATTTACAATGAACATTAAAAAATTAAGAGCAGCAACAGACAAGGAATAGCACTTGAATATGTTCTCCTCCTAAATTCAGACTGAATTAATACATTTCTGCAACTTTACTGTGTGATGTTATTTTCTTCTGTTTACCTTGAGCTCCAAGTCTGTGTATATATGTGGTCTTAACAAACTGAGCAAGTAGGAACACCTGGAGAAGCGGAAACCTGCATACGAGAGTGTTATTACCTTACAGGGATAAAATAATGTGTATTTCTTTTCAACATCATTTGACACATTAAAAACAGTGTGTGAAGCAATAAACATGTAAAAATGACAAAACTGTGTATTAGCCAGATTACACACAGTGTTTATTCAATCCCTTATAGCGTCTTTGCTCATAGTCAATATACAAAATCAAATCTCCTCCACCATAAAGAGTGAGTAAAAAATATACAGTATTTCTGCACTTACCTTTATGGTATCTAGTCATGCAGATAGATTTGGTTTTATCTTGCCAAGTTTTAAGATATCCATCTCTGAGATTTGCCTCCACTTCAATACGATAGAGGAGAATGGAATTTTGTTTGTGTTGCTCACAGCACTGGAAAATTACACTTAAGCTTCTTTAATACATAGTTCACGGTAAATTACTGAAATAATCGATAAGGCAGCGCTAGTGATTTTCACTATTCACATTTGCAGCTACATTCTGGAACATTTCCATCTTGTGCCTTTTCACACACTTAAGGATGCCAACTGCCATAAGACTCAACAGAAGAAAAAGAATATTGGGCAAGGCCGGATGTAGGCGTACATGGCGGAAGACATCCGTTATTATTTTCAGGAACGTGATGTGCAAGGAGCATTTTTTGTCCAGTGTCCAGCCATTCTTGAAAAAAGGAACTTGTGTGCAAACAAAATAATTTTTACTGCTTATCACCCATGAAAGCATTGACAAGGTAACAATGCTTTTGTGAGTGATTTGATAGGGCCGTGCTTGTCCCTGCAATGTTATTTCTGTCATTCACAACACAGCTGTATCAGCATGTTCTCTGAAATGTTCTAGCTCTTGCAGTGGGAAATTGGTGGTACATATTGCGTACATGTGTTTCAACAACACCTTTTTCCAGTGTTTGTAATCCTGAGAACATGCTGTAAAATGTTTTGAATGGGGCTATTTATTAGTTAGACAGGGGATCCAACTGCAGTAACTACATGGCAAGATAATATTAATACTAAATACTACTACTAATACTAATATCTATCTAATTTGGGTGGTAGGCCACCCTACCAGGGAAGAGCTCCTCTGATACAGCTGCTCCTCCCAGCAAATGTCTGCGTTCCAACACTGCCGTCTTCACTCCTCCCTTCTGAAGATAGGCAGCCTGTATACATACACACACACACCAACATGTCTTTTCCAGAGAGCAGGTTCAACAAACTCTGAGCCTAACCTTGAACTTTAGGTTAATGAACCTTGAGATGAAAAACTCTGAGTTTTCAGTTCCCGATTAGCTGATCAGAGTCAGTTCAGTCAACTCTGATTATATTCACTCTGAGTTAAGTGCGTGCATGGTGATTGAAAAAAAGCCACCATCAGTGGACCTTTGTCGAGTCACCATGGCAACACATATATAAAAGGCAGAGCCTCCATTTTAATCCACTGGAGGTCGAGATATTAATGTGTGTGTACGCCAACTGTGAACATGTATCTTTGAAAAAGATAACAGAACCTGAGTCAGAGCAGGTGAAAGTGTCAATAACTTAACACTAAAAAGTTTTATTCAGTGTTGTCAATTAATTAATCATTTACCAGATGATAAAGTGGTGGAATCATCTAGGCTATAGCCTACATTGCATTTTTACATATATTTATTCAGCTTGTCTCTGATGGAGACAAAACACGGGGCAGAAACTGAAGATGAAAAATATAGTTTAGAGTATAGTATAGATTTTAAAAAATGCATACAGATAAGACATATGTTGCGTAGCTCAGTCTGATCCAGTAATAATGAGATTGGTAAACAGCAGTTGAAGGTTCAAACTGTGTTAATGTTCAGACGTCTGTTTTGATCTTGGCTCAAACAGCATTCAGTGACTATATTCTTCTGCAAATGTAGTAAATTTAAACAGCGTTGTCAAATGCTGTTAAAACATGTTAGGAATATATGCATTCTATTTAAAAGACTCACTTTAAAACTACATTTAATATTAAAATCTTAAAATTTGCAGATGCACCAAAAACAAAAAGCTTCATACTGATTTTTTAATTACATTTTTTAATAACATTTCAGTGCAGGAATGTTTTATTCTGAGCTGTGGGGGAATTCACACTGTGGAAACGACTGACTACCACATAAAAGCGTTAACTTGAGATAGGCCTTGAGTAACAAGTTTTGTAAGCTCTCATTCTGGAACTGAAAACCCATAGTTTCTGTCATCTCAGGGTTAACAAACTCAGAGTTCTAGCATTTCTGGAATAAGCCCCACATCATCACTTTACCATTAGGCAAGCTAGGTCAATATGAAATATATAAACTTATATAACTGTTCTAACTCATTATACCCTAAAATTACTTACAAAAAGCCCCTAAAGCACATTTAAAAAATCATTGTCAATGTGCAAGTACAAGTAGCTAATACTTGAGTAAACAAATTAAGTTACTTTTCACTGGCTGGTTCAGTGAGAAGTTCATATCAAAGTAGCAGAAGAAAAACCTGGTTAATGATTACACTTAATAATAAGTATTATGCTTACAGTTATGAGGTATGTGTACTTTAATATTTCCATTTTACTCCACTTCTATGAGGACGGATTCAATACCTTCCATTTCAGAAGGATACATTGTACTTGTCATTCTGCTACGTTTATCTGACAGCTTTTTACTGGTTACTTTACATATTAATATTTTACACAGAAAATATCTGATCAACAAATAAAATATGATGTGTTATTAGAGATTAAACTATCCAGCAATATATAAAGCAGTTAAAATAGCTCCATCTTGAACATATTTTAAGTAAATGTAAGTCCATTGTGATAATAATACTTCTGCACTTTTACCTAAACACATTTTTGAATGCAGGACTTTTATTTTTAACAGACTATGTTTAGTGTGGTATTAATAGTTTAAAGTTTTGAGGAAGCTACTTCTACCAGCACCAGTAACAACATTCTCAGTTAGAGAAAGCGTGGAAATAAGGGACAAAGAAGGCCCCATGACTGAGTTTGCCTTCGGTCACTATAATCACTGATCCGCACCTGCTTTTACTCTGTGGCTGAACCATGAACTCACAGCGTATGTGTAGGAAAAACATATATGAACTCACTGCCACCAGTCCATTGTGTCCTGAAATGAAACAGAAATGTGTCAGACAGGTTCTCTAGAAACGCAAATTCCCAACAGAAATTCAAATTACTGAACAAATTCAAGTTCAAGTTTCAGTAACATTTCTGTTACTAACTTGACAGTTGTTTTCTGACTTAACAGCAGGTACTTGCTGCAAGTTTATCAATTATTTTATATATATATATATAAAAACATGCATATTTCACTCATGCAAGCATGAGTAGAATAAAAGTCTTTATTAACTTGTGAAAACTGCTCTGCTCAACTTTTTGAAGTTGAGTCCAAAGTTTATCACTTCAGGGGTAACTGTGATCTTGCAAATCATTTAAATACATATCAAGAGCCAGATTCAAATCACTTATCTTGAAGGAAATTATCGACAATCTTAACAATGACTTTGATTCTAAAATATCTATAAAATAGTTGGGACCTCGCGTCAACATTGCAAAGTACGACGTGGGTTATTATGGCATAGCTGTTGTGTTTTCTGCACTTATTTTTTTCTGCAGTCCACTGATCTCACCTCCACCGATGACTAGCGCGTCATACTGGAATTTTAAAGCGGTCTGACTGGAGCCGGATTTGGATCTGGTCACTGTCCCCACAGCAGTCACAGCCCTCCGTCCTCGGTCAAACCACACCGTTGCAGCCATAGCAGAAGTTTGAGCCAATATCCTACTACAAACCACAAGGTCCCTCCCATTTTGCTCCTAGAGCCGTGTAAAGTAGATCCGGGTTTCTTTCATCGGGGACTGACACCCCCACCTGACACCTTCCATTTTTAACTCTTAAAAACGGATCCTTCATGTAAATATTAATGAGAATAGTCTGTATAGTTAAGCGGATCTATAGGCCATTTGAAAGCACATGGAAACAAACATTGCGCGCAAACGTAGCGTTATGATTTTATTGTAATATTTCTACCAGATCCATCAATTTCGAGGTATTTATAGTCTTTTTTAGTTAACATAGTGTTTCCACCCATTCCCATTTTATTTACCGCCAATTAACTCGTGTGCTTATCAATCAATCAATCATAGGACCAATTTGCCGTTCGTCTTTTAGAAACATGAGGCTCCACAGCCCGAGATTTACATTGTCACATATTATGTTTGATTAGTTGCCATCATGCTGATTATATTTCTCAAAAACAGAAATACACAAATATACAAGGCAAATGCAGTAAAAAGATTTGTTAAAATAATAATGCTAAAATAAAGGAACAGTATTCAGTAAAATAGTTGTCAAAAATATCAGCAAGCAAATTTAGTTTTACCTGTTGTGTGAAATTTAGTAATTGTCCATGAATTTAGAATGAAACAGCCTGCTTGACATTTGCCAGCTGACCACTTGGAGGCACAGTTGTTCCATTAAATCCAGTTCCACAAACTGCTCAAACAACTTCGGGCTGCATCACCAACAGTCAGGTCTGTCAAAACTCATTGATTCAGTCAACATATGTGAATGTAGTGTGACGGGTTTATATACTGACAACAGCTTACAGGAAAGATTCACAATTTTTCAAGTCTAAACAACAGTTAGGTGCCCAAATGAACATTGAAATAGGTTTTAATCATTCCACCTGTTCATACTGACCATTAGAAGATCCCTTAATAATACATTTACAATGTAAGTGATGGGGGACAAAATCCACAGCTCTCCCTTATATTCAAAAATGTGTTTAAAAGTTTATTTAAAGCTAATATGAAGCTTCAGTCTGCATTAGTGAAATATCTATATATATATATGTATCAACATTTGTTGTTTTGGTGCCAAAGTTTCCCTTTTTTGTTGCTACCATTGCAACTCAATACGGAGACACTGTGGTGGTGTGAGGAACCACAAAGAGTGAATTTAATGCTAAAAAGACTGTAAATGTGGCAGATCTCCACTTCATATGACTAACTCAGACTGATTAAGCCTCATATAAGTGTCAGAGACATTTTTTCTGAAAATGACTGTGTGGACACACTGTGGAATTTGGCCCCCATCACTTACATTTAAAACACATTTGAAGGGGATCTTCTAATAGCCAGTATGAACAAGAGGAATGATTACAGCGAATGCTCATAGGGGCACCTGACTGATGTTTCAAGACAGACTCAAAAAAAGTGAACCTATCCTTTAGGAGATATATGTTATCAATTTATGAATCAATATGTCAATGCAACTATGTTGATTTTCAGAATCTCCAGACTTCAGATTCATTCTAGATTTTGGAAATATTCAACCATATGAAGATGTAAAAACAAAAAACGGCACAAGATATCAGAATGCAATCTGTACAAAATGCTTGCATGTGAAAACCATCACATGCACCATGGAGCATATGTAAACTATGAAGGCTTCACGTACTGTATGTACAGTGTGTATGTGTTTGTAAAGGTGTTTTCACACTTAAGCTTCACGAAAAATATATAATAACCAAAGAGTACAGTTCAAGACATCCTGGACACGAGTCATTTCACAGTAAGGGCCTATACCTTAAGAGTTTTAAGATGAGCTCTTAACACAGAATGGTTTCTTAGTGCTGCTGTTGAAGATGTCATATTGGCCTAGTGGTTCACTTACCATGCATTAATAAGATAAGAGACCATAGATCATGCTTTGGGCTTAAGCAGCAGTCTAGAGAGTAGGCAGAGCCAGAAGGAGATTGTCTGCAGGGATCTTAGGAAGGAAGAGTGTTAACTGCTACAAAAACAACCAAACACAGCAGAGGATAAGCAAGTTATCTTCTCATCTTGTCTGTATAATGTGAATTTTTGACTATGTTTTGCTTAGACAGTGTAAAACAATTCCTCTGGCTTATATAGACTGTGCACTCTCTTGGCTAAGGGAATGAAATGAGGTGTTATGGTGATCTAGGGTTTCCCGCTAGACCTAACTTGCCTCTCCCTTGGTGTATTAGAGCAGCATTAGTTTCAGAGAAGAGAAATTATCCTGATATGCTGTATGCTTGGTTTTGCTTCAAGGAACGTCTGCGGACAACAGCCAATCAACCATAACTAGATCAGAAGGAGGAGATTTTGTTCTTGTAAGCAGAAATTAACACTTCATTCCCCTTTGTCGGCAGAAATCCAACACTACAGCCCTTGAAGGCTCTCCCAGGCAATAAAAGAGAAAATTCAATTATGTGTATATAACAGCGCCACACCAAAACACAATTACCTCATTTTCTGGAAAAAATGTGCTCCTTTTCCTGCAGGCAGAGAGGTTCAATGAAGATGTTAAGCTTGGAGACATTTAACTGACATCTCTCAGCCTTCATAATTATTAAATCATAGACTACTGTCTCACAGCAGCCCTTAAAAGGTGTTTTGCTGCAGAATGAACATGTGAGTATCTTAAGAGCTTCTTTCCTCATTGCCACATTTAAGACATCTATGGTACTTTTAGTCTTTACAAGAAGTAAAGTCAAGGGAAAGTCACATGAAGAAAAATGAAATTATCTCCAATATAAAAGGAGACTGTGTCAATGTTTTCTGAACAAAAAGTCAAATCAAAAACACAAAATAATTGAGGTGTGGTCTATGTGTAATACACCGTGTCGAATGAGCCCTTGCACAAGATAGAACTTTAATACTTAGTTAAATTTACATCTTTTTTTTTACTGTGATGTGGAGAAATGACAGCCTATCTAATGTACTGTGAACACTGAGATAGTGTTCAAATAGTTGATAAACTGAAGATTAATCACCAGCACTTTTGATAATTGATAACTTGCTTACGTCATTTATCAGATTGCTGAGACAAAACAAGCAATTCAAATGTGTTGCCTGGGGCTCTGGGATATTGTTTAAGATAAATATTTTGTTAAATTTTACATTATTAATCAAAATAATCATTAATTGTAGCCTGTTTTTTTCTTCTGAAAAAAATGTCTTTTCATTAAATAATAGTCTTTTCATTATATTCTGAATAAATTATTATTGTATCATTGTAAATACACATATTTGAAGATTTTTAGTGCCAAAATACATATATTATGAATTAAATATTAAATTATATTATAAAGTTTAAGGTTGGTGTGATTGGCAATTGTACATGTGTACATGTGTGTTCACCAAGTATTACTCATGTTGTGGGGATATAAATCTCTTTACACAGTCATATTGTGGACACTTAGTAAGGTTATGGTTAGTCTCCAGGAAATGTACACTAATTTGCAAAAATTTAAGGTACTAAAAGTAAAGTGAGGATGCTTACAAAAATAGAGCTATTTTTTAAAATTTATCAATTAACTTTAATTTATCAATTAACTTCATACAAAGTGCAGTAAACAGAAGAATCCTCAAATCAAATCGAATATTGATTTCATTATTGATGAAATAAATATTTGAAGTGACCATACTTTGCCTTTAAAACAGTACCATTCCTCCTCGGTACACCTACACACAGTTTTTCAGGGTACTTGGCAGGTCGTTTTTTCCTGCATCTTGGTGAATTTGTCACAGCTCCTCTGTGGATTCAGGCATCTCAGCCGCTTCTGTCTCTTCATGGAATCCCAGGCTGACTCCATGATGTTGAGATCAGGACTGTGAGGGCCATACCCTCTGTTGAAGGACTCCTTGTCCTTCTTGTCGCTGGAGTTAGCTATTTATCAAATCAAATAAATCAAATCAAATCAGGTTTATTTATAAAGCACATTTTAAAACAACCAGAGCTGATCAAAGTGTTGTGCAATAAAATAACAAAAGTAAATTAAAACAACGTAACAAGGTAACAACACCAACAAAAAAGTAGGAGTAGAAATGTGTGTGTGTGTGTGTGTGTGTGTGTGTGTGTGTGTCTGTGTGTGTGTGTGTGTGTGTGTGTGTGTGTGTGTGAAGGAGATTGTTGGTGTTAAAATCAGTGGACTGTATCAGTGGTAAAAATTTACATCATAGTGGCAACAGAGCTGTTATTTATTCAGCTATCTACATTGCCAGATGTGGTCATTGTTGACTATCTTTACTGGTAGAATAATCACTTGATGAGTTCATGAATTAACAATTGACCAAGAGGCTTCTACCTGTCAAGAAAATAGCAAATTGATTGTATGAAACTGCTGTCTGTAGTGACTCTCATGACTTAAATATAGTTCAACATGCTACTGAAAAAAAACCACTCTTCATAACAGCAGATATACTCTTAGATTCCACAATGTAAGTTTCAGAGTTGTATCAATGAGTAAAACACAACAAATTGGACGAGAAAAGCTGCTTAGGTGTAAAGAAATCAAGTATAATCAATACTAACACAGGAATCTTGTACACTTTGTTTTCTTCTCGACAACTTAAGAAATGTATTTTAGACTGACCTATAGTGACCTAGGGGTGTGTCTTTTAACAGCCCTCGAAGATGCATTTACTGTGTGGTATAAGGCCTTAATACCCATGTCAAGTGCCTCATGACAGGGTTTGAAGGCTTCACCAAAATGCAACCAAGAGTGACATGTGTATCAACCAATAGGACTTGGCTACTGTAACCAATCAGAGTCCGCTTCCGCGTCGCGGCCTGCGGTGTGGCTTGGTGTGCATTTGTCCGCTTCGGCCTCCCTTGCTAGGCTCTGGCTGGGAAGGAAAGAAGCGGGGAGAGGGAATGCTGTAGCGGGCAAGCAGCTGCAAAACTACCCCAAGGGAATGCAAAACTTTCAAGCTGAAATCGACCACAAGACGCCGTGCCTGCGTGCCTGAAGACTTATTAACACATCACCCGGTTTCTCATGGAAGCAGATGGGTTTGTGAGGAGGCGTCGGATGACAGCGGAGACTGCAGGCAATGATCCCGGGGTTGCGGGCGCATCTGCCGGGGCAGAAGTTCGATGGCTGGGAGGAAGATTCTGGGTAGTTTCGGAAAGTATTGTGGGAAGCCTGACACCTCGTATCGGAGGCGAGACAGAACTACAGACTGTTGATTTTATCCGTACCGCACAAGATCAAACAGAGGACTCTGAACCAGACTATGAGGGTTTACCGCAGGGAGCCTCCACCAGCACCCACATGTTGGCTGGAGCCGTGGCCGGGATCATGGAGCACTCCCTCATGTTCCCCATCGACTGTGTCAAGGTAGCTTAGCTTGGTGGCTGACCAGCTGATCCACGAGTTTGTGTGTTTGTTCTCGGTGCTTTCACAGACTGTGGATGTTATTCTTGTAAGGTTAGGCTAACATGTTTGTTAGCATAGCTCATTAGCTAAACACACTGCAGAGCGGACGGGTGTGAGGACAAGGTCAGCTAGCGTCTCACACCCCTACTAGCTAACTTGTTAGCATGCTGTAATAACAACAACAATAACAATGCATTTATTGAACACTGTAATTTTCATTCGTAGTGAATTTCCAAGTTAAATGAACCGCGACTAGCGTTCGGTAGTGGCTAATTATTATAACAACCTTAAAGCTCGGTCAAACAGAGGAGCTTAGTTGGCTACTTGGTTGATAACATACAAAGTTCAACATTAAACTATTTTGCTGTCAAATCCTTAACGGCTGTAATATTACTTAACTATTGTTTACATGTCTATTGTGTAAGTAAATCTGAAAGTTAACGCCATTTAAAGTAATTTAACGATTAAACCGTTGTTTAACTGCAACAACAGTTTAGGGAGACCAAAGCTAGGGTCGTTGTTTACTAAAAGCAAGGGCCACTAGTTGAATGTTTTTGTTGCTAGGAACTTACGCCCTGTCTGCCACTGTTACATAAAAATGGTGGAGTTGAGAGACAATTTGGCTCTTCCAGTCCCTAGCAGTGCATGTGTTGACCCCTCCCCTCCTCCCAAAACACAGTATACGGCCGTTTTTTTGAGAAGTTGGCCAACTGCTCGTAGTTTTGTCAAGAAGAAGGCCCACTGCTCCACACACCGTAAGTCATTGTTTTCAAAAAGTCTTTTAATCACATGTGAGTCATGCAATTACTCTGGGCCAATTCTCATCATGCGGCCCTGTTTGGTATGTATGAACTAGTTGTCTTAGGAATAAAAAGGTAAGGAGGCATGGCCTATTACCCCCTCAAGTCAGCTAGTTGTGGCCATGAAGTAGTGATGATTGTATAACATGGGCACAGAGCCAGAGGAGATGGGACAAGTGACAATGAGCTTAGTACAGTCAGCTGTCCATGTCAGACTGAAAAGCTGTTCCTACATCTGTGCTTCTTCCATGTCTCTTCCACCTGTAGTCTACCTCTGTTGCAGCCCACAGAGTCCTGAACCTGGACATGGCCAATGTTTATAGAGCCTTCCGGTGTGTTGGCTACGCTGCTAATGGATCTCAGCTTCTCTCCATGAAAGCCACAGGAATTTTGTGGCATTGTGACTCAGCAAAATAAAATCTACAGCTCATAATCAACCAGACATAGTATGCAGAGAAACATATTTCAGTAAAGTGGCATCTAACATATTTCTTTTTTTTGCGTACAGTAAACAGAGGTTTCCCTCCTCCCAAATCAGGGCTTCTCCTCCTGTACGATAAGCTTCTTCACTGCATTAGGCTTGTATTCTACCGTAATGTATCCTAAATCCTAGTAATTAGTTGTGGATTTAAAAAAAAAAAAAGCTTGCTGCATTTGCGGTGTATAGAGCATACTGCACATGAATGGAATTTCCAGTCATTAAAAAGTCTTCAGCGTTTTCTATAAGGATTGATGATATTGTGTTTACGTTGAGCACAAAGGTCATTGCTTTTTGGATATGCAAATATACTATAGATAAACACAGCACTGTGCACAGCTGACCTTGGTGCATGTGTTTGTAAGCACAGCCATGATCGAATGAGTACTGAAATTACAGCCTCTCCTCACTCAGTGCATACACCTGTACCACTGTTAGCTAGCCCTCTTTGGGCTCTGCATTCCTCAGCTGTAGTATGGAGTGACATGAGGCCATGTTTATACTTTGCTACAGCACTACATGCACACACACATAGACAGACACACAGTGGGGTGTAAGTTTGTCCATTCAGCTGGAAGTTTGGTATTCAGGGATTATGTCGCTGCTAGTTCCTCAAAGACAGACGCACTCACCCAATCCCCTAGCAACCCTCGCTAAACACCAAATAGCAGGTGACTGGAACGGTGATCCCTTGCACTTGTCTTCTTAAACAATAATGATTTATTTCAGTGTGTGTGCACGCATGTCAGTGTTAAGCGGAAGAGAGAAAGGTGTGCTTTAGGGTCAGTGGGAAAAGAGGCTTACAGGAAATCAGCTATGTCCCCCTGTGACCTTGGAGCTTGTAACGCCATACTTCCTTCTATTCAATTATACATGTACACCAACACACACTACACACAATGTCCGACACCTCATTTCCCTTATTTGACCCCTATTCACACCGCAGTCTATTCAGGCCTCTTTTCATCGCCATGCTATTCTTTGTTGTAATAGGAAGACATATGGTATATCTTTATTTTTGGATTACGTTCAGAATTATTTTTATTTCAAATTCATTCAACTTTGTGCACTAAACTTATACTTTGTCTATATTTGATTTTTAAAACCGTTGTGGGTGGGACGTGAATATTGTGTTGACTTTGACCATTGCTACATTCCGCCTTTTCCTCTTTTCCAGACAAGAATGCAGAGCCTCCAGCCCGACCCCGCAGCCCGCTACAGGAACGTGATGGATGCTCTCCGCCGAATTATAGCCACAGAGGGAATCTGGCGGCCAATGAGAGGGCTGAATGTGACAGCTGTTGGGGCGGGGCCTGCCCATGCCCTCTATTTTGCCAGCTATGAGAAACTCAAAAAGACTCTAAGTGATGTCATTCATCCAGGGGCTAACAGTCATTTGGCTAATGGTACCATAAAACAAACATATGCACACACAAGCAGTGACATATAATGACACATACTGTGCAGGTGCTTTATAGCCATCTTAACTTTGAGATCAATCTAAGTCTGTTGATATGTAGGACTATAGGCCTAACTTGACCAACTTCAAGCTCAATATCACGCGCCCTCAGTGAGAGCTGTGGAACTGCTGAGTCAGCCTAATCCGTAAATAGAGCAGACACAGCCTGGCCAGTCCTAAAAAAACCCTGACAGGATGTCAAATTGGATAGAGCCTTTTCATAGCTACAGTTGTGCACTGTGAGGAAGTACCAGGGACAGTTGGGAGTTCAACAAACTCCTATTTTGATTCAGCTAAGTGACCTCAACTGTAAAATAGGAGATTCAACCAGAAATTCAGTTTGCTCTCAGTGTCAACCTTTCCCTTATTCCATGTTCTGCCCACTTTCTCTCTTCCCTCTTTTCCAGTGTAGTGGGAGGCTGGGTAAGTCCTCTTTCTCCCATCTCATCTGCTCTCTCCTATGTTGGTCCTGTCTTTTCAAGCTTTTGGTTTGGTTCATATCTCACAAAGGAGCAATGAACTGTCTTGTCCACTAGGTGTCTCTCTTTGCTCAAGTTTGGCCTACTGAACTCAGTCAAGCGTTATCTCTAGTTTACACCTGTGCAACTTGCCATCAAGTTTGCACCAACTCTGCTAAGATGATATATATATATGTATTTTTTAGCATGACAAGCACAGCCTTTAGAAACGAGGAAGGAAGGGTTCGTAATGCTGCAAGTGAAATTTTTTCTTCTTACTCATTCTCTGCCTCTTGACTGCAGTGTATTCTATTGGCCTTGTGTGTTTTTCCTGATTATCTCACTGTCTAGTAATTTCTGAGTTGTGTTTGTTTCAGGAGCAGCTGGGTGTGTGGCCACTCTGCTTCATGATGCAGTCATGAACCCAGCTGAAGGTAAGGGCAACATTTTGTTGTATACTATAATTTGCCTTTGACCACAATTTAGGAAAAGAATTAAAATGTGCGTAAGATATTTTTCCAGTGAAGAAATTTACAGGTGCCACGCCTGACCAGCCATCCGCACACGGTGGCCTTAACCCCTTAGTCTCACATACTGACTTTCACAGCTGCATCTAGTCCACCTGCCCAAACATGTCCGTAGAAGGACACTGGTCAGAGTCATTGTGTGCAGCTGTTGGATGGGGTGCAGCTGTCTGGGCAAAAGCTGCTGCTAAAATGACTTAGTACATCTTACTGTATGTTTATTTGTTCAGAAGCTAGAGGGAAAAGCTCACTAATTTCTTTCATTCTTTTTATGTTTTTTTTTTTGTTCATCTCTGCAAACCATGGACACATTTGACCTTCTCCATCAAAACATCCACCTATGTGTCCTTAGTTGTGAAGCAGCGCATGCAGATGTATAATTCGCCCTACCGTGGCGTGTTGGACTGTATACGCGCTGTGTGGCAGAGAGAGGGCGCTGCAGCGTTTTACCGCAGCTACACCACCCAGCTCACCATGAACGTGCCCTTCCAGGCGCTCCACTTCATGACCTACGAGTACCTTCAGGAGCTGCTCAACCCCCACAGACAGTACAATCCCTCATCCCACATGTTGTCCGGAGGTTTGGCCGGTGCCATTGCAGCTGCAGCCACCACACCTCTGGATGTCTGCAAGACTTTGCTCAACACCCAAGAGTCTCTAACCCTCAGTTCCCTGTCATCCGGCCAAGGTCCCGGCCAGGGCCAAGGCCAAGGAGCCCACAGACATATCACAGGCCTGGCCCATGCCTTCCGGACAGTATACAGGCTGGGCGGCCTTCAGGGCTTCTTCAAGGGAGTCCAGGCGAGGGTCATCTACCAGATGCCCTCCACAGCCATCAGCTGGTCAGTGTATGAGTTCTTTAAGTATGGACTCACCAAGCACCAGCACAACAAGAGGCGAACGCAGCAAATTGAAGCTGAGACATAGATGCCTCCTCTCACATTGCTTTGCCCTCCCTGTGAGGAGAAGATGAAGTCAATACGCACATAGAATCTGACTAAAGTCACCTCAGTTGTCCCATCCCTCTCAGACATAGCAAATAAGAAAGACATCTTTGAAGACAGTTTGAGTAGTTATGTTCCTGCAGCACCATTTCAAGACTAGGCATGGTTTGAGTTATGTTGTTTCTCTCTTTTAGGAGACAAACTTTTACACAGTATTATAGAACTAGTTTATCTGGAGATTTTTTTTCTTAAACCCATTCTAGTGATCAGTACAAGCTGAGGAAAAATGTGAAGAACGCACAAGTTTTGAGTCAGAGAGGTAGTCAGCAGAGGGCAGTAGTGTTAATTTGTTAACTTTCTGGTAGTTTCATATGCTTTGCAGTCCTAGGATCAGATTTAATGAATAAAAATGATAACTGACTCCTGATACAGAGCCCTCTTTGGATTCATGCATTCATTTTTTTTCTATGTCTCATAAAATAATATTCTCACAATTCAAGACCATACAAGTTGTTTGTTTTGGTGTCTAGTTGGGGGTACACAAAGGCAATAAGTCCCTTATTAAAAGTGTATAAATAAATAATAAGTATTCTATTGTGATTTAAATGGAAATTGAATATGGATTATTTCAACACATTCATTTACTGACAGATCAGTGACCAGATACCTTTTTATAAAAATGTGATGGAACCCTGCACAACAAAAGTGAAGACCACCACACACACACATATATATATATATATATATATATATATATATATATATATATATATATATATATATATATATATATATATATATATATATATATATATATGCAAATAGTATGACATTGACTCCACAAATGAACAAAGAGACCATGAATCAGTTTCCCTTTTTGTTTGGCCATTGGTGGTTCAAAGAATTAATTTGAATAATTAAATACTTTCTTTGCCCTTTATCAAATGTCAAAGTTCATGATTGTTTCCCATGATAGAATTGGAAAGAGAAATACCAACTTTCAGTTGAAGTTTCTGAAGTGTATGTTAAGTTTATTTTAACTAAAGTTGGTTCCTCAAATGTATCTTATTTCCAGAAAAAAAATATTGGTTTAATTTGTTTTCTTATGTTCAACCAACCCCCTCAACTACTCGCCATTATTGCCTTGTGTACCAGGCAGAGCAGCATTATGATGGCCATTTCTGTGCATTAACTGTAGCTACCAGCCTGTTTTCATCTTGTGAACTACTGAGTGTCAATATCTCTGCTTGATAGCAAATGCTGCCTAAGATGTACCATGCTCCAGAAATATGAATTTTACTAAAATTTATGAGGAGTTCAGTATCCCAGAAGAAGTTAAATCGTACCCCTGTTGAGTACACATAAATGGAAGCTGTCATTCTTATTGATTGAAGTCTGATTGTTTCTGACACTGAATTGCACTCGAATAAAGACTGAGCAGTGGGGCTCTACTCACTGCTCATAAATGATGGCGAGTCCCTTTGATGTATTTCTTTTAAATGTTTCTGAATGCTTTGCTAATAATGTGAAGATGACTTAAAAGAATTCCTGCATATTTACTGATGGTCTATATTGGTGGATAGACACTAAGTAATCGGATGGATGACAAGGAGGCAATACCCTATGTCACATCTGGTGAGTTTGTGTGTGTTTTCAGGTTTCATTTATTTTTAGTTTGAGGCAGGTACAGTTGTTTAGTCTTGAACGCAGGTGCAGATCTCAACTTTGACCCTCAAGACTGAAAACACTATTTTAACTAGTGGACACATACCCTGCATACAAACAGCTAGGAGAGAGAAGCTTTGCTTTCCTCAAAGACAAAGAAGCTTTCAAAAGAAAAAAATGACGGCAAATGTTAGTTGGTGTAGAAATAGAAAAGCAGATTGCCATGAGAAAAAGTACAATATTAGTATTGCAGTAAGCCATACAAAGTGATTTCTTAACACAACAAATCAACACAAACAATGTTGATTGTTAGAGAACATAGACCTGGCAATTTAAATGAGAAATATAGTTTTCCTAGCTTTTCATTATTTTGCCTCATCAGATTCAGATCAACTATTATCCCACACGGAGAAATTTGTTTGGTCCAATGCCCCAGATGTAAAAGCACCAGAGAATCCACAGTAAAAACAATAGCATAACCAATGAGAACTCGGCATAATCATAATAAAAGACATTTGATCGCACTAAGGCAGGGTAAAAACAATCAAATGAGAAACAGTCAATCCAAAATCAGTAAAATCATATTTAATAGAAAAGTGCAAAAGTGCAAGTAAACAGCTAAGGGACCTGTTGATTAAACCTGCATGTTATACAGGCTGGTGGCTAGGGGAATAAAAGACTTCTTGTATCTACTTGTTTAAAGTTTTCTTTGTAGAAGTCTCTTTCTCCGGTTCAAGTTATTGCTGCAACTGAATTTGGAGTGAAGGGAATGAGTACTATCCTGTAAATTTTTTCTAGTTTTTGAGTTCAGTTTGGTGTACAGGCTGGTGGCTGTTTCTTGCACAATGCCTATGATGTTTCTCGCTGTCCTGATTTGTCACTGCAGCCTGGCTTGGTCCTGTTTTTGCATGTTACCAAGTACACAGATGAAATGTGGTTTAACTGTTTATTCTAGGCCTCCATATCTTGACGACAAATTATTATGTTCTGTAGGACAATGTCTTTCTCCAATTGAAAAGAGATTTGATACACTTCAGTTGTCATCTTAAAAGAGTGTAGCCCTTTGCCAGTTATACAGAGCATCCAGGAAACATGTATTTCGATGCATTTAAAGGTTTTATATGTAGGAATCAGATATTCCTTCTCATTAGTGACATCTGTGGCCGTTAAATGGACTGCAGTCAACATCCTGGTGCTTGTACTCACGCGCTCGCAGAGCAACCATTGCAGGTGATGTCTTTTTCCTCGCTTAATCTTCTCACATTGAACACATTCTGTTCCTTTGTTGAAAAAATAATGTTTTAGCTGTGTATGCCCGGGATACACGAGCGGATATTTTGTCATTGCGGGGTGTTTTGTTGTGGAATATGTTGTGATTGACTGAGGCAGCGAGTCGTCTCATTAGCTGGAGAGCTAATATCTGCAGGGTGTTTCTAGTAGGATAGCGCCTTTTTTGTTGTGTTATTGTGTCGTTATGCCGGTCACTTGTTGACGTTAGCCAATGAGAGGCAAAAATGTAAAAAAGTAATGCAAAAATATCACTGCCATTGGATTTTTGCAGAAAATCCAGCCTGGGTCCTTCACATAGAAATCAGTCCACAGGCTGTTCCAGATAGACAAGAAAGTCAGGGAAGGTCTCTTTTTTTTGCATTTTATTACTACCCATTCACTCATTTAAAAATGATTAATACGTATAAATTGCTCCACAATTCTACATATAAAACCTTTAAGTATCAGAGATCTGTGAGATTGGAGAGACATCAGAGGCAATAATTATGTTGCAGTAAGGACAGAGCTAGTTCACAGATGCCACAATATGACTGTAGGCAAAAATACACCTTGAGAATCTAATTTAAGTTGAAAAAGTATGAAGATTATGGAAAGTGTGTTTTATAAAATCCCCTACATAACTAGCCTTTAATTGAGTCCAAAACACCATAATTTAGAATGTGGGAAAAACATTTCAAGACTTGTGACGACTAGTGAAATGTAAATCCGTTTCAGTGACTCATCTTCAATAGAATCAAGTAGGAATGAATAACAAAATCCTGTTTAGCCATTCTTGCAGTATACATCAAAGATAACGCATATCTTAGTTGTGATCGACACAAGCGTGTCAAATGGTTTTATTATCGTTTTGATCTGTGCACAAAATGACATTTCATAATGGCACTCCCGCAATGTTTGTAAATTAATTAAACTGGATTTGACAAGGTTGGGCTCCTGCAACAAGATAAAAGTTGAGAACTGGTTAACTGTTAGTGGTCTGCCTGTCAGTGCCTGTACAGTTTTTTGACATTGCGTCATTTGACATATTCACCATAATTCTCTTTTTGGGAAAAATATGAAACAGACTCACATCAGTTTCATCATGGTGAGGAGTGACAGCTCCCCCATCCCAGCCTTTACACACACACGTGCGCGTGCGCACACACACGCACACATACACATGCTTGTCAGACAGACACCTGTTCAAACAGGGAGTGTTAATGAACCGTTTCTCTCTCTCTCTCTCTCTCTCTCTCTCTCTCTCTCGCTCTCTCTCTGCCTCTCTCTCTCTCTGTGTGTCTCCCAATATCTTTCTATCTCTGCGTGCATGTACAGTATACAGTATGTGTGGCCTGTCATAGTTTATGCTGTTATAATGGTGTGTGTGTGCGCACATGCTCTCCTTTCTTTCCTACTGCTGCAGCCAGCTCAAGCTTGCCCACAGTGACTCTCGTGACACTGTGCATGAGAGACTGAATGAAAGGTTTTACATGAGTGGGAAACATGAATTGAAATGGCAAGCATGTTTAGAAATATTTTGATAAAAATACAAAAAGAATGATATAATACAGTAGAAATTATTTTTCAAATGTCAGTTTTGTCTAGCCTGCTACTCTCACTTTGCACTTCTCTGTCAGTGTGGGAGAGTGTCACTGATCAGTCTGAGAGGAGTAAACTATGTAGTCTGGTCATTGGCCCCTTTCCTTCTCTTTCTCACTCTTTTTATAGTGTGTGTGTACTTCAGAACAACACACATGTATTTATCCATGATTAGCCTGCATATTATGCAGAGGCAAACGTCTCCATGAAAGACAGAAAAACTCAGGGGCATGTTTGTTTTTTTGGCTTTCTTTCAAGATTCAGAATTAGAGGATGGAAGTTCTACCTTTTTCCAGGGCTTTCAACTACATCTCACAGTCTTATCAGCAAATGGAGCTGGCAGGTGTCATCACCTGCTCATATGATAACAAATGGCTGTATATGGATTGGTATTTATTCAATGACCGTCCTCAGGATTGGATGCAAATGGCCTCCTTCATCTTTCTGTCCACTGACTCCTGGATGATAACTTCTTCCCAGTCAAAGCTGTGATTTTTTTGTGCCTTCTCTAATGTTATTCTCTGGAGGTTTTGTTTTCAGAATGCACCAGCAGAGATCTGACGGTGTTGAAGGTAAGTGCTGTCTCCTTGTGACTTGAACACTCTGGTCCTGGCTGGGTAGATTTCTTATACCTATTGGTAATCTGCTGCTCTTTCCTCTCTTTATTCTGTATCTCACAAGACAAGACTGACAAGATGTCCTGCTCTATCAACAACACCACTGATCTTTTATGTTGTAAGTGGTGGTTAGAGTTAAAATTGAGATATTGGTATGTGGAGTGGGTTTCCTGTATACTGTGGTCTTTATGCTTTCATAAGCCCTTCACATGAATGCAGGTGTCTAACAACGGCAGCTTACCGTCCTCTTCCTGTTCACTAGTGAACTTGCTGTGTGGGTTGTTGTTACAGATGTGATGGGTGAAGTTGTCGGTGTTGGAGCAACGCAGTTAAAAAAAAAAAGTGTGAAAGTGTTGTCCTTGTGCTAGTATGAGATGTCAGGTAGAGTAGAAGCCATTGTAGGATACAGCTTTTACCTTAGTTTCTATGGATGCCATCACAGTTTCTATATGCCAATTGTTAAAGGTGAAGTGTTCCAGTTCCTGAGCCACGCTATTGTGCAAGTTGACTGGGACACTATTGTTCTGTACACTCAGTTGTCTGCTTTGGAGATTGATTTGGTTCCTCATGTTTTTTTTTCCTGTGTAGATTTGCTTGGTTGCTTTTCTTGAACTAATGAGGCATTATTCTCAGTTTCTGCAGTTTTGGTCAGCTGCCACAGTTATTGTAGGCACCTTGCAGTGTATAATGTATAACAGAGGAGTTAAAATATACAAAGACAAGGCTGGAGATATAGCAGGGCCAACGTGGAGGAAGTGGACCCCATGATAGGCAGTTTTACAAGCTCAGGCAGCACAGAGACATAGAGATATTGTAGGGCAGGAACAGCATGGGCTCAGCACAGCCCTCATGGGGCAACAGCAACAGCAGTAGGCAGGAGGATGCAGGTTGTAGAGGAGATTCAGAGACAAGAAGAGGCTGCTAGATGTGCAAGAGTCACTTAGGCAAAGCAGTACCAACAGATGACATGGGAATGTGTAGAAAAGAAGAAACAGGGAAGTGTGGGTGCATGGAGTCAGAGATAAGATGTGCGTAGATTTGGGTAGAGATGGTAGGGACATGTCCAACATCAAGGTGTTGCCAGATTGTCCCTACCAATATTTTAATGATCTCAAACATTCTGCTTTAACTCCATGTTATCTCAATGGAAAGATTGGCTGATGATGGTAACCAGAGTTTGTCAGGTTTGTGTGTTTTCTGCAAAAACGTGTGCTTTTATGATAAAGAGTGAAAGAGCAGGCTATATTTACTATTTAATGCCATCTCTCCCTCCTTTTCTATGAGTGGATCAAGAGCAGTTATTATTGCAAATGTATCATTAAGACATGAACATTATTTATAAGCTAAATTAGCCATAGCAGACATGTGTGGGTACATGTGCCTAAAAAAGAGAAAAGATTGATAGAGAGCAAGTACAAATACACAATTATTTGGCTGTCTGACAAAAAAATGTCCTTGCCAATGTTAAAACCAAACTTAAACAGTTGGTGGGAAGGGCTGTCATAGTGCTTACTGTATGCTTAGTAAATGGATAGGCAAGGACCCAAACTGTTGTCATGTTCATGTGTAGCTTCACTTCAGCACAATCTATCAGGGTGTAAAACAAAAAGTCTCAAGGGTCTCAAGGGTGATATACCTGAAGACATAACAAATTGCTGAGGTGCCTAGCAACAGCTATTGAGAGCTCTTAGAAGTAAACTCACTGGATGCAAAAAAAGAAATAAGACAGGATTTTGTTTATTTTTGAGGACGAAAGGCCAGGCATGAGGTAGGGCAGCTATAAAGGTAAGGAGGAAAATGAGAGTAGATTTAGGAAAACAGCTTATAGTTCCTCAAGAGATAGACACCACTAATGTAAGACTAGATTTTGTGTTCCTGTCATGAACACAGCATGTTTTGTCCATTATTCTGCCGGAGGATGCAATAGGTTTACGAGAGGAAAAAGCTTAGATGCTCAGAGTTGCCATTAGAGGCAGAGAGGTGTGGTTGGAAACCTAGGGTCCGCCCAGTGGTGGTTGGCTGTAGGGGTTTTGTTGGCAGATCAGTTTTTGTCCCTAAAGAAACATAGCCGACACTGCATCTGATTCTAATCGGTTAGACGAAAAGTGAGTGACTGGATTAAAGAAAGGTAAGTGGAGGATCTTGAAAATGTTTTGCCAGTGGGGTTTTATACTGAAGCATATGTTGAGTTGCTTGCTGGCATGAGTAGCCGAAAAGACTCGGTTGAATTGTTTGGTGGCAACATGCTGCTTAGCTTAACATGGTATTAGCTGATGGTGCTAGCTCAACTGGTGGACATAAGTGTATACTTTGTTGCTTGCTATGGTGAAACAGCTGAAGAAGATTGTTTGGTTTGCTGTTTGGTGGGTGTTAGCTAATGGTGCTAGCTGGGGATATTATAGATGGGAGTGAATATAGCTTGCTTTGAGGATAGTGTTGAACACACCAACTGGAACACACCAACTCAATGAATCATTTTGAGATGGTGCCCACACAGTTAGTTTGGATTTAAGTAAAACAAAATGCAGTTAGCATCCAACCAGTGCAAAACAGTAGCAAGTGCCCATAGATATAGGATAGACTAAACCATATGTACAGTAGAATGAGTCAGATATATCTATATTGGTGTTAGATATAGATAGATAGATGACCCTATAGACTTACTTGCATTCTTACATCCAAATACAACCTCATATGGAAACCATTTCCTTTTTGTCTTTGTTAAGTTAGGTCAAGAAACATGATTCATACATGGAATAGTTTGTCATATCAGATAGGTTGCTCATTTGGTGATTAGCTGTAAGGGTTGTGTCACTAAAACAGTCAGGCAACTGAGGCCTTCAAATGAACTTGTCAGATGAGCCAGTTGTTGCTTAACCTGAGCAGCAACAGTTCATAAGGCTTTATTTAGCAGCTGAGTATGTACTGTTTGCTTGGGCTATGATAGAAGTTTCTGATATAACTAGTGAATATTTGCAAATCTATAGTGGATCCAGTTAAGCAGGAATGATGTCTTGACTACTGAGAGAGCCATGGCCGTGTGGACCAGCCAATGTAGGTTAAGTCAAAACAAAATTTAACATTAATACTTGGCTTCTACAGGCATGATCACCTAACTTTTGACACATTTAATTATGAGAACTATTTATATACTGCATGTTGAAAGTGGTGGTAGCCAAGATCAGTTAGGTCATATAGATATACAGTGAAGTTCTTTCACATGGCACTTATTTTTGTATTGGCACTAATTTTTGGCCTTTTGCCTTTATTTGAGAGTCTGTGCAGAGATATAGGAAACATGGGGAAAGAGAGGGGTATGACATGCAACAAGTGTTCCCCAGCTGGGAGTCAAACCAATGATGTTGCAAATATTTGGTAACCATTAGGCCACTGCGACACCCTGTTGTATACTGTTTTGAGAGAAATTGTTGATTAGTAAGCTCAAGGTAACTTATTTTTTTCACTACCTTCTCCTTTATGCAGAGAGGCTTACTTGTGAAGAGCTACTGTATGTACAATGCAATGTAATGTAAATGCATGAACCTGACCTTAACAGACCTTGACTAGTTTGATGATTCAATCAAACATCAAACATGATCCACTTTAATCCTCATGTCTTTTAATGGAAGTATTATTCTAATAAGGTCGACCATTAATTGATCTTATCACAACAATTACACCCTTAAGGCAAATGAAACTATCACATTTACAATTGAGCATTTTAAATTGATACACACATGAGAACAAAGATTTCTTGTTCTCAGAGTGGCACAATTTACACTGTCAATCATAATTACCTTGAGGTGTTTACCCAGTGGGTGTGTGATAATATTCTACTATGTGTGTGCGCCACAGGAGAAAACCAGTATTTGCATGTGTGAACGCATCATCATAATATGTGAGTGTGTGTATATACTGTATATGCGTGTGTGTAAGTGTTTGGACCAGTATCTGCTGTCACCTAAACCTACATGTAACACTTTCTCTCCACTTTCTCACCATCTACTGAATATTATGACTATATCAAGGCCATCATGTCTGACTTTATTTGGATAATCACACACACACACTGCATACATCTTTACTTTTGGAAAGGACCTTAACGAGTTGATAAAAGAGCTGGCAGACACATGCATACACTTCCTTGTGTATCGATGTAAGCCCGTGTTTTGGAAACTCAAGCCTCCGGTCAAAGCCCCTTACAGCAAGCACCTGTGGAAGGGTGTATTAAACACACACACACACACACTAATGCTCACAGACACACACTCCAACGGTACTTAGGAATGTGAACGCCTGAAGGACTATGGACCTCGACACTAACTCTCACTCAGTCGCTCGCCTTCTCTCCCTCTCTACATATTTATGGCCCTTTTGTTGCTTCTCTTGTCAGATCTCGCTCCATATATTAAGCCAAATCATGACTGACCACTCAGCATGAATTACAGAGTGATACAGAATTACACATAATGTCCACTTTATTCTGTCCTTGTCAGCGTCTAATGGATGAGGTGTGATTGCAGGCTCTTCGTCTAACACGCTGGGATACACACAGACACATACAGGTTGTGATCTCATGCTCCTCAGGAGTGCTGCTGGATAAAGGAGCTGTTGTTGTAATTACTTTGGCTGTTGCAGTCTCTCCCACTCTGGCCAAATAGAGCAGCTTTGAGGGGAGGAGAGGAGAGCAGAAAAGAGACCAGAGAGTAGAGCAAACAAGCTTGTTGGTACATACATTTAGCAAAACCTGATCCCATATAAAAATCTGCAGACAAGATAACCATGATTTGAGATGTTATCTCTGATTTTGATCATGTTTCATTTCCATTATTTAGCACAGACCACGTGCTAATTGGATTTATGCAATCTGATATAAATCGTATTTCTGAGAAAAGTGGACTTTTACTCAAGTGCTGCTGAAATATTATCTTATCTCTCACACAGGGCTGGATTAACCCACAAGGAGGCTGTGGGCCCTCAACACACAGAGTCCCCCCCATTTAATTTGGCAATAATTTGATTAAATGCAAATGTATTTAAATATATGCACTATGTACATATAATATCAGCTGGTGTAGTATTTTAGTATATATTTTAGTATATTTTTGCATCTGACCTTCACCTCCCTTTTTTTAGTCAATACTCCCCCTCTATTCATAAGTGTGTTTCACTTCTTGTTACTTGTTTATTTTCGACCTTTACTGTGCAGAATGATATATGTACAAAGTTTGACAAAAGGAGGCTGTTTTCAAATTCATCTTTATTTTAAAATTTTCAGTTAGGGAGAATTAATAGATGTAATAATATTTTTAACAAGATATGTATGTATAATGAACAATTTGAGGGAAAACACACTCTTTTTTTTTAAATTTAAGACAGCATTTTCATATGTCTTAAAACATTACTAATGGGAATCTTTAGATTATGAGACAAGTGAAAAATGGTTCCTGGCTAGATTTGATGATGTGTTTATCCATCTTTAACTCAGACATTGACTCCAGCGATGGCAGTATCAGACTGAATTATGAAGCATAGCAAAATGTAAGATCTGGATGAGGGCCAGTCTACAAAAATAACAGAAAGATTATCAACCTAGCCAGTTGTGGCTTGAACGTCTCCCATAGTACTGTGCTGTGGAGAATTAGGATGCGGGGGAGATATGGTTCCTGTCATCACTTAAGAGAACAAGTTGGGGAGGAAAGATTCTTCCCACCACCACTAAAGACACATTGATCATTAACACACACACACACACACACACAAATATGAATATGTGCACACACAGCAATCTCTCTGTGGGAGAAAAAGCTGAAACAGAAGAAAAAACAGCTGCTTTTATTATGAGCATTTAGCAGAGTGTGCAGGGCAC
This sequence comes from Euthynnus affinis, assembly GCA_029490765.1. Lineage (NCBI taxonomy): Eukaryota > Metazoa > Chordata > Actinopteri > Scombriformes > Scombridae > Euthynnus > Euthynnus affinis. Next base: position 14,574,953 of record CM055852.1, on the reverse strand, counting down.
CATGGTGATGTGTGTGTGTGTGTGTGTGTATGTGTGTGAGTGAGTGTGTGTGTGTGTGTGAGAAACGGGATCTCCCTCACTTCTCGTGCAATAAAAGAATACCATGCAAGACTTGCAGTGAATAGAAAGCTCCTCGATAAATCCAAGTGTTTATAGTAAAATGCCATTGCTAATGGGCCAGAATGGGGAGAAAGGAAGAGAAGGGAGAATAAAGCTCTTAAAGCAGGGAAACTGATATTTTCATATCAGCAGACAAAACCAACGTGTAACAATGAAAAAAAAATGGGAGCTTAAAAAGAGTGGGCTTGGGTCAAAGTTTGGAGTGTGAGTTCAGCAAACATGTTTCAATTGCTATTGTTGGCTAAGGAGGGATCCCCTGATGCTAGCTTACTCTGACATGCCACAATCATGATCAAAGCAAAACATACACACAAACACACACATACTTATCATCCCTTGGGCCTTTGGGAGTGAAGCCTTGGCAGAGTCTGATGAACTACACTATTGTTACGGATGAATGCAAGTGTCCAGCACTTTCTCCTCCCTGCCCTTCCTTCTGTCTCAAATGTTGTGACAAATTCCTTTTTAAAAGGTAAGCAAGGTCATAAAATCTTCTTAGAAACACTTCGGAGAGCCGCGACCGCAACTTAACACTGAAACACACACACCTTCTGTGCACACCCAGCACGTGTGCAAGTTCAAAGATACATGCACACACTGTTCACACACAAGAGCAAAACTAAAGTTGTCTGTCAGTGGTGTGGAAGCAGTGTGGACAGGATTCTCTGCGTGTGTGTGTGTGTGTGTGTGTGTGTGTGTGTGTGTGTGTTAAAGCAACACAGGTGCAGTCAGGGACACTGAAGAAGAAAGAAACAGACCTCCTGCCCTTTGAACTTGATCTTGAAAAGAAAGCTGTCTTTCCTTTCTGTCAAACAAGCTTAACTGCTATGCCTTCGAGCTCTTGTCAGCACTAACTTGTCTGGCGAAAAACCTTAAGCCATTCATTTATTCACAGATGGTTTTCACTCCAATTCAAAAGTTTTCACTACACACTTGTCAGAAATATCTTCAATGACATTTATATATCATCATCAGTCATTTATACTGAAGCCCTTCTTTTTTGTATTTTGTTTTCATATCTGTTTTATTTTAATCTGTTTCATTTCTACTCCAAGAGAGAACTGCAAACTTGTTGTGACAGTCCAGGTGAAGTTTGTAAATTTCTTATCAACACGTGCAAAAATGTGTTTTTGTCTGGCAAGCAGCATCAGGGAGTATTTGTCCAATTTACATTGTATCCCTCAGTGTGTCAGGTGGACTCAAGGCTTGTGTGTGTGTGTGTGTGTGTGTGTGTGTTCAGACTTCCAGAAATACAGCACAGGTTCAAGGTTAGGACATGTTTTTTGAGTCTCTGTTCTGTCCCTGTATCCTTGTGGAATACTTCTCAGTTGAGTTAATGATGAGGTCTACAGAACAGAATATTGGACCTGAAAGACCAACAAGACGGGGGGACAGTGGCACAGAAAGTTATAAATTGGAGAATAGAACAGAGTTGTGTGAGAGAAAATAAAACAGCTCCAAGCAAGGTTTAATCCAATTTAGAATATAAAAAATAAAGCTTTAAAGGGGACATATGGTTTTTGTGATTTTCTGTTTTTTTTCATATACTTTTATGATGTCAGATGTTGAACATGGTCAAAGGTTCAAAGCTCGTGGTGAATGTATGTAAGTCAAAGGCCCAGACTTCAGCATGCTGTGAATGCTTCATTTACAATTTGACCTCTACTTGTTGCTTGTTCACACATGCCCACAAATGACTGCCGTTACGTAGCCTATGTTGCTATGTCCACTCTCATATTTCAGATTGGATTTGGGCTCAAACATGTGTTTGTATGTATTTGATGTATTTAAGAAGTTTATATTTCAAGTAATGAGGAAAAAGAAGTCCAAAAAGAAATCCAACTACCCACTGTTTGCCCAAGTAGTCTCTGATGAAAGGCAGCTTCTGGGAGCTAGCCAATCAGAACCGAATGGGCTCATTGGGGGGCGAGCTTTAAAGAGACAGGAGCTAAAACGGCCTGTTTTAGACAGGGTGAACTGAGGGGCTGCATTATGGGCCCGTGTAAGATAAATAAGGAGTTTTTTGAACTATAAATCATGCAAAGATATACCAGTAAAGCTCCAGAATATAAACATAGACCTGGAAATGTGAATGATATGTCACCTTTAATAGCGCTCATGAAAGACAAGAAAGACTGAGAGATGATGAATGGCTTTGCTAAAGTTTAAGATACTCTCTGTTTCACACAGCAGAGATGAGAGTATCCCTCACTGGAGGTGTAGACCAGGACAAGGAGGGAGAGGAGGGCGGCTTGAGAGGCCGTAAGTGGGGCCTGAGTAGTTCCTTTATCAGCCCACTGATAGGAGACGTCTCTCTGTGTGTCAGAGCTGCTCAATGCTCTCCTTGTATCCGCTTATCACAGCTAATTAAAACATTTGGATTCCTCCGGCCTGCTCTGGAGGAGTGTGTGTCTGTCTGAGGATGTGTGTGGGAGACATGAGAGCGGAGAGGAGTCAGAGGAAGGAAATGTAGCAGCTTGGAGGATCTTCTGTCCATCTATGGCCAGATGAGCTCAGAAACTACTCACCTCTAACAACTGATAGACAAGCTGCTTCTACACAGACACAATACACTTTATACAACCTTTGTATGTTAGCGGTTTCGTTTTTTAAAACAATTCCATATTCATATTTGGAAAATAAGGTACTTTTTTGTCTTACTCTCTATTCCCTTTCCTTAATCTGCCCCCAAATACACTCACACTGTCAGCCCCGCACATCCTGTATCTACTCCCAATAGACACACACACACACACACACACACACACACACACACACACACACACACACAAACACACACACAAACACACACACACAGACTAGACCTGTGCTTCTTCCTAAAGCTGAGCCTGTTCTTTGTAGGTTCTGGGTGGGCTCATCTCTCTGTCTTGTCTAATCCTTTCCATGACCCCTGCTCCTGCTCTGACTAACACAGAGCTGAGATCGCTGTGTTTCTTTACATGCACATCACTATGACCACTGGGCCACAAGATGGGTGGGTCCGCTGGGTGTTACACTCAGTTGGAATGACTCCTGAAACAATGTAACAGGAACATTTCTGATGGTTTTTTCGTCAAGAGTTTTCATAAAATGATTTCATTTTGGTTACCGGTAATCGTAAATATGTATGCCTGGTCAAACAACTGCTTCAGTAATCTATCAGCATGCCAAACAGAACAATGTGGAATGATTGTACAGAATCGGTTCAAATTGTGCGCAAAGGTGTGATGTCTAATTCCTTTTGAAACCAGGGGTGATTATAAGTGCTGATGTGGTTGGCCTGTGATGGATGTGTCTTCCCCAGGGGGAGTTGATGTCTTATTGCTTTACTGTAAATGTTTACATTCCTACATGCACTGATGCTATCTGCTAATAGTTTCTGGAACAAGCCTGAAGAGTCCTCTGGGTGGGATTATTTGCTGTGTGTGTGTGTGTGCATGTGCATCTGCTTGTGTGTGTGTGTGTGTGTGTTGAAAGAGAGACCAGGTCAAAGGGAAGCAGATCTGTCTTTAAACAGAGGTATTAACCATGACCCCTCTCCTTCCTGAAGCCTGCCCTGTGCCTTCTGAGGGCTAACACATTAATACACACTGCTGCTCTATACAGCTACTTTTTTCCCCCTAAAGCAAAACAATGGTTGTTTCTCACAGAACAATCAACAGTAAAAATAGGGTGTGAATAATCATGAGAGAATAGTCTCACTCAGTGTCTGTGTCGTGTGAGCTCTAAATCTCTTCATATCACCCGGCAGTGTCTCGGTGCCAGCAGCCGTTATGTGAAGGTGATATTGTTTAAATCAACAAGGTCCTTAAGAAAAAATGACTCCAGTTACAATAGGCGCATCGGAAATGCATGTGTAATTGCAGCTCAGGGGCCATGTGAGAATTCTCCGTCAATAGATCTGTATCTTTAAAAGTGCAGCCGAGCGTGGATTAGGTGAGAAGCCTACTGTCATTCCTGTGTTGTGCACTGTAGCTCAGCCCCACCCTCAGTGCATTCCTCTCAGCTGAGAAAGCTGCAGCGACATAAAAGACAACAGGAAATTATCTGTTTCCACTGGTATTAATAAGTTCTATTTAAATCCACTCTTTAATGCTTTAAGTTGTGGAAGCTGGTGCGGTTGATTGTTCAAAGAGGCAGAGGAACATGTGTTTCTGCACTGCTGTGTGACTCATTTAACTGTCTCTCTCCCTCTCTCAGCTTTATGAGCCTATTCACAGGGAGACACACAAATAAAGCACAACTCTGAATGTTTACATACTTGAGTATTACATTTATAGATACAGTAATGCTTCATGGCTCAGTGCCCTACAGGCTGGAGCACATGCCAGAGAAGCAGTTGACGTGGCTGCGACCTGAGAATGATTAAGTGATATTTTAGCAATGGAGTGAGAATAAGGGTTTCAAGACTAAGGCTTTGTCTGAAATCATTCAGATAGAGTATTCACCACTCCCTATATAACAGACACTCAATAGTTTAACCTATGGTGAGCAGTAAACTGAGCATAAATTTCACAGTCAGAATTCAGACACCTGGTTACAATGGTGAACAGTAAATATAGTGCACACTATGGAGGGATTTCAGACACATTTTAGGAGTCTACAGCCATACTTGAAGCTCTGTAAAGCTATACTTGGCATGGCACTCCAAGCTAAAAGCTAATGTCAACGTCAACAACTCGCTCCCAGTGACAAGGATAACATGCTGATATTAAGCACATCTAATGTTTAGCATGTTCACCATGTTAACATAGTATGTTACAGTTCTAACATTGCTTATTACCAAATAACTCAAAGGTGATCTGTGTCTGATGGGAAGGTAGTTATATAATGTAGCAGGAGATATGCAGATATTTGGTCATAAACAAAAGTATTTTGACCTGATGATGATGATGATGATGCAAGATGAAGTGGTATCACAAACTCATCCAAAGGAGGACATTATTTGACTGTCGGGATTTTTTTCCCCCAAAAGTTTTAGAGAGACAGTTTATGAAATTCCAAACATGTCAAACTCATGGTGGCACCAAAGTCATGTGATTCCTCCTCTGGGGACCATAAATGTATATACAATATTTCATAACAGTCCATCCAATGGTTGCTGAGATATTTCAGTCCAGACCACAGTGGTGGACCAACAGACAGTCTGACATTACCATTGCAACAACTAAACCGGTAACATGGCTAAAAGATCTTGAACTTACTGTAGAATTGCTTCACAGTTTGTGCAAAGAGGGATGTTTACATGACTGACTCATTTCTGGTTTTACCTCCCAATAAAATAATTGTTTAAACAATCTGGTTAAAATGCTGGTTAGCTTTCTAACTTGTCTGATTGTCTTTCTCACTCATGCGTGTTTCCCATTTAGACTGTTGGCAAGATGTTGTGGAATTTCCAGATCTCAGCAATGACTTGGTGAGTACAATGTCATCACCACTGGTAAAAAAAAAAAACGGTGGCCAGAACTACAAAAATAATACCCAAGTTTTAATAAACCTAAAGTGAAGACAAAGAAAGCTCCTCTAATGTTAAACCTCACTTAAGGATGAGCCTTATAGTCATCATAAAATAATTCTGTGTTGTGTCACCTTTTCAGTGTCTCCAACTTCTCAATGGAAATTTACATCAATATGACGTCACAGACTGGGTGCAGGAAAAGAAAATCTTATCTAGTCACGGTAGACAGGAATGACTAAAGCAACTATTCACCAGCACAATGTGAATAATCAGAGCACACAGAACGTAGCATACCTCATAGCCACAATGCAACGCCATGACCTTTTCTGTTGCATAGTCTAAATCTTGAATAGAAAATACAAATACACCCTGTGCAAATGAATTTAATTAGACTTTATGTTAATTAGACTTAACAGTCGGAGAGTCAAAAAGAAATGTTATTTCTCCCTCACAGAATCCTGCTGTGTGTACAATGCCAACCACTTACGATAACTTGAAGTGGTGTTTTGATACAAGAGATAAATGAGGTTTGGGCTGGTGCCAGAGTACGGCACAAGGTGACTCTTTGTGCCAAAGCTGCTTGTTGTAGGAAAAGGGGAACTGAAGTACCTATTTTATATTACATTTCTTTGATGTTGCAACCTCTTCAGTGTTGTAATATTGCAATAATATTTGCTAGACAGAACACTACCTTGCTTTAGGCAAATACATGCCAACGTTGTGTAAATAAGCACACAGTTTATCTTGTGAAGTCACTGGACATGTTGGACAAATATATATGTTGTATTTCTAGTCACAAAAAACAGATATTATCTGCTCATTACAGTAGAACTCCCCAGCAGCCTGCAGGCCCAAACCTTAAAGCTTTGGAAGTTAACATCAACTTGCTGGTATAAGCACAATCAGTTAAGAACAAAATCAAACCATTAGTCATCTAATTTAGGAATCATGTTTTTACTTTCCTATCAAGTATAGCTATTGTGCATATTCCTTTGGGATGAGGGTGTAGTCTTTTCACTAAGGTATGATTAATGTGTGCTGTCTTGTGCAGCCCGGCTGGATGGTGCAACATCTCCACGGTCTATTGACCCTCTCTGACTCATGCAGCACACAGTAGAGCAGAGTAGGCCTATGGAGGACTCTTTTACACACATACAAAACACACACAAAAAACATTCACCTACTGAATATCATTTGGCTGAGTCAGTACAATTTGACATATCTGTGTTATGCTAAAGTAAACTTCGTTGTTACCGTAAACTTTTTTTTAGTTGTCTGCATGTCTTTGTATGGATAGGAAACTAGATTCGGTGTTACAGTACACATCCCTTTCTACACACACATTTTAAAAACATGATACAGTTTTATATTCATGCTGTCTGTACCAAAGTCAGAAGCAGCCTGCCTCTTAATATGTTGCTTTAGTGTAAAAAAAAAACAAAACAAAACAAAACAAAAAAACATCCCGGACATAAGGTCCATAAACTCCATGTAAAGAATGTGTTCCTGCAGGTGTTATGCTGAGTTTCATGATCAATAAAAATGTCCCATAAGTAAAATAAATACCTACTAAAAATGTCAGAGTGCGGTCATGTCTTGCATGCTGAAATAAGCCACTTTCTCTCGTTGGGTTTGTATAAATTGGGGATTCCTTTCTGCTCGGTCTGGTCGCTTAAATGGACGGTAACTGGTGGTCATTAAGAAGGGGGGGGGGCTACATATAGATCATCCTCTAGACTCTGCAGACACCCAGTCCTGATCCCAGGAGCTAGCACTGCGATCTGAAGTGGCCTGAATTAATATCGATTATAGGATATATTTTAATTAGATTTCTAAATATACAGCTGCATCATTTAAGATCCACTGTTATTTTTAAAAAACATAAATACATAAGTTGGTCAGTTGTATTGTTTTTTATTGTTAAATTGTTTGTAACTGTAGAAAATTATTTAGACAAGCCACTAAATGCTGCATTTAAACTATATTTGATCCCCCCTCCCCCTCCGAGGAAAAAATATTAAAGAGAAAATCTGAACAAGTGATGTTCACAAAGGTAATTTAGACATTAAATTAATCTGTTGTTGTTTTGGAAACAATTTTTAAAAACTAAGTAAAATATATATTAACACAGGCCTTGCATAACAGATTTTTATTCATTATTTCTCTTAACTTCCTTATTTATAACAACTTCCAAAATCTTTAAATTCATCAAATCATTTGCATTTTATGAACCTTAAACTGCAGGTCAATTTCTCATATTGTTTGACTTAAAAAAAAAAAAAAGTTGAACCGTCTTGTAAGACAAGCAAGAGCCATAAAGAAATTATATTTTCGAAAAACAACAACAATCTCAATCAATTGTCGAGTATTCCGTACAGAAACGTCCTTTGAAGTGTACCATCAGAGAGCTGCTAACTTAGAAATCAGTCACACACTTTGTATTTTTGGTGACTCTCTTTGAAGTCATTTCCTTTCCAGAGTTAGAATAAGTTCAGAGAGCGCTTCAGAGCATTCCTCCACGGGACATGCTGCTCATGCTCCAGGGCTGGCAGCAGCAGTGCAGGTAGGGGTAGCACTGGTAGGCCTGGTACAGCGGTACAGTCATGGGGATGTGTACTCCATTCGCCTGCTGGTACTGCTTTTGATCGTCCCTCACTAGCACCTTGACTGCTACCTTCTTTGGTGAGCTGCAAGCCGCCAACTCTGCAGCCATCTGGCGCCGTTTGGTTTTATATCTCCGGTTCTGAAACCAGATTTTCACCTGGGTCTCTGTGAGCTTCAGGGTCCCTGCCAGATCGGCCCGTTCAGGACCTGAAAGGTACCGCTGCGTGTTGAAACGGCGCTCCAGCTCGTAGACCTGAGCGTGAGAGAAGGCCGCTCTGGAGCGCTTCTTGGTGCCGGACCTAGACTGTCGCTCTTCTGAGGAGCAGCTGACCATCTCCCTGCTGTGATATCCCTCCTCATCCACCCCTTTATCCCGCTGCGAACAATGTGATTGCTGGTCTGCACCATCTAGGAAAGACAACACGAATTTGATCATGTTGACAAAGTGTTTCACTCTCAAGAAGGTCAAAAAGTCACTACAGGAAGGTGCTTATGTTAGCCACTATGAGGCTTTTCTTCACCTTGTCACACAGTTAAGACAGTTGGGAGATATAAAGAAATTAGTTCGTGTGAACATTTTTACAAGCAAAACCTTCATCAGTAAACACTCACAGTATATTTAGAGTCACACTCCACAACCACATTAACCTGATACCATTCACTTAGTTATTGAGCTATTAAAGGCGTTTTTTAATGGTATATTGGCTCTTAACGTATCTGGAAGGCCTAAAGAAACACTCTCGAAATACTCTCACCATATTGGAAAACCCCTGGACAGTGGTGACGATTTTAAATAATTCATCATATTTTCTGCTGTCAGTTAAAATCACGTTTTATCTCAAGAAAATGGTAAAACCAAGAGAAGACACAGATTTGTCATGTTACCAATGTAAAATTTCAATTTCAATTTATCATATTTTTTATCTTGAGAAGATAAAAAAAAAAGTTTGCCACTTGGTAGAATTTTTTTTTTTTTTTAAATCAATAAAATACGCAAACTTGTCTGTCTCGCTGAGTAGTAAACACATCGAGTTTTTATTTCCTTACTGTTAAATAGAAAAAAACATTGCCGACCTTCTCTGTGCACAGTCTCCTCTCCTGTGGACTCTTCGCTGTAGGTATCACATTTGAAATTCCCAACAGACACACTGAGTTCAGGAAAAGGTGTCTGCGGGTGGATGCGGTTCTCATCCACGTCTTGGTGAGATAAATCAGGGATTCTCGTACCTCCATGCCCGGTATAGATGTTGCGCGTTGGGGCGCAGAGCTCCTCCGTATTCCGGGTGCCACCGGGTTTCCCCCGGTCACCGCGTCCTGTGGTGAGGATGTCTTTGATGGAGAAGGACGAAAAGCTTAATGTCATGATTAAAATAAGAGCACGGATGTTTCCTCACTCCCACATGTGGTTTATATGCAGGCATCAAGAGATCGGCCACCTGAAAGCAAAAGCCCCTACTGATTCTCTCTTAAACGCTTCCCTTAATTGCTCTAATTTAATTGTGGTGAAGTAAGTCCGGTCTGCTAATGAACAGCTTATAGCAGGAGCTGTCAAGTCTATTACAATATTCTCAGCAGCAGCAAGACTTCTAGTTAACCATTGATTGGCTGTTTCTATGTCTGGTACCTCCTTCGTACCGCCCAGCTCCTGTCGGTCTCTGTGCTCTGCGCTTTAATTGAGGACGAAGAAGACTGGTTTTGCAGTTGAAGTTCTAAGATAGGGAGGTGATTTTTTTATCAGCTTGTGAGCGTAAAAACCGTTAATAGCGTTTGACAGAGCCTGATCGAGTATATGCGCACGAGGAGAGGACTGTAAATACAGGAGACCGTATTGGGGAAATTTAAATGTAACATTGATATTAAACAATAGTTAGAGACTTAGAGTGGCTGTTATCAACTATTCCAGCAAAATGTAGCTCATATGTAATATTTTACATGAATTATATGTGAATTGCAGTAAGAAAACCTGATGCGCAAAGTTCCCTACGCGTGCGTAAAACGCAGCTAAATGCAAGCTTTCACTTGTGAATTGTGGTTTTAAATCCTTCCACATGGCTGCAGAACAAGAACCTTTCCAAGACTTATGATTCATTTTTATAAAACTTTGTTTTTAACTTCCACTTCAGTTAATCTTACTTCGAACTATTATTTAATCTTTGCAAAAATCAACCCTTTTATTCTTCATAACTGGGTATTTCAGCATTTTATCCACAAAATTGGTAATTTTTAGCTGTCACATTGTGAAGTGTTAAATGGGGTAGCATCACAGTTTTTGATTCGTGATGCCAATAATCCAAAATACTTGTTTACAAGATTCATGACAGAAAAGCCACCGAGCTGAGATTGACAGTGGATGTTTTATCTGTGTGAAAGTTGCTGCTGTAACAGGTGAGTAGCGCCGCCGTGTGGTGATGGGAAGTTATTTCCAAACTTGCAGGGGGTGCCTTAAAAGAAAAGATGCATGCCCCCCACACCATACCCCCAACCCCTCACCTCTCTCTCTCTCTCTGTCTCTCTCTCTCTGTCTCTCTCTCTCTCTCTCTCTCGCTCACACGCATTACACAATCAGTAGGCCTATTGAGGAGACGTGATGACAGATGCAGCGATCTGCCTCCTCTCTGTTATTTTTGTTTTCTTCTGACTAAACAGAGAAATCTCTCTCTTTGCCACACTGCGCAATCCAGCTCACCGGTGTCAAAACATGTCTGGATGAGAAACATTGAAGCAAACTTACATGTGTTCAAACCACGAAATGTCATCAAGATAATATTTTTTTTAAAAACTTTTTAGTTCAGCAAAAGCATGGTTTGTTTTTCTTGCTAACATAAAATGGTATTGATTATCATTTCTGAGTGCAGCGTATTCTTTACTCTCACACTCTCTCATAGCTATAAGCACCTTTATGCTTTATAATCCGCGTCCTCCTTTTCCTCCTTCTTTTCCTTTGCTAACTATTTTCCTCTGGATTAGTGGACTATATCCAAAGTGTATGCACATTAGTTCTAACAACTAGAAACGCTGCAATTACTGAAAAATAATTTCTGTGTGTAGAAAATAACTTGTCTGTATTTCTTCTCTACATACTGGTTTGGATCATGCGGAAAAACGGACACACGCTAGAATATATATGTTTATAAAATATGTTTTAATCTTGTGATGCGTCAAATGGTTCCCACAGTAAGCTCGATATTTCATTTATGTAGAGCAAAACTACAAGTTTATCTTAGAGCTTTTATTTATTTTATTTTATTTTATTTTTTTTTTAGTGTACAACATACACACCACTATTCCAAGCTGATTTTAAATTCTTCCAGAATGCTGTAGTCCTGACAAACTCACCTAATGGGTGAGCCTTAATTTACTCCTGCTTCTCCACGCACTTTTCCTTCTCTATATTTGGGCCCTGGTTCTTTTGTGAGCTGCTTAGTGGTTGCCATTGGAGACTTTGTTTTGGGAAACTCCACGCCTCGCTCTGCGATGAGCCGAGCTGCTATCTTTGGAAGCAGGAGATAGCGATCGCAGCGCCTGTCAGGGCAGCCGTGGCCAGGCCGCGTCCTCAGGCATCGCCGCCCTGTCGCCAGCTCTATTTACACTAGTGACTCTGCAGCACTTAGGGCTGACACCAGGTATGTCCTACCGGCAGTGCAGTAGCCAGGGGAAGTGGCCAGTGAGGCTATCAGAGGAGACAAACACTCTGTTTACGTTGTCATTCATCTCCTTTACATCTTAGTGTCTGCGTATTCGACCATGCCTAGGAGGTGAAGGTGTTTGTTTAACACTATTACTAATTAATGATGTGTATGTGAATGAAAAAAAGAGTAATTATTCTAGATTTATTTGTAATTCTTGCCAGGCACATGATAATAAGTATTAGTATTATATAAGTAGCTTATCTTTTTTTTTTTTTAAACTGGAAAACGATATATTTCAACATCAGACATTAACAAAGATAAAATAAATCCAACAATATTTATTATCCAAAGCTTTGTGAGTTTATGTGCTCTGTGGGCCCTGAGGATGCGTCTGTCTGGTTAATGTCCATCTCTGAATCCTGACCGGACATTAGCTCGCCTCTACATTCTCACTGTTTCTGGTTCTCGTCTCAGACCAAAGTCTGCGACAAGCTTTCTCACAGGAAAAGAAAACGCTTGCCTGGCTTTTAAAACGACTTAAAGCTACGTATGCGTGAGAAATAAACCCATGGCAACATTTATTTATTTGAGTTTCCAATCCATATTCATATAATCTAAATGTTTAAACGTAATAACGCGCCGGCTCTAAATAGCATCGGGAACGTCGCATTGGCATAAAGAAATGCATCATCATATATTTATATTCAATGTTTTTTTTCCTCTATTTGTTTTATTTATATATATTTTATATATCTTAATAATCCTGTTATGAATAAAAGTGAAAAAATCTGACACACACACACACACACACACACACACACACACACATACCAAAGCACAACATACAAAAAAATTGTGCCATTATGTTTGTTGTATAATGTTAATTATCATCGTCATTTCATTGTATTATGCGCGTAAAAAATCAGTCCTGTTAACAAGCGTCCGTTTAATCAGGTAATATACCACTCCATGTCACGCACTTTGTTTCATAGAAAAGGCTACTGGCCAAACACAAGTCAAACTGCATATTAAAAATGAAAAACAACATAATACTTTATAAAACTGCATGAGGAAAGCAATTGAATGGGTGTACTTGTATCAAGAATGACTGTAATTCTGTAGGCTATTGATAAAAGCATGTATGTTTTTTTATGGAAATGTCTTTTTGATCCTCAGTATGCCAAATTACACAGTCTTATCGGCAACATTCAGTCCAACAATCAAATATTCAACAGCAGTTTTAATACGTTTTATAAACATTGAGGCTCAGAGAAGGAAAAAATCTATATATGCTTTGTATCTCAGTCATCTTTAGCGGGTTAGAGTTTCCTTGAAGGCCCACCTGGAAGACATGTATTTGTTTTTTTGTATTGTTTGTATTGTTTTAAAATGTGCTTTCATTGTATTAGTTGAATTGAGTCTATTCAGCTATTCCAGGAAGGTCTCCTCTAGTTGTCAGTTGTGCGTAAAAACTGCGCTACCATGCCCGGATGCCCTGCAGAGCTCCTTGGCAGGGTGTGACCACTGGTCCTTGGGGAGACTGGCTTTGCGTCTGTGCTCCAAGATTCCCCAAATTCATGTTCATCAACGCATTTGCAGTGGTGTTACTGGGCGGCAGAGCAGGTAGACTAGAATAAGTACAAGAGTAAGTATTAGTGTACACTGAGTTGTTGTAGCTGTATGCTGGATAGCCATTGTAGCTGTACGGGTTTGGAGCTCCGACTGTGTAAGACGTGTTATAGTTTTGGGATCCAGTCAGACAAGGCCTCCCGTCCCGTACCAGCACCGGCACAGCCACCCTCCTGGGCGGCGGAGGTGGATGGTGGTGATGATGGTGATGGCCTGCCATCTCCAGAGTCTTGTCCTGCCGCTGCCTCTTGCATTTGTACCTCCTGTTCTGGAACCAGATCTTGACCTGGGTGGAGGTGAGTTTCAGCGAGCTGGCCAGGTGCTCTCTCTCCGGGGCAGACAGGTAGCGCTGCTGCTTGAACCGCCGCTCCAGCTCGAACACCTGAGCCTGGGAGAAAAGGACGCGAGGTTTCCTCCTGGTCCTCTGCTGTTTATTTGCGGGCTTCTCCGAGTCTGTCTCCTCACACTCAGCCCGCAACGCACCGCAACTCTCTGCATGGAGACCAAAGAGAAACATTTATAACTGCTAATTATATATGATCCATTTTGGCAACATTTATCGCACAATCTACGATTTCCTTATCTACATCAGGTTATTTATTTCAGTTTTTGTTGTCTTAAAAGTTTGAGGGGAACATTTTTTTCTTTGGCAAATAATTTTGTGGCAGTTTTTTAAAAACTAAAAAATGCCCTGCATATGATTTAGATGTTTTTTTTTCATAGTATTGACCTTTAATAATTTAATTATTCTTTAAACATTATCAGAAAAAGTGAAAGTGCACTGCATAAGAAATTAACATACCAGCTTTTCAAAATAATAACTGAATATGTGAATAAATACATCCAGAAGTCTTTAAGTGCTTACAAAATATATTTAATTGAAAAGTGAATTCCGAGGAAATTTTGAATGAAATAGTTGTCAATAAGTGTAAGAAGGCTACATGCGTCACACAGATTTCTGTGACGATTAAATGCGCATTCATTTCAGGCTAAATAAGCGAAATTGCAAGACAAGTACTAAAAATACGTTTAGTTTTAGTAGTTTAGTTTATAATTTGGTTCAGTGATTTAGCGGATTTTTAAAGGTAGATTAATCAGTAGGCTACAGGTGTAAACAAGACTTAAATGCCTGCAAGCTTTATGAACAGTAATATAAATAGTTGGCGGTAAATGAACAGCCTGGAATGACACTTTGGTGCAAATCCATCAAATGTGCAAGGTGTGGCAATCCATATGTATGTGTGTATATGTATATATATTTAAATCTAAATTTTATTAGTAGTATCATTCCAGAGCAAAAATGAAGCAAAATCGTATGCACGTATTTATTTTATCCATAGAAAACAAAACAAATAAAACTCAGCACTGAGGAATTGAGGACTATATTCTTATTTTATACAGTATGTGCAGATAATGATCATTTTATCATAATTCACGCATGAATCAACAAATGATATCTCGTCTCTTCTCATGTTTCTTTTTCTCCAGAAATGTCTATCAGAGTTTGTTTGGATATTTTGCTGTAAATGTCCAGGAAAATATCAGATTTTTCAGAGTTTAATGCGAGTTTACTATAATCTGGATCTTAGCGATATTTTAAACTGCTACCAATAATAAATACAGCTTCCATCATCATCACCATCCTCACTGACTTCTGAACGAACACCTTTCTCATTAGACTGTGTACTCACTGCTGTCCTCCTGTTCGGTCTCCAGTCGGAGGTCTGCCGAGTGGTTCTGCGCTGGGTTGCTAAACATCTCCACCGGCAGACCAGACTCCGCCAGTCGGTCCTGTACAGTCAGCGCGTTGAGGTACGACATCCTCTCCTCGCTCTCCGAGAGGACGGAGCTGATGGGACTCGGACTATCCCTGCCGGCCAACATGCAGGAGGGCGGTGAATGGGAGCGGAACGGTTTGTTTGGGAAAGGTCCCGGTTGTGAAAGCGCACCAGAGAGACCGAAGCAGGAGATAAACTGGAGCTGGTGTTGCTGAGATTGCTGCTGCAGCTCTAACTTCAGAATGTCCTTCACAGAAAAAGGCGTGGTGGAAGAACTTATTACCGGACTGGGAAGCATTATTACCACCAACAGAGAGGTGACAATCAGCAAATAGTCAACAGGCCCAAAATTGGACCAGTTTGTCTCCGCTGCGCGCGTAAACGAAATAAATACCCCGTGCGTAAGCGTGAAGAACGGTCGCGCACTGCTTGTTTTTCATGCAGATCGAGAGGGACTGGCTTTCTTTCAGCTGTGACATCCCTCTCCTTTGGCTGTGTTTACGGCTGGAGGGCAGAGAGAGAGAAAGAGGTAGAGAAAGAGAGAGGGAGAGAGAGAGAGAGAGAGAGAGAGAGAGAGAGAGAGGTCGATCCTGTTTGGTTGGCTGAATTCAGTTATCTAGAGAAAGAGCTGGGTCAGCCAAGATGCTGTCCTCTCCCTCTCAGTGACGTCCTGAAGCGGGGGAGGGATTGACAGAGCCAGCCTCTCTCTCTCTCTCTCTCTCTCTCTCTCTCTCTCTCTCTCTCTCTCTCTCTCTCTCTCTGCATGTGTGTGTCAGGAAGACTTATAGACCTAATATATGAAATAATATATATATAACACCATCGACTCTCCTCAGACCGTTAAAGGTGATAAAGATGAGAAAGATTTGATCACATAAAATTTTGTTTTCCCAAAAAAAACAACACCACCAAAAATGAAAATAGCACACGTACCTTTTAATTTATATAATAAGAAAGTGTAGCCTACATAGCATAAACCTTAATATGGTGGGGCATCTAAGTAATTGGTTGAGTTTATCTAAACTTGAAAACCACTCATTATCTGTTGGATGGTCCCACGGCATCACAGCTCTTCCCATCATCACTATGGTGGTTTTCAGATTAGGCATATCTTCGTTTCCTGTCTCGGCAATCCATGGATAAGATAATATGCCGCGACTGTGGGAAATGAGATAAAATTGGCAACCCTAAGAGCCATGAAGTATATATTTTAGGGCCACGTCGTGTATTCATGTCTCCTTATTTTGAGAAAGTTGTTTAAATTATTATTATTATTTCAAAAAAATGTAGTCATGATACTTTCCCTTGACATCAGGCCAGTATCTCCGGGAAAAAAATAGCCCTGGGTAAAATATTAAGACAACTTGCTCAATTGAAAATATCTGTATCATATCTGAATCATGTACGGTAATTAATAGGATACAGAAAAAGTCCTTTGAGTCATTTGAGAGATTGAATGTCGGCACAAAATAGTTTAATTCGATAAACTGCTGCAATAATAGTAATAATAACAATAATTATAATAATGTCAGCTGCTTCAAAAAGATACGTTACGTTTAGTTTAGACAGAAAATGTCCTTAACTTTTGGCTCAAGTACGACTTGTTTGCATATGCACAGTATTCCCAACAGGTTTGGTCGTATTTAAGAGATAATTAACACAAGAAAAATGTCTTAAATTTCTGCTTAATTTTACCTGAGTGTCATAGGGCAAATATCCTGAAACGGGACACCTCTCTGCCGGTCGCCTGTCTGTGGCCAAGTGCAGGCGCCAGGCTCCGAAGGCCCATTACTTGCTAAACTGTGTGGAAAGAAAAGGAGTCACACCGACATAATCTCATCCGCTCACCATCAACAAGGCGCTGTTTAGATTAGGGCAGCGTCTTCCCCTCTTCTAAAGACACATGTCTTTAAAACGATTTAAGTGGAGTGGAAAAGCACGGAAAGGAATTACATCTGCGGAGAAAACAGTCATGAGTGTATACAAGGATTTAACATTTCCAAATGTGCTCCCGCAAAAATAAAAGAAGATTTTGGAGTATGCGATACTAAAAATATCTTTCATTACAGGTTTCCTTAGAATTTACTTCTATGAACAACCACTGGTTATTTTTGATTGGAATTTATTGAAGGACTTTACTGGAATGTATTGACTCATAAATGCCCCCCACAAGCAGTGAATTGAGCCAATGTATTTCCCAAATATTTACACAATCTTGTTTATTGAGTGCAATTATTCAAAGAGACACCAAAACAATGTAAGTTACATGATGCCAAAACAAAACAAAAGAAAAAAAAAAAAGAAAAAAGAGAACGACGAAATTCGAGACGAGATTCTTATGCGTTTAACTGCACATTGTTATTACAGTCTTTACAGGCCAATAGTTGCCGTATTCATGACAATTCAAAACCTCAAGGGCCAGAGACACAGGTTACGCATTAACGGCCTAATTAGTCAGAACCTCATAGGCTAACACGCGCGCGCGCTCACGTAGCTGGCTCGACTCCCTTAACTGACCATCACCATCAGTGGTCTTCGCGTGCCACCGCCAACCCAAAAAGTGGCCAAGCAGAGACGCGTGTTTACGGAGCGGAAGAGTCTGTTTCCTGCCTGTAACAAAACCCAGACTCCCCGAGAGTGTCAAGGAGCTGCTCGGTGATGAATGCGACTCTCCAATACATCATCTTCGTTTCAGAATCATCGCGATAAGCTGGGTAAGGTCAGACCTACAGAGAGGTCAGCACGGATAGACTGCACAACATAGAATAAGATAAATACAAGAGGTTTCATTTGTTGGATATTGATATTAT
This sequence comes from Euthynnus affinis, assembly GCA_029490765.1. NCBI lineage: Eukaryota > Metazoa > Chordata > Actinopteri > Scombriformes > Scombridae > Euthynnus > Euthynnus affinis. The sequence goes on along the minus strand of CM055852.1, from coordinate 14,556,925 downwards.
CACGTTTCAATCATCTTCTTAATTCACTCTCTGGTGAGTTCTTTAAAACTGGTGGCTTGCCAGGCGGAGCTGAACAAGTTTCTTCTTGTTTCCCCTTCTTCTGCTCCATATCTCTGGCAGGAAAACCTGTTGAAGCAGTGTCTTCTGCAGTGCAGAGTGGCAGGTGTATATTCATATCAGTGGTTTGCAAACCCAGAAAAACCAATCCACTTTGGGGGATGTAGGCTTGAATGTTCTCTAAAGACAGCAGATCCCAGAACACAGAATGGAAGTTTGATGACTTGGTAATGACTGTAATTATCTTTCCCCTGTGGTCTGCATGTAAACCTGAGAGGCGAGTGGTATCTGATGGTTTTACCGCAGTGGTAAACTCTGCGTAAAGAAAGCATCAACACCTCGTCGTGTCTGTGAGTGCACTGTATAGGCCTCATGTATGTGTGTGTATTGAAAGAAAGCATGTCTGTTATTATGACTTGACAGAGCTTTGTAGAGAATCACTTAACATCTTTCTACAAAGGAGCTGGTTGTTTACAGGTGTTACTATAACAGCGTATGATGTGCGATGAGGAACCAAAGTATGACTGTCCATTTGTCTTAGCCAATAACAACAATAGATTGTGGCATCAGGATCAGGAAAATAGATTAGCTGAAGTGTGGCCGCATGATTTGTTTTCCATGTTGTGTGCGAGTCCAAGATTGGGTGTGATAGCTTTTCTCCAGCATGTTGCAATATGGAAGTGATGAAGGGAAGAAGACCTTGAAAATATAGAGAAGAGGGCAGAATTATACGCACACTGTATGCATGCCTCATGTGGCTCATAATGTGCTTTCCTTTTCCCTTTTTATTTCATGGTCATCAGTAATAATGGCAAAGGACCAAACTGTTGTGTTGTCAGTAATGACTATGTTCTGGGTCCCGGAAGGTGAGTCTTATCAGCAGCCCATGTGATGGTGTCAGTAGCCAGGACCTAGACTTTGCTATTGTACCCCTGCCTGGGCCCGAGTGACGGATGACAGCGCCTTCTTACTGGAGGAAATGAGGAGGCCAGAGGCGAGCCTGGGGCCAGATTTTTAGCAAAATGCTGTTCTCACCCGCTCACCTTCAGCTTTGAATGTGCCAAATATTCCACACGGTGATAGGTAACTTGTACGGTGCAGAAATCCCTCAGTGCTCACCAGGTTAGAAAAAGATACCCAAGTTAGGCAGTTTGTTTGAAACACTGTGAACGTTTTATCACCATGGAGGCCATGAGTGGAGGAAGTGAGATCAGGCCAGTCTGGGTCCCGTGCCCTTTGCCCTCCCTTGGGCGTCATAAATTAGCCTGCTGTAATTCTCTTTCGGACAGCCTTGCCCCAGCAGGTGTGTGTTTGTATATATGAGTGCTAAAAGAGGGATGTAATGTCTGTGATCTACGGTGTTGGGAATGTAGTTTGGGAGGAAACATGCAACCTAAATATGCTTATCCTCTCCGCTGCCACAGGCCATGTAGATAAAGACGCTGCAGAGAAGGCGGATTCTCACTGAAAAGGATGCGTGGGTCTTTAGTATTCTTGTTAGTTGCTTGTATGCTCTGTCCTACTTGGCCAGTGCTGGGTAAAATGATTTTAAAAATATCAAGAGGTTGGATGAAGTTCAGCTTGCTACTGGAGGGATGTTCTCTAGCTTGCTTGCGGCTGTAATGACTCTCCTGGGAGAGACAATGTTGCTGTGAAATAAAAGCAAGCATGTATCCTGGCTTCATGAGGTAAACATCCTTGTGAGAAAATGCTACTATCTCTATAGCAACCAGAGTGGTATCTTTATCAAAGTGACAGCTTGTTTTGGCAAAGCTCTAACTCCCTATGTATAAAGTTCAATTTTTGTAAATAATTACTATTAGAAATACCAAGCAATATTGTTCCAGTGTGCTTTATCTCTTCTTATACAGATTACGAAGTTCAAGCTGTATGCTAGCATAATGTACAGGGAGACTGTCCTTCAACTGAAGGACTTTGGTCCAGTGTTTACAGGCATCCGCCCTCCTGAATCCCTGGTTTGTAGCTGACCCTGAACTCTGACCTCTTCATAGATGGAAGGGTGCAAAAAGTTAATATCCCTATTTGCATTGATCAAATATTACCATCATAACACATTCCAGTACATGCAGTCAGGGTTCTTGTGACCTCTCTATTTTTTCTTCATAGCGGTTTGCTTTAACTATTTATGTAGACAAAAATGAGCAGTGAGGGTGAAAATTCAGTCATGAGTCTTCCACTTCCTGTCTTTGTTTCTTAGCATGCATATTTGTATAAAGCTGAGGTCTGGAGAGGCTGAGCTAGCCAAAAGACAACATCAATCAATTAGAATAGCGTACTGTAGACCTTGTGTTTGAGGTTCCACCCATTTCAGCCTTGCAGGGTAAAGGCCAGATCAGACTGGAGAGCAGTGAGTGACAGGCATATTAGCAGACCTTTATAGATATTACAATACTTGACAAAAGTCAAGTCTTGGATCAAATATCAATTATCCATCTATATATAAAATATATTAAAATTTTGTAACTTTATTTAGAAACAGTCATGTAACATTTTGGGAATTACAATTATTTGCCTTCATTTAGGTGAGATGACTGATACCACTTTTCTAACTCTTGGCAAAAAAACAACAACTTTATATCCTAAAATGTCTCCCAAAACTATTTTAAGTTAATTTTATGTGAGTAACATATGTGACTATGTATGTATGTATGTATGTATGTATGTATGTATGTATGTATGTATGTATTAACACATATATATATATTATATATATTATGTTTAACTGTGGAAACAATGTGGTTGCCAGTGTGGGATTCCTGTATTTGCACTTCAAAAATATAGATAGCCAAGGGTGTGTTAGCGATGGGATGTCTGAGAATTTGCATTTTCCAGAGTAATTATTGTATTATCTGAAAAATTAAATTTGAATTTCATTTGAATACACTAATCCAAGCAGCTTCTGTTCAATCAAACGGTTTTTCTTTGATCATAGAGGTATTAATAGTTGGATCCGGTATTCTTGGTCCTTTGTCGGGTGCACAATGTGAGCGTGTTTGCATGCACAATATCTTATGATCATTACTGCAAGAAAAAAAACCACACAGATTGTCACAATATCAAATGAAGCGCACATACACAAACTTGCGCAGACCTACACACAAATGCACTTGTTGGAATGTAGTCGGGCACACAGAGCACTGATGTCTGTTACTGCATGCATGCTCCATCAGTCATTGGACTACACAGGGAGCAACAGGGAGGTCCTGCGCTCTGTGTTGTTGCTGTGTCTAGTCCCTTGTTAGAGAATTGATGACACTGTCTTTGGAAAACAAACAAGGCGGGGAGCTAAAAAGGTGGTCACTCACCACAGCTCCCTGACCCAGAGACACAGAGGCCATCGCAACATGTGTGCAATGGTGCAACGTCCCCCTTGGAATGTGCTGCAGTGTGTGTGCACACACACACACTCCTGTTTGTGTTTCTGTGATACCGCCGCTGGAATGTGTCTGTCTTGTGCCTGAATGTGTGCCTTTGTGTGTTTTAGTGTCAGCGTACCACAGGAGCAGTGATAACCTGCATGCAAAATGAAAACACAGTGATAAAAGAAACCTTGTTGGCACAACTCTTTTTTTGTCATATTTGCATTACACTAGTGGATGCCAAAATAAATGTTCCACATATCACTGTCAGGGAAATGCAGAGACATTGCCTGTGAATGTTTGGCTGACTAACGCATTGATCTGGATGTGACACACTCTCCCTATGGGCACTGTCTTGCCAGCGGCTACTCCTGTCACTCCTTGCTCTGACTCACACTTCACATCACAGCCCACACCGTGGCCCCGGGGCCTCCCTAGTACGTACACACCAAACCCTGCCCTGGGCCCCCAAGCCTTGTTCTGGGAGCTCAAATCCCATAATTGCAGGGCTGACAGTGATAGCTAACATACGAGACACCCTCACCTGGTCGGAAAGAATGAAAACATCTACTGTCAAAGTGAAGCGAGGAGATGACTGGGGGTGGTACCAGGTATGGGGAAAGTGAGTAACATCTGGGACGAAACAGGAGGGGAAAAGAATAACTCAGTGTTCTGTGATAGCTATCAGGAATAATTGAACCACTTTCTAGTAAAGTATAATTTATGAGGGGTTTATAAGGCGTAACTGATGATTTAATGTTGATAATTTACTATAATGGTTTTTGGATGATTTATAACCTATGATTAAGGACAACTTTGGGGCTGCCAGGTTGTGAAGAACACCTTACTTGCTTTGTCTTTTTAGGTTGTACTGTAATTTATCAGGAAGATCGCAGTAACTTGTTGGACCACTTACCTTCTGGAGAAGAGCTGCAAATCAGTTCACTTGTTTTACTTGTCAACATTTACAACTGCAGATTTAGCAGCCAGATTTATATTTTTGCAACCTTAACCTAAAGGTTTTCCTTACTAATGGTGTATTATGAGAAAGTTGTCCTAAGCATTAATTGATGCATTCACTTATTTTACATTTTGACATGTACAACTGCAGATTCAGCCATATTCATTTCCTGCAACCCAAACCCCAAATGTGTCTTCGACAGTGCTGTATTACTGAGCAAAAATATCATTAATTAATGGTTCATTAACCATTTTTAAAAAAAAAGCCATTAATTGCAAATGATAAACCCCTATAAAGCATGCCTTATCAGAAAGTGATATTGGTTTAATATATTCCATCATCAGTGGGTTAACTACACAAACTAGGTTGAACTACATGCGAGCCCCTCCATCAACAGTAACATTAAGAGCAAGCAGCAAGACTTACGAATTATGACTTTTTTCTATAAAGCATTAATAATAATTTATTAACCATTAATAAACCCATCTGTGATACAGTAGAATAACTATGAAGAAGTATTACTTATGTAAAAGTAATAATACTATAGTGTGAATGTACTCCATTACAAGTAAAAGTCCTCCATTCAGCCATTTATTTACATTTACAAAGGTATGGAAGTATCAGCAGGAAAATGTACTTTAAAGTATCAAAGTTCTTGTTATAAAGAGTGTGCCTCATTTAGAGTGTTTAGAGTATTATTTTCTGTGTTGTATTAGAGGATTATTATTACTGAAGCATAAACATGTGAACACAATTTTAATGCTGTTGCTGGTAGACGTGAAGCTAATTTGAGTTATTTTACAGTATAAATGGAGAGTTCAGTCTGTAACTATGCATCACATTTTTCTGATTATATATTTTGTGTGTAAAATCCTAATCTAACTACAGTATGGCTTCTACTAAGTTATGCTTTATTTGAATGTGAGACTGACTCAATGTATTCCATTATTACTGAGATTAACTAGGTTGGACAATCCAGCAACTTCATCTGTACCAGACAGGCAGTCCTACCTCTAGTGTGGCTGAAAAACTTTCCAACAAAGTGAAGCTCCTGGTAGAGGGGAGAAGGCTTGGAGTGGCCTTCATTTATCATCCACTTCAGCTCCTGCAGACAGCTGCAGGGAGAGCACAGAGGAGCCGGCGTGTTTACACCATAGCTCAACCGAGGCCCTCAGGACAGAACAGATGAAGATCCCTGCACACACTCATTTACACAGCATTACATGCACTTACTCAAACTGTGTCGAGCCTGAACGTAACAGCTGTCTATTCAGTTAAGAGTTCAAATTGACATTTATGATGGGACGGACGGCCTCTCATCTGAAACAGTGATTGTACTGATGAGGATTAAGCAACGTGAGACTAAAATCTTGCCTGTGAGCCATTTGCCCTTTATATGAGTTATTTTTTATCTATAAATAGAAGACAAAACACTGTGCAGAGCAAGACACACCACCAGTAGATCTGATCAGTGGCTAGTAATGGGAGCCTAATATAATCTTTTACTGGTTTGTGGCACCACCGTGTGGCGAAATCGTGTATTGCAGTGCAATCATGAACCACCCCCTTACATCAACGCCAGACATTTGTTGTGACATTTGTCAGTTATCCTGCAGAAGTATTCATTGGTCAACAGCCTCTATGCCTGTGTTTTTCTGAACTTTAACCTGACCGGGATCACTGCCGGGATTGGCTTGGCACACACAGCTACGTTTCTATTGGTAAATCCGCTCACGCCTCCTCTACATTCCCCAAATCCAAGTTGAAGGTGAAAGTCCTCTTTCCTCCCGTTAGCTGTCCTGTTAACTGCTTGTCGCTTGTTGTCGCTACAACTATGTCGGTGTTTTCTGAAGTTCCCCAAGCAGCCCCTGTGGCTGTCTTCAAGCTGAGCCAGGATTTCAATAACGACGACTTTCCACAGAAGGTGAACCTCGGTGTGGGAGGTAAGTTTTGAAGTCTGGTCGTCATTTAGCTCCGCGTTAGCCATGGTAACGGTATCCCAGAGCAACCAGCCAGTCTGAGTGCTAGCTATCAGAGCTAGCTTGAAGATTTTAGCTGCACGGTGTTACGACGAATTCCGAGACCCATACTATTACATGACCTTATTATTTATAATTAACATGTTATTATAATGGTGGTCACATTGTATTGTGATAGTAGGTGCTACAATATGGTGGTTTATAGTATTCAGATAGAGACACAAATTTTTAACCCCAAATTGTGACCCCATAAGATTCAGAGAGGGTAATACATTTTTCTGTAAACACACAGAATATAGATAGGGTAAAAAAAAAAAAAGCGAGCGTCACAGAATCCGAAGGGTCACAGATTTCACCTCAAACATAGACAGAAGCATTGTTTAATGTGGAAATATACTACCAGAGTATCAAAATGTCTTGTTCGGTGTAACGTTACAGTCGTTCATTGTTTACTTTCCGAATAATCTGGAAAATCTGTGAAGATGATGTTTAATATATTTAGAAATGACGCAGAACCTCACTATCTGCAGAGGTCATACACAGTAGTAACTGATCGATTTCTCTGACCATGTTATTTGCTGACATGTCATTCCACACTACTGATTGCAGCATTGTTGATAATGTATCATTGTTATGTAACAGTGTACCACTACCAGTGGAACAATCTCTGCCCCTGTCATCTTTGGTTTTGTCTTTCTCTCTCTCTTGTTGCAATTCTGCATAATAACCTCTCACTCTGAGGACTAGCGAGACGATTGGATTACCTTGCTCTCTTGTTACAAGAACAAAGCATTCTCAGGAGTGTAAATATGCAAGCAAATGGCACATTTAGGTCCTCAGTGCAATTGTTTTCAGTGGTAATCTTATTAAAAGTAGTAATCCTTGCTGCTTACATTGCAAAGGACCAGTGTGAGAAAGATTGCTCGACGAAGCTACCTGAGTCCCATGATTAGTACTCGACTGAGGCCTCGTAATCCCCTTCTCTCTGCAAGAAACACAGCGCCGCAGATGGCCATCAGATACTGAGCAGCTGGTAAATGTAGGCCACACAATGTCTACAGCTACATCTGTTAAATTTCACATGAACTTGAGATTGATGATTTGTTTCTTAGAAGATCTGTGGCTTTCAAGCCAGTGAAAGAAATAGAAATACTCATGTTGGATTATATTTAGCCTGGGGCATGCTAGTGAGTTGGAAAGCAAAGTTGATTGTCTCTGCTCTGAGGGTGAAAGGGCTGTTGTATACTTAAGTCCCTATCAGGAGCAAACAGATGAAAGTACATGTCTGTTATATTATCTTTAAAGTGATACTTTGAGGGTTTGGTTTTGCATTCTGGTGATTTTTACCAAGGTCCACATGCATCCAGCTTCTTAAAAAAGTCACAAATAGTTATTTTTGTCATGCTGCTTGAAATGTACTGTGTATATATTTTGATGTGAATGTTGATATAATCATAAATATTACACGTGTGCCTGACTATGTGCCTGTAAGACTGATTTTTAAATTATCATTAACTCCACCTACAGTTTGCTAATGTGGCTACTGGCTTAAAACAGATACTTAATGATATCAAAAACCATCAGCCAGTTACCTTCACTCTTCCTTTAACACTTTTGTATAATTTTTGTTTTCTTAAATTGTCCTTCTCAGCCTACCGGACAGATGAAGGCCAGCCATGGGTTTTACCAGTGGTGAAAAAGGTGGAAAAGATCATTGTGCACGATGACAGGCTGAACCATGAGTACCTGCCCATCCTGGGCCTGCCTGAGTTCAGGTCCTCGGCCTCCAAGATTGCACTGGGAGATGACAGCCCTGCCATCCAGGAGAACAGGGTGTGTACAGATAACAGAAGAACTGGGTTGGTGTAGTAGTGTAATGCTACACTATGTGTCAGCTTCTGATTTATTTACATTTAGAATAATTTTCTATTTCTGTCATTGTTAGGTTGGAGCCGTTCAGTGTCTAGGTGGTACAGGTGCTTTGAAGATGGGGGCAGAGTTCCTCAGACGATTCTACAATGGGACCAACAACACCAAGACGCCTGTCTATGTTTCCGCACCTACCTGGGGTACACACACACACACACACACACACACACACAAAGTTAAAATGAACATGCTGGTTAGAAATTGCCTCCTCATTTAAGGACTTTGATCTTTGGAACCTTTCCAGATAAGTCTGACAGAGTTAGGGTGTCAGTAGAGTGTAAAATTACAACCTGTACTGTATGTTACTGTGACATCTTATCAGAAATATTCTTTTGATGTCTTTTGTTAGGATATGAACTGTAATAAAGCAGTACCAACCTGTGTATCCAAAGGAAATATAAACAACAAAATAAGCACACTGGTATCTGTTTGTTCCAGAAAATCACAATGCCGTATTTGCTAATGCGGGCTTTGAGGATGTCCGTCCATACAAATATTGGGATGCACAGAAGAGGGGCCTTGATTTGGCTGGTTTCCTTGGTGACTTGGAGGTAAGCGGTATGTGATACAGACTCTGGTTAATTCTAAATGACTTAATTTACAATACTGCTTCCTCCTTCCCCCCAGAGTTGTCCAGAACACTCCATCTTTGTCCTGCATGCCTGTGCCCATAATCCAACTGGCACAGACCCCTCACAAGAGCAGTGGAAGAAGATTGCTGAAGTTATGATGGTATTGTAAACATACATTCACACAGAGACACGATGTCTGTACTTTTGTTTCAACCACAAGAAAGAGGCGTCAGTTTAAACAGGGACATGCTTTGCATAGTTAATGTTTATCGCAGTGTGCTGATTGTTTGATCTTTTTATCCTGTTCTTTGCCAGAGGAGGAAGCTGTTTGTGTTCTTTGACTCGGCTTATCAGGGATTCGCCTCAGGCAGTCTGGAGAAAGATGCCTGGGCAGTCCGCTACTTCGTCTCCATGGGCTTTGAGATGTTCTGTGCTCAGTCCTTCTCCAAGAACTTTGGCCTCTACAGTGAGTGACACACACACACTCACTTACATGAGAGTAGCGTCTGATTGATAAATAGGCCAATATTACCAACCAATATCCAGTTTCTGTACAAGACAGTGACTAATTGTTCAGAGCAAAATCATTTTTTATATTAATCACAGTGAAAAAATGCTTTATATGGCCACATTTGAACATTAAGTAAAAGATAAGTGCCATTCTTAGAATCTTTTTAAGTGTAGTGAAAAGCTCACCAAGCTAACAAGTGTTTATTTAAATGGTTGAACTTGGAATGTAGCGTAACTACAGTATATATTTAGCAGAGCAAGTTTCAACCAGACGCACATTTCCTTGCTAAATAGGTGAAATAATGTCAAAAGGAAATCATGATTTGGTTTACTTGGATATTTGAAAACATGATTAACTTGATAGTTGAAACTCTGTCTGCTATAATGAAAAAAGAAAAAACGGGCTTGGAATTCATTCAAAAACTTAGTCACATTCAGCAAGCTGCAGATTCTCAACAGGAGTCAGTGGTTGGTTTCGTCATTGTCAGGGTTGTTCTACATGTGCAAACTTGTGCGTATGTGGGGAAGAAAAGTAATAGTAGCAGCAGTTTAGATCTGCAGGAGATGCAGATATGTTAGTTATGCCACCTGCAGGTAAGAGAGCAGCAGCGGCAATATTGTTTCACATGTGACATATGTTTGTCCTATCAGATGAGCGTGTGGGCAACCTGACCATTGTGGCTCGTGATGCAGACAACCTGAAGCGAATTCTGTCCCAGATGGAGAAGATTGTCAGGACAACCTGGTCAAACCCACCATCACAGGGAGCCCGCATTGTCGCCGTCACCCTTAACTCACCTGAGCTCTTTACTGAATGGTCAGCATTCAAAGCACTGTGTCAAGTGTAACAGTCATCAAAATAATGTATTTTCTAATATAAAGTCACACTTTTCTATTTCTTTGACTTTAGGAAGGCAAATGTGAAGACCATGGCTGACAGGGTCTTGTTGATGAGGGCTCAGCTGAAAGCTAAGCTGCAGGCTCTGGGGACACCAGGGACATGGGACCACATCACAGAGCAGATTGGCATGTTCAGCTTCACAGGCCTCAACCGTGAGTGCACAGACCATGCACAGAAAGCACACATACACTGCTGATATAATTACCACACACACACATCCCCACAGAAATTGTTATATTTAGCACCATAAGTTGCTACAGTTACACAAAAATTCATAACTCAACTGTATCTCTTGTGTGGAAAAATATTCTGGTGTCTGTAAACACAGTTTGACTTCTCATGGAAGTTAAAACGTTTTCAGAACCTTACAAATGTAGTATAATGTCCTGACTCGAATATACACATCCTAGACTAAACACATAAAGATGTAATAATAACCAATCCTGGATGTATCTGTTACTGCAGGAATTTAAACATTTGATCATAATGTTACACATACTGAGTAATTGAACCCTATTCTGTTGTATTTAATGCAGCCAAACAAGTGGAATATATGGTGAAGGAGAAACACATCTACTTAATGGCCAGCGGTCGTATCAACATGTGCGGTTTGACCACCAAGAACATCGACTATGTGGCTGAGTCCATTCATGAGAGTGTCACTAAGGTCCAGTAGAAGACTGCACTATATCCACAGTTCCTCCTGCTCAGTCCTGAGCCACCCTGATCCCAGGAACAGTGTTTGTATCCTGCAGAGTTTCTGGAGCAAACACTCTTAAGCCCCCTGGCCCCATTTCCCCTGCTTTTAAGTCTTTGTGCTTAGCTAGGCTAAACACATCCTGGGCCTGTTTCTCTAATGAACACACAAGGCTAGTATAGATATTCATCTTCTCACTTAACCTCCGTAAGACAGCAAATACATTTCCCAAAATATGGGAATTATTCCTTTAAGTAATCGTTTATAATTTATCTCCGTTTTCTCTGTGTTGGTCTCTTACTTGTAGTGTGCACTGAAAAGTGTGACATCACTTATTTTTTAAATGTTATGTACTATTAGTTTTCTGTTATGTGTCATTACTCGGACCTTTGAGAGGGTTAAGTACATCTGTGACTGTGTTACAATTACCTCAGCAGTGCTGACTATGTGACCCTCCACTGTTATCATTCATCCATTCCAAGTGTTGATGACACATTTCCAATTTTAATTAGCCTGCAGTAATTAACATGTTATGATTAGCACTTTTAAGACCACTTGAAAAATAGAATTTGTATTTAACATGACCAAAAAGTTTGTAGCTTTATTTAGAGTATGCTGTCGTGTTAAAGGGTAAAGTACCACCTCTATCATGAATGAAGTAGTAGCATTACATCCTTTTCTGGATGCAATGTTAAATAGAGTGTTCTCAGGAAGATATTTTTAACTTGGACTATGTAATTTATTAATGATAATGTCTTCTGCCCACTGGGATTGTATTAATTACCTCACTTTAATCTCTATTTGTGAAGTCTTTCTCATTCTGTGAGCACAAATGCCGCTCAACTGTCCTCACAGCTTCCGTGACTCGAGAACAATCTCAGTGTTTTCTGCTGCCAGCTGAATGTTCTGGTACTTCTTGTTCTGTCTGGCACCTGCCAAGTTAATGTTGAGTTTGCACAGCAATTGTCTGTTCGAAGCACTTGCGCACTATTATGCAAGACACTCATGTCAGTGGCACAAACACACTAATGATCAACCAGTTTGCTATCATATCATTGCTCACACCAATAAAGAAAGAAAGAACTTACTGTGTAGCAAATGAATGCAAGCTAATGAGATAAATGAACTACTCTAATAAATATCTATAAATATTATGTTTGTACCAGTTGTCATTCATGCTGGAATTGATTGTGGGTTTAATGACAAGATTTGTATTCATATAACAGCTATTACAAGGCACTACAACAAATGATGTGAAATTAGGATTTCAAGTGAGTGACCACAGAAAAAATATGATGAAGTGAACTTTACACTATTATAGAAGTTTAAATATTAGACAGATCAGACAAATATAAATGGTGGAAACAAGAAAGCAGACAGAGTAATACTTCAGTCAATTTATTAATAATTTCATTATCCCTTATGTAGAACGTACGTCTGTTTCTTGATATTGATATCTTTGGGTAACTTATAGAATCATCTAAAATACAAAATGTAACTTTGCATTTGTTTATCAGTCCTCAAAAATACAAATAAGCGCACAACCAACTGCAAAATCACTGAAAGCATTTTGCTGAGAGACCTTTCTGATTCACACAAATCCTCTCACACAGTCAGTTGTCAGATCAAAAGACTTCCCCTTACGTAGTCTGTGTATATAGAGGGGTCAATGTGAATAGCTTAGCAGTGCAGTATCCTTTGTACTTCCATAACCTTACCAGGCAGAATGATCACTGAGTGTCCCCAAACATCACCTGTGTGGCATGTGTGTGTCTGATGTGTGTTTAAAAGAGAGGCGGTGGCTTGACGTCATGTGTGCGTCACATTGCTTTCCTGTCATATCTCTTTTTCTCTCTGTTCTGTTAAGCAGTGTACCTGCCAAGATTTCACAATGCAGATCAGCTTAGTCAAAACTGAGCTTGCAGCTGTCGCTCACCTTTGAAAAAGGATCATTTCATAACTACAGTACTAGATAATCTTTAGAACAATGGCTTAAAAGTGAGCAGGATTCTCTGGCCTCCTACATCCTCCTCAGTACATCAATGACCTCTGATCTCCCTGAAGTCCCCACCCCCTTATGTCATTATAGCAACAGCTGAAACATTTATTTTAAAAAGCTGCCTTTTATGAAAATGCAGCCTAGGTTTGTGTTTCTCTGTTATCCCACAGAAATGCATCACTGTTACTTCTCCTCAGGGCTCACAGTGGTTACTTTAGGCTTCTCTCTCTGTGATGTTTGTATGGGATCGAGGGTCGCGCAAGATTTCAGTTAATTGCACACTGCATTTCTGCGAGAAGAAGTTACTGCAGATTGGCATAATCCTATTCATGCATCCCTTTGCCTAAGCATGCATATGGACAGCAGGACTTTCTACAGGGGATAATTCTACAGTAAAAGCTGCATAAACAAACATGCAAGTAGCAACTACTCTCTCTCAAGAATTTTCAAAATATCCATTTGAACGCCTTTATTATTCAAAGAAAACCCTCAAACCCCTAGCTTATTGTTAATTGGTGTATGCAGCTTTAGTGAATGACCTTATGAGAGTTTAACTGTACACAGAAAAGTGGCTAATACGGTAGTTAATGCTATGAAGTTGAAGAATTCCACAACACTAGTGTGTCTTCTGTGTGATAGGCTAATGATTTTTTAACAGGTGGTCAAGAGAAAAGGTCAATAAATTAAGGTGTGTGTTTGATAGAAACACTGAAATTGTGTCCATACAGCTACATATGCAGAGACATGGCCGTGTTGTAATGGGAAGACATATACGAAACAGACTGTGTGTAGAAAACATGCATTTCTGTAGGACAGATGCATTTACTGAAGGTGTGTATGTATGTGGTTGTCTTGTGATAAATTCAAGCCATTTATATGAGATTGATATTGCTATCTTCAAATTACATTTGGTAATTCTGACACTTTTATATAAAAATCAGGTAAGAAATTGTGTTGTTTCTAGCACAGGTATTTTCAAAATTGTGTGCACCCCTCTAAACTGTATAAAGGCCAGTTCAAACAATTAGCCATTCATGCTGAGAATAATTTATGGCTTTTTAAAAAATATAATTGCGCTTTTTTACTCTGGTGTAAAAATTGTGGCTTTTTCTTCTGTGTTGGATTATGTTGGCAGTAGGTGGCACCCTTATGGCAACGATAGGACAGTTCCCTGTGCAAACAGCATTTTCAGTATGTGGGAACTGCCTCATAATAACAAATAAATAATAAATACTGTTGTATTGTTTTTTTTGACTAAGGTAAAGGTCAAGAATGGCTCAGATATTATCGAAGGACTTTGCTGAGTTCCTCCATATTCACAGATCTCAGAGTTTAGATAAAGTGATTGTAGCTAATGCTCAGGTAGCCTGTTATTAAATTCTGGGCTAATCTGCCACTTGATTGACACATTATGGCTTAAATGAAATGATTTAGATGTTTACATTATGGATAGAGCTACCAGAAAAGGTAACATAGACATGAATTGGCCCAAATTCAACAAAACGTAATGAAAGCCTGCTGAGACAGTCCAGTGTAAGGCTGGATAAATCCACTACTATGTTATTTAGATTTTTCCAATCAAGTGTTTCTTGATCTGTCCCTCTTACGATCAGCAATCACTAAGGGTGTGAAGTCAGGCAGAAGTGGGACAGACTGTGTAAGTAGGGTCCTGAGTATTACTGGTGGCTACAGCAGATAGGATGGCTCAGTCTCCTGTGAGCAATGTCGGATCATTGAGGGAATCTATGAAAGGGTGGTTGTTAAGTGAGGAAAACTAGCGAATGATGAAGAGGAAAAAGGCTTCTGCTTCATCCCTCTTCCTCAGTGTCACTGTGCTAGCTCGTCACTGGCGGTTGCTCTGAACCTTCCTCCAAACTTTTATCTCCTTCTCGAGACTTTTTCCTCCTCTTGTTACCTAGAAACAGAGAAGAACATGCTGAGATTTAGGTAATTACTGGATAAATACCTGCCTGAAAAAACACTGGAACTGTGGCTATATTGGCTTTCTTGCTTTTCTTATCCTTACAAGTGAACAGAAACAAATGACTTTAGGTTTTGTACCTCACATTTGCCATTAGATGCAAGAACGTCAGCTATACGCAACACATCCTCTGACTCAAGTACATAAATAAAAATAACTGAGTCATATGTTATCTGAGCCAACAAATACAGTAGTATCTGGAGAATCTGCTCAACAGGAAAGATTAGGTTACAGTGAAGGATACGACACATCACCTGTTGCTAAGATACACCGTTGCACTGTTGCTATATCTGACAGAAAAAGTTTGGGCACATCTGACAGTATGTGTGGGTGTGCTGTTGCATCGATGTTCGTGACAAATGGCTCACTCACTCAATTTACGCAATAGCTTCTTTCCAATGTTCTCATCAGAGCTGGATAGAGACAGAGAGCTGATCAAGGGAGAGGTGGACGGCTGAGTCTCTGTAGGCACATCTGGAAGAGAAAATTAAAGGAATGAATGAAATATATGGGGTAACAGCAGAAACAACGAGGAGAATAGATGAAGGGAAATAATTGTATCACCTACAGTGATGTGTTGATATGCTGCCTACAAGGTAAAATCTTCTGCAGAGGACTTTTGTCAATCTCAAACTGTCATTTTTATAGTTTTAAAAGCAAGATCATGTAACTTTTGCTGTACAGTGGCCCCTGTGGCTTCAAATGAATAGCATTTAGTTTTCCAAGATAGTCAGTTGCTTTAAAGACATCATCATCTTGAGGAAACATGAGTGAGAATGGGTGGAATTAGAAAGGAGTCAGTGATGTCAGTTCTATATAACGTTAGCTAACATTAGCCATCATAAGATACTCATCATACCAGACAAAGTAAGGCTGTAGCAGTAAAACCCCTGAGTGTGTTAAATTAAACAAGAGTGTGTGAATTAAACTTTTTATTTCTAAAAGGAAGATTTTGTTGATCATGTATTCTTTCCAAAGTTAAATAGTCTTGCTTTAAATAAAAGCTTTTGTTGATTCTTTTATGATTCCTGAAATGAAATTCTGTCACATAATTTAATTTCACTGCCCATCAAAGAAAAATACTACACACACACGTTTGTTCACCCTTATTTACCACCAAATTCTTTATATTTAGCTATTCTTATTTTTATTTTTTACATTGTTTGTAATATCTTAAATACTTATGATTAAAATCTTATGGACAAAAAAAGCATAAATTTCTTTCAGAATAAAAATAAAGTTAAAACAAAAAACTTTTTAATTGAGGTAAGGGTCTATGATGCATGAGTCTGCTCTCTTTGTACTTACCATTCTCCCCGTAATTTTCTGGTCGGTCCTCATTGATGTAGGGAATCTCATCCATGCGGAGGAACACAGTGTCGTTTGGACTCCTCTGGCCATCAGATTTACTGCCTGTAGAGAGAAATAATTACACAAATCAGCACCAAACCAACCGCAAGTTGCCACAAAACAGCAGCTGCTTTGCATCTCTGCCTGAGGGGGATAGGGAACATGCTGCTTGTCAATCAATAGTTTTCAATGATCCAGTATGAGGTTAGACACTGCAGTAGTCACCAACTAAGAGTGAAGAGTATGGAATTTAAATGTCAATTTAAGATTAGCATCAATAAGTGAGAGAGGATATAATTATTAGATCATTAGTGTTTTAATTAGACTTAAACCTGCTGTCTCGTAGTTGAGTGGTATATAACTGGACGCTACTCTTATTGACAACCAACAGAACCATCTGTCTCCTGATTTTTCTTATTGACACGTACACACACAAAAACTGGGTGGCGTGTTACACACCACATAAGACAGATGGCATGTGGGAAATCCTTTAAGCCTTGAAACCAGTACAGATTGGTTGATGCCATGTTTGCATGAGGTTTGTGAGTGTATGTATGAGTGAGTCATTCTAGGTGCTTCATTGGATTCACTCTTTACTGATACCATAAATATAGTTAAAAATATTATTAATAAAATATATAAAACTAAAAAAGGGTTAATATTAAAAAATAAAACAAATGTGTGATGTGCTATATTTGCCTTTGTTCTCAAACATTCACACTTACAGGCAGGATAACATTATATTCAGTTTGGGGCTTTTTCAGATTAGAATTTCTGAAACACCCTGAGTTGTTTCAATTAATTTCTCTATTATTCCATTATTATTTACACAATACCTTATCTTCCACTAGCAGCCTTAGGGAAATTATACTGTCTGTAGCTCCATTACCTTTTCAACCTTACTTTGGTTTTTTTGATTAACTATCATCATCATTGCATCTGCCAGTTATCATATCGTCATTTTTAGAGGTTATATCTGACCAGTCAGACAGGTTTTGGGCTTGTAGCCCACAAAGCACTCTGATCAGTGTGTTTGATCCTTTGAACCTTCTCTTTCTTCCCCTTCAAAAGAAGACTCTGCCAATCAAATGAGTCGTAAAATTCAAATTCAGCCACACGGAGCTCGATCGTGAATTTGGTGTTGCTCTTATCTATCGAGACAGTGAGTGCAAAAGCGGTTAGATGTAACAGAGAGCTGGAGACATGTTGTAGACAGACCTCTGTCAGTCGTCTGTCAGAGTCAAGGGCTTAGAGAAGAAAGCAAAAATTAAAGCTAAGAGGGAGGTAGGGAGAGGGAACAGAGGCAAGAAGGAATCATTGAGTGAGGACAGATATATCTTTTTGAAGGCTCATGTCAGTAGTTATAACTGAACTGAGGCTGCTGGTAGTTTTTATTCTTTCCTTCAGAATTTTAGTATTAGAAATTTGAAAATGCCTCAGAGAGGCCTTGAAACTCTTATTCTACAATGTGATTTATAGAGGTGATGTAATTTTAGGGTTAACAGCAGCTGTTGAGAGCGGTACAAAACCTACAAAACCTTGATCAATCTGCTTTTTATTTTTCCAATTAATTATTATATAAAATGTGAGAAAACTGGGAAACTGTCCTTCATGTTTGCCATAGCTCAAAGTGATTTCTTCAAAAACCTGAATATACTAATTTTTAATGACATAAAAGGGGAAAAAAGCAGCAAATCCTCACATATGAGAAGCTGCAACCTGTTGAACGTTTACTTGATAAATTACTAAAATTATTAATTATCAATTCATTTCTGTTAATTGCCTAATCAATTGATTCAGCACTAAAACTAACCCACCTAAGTAAAGTAAGTAAAGACTATTAGTCAACATATTAAAACGGGTTTCAAATACTTACGAACAATACGGTTTCTTTCATTGAGCTGGGAGGTGTTGCAAAGGCCACCGTGGGGATGGAGGTGTGCGAGGCGTGCCAATCCCAGCCGTGTGTGTGTGTGTGTAAGGGGGAGGGCGATGCTGTGTGAGCGGGCCTCAGGGACCGGAGGCCTCCCTTTAGCATCAGGGTCCATCGGGTCTGGTGTCTGAGGGGAGCTGTCCATTCTTGTGGCAGTCAGAGCGTTCTGGTAGTGGTTCCTGGAAATCTAAAGCGAATGTTCAACATGTAATAGGTGTTATCATCAGTATAGGATCTGTGTTTGAAATGTCTGCTATATCTGATACATGTGGACAGGAGGAAACATGGACTGTACAGGAGAAGGGGGAGGAGAGGTAAAGCGAGAGGGCACATTAATCATTTAAGACTAAAATATTCATGGTTGAAATGGTGCTCAATTATCCCCAGTGATTAAAGCAATAAGGGTGCATGGAGGGGAGAGCGAGAGACAGGATGTCTGTGTTCAGTCAGAATCAGGGATTAGGACATATCAAAGGCATGCTGTGGTAGAGGAAGAGTTTGCATTTTTGGGAATTTTGAAGATTAAATGGAGCTTAAAACTGCAGTTGCTCGCTCTAAAGCTTTTCCTTCAGCATGCAGGAAATTATAGTATTTAATTAAGCTCATAATAATAGTGCTTAATGTTAATTTATTTTTTTGCTGTTTCTGTGTTGTGTGCTTGCATTTTTGTGTGTAACCTTGATGATCTGCAGGTCTGTGAGCTGTCGGACTGAGTAATCTGGCAAGTAGGCCCCTCCTCCTGTAGTGAGCTGACCCACACTGCCTCCACTCAATAATGAATCTGATTGGTTCAGACCACTGGCTCGCGAATTATATCGGTGACCTGCACAGAGAAGAACAAAAAAACACAGGTTTAGTAGCATATTTCATACATTCATCACTGTTGGGTTGAAATCAGTTAACAGCAAGTACAAAAAGAGTTCCCACAGTCAAATCTATCAAGACACTATTTTAATTCTAATTTTTTGCACAGAGATTTTTTTGCACAGAGAATTAAAATAGGAGCCAACCGCACTCATGTTTTTTCGATTTACCTTCTTCATTGTGTATTATTGCAAACTAATTTTGTACTTCTTTGGGACTTTGACTGTACCCAATACACTGTACACTCTTTTTGTATTTTGTTGAGTGTAATGTTTTTTATTCTACCTTTGAAATCCGTTATCCCCAAACTGTCTAAATTTCAGGAACAAAGGAATACAGCCGTATTGTTGTATTTTTGAATTTAATACAAGTTGCATGATTCTTCTCAAATATACAATGGTTTATTAATTTGGATGGATTTGTATTACATCTCACAGTAGTCTGTACTTTGCTGTGTGATTAGAGCGTATTTTTGAGTTCACAAAATGAGACTGAACATTATTTAAAAGCCCACAATTCATAATATTTTTTAAAAATAATTGAGAAATGTGTTGCTTCATAGTGTGTGATTTCAGATGAATGAGTGTCAGCCTGCTCACTCGAGGTAGTTGAAGTTGCCACTACCTGTTTCATTAGATTTAGAAAATAAGTGGCATAGCGTGTCATAGAACAGCTGCTTACACTTCTAATTATAACTGCATAATGTAATTTTAATTCTGCATGGTGTCATACCTATAAAGATGTTTTATGTTTCTACGCTTTACGTTTTTTAATTAAAGCTATAAAAAAGGAAGAAAAAATAATGTCAACAGCTTTTAAAGATGATTGACAGTGACACGGAAGCATTTTATGTGTATATTTAGTTTTTAGGTCCCCTCTATGCTGTGTCCTGCATGCTTTTGAGCTCCTCTTAACTGGGTGGCATAAAGTGCTGCTCTTGTCAGCTCTATGAGAGGGCAACTATGATGAAAGTAAAGGAGTTGAAAGAGAGAGAGAGAGAGAAGAGAAAGAAACTGCACTGGCTCTTTTGAGATGTGACACTTCTGCAGCTGCTTAAGGGGAATTCTGGATTCGGTAATGTCCAAAGCGGGTATTTAGAAATACTTCATGGAGTCTTCCAAATTGCTTTAAGCTTGCCCTGAACACCACACATGCAAAACATGCACACAACCACTTCAACACAGAAAGAGAAAGGGAGAGAGAGTGAGGGAGAGACACAGCCTTTCTGTGCGTTCTGCTGTCTTAGCTGGATTTCATATAATCCTGTGCAGGTCATGTCCTTCCACTGGGAAATTCTCTGAAATCACGTCTTTTAATTACTTACTTCCCACGGCTGCTGCTGCTCTTGCAAGCTGATGCTACACAGATACTGAGTGGGATTTAGCCAGTAAAAAGCACTTCCACCACCATCACTTCATTAATTTTATGATCATTATTGCCGTTGTCGTCAACATCACCATCACCCTCACTGTGTGTCCTCTAGAAATATTGATCTATATCTTTTCATGTGTGTACTTACCGATAGGCAGGGGTGGGATGAGTGCTGGCATGCCATAGTAGGAAAATGCTCCATTTTCAAAGCGAAGAGCCTCCTTTCCTATTTCTACCTCCACCCGTCCCTGCAACATCAACACAGCCATTTACATGCACAAGGTCTCAGCTCTACACTTATGGTGTGACTACTGAATTGATTACTCATCTAATGGAGCCACCCACACAGGACATAAACAGAAAAGCGCTGTAATTATAATTATTTCGAACACAGACATGACTATCACTTGGGTTTCATGGTTCATCTGCCACAGCTTTTTGTCATTCTTTTTGTCATGCAGCATTGTTTGCACAAAGCATTCAGTTTAATGTAACTTAACCCTTGTAATCAAAAGCAGCAGCAGAGTTTGAGATTCACCTGCAGGATGAGGACAAAGTAGTCGACGGGTTTGTTTCTCTGGAAGAGGTAGTGTTGAGGAGCATGTTTCTTCTTGGGGTTGAACTTGAGTTCCTGCACAACACTGGGATGTTTGATGAGACGCAGCAAGATCTTCTCTGACAGGTGACACGGCCGGAATGGTTCCACCTCTGCAAGATAGATGTATGTAGACGTGCACACATACACAAGGACAAGAATGCATCGGTACAAGAATCAAAGAAAGAACACTATATCCCCTGTCACATGTCCTAATCTTCATTTTATTGTGCTATTGCCTGTGTGCCTGTGCATGTACCTGGCATACATACACACAGGGATAAACACACATAAAGCTCTACCTGTAGCCAAAAAGCGATGTGTTGCGAGCAACAGCTGGGGTGAGATCTTCACTTTCAGCTCATTTTCTGCCAGTTTGAATATGGAAAAATCCTGCTGTTTCCTCTCATGGTTGGACACTCGCCTTTTGGTCCGATTATCAGCTGAAAACAAAATACATATTTCACCTTTATACACTGATGATAATAGCTGATGCAGGGAAAGCTCAGGCTTGCCTAATTAGATTTGCCACATAGATACAGTATTCTTATACATGCTACCAGGATTTAGAAACAACTCTGAGATGCCACCGACCTTGTTAGTTGATTCATCTAACCAATAAAAGAGATGGATTTCTATTCACGATTTCTTTGCCATGCATAGTAAGTTTATTTGCAGCCACAGATTGCTTTAGATTATCCAGTGCTATGTCAACATACTTCTGATTGATAAATGGACTTATCCTCTGCATATGTGAGGAGTATTAAACTTATTATATCCATATAAATACATCATGGCTGCAGCAGAAACAGCTGGTGCTTTAAATGCCTGCAGTGCACAGTCTGGAGAGATTAGCTCTCCTGTGCTTTATATACACACACATAATTATGCGCACACAGACACACAAAAAGACCCAGTGAGTAAGAACACCCACGCAAATGTGCTCATGGTAGAGGCTGCTTCACACACTCTGTATGCAATTAAAATTATAACATGCTTCAAAATGTAATATTCCAGGCTGCTGGAGTTTTTGTGGAAATGTACAATAAAAAGTGTTTGGTTTTTTTTCCAATTGCAGCTTGTAGATAGTTAGGAAATCAGCGAGTGAAAAAAAGTGACCAAATTAGATATGAAACAAAAGGAGTTTGGCATTTGACTTCCTCTCTGTGGAGAGCTTTCCCAGCCAATTAAAGATGAGCGGATTATGGTGATTATCTGGGAGACTGGGGCATTATTCACATTATTTAATTATGCATTAGCAAGGAGCTAGGAACAACATGGGAGAGAATGTGGGATCAATAGTTTAATTGGAAAACAGAAGAGGAGGTGAAGGAAGAGAGAATATTATGACGTATTATTCACGCAAGAATCCAGCTGCTAGCATCCCTAAATATTGTACATTGCTGAACTGAGCATTTTCCGGTGATGTTTTGAACCACAGGGCTGAACAATCTGTTGGCTGCGGAAACAAACTGAGAAAATCTATTCAGTATGGGAGCTGGAAACATAACAAAATTGATTCACAGCTAATGCAACAGTGACTTTGAAAATTCAGACCTTCATAATCAGTGTGTTTATTTGTCATACGTACTATACAGATCTGTCTCATCCACAATCTCGGACTTGATGATCTCCTCTATGACGTCCTCAAGGGTGACGATGCCCATCACCTCGTAGAAGGGGTCTCCCTCCCCCTCACTGTTCACCCTCTGCACCACAGCCAGGTGGGACTTACCTACACTCATCAGAAAAGAGACATTATAAATGTGAGTTCATGCCAAAAACTGCACATGCAATGAGTTGAGAGGCAACGTCACTGGATAAAAATAACATGAGTCAACAGACTCCAACTGGATCTGTGCACTCGAGATGAAAAATACGCATTAATACACCAACTGGAGCTGAATGACAGGAGAAGATCTACATATATATTCTTCTACATGAAATTGCAGTCACACATATTCTACACATATTCTTTCAATGTCAGGACTGCCCTCTTGTATGTGAGTGACTCAGACGAGAAGTAAGTGGGCATTGCGGGATTAGTCTGGAGACACTTGGACAGTTTGGAAGACTTGGTCCTTATATAAACACTACGGTTATGCAATCAGTTGGGCGACGCCTTCATCTGCAGACTTCACTGCCCACTGCGGCTGCAACCTCTGTGTAAACACACATATGCAGCAATTTGAAGAGGGATACTATCCTCCTTGTTAGCAAAATGACCAAAATGCATCCCCCTTATTAACTCGCCATCCCCCCTCTCCATCCCCTAGTAGCAGAAAGAGTGCAGGGGCAGAGGGATTGTTGAGTTGAAAGTGTTAGCCTAGTCTGCCTGATTCACTGATGCATTATCTGACTGAGGTTTGTACAAGTTAGAATCTATAGCCCCGACCATGGCTCCGAAATATTAGTAGCCTAACTGTGCTGTGTTATGATAAATCCATGGCGCTGTCTGTGGTGCTGAAGTAGCGGACAAATTTATAATTGTGCCTTTTTCTCTCAACCCTGCACTTCTGTCAGTTTTTGTCTTAGATCTACAACATTCTCTAAACTATATACTATTTATACTCAATTCTATGCTATATTGTAGCCTATATATTCTATAGATTAGAATAGATTAGTCACCTTCATGATCAAAGTGACAAAAAGCAACGTGTAGTCATGGAAGAGCAAGAGGATAATAGAAACACACTGCTGCCTGTGGTATTCCTATCATATTTCTATGATCATTCAGTAGCGTCTCAATGATCATATACTATAATGTCATATAGTTTTTACTGTAGGCGTTTGGTGTAACTTGGGCGGTGGAGCAGGTAATGTTTATATTATCAAAACTGCAGTCTTTACATATACATATTTTAAAAATATGTATCTTTAAAATGCTTAACGTAAACATCTAATAAGAATAGGCCTACACAGAATATGTATTTAATTGAATTGAATTTACTTCAATTAAACTAACAACTGACCTACAAATCTTGAATTTACATGTGTTTTCTATCATTTACTGTTTTTGAGATGTCAGAATGTGAGTTTTAAAGTCATTTCTCGCTCCTCCTGTGATTTTATAATCAGTGTATATTGTGAAATTTTTCACAGCACTGAGGGAGTGACATCACCAGGAGCAGTTGGAGATTTTAGTGAAATCACTTTTCTTTTTGTGAAATATCTTCACAAAACTTCATAAATCCCATGACTTTGGCCAAATCTTACAATAAAAATCATATTTCTGTAGGAAATTTCATTGTGAATCCATTGATACAGGTTTGAAAGTGGTCAGACTTCAGACGTCAGAAGCCTCAGTTTGACACAAAGTCCATGTCCAGAGATTGCCTCCCCATTGGTTTACATTGTAAGCTGCAATGTGGCGCTTCAACTTTCAGGGCTTACAAAATCTAAACCATCGAGTTAATACAAAGTTTTTAATGACTTTTGTTCAGCACAGTGTCATAAGTCATGTAATAAATTGTGAAGCTGTTACCATTAACACCCTCAGAGGAGATAGCATTTGTTCGGAGTCCAAAATTGGGGCAAAGTCTTATTTTGAAAGTGAGATTGTGGACTTCCTGTTAGATTTAGGTCAGGGGTGTCTGATTTGTAGATATTGATGAAACAAATAATTTAGTTTTGACTTGATCTCTCTACAACATTCCTATGGACTGTGACGGCCATTTTAGTTACATAGGTGGCACTACAGAGCACATTTTGGCACTTTGGCATTTTTATATATTATTAAAATTTTCACCAGACCTGATGTGCGTGCTAAATTTGGTGAGTTTTTGAGCATGTTTAGGGGTCAAATTTAGGCAAGGACTACTGTTTTACATTAGTCTGCCTTTTGGGCTTGGTCCCTAATTAAAATATCAAGAATCAGGCTAAGCCTATATGATAATCCTGTTGTCCGATGTTACCCTAACCCTAGGTTACACAAGGATTAGGTTATCCTAACACTGATTGTATGATCTCCGTATGATCTCACTGGGTCATCACCCCATTTCAAATTAACAAATCAATATATATATATACATATATAGTTGAAATATAGACTGGAGGAGTCTGGGAAACTGGTGGAGCAGAAACATTTGCAAAAGGGACATCCATGTTAGACCTAGTTCTCCACCATCCACCATCCACACTTGATACATCTGTGAGCAGACCCAGCGCTACTACTCACTAAGAGTTTGGCTGAACATGACAAGCCTCCCAGATACAATGATACAGCTTGCCTACAGCATCTCTGAAATGAGTCAATAAAGCAAATCTGACAAGAAGTCAAAGTTACCACCAAACTCAAGCATTGCAAAGAGAGAAGAGCAGGAAAATTACCATAATAATATAATTTAAAACATACAATTTCAAGTTATGTATATATTTTTTTTCATTTTCAGCAGCTCAAAAAACAGTTTGAACAGTCACTAAAAACAGATATTTCATGTTAATTCAGTGCAATTCTTTGCTTTGCCAGCATACTCATCACTGTCATGTTTCTGCTTACGTCAACACGCAAGTATATTTGGTGACCAAATAAGTTATCTAACCAAATTCCTGATGAACTGACTTCGAACAAAATCAATGGCTCATACGAGTTGGAACGATTTAGGAGATCACTGTTAGGGGATAAAATGGATCAAATGCTTTAATCCACTGCAGAAAAAAATGCTGATTGACTGACATCTCCAAACATTCAATTCTGGCTGCATGCAAGCGATTGTTTTTAAATGACGAAGTGATCAGGTGACCAGCTTGTCTGAAGAGCTCAGGTGAGTCAGAGTTGGATTTGCCCTCAGCTGCTGATGTGCCTGGGAACTGCATTACATCATTCGTATGTTACATAATACCCTTGCAGAACAACACACACTCACCAGACTCACACACGCAGACACACAAGCCCGGGGCAAAACTAGGTCTAACATGGATGTCCCTTTTGCAAATGCTTCTGCTCCGCCAGTTTCCCAGGCTCCTCCAGTCTATATTTCAACTATATGTACTGTTTTTTATTATGTCTATGTTTTCATGACTATGCATTATATGATTGTTTGCTGTCTGTATTTTCTGCAAACATTACATTCATACAGTACTGCAGATGAAGAAGGAAATAATGCATTGTTCATATCTCTGCAGGAGTCTATTTTTTGTCATTTTTAACCTTCTGTTTTACATGCATGAACACAGAACAAACTTCTATGATTTGTTGTGTGTTTACGATATAGTAGTTCTTTTTATAGGATGAAGTGTCTCAACCCAATCAATCAAAATATTTATAGAAGATTTTGTGTTGTCCATAGAGCTTAAGCACCATGAAAACATTCCCTTTCACTGACTAAAGAGCATGGCTTGGCATATAATAAAAATTACATCTGTGGTGACATTTCCGTCCCCTCTCATGACACAGGCCTCCCTCCTGCCCATCACCCATCTTATATAGACATCCTCACAGCTTCCAGCCAGGCTTCCTGAACAGCAGGAGTCTGTCAATCCATGAGAGCAAAGTAGGAAGGAGGTGAGAGGGGAAGGGAAAGGTTGGAGCTGAATTTTTCATGGTTGCTCTGCAGGCTTGGATGGCGACAGCCTGCTGAGTGGAAGAAGCTTCAAAGTCACTGCAGGCTGACAATTTGGTGCACACAAACAGTGGAAAGGTGAAGCCTGACCTCACCTTTCCACCTTATTTATAAATTGCACACACATACACACACACACAAAGTATAGAAACACACACAAACAGGGTCAGACTTGAGCTCACGGATCACTTGTAACAGACCAAAGCCATCTTTCATAATCCTGAACATGATGAAGCAGTAGACCCCCTGACCTGTAAGAGGGATGTGTACGTCTAATTTATAACCCTCCCAAAGTCACCGCTGAGTCTCCTTTCACAGTCTGATTGGACAACCGCAGCCTCTGACTGACATCTATTGAGCTCCTTTTGTCAATGAAACATCTTAATCCCCACAACCAATGTCAATGAAATCCTTACATAACAGTCATTCCAGTTGCCTCTCATATGTCTCCATTTTATCGTGTGATGCTGTCAGGGGAGCAGTTTGAGCTGTATGCCACAGAGCATCGATTCAGAATCATACTCAATGTTATCATCAAGACTGAATGGGGTCCCTGGAGAGAAGCGACACACTTTTGCTCGGTAGTGAACAGATGCTATCTAAGCTGTATGAGAGACTGAGTGCAGTAATACTGCGAACTCACTTATCAGCAAAGATGCTTATCAGACAATGAATGCGTGAGGCAGAGAGAGAGAAAGAGGGATAATATTCATTGACTCTACAGCTATTTAAGTGCAGGCAAATGCCTCTTGATAATTGCTTTTTGATGGTGCAAAAAATACAGTTCAACACTAGAGTACAGTGTACAACTGATGCATGGCATAATATAGAAAGAGGAAACAGTGGGTTTCAGGGGCAGATAAAGCTCAAGGGGTTGTTGTCATGGGAAAATGACTTTTACTACATAAACTCTTAAGATAATCCCATTCTGGTCCTTGGTAGCCTCTCACCTCTGGTTGAACCACACTCACTGTGTGACACTGTATCAGATTTCACATATGGCTCTCACTGGTCTGGGGATCAAAGGGCTTTACTGGCAGGCCCACTGTGAGCCAATGGACTGATATATACACTGACTTCTGCTCTGAAAACTTGGTTTTAAGTCCACAGTCACATCAAAGGCCATTTAACTCCTAGGTGGCAGGAAGCAGCTTTCTGCTCCGAAACATGTGGGCCCCATACACTCAACACTGACTTCATATAGGCTGCTCATAAGTCACTATAAGTTCTGGATATATAAAAACAGAAGATAAACCTCCCTCCTTCAGGATATATCGGACTTGACTTCTGATATGATTTAAAGTGGATTTACCTCTCTTAAATTCCTCCAACATCACATCCAGCTTGGTGTCATTGAACACGCAGTGCATGGGATGCTTGTAAAACTGAGTAATTGTCTTCAGCGGAGTACAGTCGTCAGGATCCACGAAGGCCAAGTCTTTGACAAAAAGGATGTCCACAATGTTGGATCTCTCGTTCTCGTAGACCGGGATCCGGGTGAAGCCGCTCTGCATCACGTCGGACATGGTGCAGAAGTCTAGCACGGCGTCCGACGACAGCATGTAGCAGTCAGACAGCGGGGTCAGCACATCCTCCACGGTCTTGGTCCTCAGCTCCAGGGCTCCCTGGATAATATTGAGCTCCTCTTTGACCAAGTCGTGGTATGGGTCTGTGACACGCAGCATGGCTACCAGCTTCTCTCTGGTGTAAAAGTTGCTGATCTCTTGGTGTAGCATGATATCCAAAATTTTGGACACTGGGTAGGCGATGGGGAAAAACACCAGCATCAGGAGGCGGGTCGCGCAGAGGGTCTTGGAGGCGATGGCAAGACTGTGTCTGGACGCCACAGAGTGCGGTAAGATCTCGCCAATAAAGAATATCCCCAAAGTACAAGAGGCAGTTGAGAGAACAGTCATCCCTAAAATCTGGCACATCCAGACCACAAAGCATGTGTTAGTGAGGACGTTGCCCAGCACTACAGTGCAAAGGATGTAGTTTCCATGTTTACGCACAGACTCTATTTTCCGTGCGTATTTCTGCTCCTTCTCTGTGCCACTGTTCTGCAGGACCCGGAGTTCCACAGGATCTAGGGCCAGCATGCTGATGTTTAGACCGCTGCAGAGCGCCGACAGCCCCAACAGCAGCACAGAGACACCGGCCTGGAGCCAAACGTCTGCCTCTGGAGGTCTCTCCACCACTGCCAACCAGAAGTCTCTGGTGCTGAAATGCTCCCATTTCACTCCATCAAAAGCGCACATGGAGTAGTATTTGATCACCTCACCTCTCCGCAGGTCTTTGGCAAGCAGCTCCACCAAAACTGAGTTGTGACTTGAGGTGGATTTGAAAGAGCCCAGCAGCTCGATGTCAGAACTCCGGGCATTCTCCTTTTCACATGGATTCCCTGTGGACCGGAGCCACCTATCTGAGTCCCCGCTGTCCCCTCCTGTTTCCTCTATGAACGCGATCCATGGGGCGGCGGGAGCGGCGTCAGATCTTCCGCTGATGTTCAGGTTGTTTGGATGCTCCGTGGCTGGAGATGCGGAGTAGTAAACCCTAAGCATGAAGCGGGTCCCCTCGGTCGCCCTCAGTATGCCGTCCTGCACGGACAGCTCTCCGCTCTGCGTGTCCTCTGGCCGGACGCCGAGCAGCGCTGCTGTCGGGGTCGGCAGAGAGGAGAGGGTGACGGTTAGAAAGAGGAGAGAGAGTCGGCGCGGATGCAGGATGCAGCACAGAGCATCCGCAGCATCCGCAGCCATCATGCTGAATGAACTACTGAAGGACATGGGAGAATTGGGTCACGTGGTTTGTGGATGGGATGGATGGAGCAGCTGGATGGCCATATCCATGAAGACGAGGATGGGTACGCTATGTTGGTGTGTAAGAAAATTTCAGGAGGACAGACAGAGTGTGAGAGAATGTGTGTGTGAGAGAGGAAGGGGGCACCAGAGTCCTTAATGACACATCGTGACGTAGGCCTGTCTTATTTGCTTTCTGCCACTTTCTAAAAATAGAAGGCAGGAAATGCCCAATCATGAATGATTAATGTGATACACACGGGATCGTAAAACACTTACAACTATAGAAAACCTTACATAGGCATCATTTTAGACAGGTACAAAAATACAAATGCACTATTTGGAGGCTCTCTTTAAGCATAATTTGATATTGTCGTGTTTTAGGGTACAGCGTCTTCGTCAGTGTGCGTGTCTATGTTAGGGAGTCATAAATATTGCACAGCTAAATTGAGTCGTCGTTGTTGTTTTGAAGTATCCACCAGATGGCAGTATTATCACCTATTTCAGTACATCATTCTCTGAAAAGTACATTATATTTTGAAAGCCATAGACAGGATAATAATTTTTTTTTCTGTTACGGGCTTAGGCTACAAAAATAGCGTTTTGAACTTGTATCCATAAACAAAATAACTATTTTCAGGTGTTTTTTTTTTAAGATTTTTTTTTTTTTTTTTTTTTGGCATTTTTGTCTTTTATTGTACAGTCAATAGTGTCGTAGAAGCAGGAAATAAGGGGAGAGAGATGACATTCAACAATCCCCGGCTGAAATCGAATTATAAATGATATAATAGGCCTATGTACAAAGACAACAATTATTAATTTGAATAATAATGATTTTTTTTCCATCGATTTTGCCGTAAATTGATCGGCTGCTATTGAACATACAGTGGGACCTTACTACCTGATAAATGTGATGATCCGTATCGGATTTAGGAAGCAGGAATTAACTGAAGGTGAGAACAGCGTCTCGCCAAACCTTAAAGAGTTAAACACTTTCTCTCTTCATCAGTCACACACCCACCACGACTTTTAGAGAAAAAATAATTTGCACGCACAAAAAAGTCTGTTACATACAATATTGGCTCCCAGACTGGAGTCTGAGGGCCACCAGCGAAATCAGGATTAATCCAAATCTATCCCACCTTTCCCGTAACACTCCGCTAATCAGCAGATAATCAGCGATAATACAGCTCTACCACGTCGCTGTCATCGGGCTTTAACTTCTTAGTTCAATTTACTTCGGTCGAAATACATCATGTTCTAATAAACCTGGTTGTCACTCTTGTGGAAATGTTTAAGAAATCCAACTTTTAAAATATTTCGCCCGATAATCCAACTTTGTTCTTATAAAATCTATACTTTATTTCGTATTTTAATAAGCTGCTCTTTCTGTCAGCATAGGAACTTTTTCGATGGCAAATACTGTCTCGATGTAATAATAATAATATTAACAGAAACACATAGGATCATGGCCTCATAAAACTTTAAAGGAAAAGTGATATCTCAACAAAAATCACTCCAGTCCACGATGCTCTGCATAACATTTCTATGTGTTTGGTAAAACGTATTTCTGCTTAGGGAGTTTTTTTTATTATTAAAAAAAACTTCAGGACTTTAATTTCTACGACCAAGTAAGTAACTTCTAAAATTAGTTATGTATTATTCACAGCTCGAGCTCATCCTCTTTTATCACTAGTTGGTCAATATTTGTAAGCCAATTAATGAATTTGCCCAAACACAAACTTGTTCATGTTGGTGGCCTGTAATTATTATAGGAAACATATATAATATTCGGATATGAAAAATAAATAAATAAATAAAATGCGCAGGTATAAGCCTACCGAACTTGCGACAATCATCTATTGTTAAACAAAATACTTTTAAATTTTACATAGAAGCAATGGACCCAAAAGTTCACTTATAGATGCAATAGTTATTGATCGATAGGTCTGTTCAACCCCCAAATTAACCTGTATTTTTAAGAGTGTGTCTCAATGGGCTTGTTAGAATAACTAGTTTATTAAAACCATTGGATTAAATACCTGATTATTTTCCCAATGAGAAGTTAAAGGAAGATTTTCGTTTAAATCGATGATTTTTGTAGTTTTTTTTAAAAAATACCAGTGAAGTAAATCATTCCTGTAAGCTACAGTTTTAAATTTAAAAAGTTCTTATTGGAAAACAATTTTCTATGCAAGCAATTAAAATATCCAATTCGGTAGGTTTAATGTTGTAAATATATTAACAGATTCGAACTTTCCGGATCAATAACTCATAATTCAAAACTGGACATCAACAACACGCCTTTTGTAGTAAAGTAGAAAACTTAATTTTCACCAAAACGAGCCGTCCTCAGAGCTGGTCAGATAACACTGGTCTCTATGTACAGCCGGCTGTGAGACGAGTGTGCAGGGACCGTCTAAAAAGTGCAACACTCTTATACAGTGCAGTGTCCCCAAAATCACTACACATATCAGTGGTCTCATGTTGGTTATACTACAACACTTAATTTGGGAAAGTGTGCTTTTGGAAAATTTTCAGGATTTTTTTTTTTTTTTGTTGTTGAAAACTTCACTTTTATAGGCTACTGTTATAGCTACAGTGTAGTGTCACCAAAATTACTTCACACATCCTGCTGGTTATACTTAACTTGTTCTCATTCACAGGTTGTCAAATACTGATGTTTTGTCACTGCGCTGGACATCTGTAAGTGACACAAAAGGCGTCCTTTAACATCCATATGACGGTACAGACACACAGACTTCGGCGATGATGGATCTGGACACACCAGGCCACTGATCCCTCTGGCCAGTGGGTGACATGCTGGATGACATACTATGAGTTGTGTGGTACGTTTTTGCTCTGCTGTTTTCAACATGGCGGCCGTGTTACGAATGATCTCATTTTGCAGCTAAACAGTAGACTAAAGTATGTTTCTGAAAACATTTTAGGCAAGAAATAAGCAATGCAATAACAGAATATTGATTCATATTTGATCAGCATGACCTAGTTTGACAGTTTGATCTGAGTTTCGTGAGCTGACCACCTTACACTGGAGAGACCTCACTTGCATAAATTTGAGGTTGGGTTGTAATTTTGCAAATTCAGATAGAGTGGTTGGTCTGTCAACTTGCCGTGCCATATCCATGGCACCGCACGGTTGGATCTCCTGATCTCCATAGAAAATGAATGGGATCCACTGACTTGACATCCAGTCAGTGGAATTGGTGCGATGGTCCATGAGACACACTGGGCTGTCAACTCACTCCGATGTAAACCCATCTGCATCAGTATTAGACACATGTTTCAATGTGCAATATCACGGCAGTTCATGAAATTTAGTCTATATAGTGTATTTCAATTTGAAGTATCTTTTGTGCCTGCACCAGCTGTTACAAATCACTGTGAAAACATAATTATGTTTTATGGTGTGGCAGCACTGTGGCTAAAGTCTGATTCAGTTTAGGCACAAAAACCCCATAGTCAGGGTTAGGAAAAGAACGTGGTTTGGGTTATAAATTGATCACTTGAAACGTGGTTGGAAGCAGGAAGCAAACAGTGGTCTGGAGCAAAGTTCAGCTAAGTCCACTTATTTATATAGCCATTTATCCAACCTGCCACCTCTGAATAAGGACATTTGTCATGTTATATAGAGGCTGTCTGTCTCATGGCATCTATTTCAGACATTATGCTAGTTCTGTAGAAGTCTATTGGACTACCCTGATGATGAAAAGTGATGCTAAGGGGTACCAGTGTGTTAAAAAATGACTCCAAGGGGCATGACAAAGCATTGGTATGTGATGAGTTGGGAGTGAGAATGGGGTGTTACACTACAATATGCAGTTTGGAAAAATGTGATTTTGCATAATTTGTGGGAATTTGTGTCCTGTAACTTTTTTTTCAGTCATTTTTGTACAGCACAGTGTCCCTAAAATTACCTCACACATCAGTGGTCTCCTGTTGATTGTACTACAACACTCAATTTGTGCTTTTGCATAATTTGGGGGATTTTTTCTTTTGAAAAATATAAAATAACTTCACTCTTATACAGTGCAGTATCACCAAAATATTCAATGAATATTGTATTGAATATTTACCCCAGACGCCCCCAACTCCCTCTCCCTCACTCAAAATTATGGAAATTCAAGAAGATATCAGTTTGTAGTTGCATATATATATATATATATATATATATATATATATATGTGTGTGTGTGTGTGTGTGTGTGTGTGTGTGTGTATAAAAACAAAATGCTGTTTCCTCCAACCCACAGCAGTTCAAAAACAATCGAGAGGATGAAGATATCTAAAAATTCCCTTGATAAATGATAAATAATAAATACATATAAATCCCAAGAGGAAAAAAAGAACAGCAGCACAATGCATTAAATTACATTTAGAGAGAAACCACATGTTTCAGTTTGATGTTGACAACAGGTGCATGTCAAGAGTGACCAGAAATGACGGGGATACTGTCCTCCATGTGTATAAGTGAAGTTATTGAATATTTTTGTAGGCTAGTATCTCTTTTCAGTGTTGCACTTTTTAGACGGTCCCTGCGTACTCGTCTCGCAGCCGGCTGTACATAGAGACCAGTATTATTTGTCCAGCTCGGAGGACTCCAGGCTCGTTTTGGTGAAAATTATGTTTTATCAGTTCTGTGTATTTAGATGGCAATTAATTAATTAATAATATATCTGATAGAATTTTTAACATAAATTAAATTTAGCTGTCAGTTTATTCCAGACTTCCTGAGCTCTGTAAATGTCCATTAAAAGATGCTACTGTGTCTTATCATTGCAGAAAATCATTGGACTTTTTTTTGTTGTGACATACCTTCAAGACACAAAAGCTCAACCAGGAAGTCCCACAGATATCAGCCACCGAACATCCCACTTTCATTATAAGCTAAATTTTTTATAATTGATTATCCCACCATATTTAAAATTATTTATTTTATTATAGATCATTTTACTGGATAGACCACCCCAGTCTATTTGTAGATATTATATTATAAAATTAATGTTTAGCCATGGGTCCTAATTTAAAGTATCACACAGTATCAGAGGTGTCGGGACACTGTCATCTTGAAGGCTTTATGGAAAGATTGTACTTTGGATAAAAGTTGCATTTTATTTTTTATTAAAGAAAACTATATATGTTCGTTTTACACCGTGTGCAAATTAACTGTAACTTTCCAACAATAAAAATAATGTTTTTTCCCCCAAACATTAGTTACATATTGAGAAGAAATAAGTTAACATTTTACTGTGATGGTTTCTTACAGTAGTTTATTCAGTCGGTAGTTCTGGTGTATTAAATATGTTGGTAGTTCAAGGGTTAACAATATTTATATATTTCCAACATTGCCGAACTAAAATATTCTGCGTGCATATAGGCTGACAAAATCATGGTGCTGTTTTGATTTTTTTTAATCTCATCTTCAGATCTGTCCAAAAACATTTACAAAGTGTCCTTTCAACATTTCCAGCAACATTGTTGATCAATGAAAGAGGTCATCCTTATAAAGACGATGCCACATTCACAGCAAAACCTTAAAAATGACAGGAATACAGGCCGAGCTACAGTGAGAGATTGAAATGCTTTGAGAACACTAACACGATAACTGCACAGACATACATGTAATTTCCTTCTGAAATATTATACAATTACATTGATGTTTTATTAGGGTAAAGTTTCTTTTGACTTTGCTCAGAAAAAACATCCTCAAACCTATAAGTGACATGCTCGATGACCCAAAACAAAGTTTAATATCTAAGAGCTCATTCAAGAACTCGTTATAATATATCAAATATATATATATATAAATAATATATAAATATTTCTATTGAAAACAAACCCTCTGGTTACATTGAAACCACATGTTAACTATGATGTCTAGCTGAGCCAAAATGACAACACGAAGCAGTCACTGCTTAATGGATTTCTGCCTATACGGATAAAGAAGAAAACATCTCAGAGATAGAGTTGGATTAAACTAAAAAGAAAAATCTTTCTATGTTAAAAGGGGAGATAGTGTATCTGGCATTCAGGAATGGCTCTACATTTGCCGTTTTCACGTCAAGTAGAAGACTTAGCAGAAGATTTTGTACAGATGCGTCATTGCAAAACACAACCTCTTTGATTTTTTTTTTTTTTAATGTGTTTAATGGAAACTTTCGTGCGTAAAACTGGAAACACAGACACCTCAGATAATATTGAGTTGCGTACTAATGCATTCTTGATGAGGTGATAGGCCGGAATAAAAAGATTAAACTGGTTTTTACTCTTCATTTTTTCCTCATGGAGTTTGTTGCTCATCTGTGAGACAGCAGTGACCTTAAACGACCACTTCTCGCTAAACTGACCGCCTGAGGAGACTCTGGCGAGATCACAATAGACTGTGTATCTAGCTCGCCAGTGCCCCAGGAACATCTGGAGAGAAAAGTCATATAAAGACTTTATAGGTGAGTTCCATGTGTAAAAACTTAAATCCCAAATTGAGTTTGAATGGTTCTGAAAAGAGGCCAAAATGTTAATGTTGCCATCTCCAAAAGCCATTGCTCTTATAAAATGTGCAATCAATCAGTTATTTGTCTAAAATGTGAAATCAATCAGTTATTTGTCAAAACAACTTGAGCCTGTACAGTATCCAGAAAAATCATGTTGAGAAGATCTTATCTTCTGTCAGAGAAGCAGGCCTTCTTTTGTTCTCTTGAGCTGTGTAGCCTGAAGACTGTTGCAGACCTGGCAACATCCATTTTCTCTTAGAACATTTAATTTACAACTTGAGCAGCGATGAAGTCTTAAAAATTGGCAACTGACGACCTTAAGTCAGTTGTAACGTCTTAGTATGATGCGCATTTAAGTTTGTTCCATCAACATGAATACATGTCGAGTAAATCTGAATTTAGGGAGGTTTAACTCAACTTTGCGCAGCCCTTGATTGCGCCATTGGACGAGTTACAGAGTATATTTTGTTTTTCATATGAAAGTTTTGTATACATTTCACACACAATCCTGTTTTTCTTCTACTGAATAATAACATCTCCATAAATTATATTTACAAAGGGAGTCGTCGCTGCTCCAGACAGAATGACTTAGTCATTACTCCAGAAAGAAAAGCCTTTTCATTGTCATAACAACCTAATAACATGTACTTGTTGATCATGACCGATTTTTGAGGTTCGAGCTTGGCTCTCTATAAAATTATATTTCGATTATTGCATATTTCACAGTGATTAAAGAAAAAATGTTAATTTAATCAGAGGGCATCACTATCGATATTTAGAACTGTTCGCCATATGTTGAAATAACTACTTCTGAGCAGTTTGCACTCATACCTCAGAGAACCTTAGAGGGGCGGTGCTGCATCCTCCCCTCCTCCAAGCTTCTGGCTCTCACAACCGGGAAGGCTGGCTCGGGGCGTGCGCTCTTGTATGCAGCTCCCCAAAATACTCAGAGGGGCGGGGGGCCGAGGGGTGAGACAACTAGACAGGAAGGCAGATCCAGATCGATGAGACCGAGGTAAAGAACCACCATCGAACTCCGCCGCAGCAAAGTTTGTTTAGTTGTGGTTGTTTTTATTTTTATTCTTTCTTCTCACCTTTAAGCCTCGTTACGCGCACTGATCCTCTTGCTCTCCAAAACCAAGAAGATGCCCAAAACCTCAGCGCGCGTATTCCCGTGGTCCTCCTTGTGGTTGGCATCTTTGGCTACTTTGGCTGTGCAGTCTGTGCTCTCTTCCTCCTACTCTTCTTCTTCCTCCTCTGCATACCAGAGACCTGCAGCCGGTGGGAAGCGACCGGGCTTCATGGAGAGGACGCTGATTCTCCTGGACGTCAACACCCGCAGTCCGATCAGAGTCCTCAACGACAACTTCCTCTCTTTGCAGCTAGACCCCTCGATCATCAAAGACGGGTGGTTGGACTTTTTGAGGTACCAAAGAGCTTTTCTGCTTGCCAACAACATCGATCTTTACCTCTAGTATTTTCGGTGGTTCTTTTACTAATTACGCACGCAGCCACGTTGTCTGAATTGACATGGAGAGAGCCAGTATGTTGCTTCCTCACTCAGAGCACTGAATGGTCTGATGTTCCACACCAGTAAAAGGTTTTCTTCGAGAATGGCAATATCCAAACATAAAGATAAGTTGTAATTTAATAAGACAACGCTGAGAGTGAACGATTGTTTAAAAGCACAGGCATTCATACTGCTGTTATAAAGTGTGCCGAATAACATTAGAAAAAATGTGTGATCCTTACCTACTGGCTCAAGGCAAAATGTCTATTATTAACTGTAGTTTTGAGGTTTAAACTAAAAAAATATAAAATTCCAATTTCACAAGGATCCAATATGAGCATTTTTTCGATATTTTTTTAAAACACGCAGAGTGAACATCTGCAGTGTAAACAGACTCTCTTCACTTCGGTGCATTTCTCAGAGCAGTCGAAATTTTACAAAAGACGTCCAGTCTTTGAGTCTTTTAGAGAGCCGGAGCCACATGGTTTGGCAATGGATTATGTAACATGACATTTTTAAATTCAAAACATGACAAAAAACGTATCAAGAGATTAAAATGTTGCACTTTAGCTAAACTTGTTGAGCTTAACATTGTAGTACAGCCATGTGGCCTAATCAATAATTGCATTCTGTAGTAAGAGAAAATGTTTTTCAGCCACATTGTTAATTTCTGGTTCTAAATAATATGGTATCGCGGTCAGAGATTGGTAAATAAATAATTTTGCTTCAAACAGGGAGGCAGACCAGGTACTTTAAATATAAGAAACTGCAACAACGAGGAAGGGAATATTTAAAAAGCCTTGATTGTAGAGGCTAAATCATTAAAAAGTTGACATGTTTCGACCACTGTAGGTCTTCGTCAGCGCTTTAAAACAGACAATACGGGTGTGGCCTTACCTATATAGTAGCAACATCAAATAGGAGACAATCATATGACCCAGATAATAACATGTCAAGTGAAAGAAAATGAAAATAATGAAAAAAAACACGAGATGAAATTACACGTAAATATTAACCTGTACATCAAAAATGGAAAATATGTACCATATATAGGTTTTACATGGCTGTGAGAAAAAAGTAAAGCCTATACAGAGAAAAATTAAGAAAACATGTGAAGTCTGAATCCTCATTGAGACCAGATTGCTTTAACGCATCCAGGCGATGAATCCAAAAAACATCCCTTTGATTAAGTTTCTGTATTTTGCCCCCAAACACACACACACACACACACACACACACACACACACACACGCGAGCACACACACACACACACACACACACACACACACACACACACACACACACACACACACACACACACATACACACACACACACACACACACACACACACACACACACACACACACCTCCCCTAGACATCTCTTTTCCAAATAAATCATTTTGTTTAACGTATGTAGCCTACAGGTCATAAACTGGAAATCATTTACTGACAAAAATATAAGGTGAGTTTCAGATGTGTGCCTTATTCTTCTTCTCATTATAAAATGAGGCTTAAGCAAAACTATTTTATTATTTTACAACGAAACTACACAAACGCATTATGATTTTTTTTTTTTTTAATTTTAATTCCAACACATCACATAGCCTATCTTTGTTATATTCATCAATTTCTCCTTAACCTCCTATGCAACTTTGTTCTGGATTAGTTAGTTTTTTAAAATCATAATTTCTCAAAATGTAGATTTACCTTCATTAGCTGTAATTTAGATGAGTGTTGATTAGGCTGAAATAATGAAAACAACAAGTGGTCTGCTCTCTAATCCGCAGGCCCGTCGGCCGTAACTTTATGCATCTTCCGGACTTCATTTTGTTGTATGAAGCTGTAGACGGATGAAGATGTAATAAAAATGTAGCGGTTTTAAACAAGATCAAAGTCTCACATCTAGTTTTAAATCATTAAATCTTCCAATGCACTTTAATATAGACTTTTTAAATGTGTCCTACAGCTATAGATTGCTATTCATACGTTCATGGTGTTTCAGCGAGTCTTTTTAGTAAATATAATAGCCTATTAAGATAATATTTTCATCATATTACATTATATATGTCCATATCAAATGGTATATCAATAACAATTAATTATAATGTATGCTTTAACTTGTAGAAAGAATAAAAATTAACTGTTTTAGTAAGCAGCTGAAAATAAAACTACGCTAGAACTTATTGGGAAAACTTCATTTCCTATCTGTTGGTTTTCATAAATGGTTTGAATTTAAAATAGAAACCCGTATATCTTTAAAAAGTTACAGATGTGTGATGTATTAATCCTTCATTCCTCACTGTATACTGTACGTACAGTAGCTGCTGTCTAATGTTTTTTGTTCCATTGGATGACAGATGCTGTAGTCGCTGCCTGCTTCTTGGAAAGGAGAAAAACAAGGACAGAAGTTTAGTTTGTTTCAACAGCCAGTGCGAACTTAAATTGCCCTTTTGTTTTATCCCTTTTATCTTTTCAAATATTTGGACCACAGGTTTGAAATAAAGTAATCTGAACAGAATGAATTAAGATTGGATAGGGACAGTTATGAAAGAGGGACGATTCGCTTTCACGCTTTTCCAAACAGTTTCTGCTCCGCCTAAATAACTCCGTGATTGTAAAACACAAACAGACAACATTTCAATACCCAAGGCACGTTTTCGTGTACTAAATCTTTTAAGTGCGTGCTTTCTTTCTGTCCTCAGCTCCAAGCGGCTCGTGACCCTGGCGCGCGGCCTGTCGCCTGCTTATTTGCGTTTTGGCGGAAAACGAACCGACTTCCTGCAGTTCAACAACCAGAAGAACCTCGCCAAATTCAGAGGGCCGGGACCAGACTACTACCTGAAGAACTACGAAGACGGTGACCACACACGACAGTTATTCTTGTCTCAATGTGTATTTTTGATGCAGTTTGACAAAAAGTGAAGTTTTTCTCCGTTATAGTATTTTTCGACTCACGCGCAAACTAAATTTAACTGCGTATGCTTTTTAGTTACGTTATTTATTTTCCACAGACTCCATTTCCTTGTAAAACACGATGTAAGTTTATTATAACTATATCGGTAGGCCTACCAATACAGTATATAGCTATAACAGCCTTGCAATACTTAATAATGAGGTTTATAATGTCCCGTTTTTGTTGAACTGTTTTAGCAAGGTTGAATGAAGGTCATCCTGGAGTTTGTGGCGCTGTTAGAATTGTGGGTTATAGCTTACTGAGCGGTGTTTCTCTTTGCTATTTTTTAAAATTTAGTCCACCATCAATCATATAAATACAAAATATGAGAAAAATATCTTAGTATAATGTCATTAAATTCAAAAGCACCAAAAACTACATCTAAAATTACCATATAGTTGAACCACCCTGAAACAGTTAAACTGAACATAATAACTTCATGACAGTTGAATTATTGCAGGATTATTGTATTAGGCTGCATCAGTTAAGCTACCTAATAAACTGGCAACTGTGTTGAAAACTGAAGAGGCGTTGTTTTTGTAACATAATATGTATAGCTTGGTATAACACACATTTGTATTTCTTTCCAACAGCATATATTTAAAAACTATGTTTTCACAATTACTACTGACACATTCTATACGGAAAGTAACAAATGGGTGTCTAAAGAAGAAACAAAGGCATGTTAAAAGTGACACACGCTTTTAGGTTTCAACAGGTGGTCCAAGCATGACTTGAAAATCAAATCTGAAAAGAAAATAGAGGAAAAAAGAACATGAGGTTTACATTTCTGATTCATAGTACTTTGATCAAAATAGCGACATGAATATGATATTGATCAAATCCATGACAACAAAAACATTAAAGAGGCATTCATTTTCACTCTTTATGCCATCTTGCAGATATAGTGCGCAGTGACATTGCATTGGACAAGCAGAAAGGTTGCAAACTGGCCAACCACCCGGACATAATGCTGGAGCTGCAGAGAGAGAAGGCTGCCACCACACAGCTCGTCCTGCTGAAAGAGCAGCTGTCCAACATCTATAGCAACATTACAATAACAGGTAGGAGATCACACACACACACACATACACACACACACACACAAAAAGTAGTTTTTGCCATGTGCTTTTAGCCCAAAAAATATATTGCCCTTGCTGACATAACATAGTGCGGACTTTGTAGGTCATGCACACAGCACACACATACATATGTACACACACACACAAGGTTCAAAGCATGCCAATGTAAACCATCAGCTTTCAGAATGACAAATGTAATTTGTAAAGGAGGAATGTGGGGATGCATAGAGGGTTGCAGCAGCAGAGGCTAGTGACATTTTAACTGGTTACTAACTCAGCCTGACCGCAGAAAGAACTTTGGGTGGGCTGCATTTCTTACCTGTGTCCAGGATTGACTGGGAAAGAAACGAGGAACTGGAGGAGAAAACTAAATAAGGAATTTGTCTGTTGAAATTAGTGCAGTTTTCATGAAAAAATCTGTGCATGGCTGTGAGTTGCATTAAAGGACCGAGTCAATGTCAGAATTATCAGTTAACACAGTCTTTGTGTCTTTACAGAGCTGGAAAATGAAAAGTTAGTTAGTTTGTTAATGTAATCTAGAGGATTAAACTAAAGGGTCTCCACTATAGTTAACACAAGTAACACTTATGGTGAATAAAAGTAAAGGAAAAATACAAAAGATTGTATTTAGCGTTACCGGATCTGTGGCTTTTCACTGTCCTCTAAGCCAAAAAACTTGAGCAACATCGACATATATTAAGAAACCCCAAGTATTACAAGTCTCTGCTCCTTTTCTACCCACACACACACACACACACACACACACACACACACACACACACACACAAACTTACCATCCCCTTTGTTTGTATTTTTGTGTGGGCAGGATCTTTATTCCAAAACAGTACACTGTAGAAAGTGATTTTTGAAAGCCAAAGAGCAAGTGAAAGAAAAATGCAGACTCCATGATCAGCAATACAATGAAAGAGAATACATGAATTCTGTGCTTTGAGTGAGTGAAATTTAATTCAATATTTCAATTCAATTTATTTATATAGTGCCAAATCATAACAAAAGTTATCTCAGGGCCCCTTTCACACAGAGCAGGTCTAGACCGTACTCTTTAATTTACAGAGACCCAAAAATTCCCCTATGAGCAAGCACATGGCGACAGCGGCAAGTAAAACCCCCCTTTAACGGGAAGAAACCTTGCGCATAACTGGGCTCTAGGTGGGCGGCCATCTGCCTTGATGGGACTTACAAATCCTTTAAATGGTGAAAAGTTCAGATTAGGCAATCAAATTGCATGTTCACTGTAGATCCAGGAAAAATGAAATATAGCAGTATGTTTTTTAAAAGACATTGATTAATCACGTAAAACAAATGTTCCAATTCCACCTCAAGTGAACCCAGTTGAATATGTCGCTATTATGTTTGGTCATTACGCACAAAACCAGTGGACTCGCATGAGCGGCTCTCCAATGTGTTTTTCATGTTTTCAGAAGGTCTCACTCCCCTGGAGCAAAGTGACCCTCTGTGTGTTGCTGTATGAGTGATGAGGCAGATACGAACAATATGTATCAGCCGCGTATTTTCAGATAGTCTCAAGTGCAGCAGTCAAAACACAGCCTTGTTGCATTTATCAAAGTAGGCAAATATATAGAAGAAAAATTGGGACCTGCTTCTGTGAGGAGTCAGTTCACAAGTTCAGGTGGGGAGTTACTTTGTATAGCACCCTATCATTAATTTTGTAGTACTAGTATTTTTTTTTTTTTTTTTTATCAAACAGGCTTTTTTTGTATTGACAATCAGTTTTCAGTATACACAAGAGGAAGAATTGTTAGTAATATGAATAAAGTCAGAAAATTATATCAGGTGGCTGTGATGCCACCTTTAGGAAGAGACAAGATTTAAGCCATGTCACAATAACCGGACAATGTCTCATTTCATATTATTATTATTATTATATGTTATATATATCTATCTATATCTATATTATATGTATCTATCTATGTTGCATTGATACATTTCCTGGCTCTACATAATCATACCATCATCATCCGTAGTGTTATATCCTGCTAAAAAATAATTGTAAACTAATAAAGCCATGGTCGAGACAACCAGACCTCTGTCTCACATGTGGCACAGTGCTAATGTTTCTCAAAATGAAGACCACATTTCCCATAAACCCTGCTGCTTCCTGTCACAAAGATGATGTTACCCATAGACTGCATATAATGTATATACTTTATACACAGTTTATGGTGTTACCACTTGCTCACTTAGCTCAGCGGCAGAATAGAGGCCAGCAGAGCATGTCATTGGTCTTGGTGATGGTCAAGTAAAAATAAACATGCTGATGATTTACTGATGATACGAAAATGCATAGTTCCTTCAAAGCTCATTCTGCTGTTATGCAGACTGTAATTACTTTGGTTGCATGCCTAAAATTTAAATGTAAATATTAAAACCGATTTTGCAAGTGGGGAATAATGATGACATATAATTTGAAAATATTGATACAGTTAAACTTATGATGACAATAAATCACCACTCCGTGTTATTTTCCCACATGCTAGATATTTTTGCATCATTTGACTGATTGATTAGGGCCCTATGGAGGATTTTGTCTTCTTAAATGTGAACTCTTGGTATGATGGTTCTTATTAAGGGCTAAGAGGTGGAGTTTCGAGGCCGAGAGAGGCGCCGTGCTGTTTTTGAGCAGGTGCCATAGTTGTTATCAGACTGGATAGCAGGGAGGCGGGGGCGAAGCCAAGCAGAAGGACTTTATTTACCCAAAGCCGATTTACTGTGAAGTGTTCTCACAGAAACTCATTCCTCTGAGCACAGACACAAGCTGCAGGTCTGCCCCTGGGAAATGTTGTTCAAATGTCTGAAGGGTATTCTTCAAAGCTTGTTTGTGATGGTTGAGCTGCTGTTTTCCTTCAGTGGTACAAAAAGTAGTTTTGAGCAGAATTTGACATACAGTGACTATTGTAGTGGTGAAATAAATCAACAGAATACACACTGATGGTGCTGAAAAAGTAATGAAAGACCAGTGTGAATATGTTTGCATAATGGCCACATTACTACACTCAAATGAACTCTAAGTATGTTGTGTAAACTAGAATCTGAGACTTCACATCTCTGTGGTGGAGAGAGTAACAGGGATACAGAGGCACAAGGGAGGTGTTTAAATATGGTCTGGTAACAATCAGCCAAGATCCACTGTGTGTGTGAGTGTTAGTGTGTGTGTGTGTGTGTTAGTGTGTGTGTGTGTGTGTGTGTGTGTGTGTGTGTGTGTGTGTGTGTGTGTTTACGTGCATGTGTACGTGTATGAAGGCAGGTGGTGTTTAAAGGTCCTTTAATAGTCTTGCTCCATCCTTTTCCACTCACCACTGTCTGACCTTTGACCCAGGCTTGTTAGAGCTATCAATAATGGGGCCACTCCAAGCTAAGACACACACATATGCAACAGCGGTTTATGTTGAGAAAATTCCCCCGAGCTCAGACAAGGTCATGGTCAGCGTCATCTCTGTCTCTCTGCAG
Organism: Euthynnus affinis; assembly: GCA_029490765.1. Taxonomy (NCBI): domain Eukaryota; kingdom Metazoa; phylum Chordata; class Actinopteri; order Scombriformes; family Scombridae; genus Euthynnus; species Euthynnus affinis. The sequence goes on along the minus strand of CM055852.1, from coordinate 14,511,942 downwards.
GAGTGCATCCCTCCATCAGGGATCACTTTTTCATTTCTCTTTTTTTCTTCCTCTGCCTTCTTTTCTCCACCACTTTACACCTCTCCCTCATTTTCTCTCTCATGTTTACTGTTAGCTTAGCTGTGTATATTGTGACTTCATGTGAAAGTCCTATGTTTATTTGACACTTCAGAGAATGAGGCGGTCAATCCGTTCAACTTGTGACCTCAAAGCTTTGTCCGTGTGTTTAAGGCCCAAAAGATAAACACAACTCAATTTAGGAATTCCTATACTGTGTTATCCTTGTCGTCTAAGGCAGGCCTATTAATATTTGCGAACACAGACTAAAGGAAAATCTTCCCAAACAGAGAAACTGGTGAACCAAGAGTAAAACATAGGATGTTATCAGTTAGGAGGTCTGCAGCTGCTCATGAGAGCCTGAATAGGAAACTTGTTTTATTTTCTGTTGGACCTATCAAGTATTTGTCTTTGAATGTTTTCTTTCTTTCAGTATCTAGCAAACATTATGCATAACTGAAAAAATTAACATGAGATAATCAGTTGGATTGATTTTGAGCCTGCAACTTGTTTAAAAATGGCAATACTCACAGAGAAGCTCCATCCTTGTGCTGACACGATGCCATATGCTGTAAAACCAATATGTTTGCATTCATATCAATTAACATTTAAAGCTCCTTCACAAATGTATAGTTAAACTCATGCTCTCTGTATTTTGTATTAATACAAACAGCCTCATAATATATTAAAAAAAATAGTAATTATTTTGTACTTTTGTAAAGTTTGGAAACATTTTCTCATTCAAGTGAATGGAAAAGTGTGTCCAAACATTTGACTGGCCCTATATATTATGAATACAGTCCAAGGTGCTCTCTAACAGCAAGGCGTTATTTGGGATTTTTAATTGGAGGTTTAATCACAATGATGTTGGACTAGTTCTTTTTATGTTTTTGGACACAGGCAGCTACTGGACATCAGTGGATATTAGGGGGAGGTTGGGAAGAGGAGCCATCTGGATGCGATGGAGGGGCTAAGTAGGACATACCCTCAGAAGGGAGCTGCAGTAACCTAGTTGGGAGATTTTAACATGGAACAGAGCTGAGGTCATGCAGAAAGAAACACTTTTTATAAAGCACAAACGTAAATAAATCTATACATTACTCGGGTCCAGGAACAATAAGTTTCAGCTGGTTGTCATGGTTGTCTTATACACCAAAGTAAGAGTGTAAATGCAGCAGTAAATCAACAGATTTCCTTGTAAGTAACTACAGCACAGAACTGTGCAACTGAGTAGAGCAAGCAGACTCGTCAGTGTTAATAGAAGGAAATGGAACAGAGCTAACGTCTGGTGGGTGGGTTGGGGGGCAGGAGGCTGATTTGACACCACACCATAGGATCCACAAGGTTATACTTTCATCGATATTCTAGGTTTTAGTTAGAGGCATCACATGAAAGAACATTTTTTTAAATGTTAAGTGAGCCAAATGTTGGCCTTGTAAGCAGGCAGATGAAGCCTGACATCATAATGTAGACTCTCTTCTCTCTCTCTTTCTTAGTCTGATCTCACATGCATAGTATCAAGTGACACGAATGTTTACAGTGTCTAATCAGTTGTTAGGTTCAAGTAAACATTGTTGAGAGTGCATCAGACACTAATACCTGAGCCCCTCTCTTTGAACTGACACAGAGGTGCAGCCATCACAGCCAGAAGCCTTTCAGTGGGAGCTGCAGGTCTCCATTGAAAAGAAACATGAGAAGAATGACAATATATAGAAAGTGTTGAGAAATACTGCGCTAGTGCAGCATTACATAGAGCAAGGCTGTTATTTTCAATGGAGATAGTGGCTGCACTCTTCTGAGAAGCTGATGAGTCATACTAATGTGCGCTACCCTGTTTTTCCACCAGATTTTGTGGCCAAAATTCAACTTAACTTTGTATCTGAATACTCTGACCACCACAGTGCCTGTTCTGACATTGACAGGGTGGACAGGAAATAATGTTGCACAAATGTAACTTTAAAGAAGAATGGATGAAATTTTCATTTTGTAACTCTATGCTCTCCAATCCCATCAGGACCTAACTAAACATGACAGAAAATATATGACAGTGCAGTTTGTAGTATCCTATTTAGATGCTTTGTAGGATTGGTAATGGGCTTTTTGTGTTCCACTTCATACAGAAATACACTCCACACTCATGTGCTTGGTGTGAAACTGCCATACAAAAAAGAAAGATAAGATAAGATATACTTTATTGTCTCTGAGGGGAAATTTGACTTGGACAATAGTGCTACACACAGCTGCAATCAACTTAGACACAATACGTTTACAATTACTTTGGCTCAGCTATGACATCAGAATTTCAATGTCCAAAATCCGTTTTGTAATTCAATAACAAAGAAGACTGAAGTGAAATTCATGTCCCTGACAAAAGACATTATGAGTCACTAAACAGGACAGAAAGGAAGGAGGTAAAAAATCTGTAAAGACAAATGTTAGGAGCAGGCACAGCAAGGGGAATTTACTGAACATCTGTGAATAGCTTAAGATAAGATAAGATAAGATAAGATAAGATAAGATAAGATGAGGTATACTTTATTGTCTCTGAGGGGAAATTTGACTTGGACAATAGTGCCACACACAGCTGCAGTCAACTTAGATACAATAGATAGCCAACAAAACAGCACAGTGGTATACCAAAGACACAATAATAAATTACAACAAAATAAAAAAGATAGGTAAAATATTGCACATGCCTTGTGAGATAAAAGACAATGTTTTCATCAAAACAAACTGGCACAGCTGTCTATAGTCAGAGGGCCTCTAGTTATAACTTTCTGTTTTTACTCATTTGAAAATCAAAACATATTTTCTTGCAACAGTGGGAAACATGCTCTATCCTTCCTATTAGTTCTGCTATACGACTTATCCAAACCTTTTATCCACTCTTTCCTTAATCCCATGTCGTTTAAACCTCTGCTGTAAAGAAGAAGTAGAATCGTTTCTCCAATATCCCTATCTTCTTTAAAAATTCCCTTAATATGAATATGCGCACACACCAGGCAAATGTGATGCAGTCAGTTATTTCAGTACCCGGTCCGTCTCCAACTCACTGCTGAATGCAGATTTATAAGAGTTTTTCCTGCCAAGTTTCACACTGTAACACTGCAGTACAGCCAGTTGCCGTGACAGCGGGAGAATGAATATAATCCGCTTTGATTTGTTGATATCCATAATGATATTATTGGATATGAGCAGCCGTTGTGGATCTTGGAAAGACCAAGGGTAAAGGAAAGAACATTAAAGTTTGTGTGTATGTTTTTACACATTACGGATGGTGCAGTTTGCTTTACTGTGCTATTAAACAAAAAGGACCGGGATCTCTCCTGTACTCTGCTGCCAACAAATGAGGGGAGTTGAAACTCATGTATGTGCTGTGAAGAATAGGCAGTGTTTTATTCAAATAGAATGGGCTTTGCAACATCAAATACATTACAGTAATCTCAAACAGTGAACTGTTCAACAGAGATCTTCATGTCCCTGACTTGTCTACACAGAAAAGTAAAATTACATTAATATCATTCTCCTTTAAAAATCGATCATTATATATTAAATAATTTTAAATATTTGTTGTGAGGTGAAAGGTTTTGTATTAAACTCTCACCTCATACATTACTAGTTAAATCTTTTGTCTGTTTTTTTTCTATTTTACCACTTTTTTAATTCTCTTCTGCTTTTTGTATTTATTATGCAAGAGTCATGTAGATTCTTGACACATTTTTTACTACTATTTTTTCCCATTTTATCTTACATATTTCATAACTGACAGCAAACATTTAACTGAAAGGCAACATGGGACAGACACATGCTGGTGGTCTGTGGTCAGATATGAACAGAGAGATTGCTGGTACAAAATGCATCTTAGCAAACTGAGCTAAGACAAGCCTAACAGAGAATAATCTCTGACCTTTAAATGCGATAGGCTTCCTGTTCCAAACTGACTTTGAATTCTGCTCTGTTTGGTTTAACAGTTTCATGGCAAGTTATTTGTGGCATTAGCTTAAATTATGCCAACAATCAACACACTCATGATGATCTATTAAAAGCAGACACGGGAGTGCAGTGAAAATTTCCAACAATTCTTCTGGCATGAACCAGGCACAACAAATTGAAATCTTGGCATGTGGTGGTTGCATGGAACACTAAAGCCAATGGCTGTCTGAGTCTAGCGGTTATAGCCAAACCTATCTGGCAGCTACTGAACAGCACTGACACTAAAGTAAAAGAAATGGGATTCTAATATCACCACTAAAGTTACTAAATCTCAGCATTAAATCATGAAAAGCTTCATTATTTGCACAGCTGAGGGGATTTTCTGCGCTATTTCAACCAGCTTAAACTCAAATTGTGTCTCATCTACTGATGTCTGTCTGTGCGAAACAAGAGAGGTTGATTTGTTTGGAGTTTTCATTCGAAACAATCTTTGCAAAAAAAAAAAATTCCCTGAGGTAAAGTTTTATTGTCATAAACATTGTGGTTTTCAATGATTTAGTTCACTGCATTTGTCCTCTTGGCCACCATGTATATCTTTTTAGAGTTGTTGTGTTTAAAGTCATGTTTGTTTATAAGTGTATGTCTAATAAAAACTTTTTTTTAAATACGTAATATAATCTAATATATTTAGATCTAATTATGTTACACAAGTTCAGGCACACAACAAAAAGGTGCATTAAGCATTAAGCCCTAACCATAGAGTTCACACATGAAGGCTCTTGTGTAACACAAAAAATCAAGGAGCTCTGTCAGAAAATGAATACATCTAGAATGTCTTAACTTTTGTATGTTATGTGTTTGGCTGAATCTGTCAGCTGTTTTTTCAGCCTTACCTGTCAGTTTACAATTGTCAGAAGTGAAGTAAGCTCAGCGTGACAAGCTCTTGATTGCCATATTGCCTGCTTTTTTTCTTTACTCTTTCCACATGGCCTGCACAGATCCATTGTCTGTTTTTCCTTGATCGAAAGAATACCTAGTGTTTAAATCATGGATGGACATAACATGTAATTCCATGTGTTTGCAATATGCCCCGAGACAAGTGCCAGCAACCTGCAAACGAATGTCATTTTAATAGCCTGATGCATGGGAAATGTTTGAAAGCAGCCCTTCCTCTCTTATGATTGTTTGGCATGACATCCAACCTCCACATTTTTCCTCAGAACTCTAGAAAACATACGTTTTGTGTCAAATTTCAAATCATGGCACTGTGTTCTTGAGTGCTCTGAGCCAGTTTGTACCAATGGGATAGGAGAAATGCTGGTACCTCTTGAGTATGTCTGTGTACATACCGTGTGTGTGTGTGTGTGTGTGTTAGTGTGTGTGTGTGTGTGTGTGTCTGCTCCGTATGGCTCCAGATGAAGTTGTTATCCTGAGGGGAAACATGCCTCCTTCATTACCAGCTAGACACATTTTATTTTCTTAATTTGAGTCTAAGGCTGTCATCCGTCATTTATGAGATTGTGCTATGTGGTGTGTGTGTGTGTGTGTGTGTGTGTGTGTGTGTGTGTGTGTGTGTGTGTGTGTGTCTGTCCATGTGTTTGCATTGTGTTAAATTTGGAATGGAAGTAGGGGCTAGTAAGGGGCTATGAAACTGTAACCACTGTTTCAGGAGGTGATTTGACCCGGTCTTTAAGAATTGTACAGGCATTTCTGTGTGTGTGTGTGTGTGTGTGTGTGTGTGTGTGTGTGTGTGTGTTCAAGGAAAGCATCTCCTTTTTTTGTAATAAGAGAATATAGTTTAGTCATTATCCCTGAGAAGCAGAGTTCAGAAAATGAACAGAATAACAAAATTATTTGATATTATATTTATTTTTAGAACTTCAATACCTTCACTTCTTTTTTCCTCATCCAACTACTAAGTGTTAGATACACAGGGCTATTTCCTCTGAACCGTAGCTCCTAGAAATTAAGTTTTTATACTGCTGTTTTGCAAAAACAAATGCATTTTTAGAGGAATAATGCTGCCTGGATTCCTTTTTTAAAAAATCGACATAATGAGAAAATATTTTAAATGAATGTGCAAAGTAGTTCAACATTATCTAGATGTAAACATCATAGTTCCTCTTTTCTTCACCATAATCTCCAACAGGCTTCCCTTAAGTTTTCTATCATACTTTGAATGATGCATTTTGATTCATGCCAAGATAAAAATAGATTGTGTCTTTAATATCTTTTACATCATTTCGCAGAATGCGGAAGTTTGCATACTTAACTGAGGAAATACCAGCCAGTGTTCATGCTCCAGCACAGGGGACGTTTATCTCACCAGGTCAAAGCCCATATATTACTGTAAACTCCAGAAAATGTTGCTTGTGTAAGAGTTTGGCACGTTGTTCGTCTGGCCACTTGTGAATCCTCTTTAATTCTGCTCTTTTTTCACTCGGAGCATATGGCTGGTTGGATTGTGTTGGACCTTGTCAGAGACCATCTATCACTCCATGGTGTCCTGCTGAGTTGGAGATTCGCAGCGTAGCTCTCAGCCCTCAAAATGAGAAAACAAGAGCGAGAGGGAACAAAGCTAGATTAAGAGAGAGGAGACAGAGGGAAGGGAAAGGGGGATGGAAGAAAACGAGAAATGGAATAACAGCAACAGACAGATGAGGAAAAAAGAGAAGGAGGGGTAAAAAGGACAAAGAAAGAAGAAAATATAAAGATGAATAAAACATTTTTCTTCTTATGAGACCAACAAAGAGTGTTTTCAGTTCTTCTCTGAACCAGGCTTTTTACCATCCACAGCCAAATATTGGCTATTTAAAACTGTTCCCAGACAAAAGCCCTGCTGACACCTGTGGTGTAAAACTGTGCCTTCAAGGTTGAGCAAACCTGTAAGTACTCAGGGTTCAGTAGCTTCACACTTGTTAGACTCCCCAACAGTCTCAGAGCACAAATAACATCTTCAGAGCTCTCTTAAGAAAACATCCTTAATAAAACAGGCGTTTCCAAAAACCTTTCACAAGCCACAATCCTCAAAATTTGCGTCAATTTCTGGTTACCTCTGACACTTACAGATGGAAAACAGAGCAGTGCATGTTTCATATTATTTCCCTTGCATAATAAAGTGCACATTTCTAAATGTAACAGACCATATTTTCATTGTTTCTGGTCTATTTATATTTTAATTAATACATTTTTTCCCCTCACTTGTAATTACTTCAATTTTACAATGTGACTTTGTCTATAAAAGTGTGATCCTTTTGTATTAAACATCTGTCACATTGTTCTCAATGACAAAATCAAGAGAGAAAAAAAAACAGAGTAACTGAGAAAACATGTTCATCCTTGTTGAGCAAGAGACTAAAGCTCTACCTGCTCCAGAGGCATGGCTCCTGGCTGTGACTGACCTCTGACCCTCACATGAAACGAGGACATGTATGTGCCTCAGAGGGATATGTGAAGAGGGTACTTCCCAAATTATTCTGTGTGTAAGATTGTGTCTTAAAAGCTCCAAAAATATGTCTGTTACTTGTTAAAAACAAATGAAAATGAAAAATGGTAAAATGATTTTCATTGGGCATGAAACGTGTTACTTACCAAGAAACTTTTTTCTCCTCTTGTGTCTGCTGTGTCACCCTACAGCTGTTCATAATGAAGTGCTTCTGAATTCAAATATGTCATGATTAATATGCATTCTTCAATCTGGCAAAATTACCTTTTGGAAAATTGAACTGAGTTGATACAATATTCTCTCAAATTTCTGTTCATCAGTTCTATGTGAATATGCAAGATCATGCACAACAGGATATGCAAAAGGAGATGCAGTAAGTCTAATTACCCGTAAGCTTCATCAGCAGGTATTCAGTTAATGAATTGTCCTTGCTCATTCAGGCATCAACCTCTAATGAATCTGTATAAAAATCCAAGGCCAGTGCATAATGCATCCCTACAGGTGCCCAACTACCTTCCAAACAATGACTCAGTGCAGACTTTTGTCAAACAAACAGTCAAATAACAAACAACGCCGTATCCAAACAACATGATCCAGAGTTCCAGGAAACAGCTGAAAGGCAAAGTCTTAAAAGGAAACTGACTTCATAGCAGAATTGTCTCTGTGAAATGTTTTGCATTTCAGTTTGTTGTGAAATATGCTGATTACTGAACAGCTTTAGGTTGTAATGGATTACAGTGTGGTTTTTTGTTTACACTTGTTTTCAGTTGAAAAAATGTTGTAAACTGAAGTGAGAGAAGCATGATGTGCTTTGTGTTTTTTGTCAGATTGAGCTTTGAATAAGTATTAAATTCAGAACCCACACATTTTCTGTTAGGGCCTGGATATTTGTTTGTTTGTAAATGCTAGAAACTTGGACAGACACATATGGAAGCCAGTTTAATCTTGGCTGTTAGGATGGTAACCTACTGAGACCAACAACGGATAGCAGTTTGGCTACATCTTAAGATCTGTCACCTATGAAAACTTTATTGGATCTTTAGACTGGTAATAGAAGCTTAATATTAGATGTGTGACCAAATTGTTTTCTTTCTCATTTGCTAAAGTTCCCCTTTTTTTCTGTTTTTGTTAATTTCCTTAAATATCCAGTAATCAGTGCCTTGGGTATTTATTTGGATATTTTATTAGATGCCAGCTGATGTATGGTTACAAGATGACAGAGAAAATATGTAAACTATTTTATGGCCTTTCATCACTTAAGCAGAACCACACAATTAAAACATGTTTAATTTATGCCTTAGCTGTGATATTAAAGTAGTTTATGTGCCGTGAAAGAAATAAAGAAAGAAGAGAAAAACAAAGACAGGATGGAAGGAAGACAGAAAGAACTGGGCTAGACTTATGACTGGGGCTCATGCAATGAGGCACTTCACCTCTGAAAGCTGGTTACCCTCCAAGCTCTTTTACTCCAAAACTGTTTGATTCTGAAGGAACTTTGGTCTGCGGGATATAGCGCTATGTTATTGAGGAAATTTATGAGTTCATAAGTGTGTAATGAAATTTGCCCTGGTCAAAGGAATGAAGCACGGAAAGGAAAAGTGGAATTGAATTTTCGGTGGTATTTTCATCAGACCTGCATTCCCTTAGGGAGCGTACAGGACGGCTTGCAGTGGCCCAGGCAAGAAGAGGCCAAGTGAAACTTTTCCCTGAGGTTTTGAACCTCTGCTAGAATGGCAGGAGCCGACACCTCTAACCAGGAGCAGATGTTTGGCCAGCTTGGTTTGGCCTGGTCCTTCCCCTGGCAGAATAGGGAACCTGGGGTCTGATGTAGTTAGAATGCCCCACTCGCTTCGCTAATAGTCTGGCTCTACATCGCTCTTTCTCTCCTTGGTGAACTCCACTGCCTTCAAAATCCCTCACTGTAGGTCCAGAAAAGACATGGGACAAGAGCCAAGCCAAGGAGGACTGCTGCACAGCCACTTCAATGTTACCAACTCAATATTAAAGTGATGTTACAGGTGATCCTGTTGTACTGTAGAGTCATATCTCCTGCTTTTTTCCCTCCAGATTTACCATCATTTTTTTCTTTTCCTCTTATACTTTGTTGATTGTGAACTCCTTTTGGTGCAGCTTTCATGTGAGTTTTAAGGAGAGTTTTGACCAAGTGCATAGTCCAGTGCTGGCACAGGTTGTAAATTTCTGAAATGTAAATCATCCTGATTATTTATTTTATAATACACTTTTATAAGTAGCACATTGAAAAAGGAGGATTTGTATACAGTGAATTAAAGTTAAAAGTTAATGGCTTGTAAACTTTATCAAGGTCTTAATAAACATCTACTAAAAAAGACAGGACAGATCAGGACAGATCACCATTAATCCACATGGTTTCAGGTGGTTCAGATGTTTTTTCTATTTGTTGTAAACAGATGGAAAACAGCCGTATCCTGAGTTCATTCAAGAGTAGAGACTGAAGCTATTACAGGATACTTTGTCTTGTCATCTTCTAAAACCTCTCCTGTTATAGATCTGATCCTCCCAACATGAAACATTTCTGAAATCCTCCAGATGTAACCTAAAAATCCCTCTTTCACCAGACGTGAAGCAGTTTCTCCACACTAAACAAAAACCATTTGAAATTCATCTTATTCTGTATGAAGAGGCCCATACAAACATATTCTTGTTGTCAGCTGCAATATTCCTGTTTATTCCTATTCCTATTACAAACATGTAAAATGTTTACGTCATGCTTCTAGTCTGTGTATTTTACACAGATACCCCTTTATTATACTCCATGTTTCGCACATTTGAACAGAGACATATCATATCACCACAAACTATTGATCTTATCAACCCAATGGAAACCCAAACTACCATACAAAACCAGGATAATAGAAGATTGATCATGAAGTAGTTTTTTTTTGTATCCATTTTTTTGTGTAAAATTTGATGTTTAGTTAGTATTTCTTATAGTTGCTTTGTCTGTCCTGTGACTTGCAGTTCAATGATATTCAGTTGTTATTATGTACTCGGAGTAAATTATTGTGTGATAATTAACACATCTATTACTATAAACCAAAAGCATAAACCAAAGCACTGTATTGTTATTCTTGTTTCATGTTTTCCTTCAAGAGAGTTTTTTATTGAATTGGTATCTCATGGACTCAATAGTGTCTAAATTGTGCAAATCAAATCAATGAAACAAATAAATACTAAGTGTTTATTCAGATGTATGAGCTTGACAGAACAGTGTATTGTTTGAGGTTTTACACAAAAGGGTGTAAATGTATTGGCAGTTATTTGTAAAACTGAAAAAATATGCATGTGATTTATTTCAATCTTTTTAGCATATGATATGGTTTTTGCATCAGTTGAAAGCCCCACCACAAATGTTGAAGCATTAAAGTACAATGTCATATTTCCAAACCTCAAATATCTAAACAGACTAATTGACCAAAACATAATAATAAAACAGATATAAATCTCACTTGCATGCAAAGCTAAAATGGAGAAAAAGATGTTTTCAAATGGGTCCATTAGTGTGGAAAAGGGTGGAGGTTCTTATTGTAATGCAGCTTCAGGCACTCGGCATACTCAGGAAAACTCAGCAGGAGCACAAGGCTGATGAGATGATGGCTTGAGACTTTAGGCGATATTTTTTTAAGGTGTTTGGTTGGAAAAAGTCCCTTTCTCTTTCCCCATAAACATCTGTCAGGAATATCCATCACAGTGCTGGGACAAGTCCCAGTTTTGTCATAATGGGTTGCTGCAGGAACTCAAATGGGACTTAAGAGTTAAGAGTTATGAGAGGAGAGAATGTGCGACTGGCTGAAGCAGGTGCCCCCTGTAGTGTTTAACCTACACCTGCCAGTAGTTTGAAAAGATGTTTTTTTATTTTTGATTTTCACAGGATTTTATGTGGTGCCAAATCATTCTTTTACCATGAACAAAGTGTGAATATCACTTAGTTTGTAATATGACTTATTTCAAGTGTTAGAAACTTTTATTACATGCAAAGGTGTCAGGAAAATGTGAATTACAAATAATAAAATGTAAAAGTTGTACATGAAGATTATTTATTTGGCTTAAATTCATTGGCAAACATTTGGTCACATTTTATTGGTTTTGTCTGAGAATAATTGTGAAGTTATTTCACAATTGTTTTACAAAATGTTATTTCATAATTCATTCAATTATATTTAATAAGGTGAATTATCAGTCATTAAATAATAAATGGCTTATGTATCCAGTGTGGTTAGTCCACTACATAGTAGCATTGTTAAAAACATTTCATAACTTTTTCCAGCATCTGATATTATAAATGTATAATTATGTATAAAACAGTTGAAATGCCAGATGGTGATTCAGTAACTGTTTAATCTGGCCCTGCTGGTTCAGCTAAAGACAGAGCCTCCATTTTAACTGCAGTATAAGTAATGTGTGTGGATATAGTTTTAGAGTGGAAGATGATTGCTGTGATTATGGTGATTATTGTAGCAGTGAAAGGGATGTCTGGGGTACCGTGTGTTTGCTTTGCTGCCCTGCTTAGGATCTGGTCTTCATAACCCTCATCCATCACACAGCCTGGGATCAAAGATACCCCTCTTGTGCTGGGAATGTAGCAGATGTGCTAAGTACCCCAAAACAAATGTTTTGTTTGCCCTTGGTTTGCCAGTCTTATGAGTTTTGAACATGATGAATTTCAAGGTGGTAAAAGAGGTGTTGGCTAAGCACCTACAAACATTCCTCCCATGGATGAATAATCAGTGATTTGTACTGTGTTTGCAGCTTAAGCAGGTGTTTCATGAGAAGAGCTGCAGGCATTGTTTTAAGTCCAAACTCTTTGATGGTTCAGAGGCAGTGAAGCCCAGGGCTACTCACCTTCTAGTTTCTCTCTGTCTGCCTGGAGGAGTCTTGTTTCTCTGCAATTACAGAGCAATCCATGCTCAATTACAGCATCAGCAGAGGTGTGTGGCTAGATGGTTAACTGGATAAGAAGTGCAAGCTTTACAATTGCCCTCTTTGGAGATGACAGTGGTGCTAATCTCTGGTAGTAAAAATGTCAGGTGTGGCTATAATGTCCCTATCCTTAATAGTTCTACTTTGAAAAAATAATATAAATGCCTGATACAGTAATCAGATTTTACGTTATCAAAGAGTTGCTGCAAACACAGAACTGCTGACTCCATCTGCTGGATTTTTGTTTAATGAACACAATGTATTTACTTTTTGAGAACTTTTTCTTTACATCAAATCCAGCTGAAATTCAATTACATATTTTTTTCTACCTGCATACAGGCCTGATTCAGAAATTACATACCGCATACATATCACTGTACTTTAATTTTTAAAAAAACTGCCCTAAAAGGGAGAACTATATATTCTGCCTTTTGGTTTCATGATGACACCCCCTATCAGTGCATAAACTAGTCAAAATATCATTTTTTCTCTGTTCAGGTGGTTTCATTTTAGAAATCCTTGCATATAGCAAATTAAATTGTCACATTCTGTTTTATTATGACTGACAATGACACTGACTGACAGCGAGGCAGCAGTGTGTAACATCACACAAAAAATATCTGCACAGTGCTATCATGTTATCAATTCTTCCTTTGTTCTACATGGACATTACACAACAATACGCCCACAAATTAATACAATTTGTGGTGGATTAAAAAAACAATTGGGAACGAGATAACAGTATTGTATTTTGTACTGACTATTGTCTGCTTGCACCTGCAAAGATTTATGGAGGTGCGTGTGACTGCTAATGTTTGCCTGACAGAAAAACAGCCAAATACTTTGAACAATGGCTCATAGTAGCTTTCTAGCTAATGTCTCCCTCTTATCTACAAGCATAGACACATGTCTGGTGTTACACCTTGGCATGCTGAAGAAGCTATCAAACAAACATCCATGAGGAAAAATTGCACTGATACTGTCTTTTTGCAGGCTAGATAGCTAACTGGCTACTGAGCTGTGGCACACTGAGCAGCTTAAATGGTGTAGTCATTATTCTTCAGTGCTAACAAAAGCTTGTCACATTTCAGCTGTGAACTGTCAGTCAAGCAACTTCTTACTCAGACGGTTGGAGGCTAAAGGAGCATTTCTGATGAATCTCCAGTGACTTTTTTTTTAGAAGATAATATTAACAATAAGTAACTTTAACATCAATTTTCAATGCAAACAGGGATGGATTTTGTGATTCATCTTAATGTTGTTGGTCAGTAAAGTGGTGATAGGCACTTGTGGCCAGTTAAAAAACATTGCAAGTTAATAGGATCCTAACATACTTTAGACGGTTACATTGATTCATGAGTTACTAAACAACTTGTCAGTTCATAATAACCCAATGATTCATAAACATGTCTCAAAAATGCTAGCAGCATTTCCTCCTCTTTGGTTGCGGTTTGTAGGTAGCTCCATAATGCAAACAATAAAAGAGACATGGTGATGTTTCTCTCCTGGGAAACGAATACTTCAACACACCTTGTTTCTTTACAAGCCAAACACAGTGAGGTCATTAGTATCTAAAAAGTGCACTTTTCCCATTAGGGAGTGATAGACGGTGACCATTGCCAAACAGATGTGAAAACCACTCACACCCCATACACATTTCCCTCACACCCTGTTCCCCCAACAAGTGGTTTGAGTTACATGGCCCAAAGCCAATGGAAGGCAGTTGATGTTATTTTGTCCACTTGCCTAGGCTGCAGCACACAGACACAGACACACACACACACAGCAGCAGCAGCAGAGTGGATGTACATGGAGAACAGTGTATGTTAACATACCACTCATCTTACTCACCAGCTCTGTTGACTTGCTCTGCATCTCCTTGCATTGGGTACACAGAAGAGGGCCACACACAAGTCTAGTCACAGCAAATTCATAGATTGAGGTAATCCCTCTCTGACACTCTTGTTTCCACACACACACACACACGCGCGCGCGCGTACGTGCACCTCCACGCACGCATCGGTCCCCCTCTACTAACAGAATTGAAAACAGGTGCCCACCACATATCTTGCATTCTTCCAAAATACAAAAGTGGTTTGACCTGAATGGTTTCTCTGGAGTGGAGCCACCCTGTATGAAAGAAGAGTCCATGTGGGGATGTGTGTGTGTAAACATGGAGGCGTTGGGTTCTGTGCAACACGCTGATGGAGCAGCAGACTCGCACTCTATTGGAACCACATTTCTCCCTTTGCGCAACCCTAACATGCAGTGTCAAGTTAGCGTCAGGATAAGTCACAGATACACCATGCGAACATAGCAAACCACCGCATTCAATAGCTTTTGATACAACGACCGTAACAGTATACTGGTCAGGCTATGACCGATATGGATGAATGATCAAACTGCATTGCATTGGTAGCCATTCTTAAACTTTTGAAATCTTTTTAAAAAATTGGGAATTGGGATGACCTTACTTCAGTCACAGTGTCTTTTCTGCAGCCACAGAGGATCTGGTTAACAGAGGAACTGGTCCAATGAGAAACAGAAGGCAGAGAGTTGCTAGACGTATAACTGTAGCTGGTGGAGAAAGGAGATTGAAGCCATGATGGAGGAGCTGATGATAAATGTGCCGTACTTGGGTTTTCCTGGATATTTTAGTTTACCTTCAAATCTTTCATGACTGGTCATGCTGTTTGTCTGCGACTGCATGTGTGCACGTGGTGTGTGTTAAGTATAAATGCAAAATTACTTTTAAATACATCTGGTAAAACCTTAAATACTGTCATCATCAATTGTCCCCACCACGTTAAGAACAATTTGATGGATGCACTGTCTGAGAATAACCGTTTCCACCAGGCTTTCCCTACTGAGTTCACCAGGCTTTTCCAGCTGAGAAAATTACAAGTGTCTCTGCTCCTATATATGCCAACAGTGTAATGAACATGATGTCATTTCATGCACATGTCTTTTCCCCTCAGAATCATTCACAAAATATCAAACTATTACCAAAAAAATTAAGCTCATTATCCAGTAAATCCATGTTTTGAGTTATGTTTTGAGAGGATGTTCATGAGCTTTGGAGACACTTGCAGTGCATTTTTGTAAGGGCTCTTGAGTTTTGAGTGCAACATGTGCATCTTTAGATACAGAGAAACATACTGTATCCATAAACAGGAAAAAATACTCAGAATTAATTTCTCTAAACAGTCCTCTCTCCTGTCTGCACATGTCTCTTGAGGAATCGGCTTTGATTTGTCTTTTAAAGCAAGCCAGAACTCTACTCAAGTCTCTTTGTGTGTGTTGTGTGTGTATATATGTGTGCACTTTTGTATGCTCAAGACTGACTTTGATAGGACTAAACATCCAAATTGACATTTGCTGTGGCAGTAAGCTACGTCAGTGGCAGCAAGTCATTATATTTCTGGACTGAATGAAACCAGAGACAGAAAACAAAGTTCTTGCTGTGCTCCTTATTTACTCTCCCGAGGCGTAAATGATGGGGAATGTAGGAATATATCAGCATTTTCAGAGCTCAGATTTTTTTTCACAAATCATCTGAATCTGAATTTGAGGGAGGAAATGTTTCCTCTGCTTAGCTGTAGGCTGTGTTCACTTTCCAAGCTTGGACGGATGCCAGTTAAATTACTATTGTAGCTTGTGCTTTCAGCTAGTCTGTTAAGAGCATGTTTAAGGTGACCAAGCTCAACTTATTCACTCTCATAAATAAAGAGCTGTAAGACACAATAAAAAATACTGATGCATTTAAAATGTAATTTTCTTTAATTAAAAAAAAATACCTTTCTAAAAATAACTTTAGATTTGGGTAAAAAATGAAACCTTGAAGAAAAGGCTGTTACATTTTTGTTTTTGTCCAAAGCAATGTACAAATGAGGTACAATCTAAGCCACAGGGGTTTTTTTCTTTGGACGGTCTCCTTTTTTTAGCTACATTGGTAAAATGTTAATAATGTGATGCAGCCAACAATCAACTGCCAGGTTTCATCCTTTGCCATGTATATTAAATTACTCCCTTTAGCCTTTTTTGGTAATTATTTTACTGTAATAATCATTACAGTATTGCCTCTTGTTCTGGTCTACGTTTGTTGTTTTCTGGCAAGAACAATTTTAAATTGTGTCCTTCTTTACCAAATCCACTTTTCATTACTTAAACTAAACTAGCTAGCAACTAAATAGCTTTTTCAACATCTGTCTCATTAGAATAAATAGCAGCACTATACATTTCCTTATTAAGTGAGGATATATGAATAGAAAAGTAAAAAGTGTTTAATAAAAGTAGTAGTAATACATATAGTAATAGTAATGCAGTAATAGAAATAAAAAAGAGACTGAGAAATTACACCTGTCTGGTCAGTTGACAGTATCTCACTAAAGTTGCAGCAACAGAGAAAAGTGTGACGTCATTGGAAACTTCAGAGGAGTGTCTGGTTCATGTGGGTGGTATATAAACTAGCAGTGTTTGTGTGAGTGCCTGTTTGTGTGAGTGTACATAGACCTATGTGTACCTCAGTGTTTGAGGGAATATGCCGAGCTGTAGAAATGAGGCATAGCGCTGACTGATGCTGCCGGCCTCTGTGCTTCACAGAACTGGCTTTTCTATCAGATAGACAGCTTGACAATATCCAGACCCCACTCTTTCCGCTACACACAAACACACACAGACACACACACACATGCATGCACGCACGGCCTTCAGAGTTTGTTCTGCTTGTTTTTGGCTGGACTGTTTGTCAGATAAAAGAGACGTTTGTAGCAGAATGAGTACAGTAAAGCCTGACCTCTTTGACAGGCTTTCATTGTGTTAAAAGAATGTAAGAGTAATTGAGAATTTTCAGACCTGTTTTAAACCATCTTACAACACAAGAAGTGGTCATTCTTAAAAAAACAGCAAACTGAATAACGGCGTTGACTCAGAGAAATTATTCAATGTCATTGGGATGAGCACCATTTGTTACTGGCTTGATACTAACAGCAGTAAAGGCAATTTTATTCTGGCTTGATTGAGTGCCTATGTCTGTGTTTGTAAAACAGTAGATCATTTGTATTGTTCCCATTTGGGAGAATGATTGTCCAATAACAATGCTTCTATTCCAGCCTGAATTCATCATTTATCTCCATATTTCATTGAGTCCTGCTACATTTCTCCTCTTCAACTTTACACAGATGTGGCAGTGAGCTTCACATACCGTGTGTATACACAAACACCCGCGCACACACACACACACACACACACACACACACACACACACACAGATTCACTGCGTCTTGGTAATGTCATTACTTTCGTCTGAGTGAGATCACACATTTGTTGCTTCAGGGCTTTCTGGTGTCTGTATGGGAGCTGTTTCATGTTTGGCCTTAGTGATCTGCAGATTTCCTGACACCAGGAGGGTGGATCTAGCCAGCATCCATTTCTCTTTGGAAGAAAGCATATGATGCCTTGCTCTTGTCAGGCGGTAAATTAGAGCTTGGCTATGCTGGCCAGTAATGCTATACTTCCGCTTCAGGCTAGTAGCTGTTATTAGTGTGTGCAACCGAAATAGAAACTGTGCAATTGCTCACCAGCAGGCTAACCAAGGATTAAACCCCATTAAAGGGATAGAGCATTCCAAGGGAGTTGTACTATTGTTTGTCCTATTGACCCAGAGTCAGACAAGCTATAGGAAGCTTGGCTATCACCTCTTCTCAATTGTGGGAAATACACAATTAGACTTCTCCAGATGTTTGGTCACTGGTCTACTACACATCATAATTAAGGTATTTACAGTATAAAGTCATGCATTTAATTGAAATTAACAAATAAATGAAATGATATAACTTCTGATCCATTTCCTGTATACAAGCACTCACAACCACAGTGGATGAATATGAGTGTTTTAAAAAAAAAGTTCATGATTAGAATACTATTTTCAGGATTTTGTCTGAATGTTTGAGAACATGTAATTAGCAAAAATAAACACAGTAACAAGTACGAACTATTAAACTTCCACCATTTCCAGAGATTTATTTTTCTGCCTTTAAGAAATAAATTGAGCCAAGTTCACCATTCATTATACCTTTAAATTGCTTGAAGAGAGAAAAGAAAGGCATCTATGAGTTTGTCTGCCTCTGGTTAAGAAGAATGAATAGTAAAATTCCCCAGGACCCAAACTGACACATAAACACATTGTTATTATTTGATCGCACATGCTTTCTAGCAGAGAAACGATATTTTTAGCAGCTTGATGCACCTCTTGATGCTTGATGATGTGTGTAGAGGGCTGCTAGCTGCTAGCTGTGTCTCGGCTGGTCGCCTTCTGCTCAGATCTCAGGTGAGGAAAGGTCTGGAATCACTCATTCTGACAGCCACATCTGGCGCTACTTTCTCCGTCCTGTTGCCCTCAACTCTGCTCCTGCAAACAGACACCAGTCTGATTTAACCACAGAGGGAAGGAGTTATCATAATAGCAGTTATGATAATAACGTTATTGGTGGTTATTAATGAGATGGAGAACAGACAGTTTGCTCAGGAGAAATACACTCCCAAATAGTACTGTGAGCAAATACAGCCATTGTTACTCCTAGCATTTATTTGTTTTCAGGCTTTGTCCTGTCGATGCTGGAAAGAGAATTAATGCCAGGTGCAACAAGCAATCGTTCTGTTCTCTCTATTTGCTCTGTGGATTATACAAAACCACTGCTTTATTGGAAATAAAGGCTTACAGTAAATGTTGAATAAAAAAACCACATTTGCACTCAAGCATGATTTAATAAGCATTGTTCGGTGTTTATATGAGTTCTGTCTCTGATTTAAGGCCAGAAGTTTGTATTTCTCACATCCATTTATTGAATATTACATATTAGAGTACCTCACACGTTTCACACAACCATAACAGTGTCAAGCTGTTACATTTGTATCCAAAAGGATAATCTCACACGCACCCTGATTTGCTCTGTGTTTGTCTTCATTCCACATTGGACGGCGCAATCAGTTGGCGAGCTCAGCTGGTGCCAAAACCACAGTTGAGGGCAAATTCTAGCAGGAACCAGAAACGGTCCACCACAGTCTTCATCTGTTTCCTGTTGCCCCTAGGAAGGGAGGGTCAGAAGTCAAGGTAATATTTACGTTAATGGAACGACTCCAAACAGATTAAATTTCAAAACAAGAGCCCAAGATATCCAGGAGCAGCCTGCAGTCACACATTAAGACATAAACAAACACTTTTTGCACTCTCACCATATGCCAACATCTGTGGTAGACCCTCATCCTTTCTTGCACTGCTCATAACAGTGCACTGTGAGAACAATGTGTTCTGATGGAGACAGCAGACAATGTAAATGTGAGTGAGCAGTCAGCTGCAGAAGAAAAGAACAGGCTCGCTGCTTTGAGGAGCACATCTCCACAGGAGTCCATGATGGGAAAATCAGTCTGTGTGGATTCTCACTGAATGTTGCTGAAGACAGAAACTTTACTGTCATACAAAAGGAGTTCAACACCTGGCATGCGACAACAGATTTCAGAGCAAATCCCGGGGAAATTTAGCAGTTTATCCAAATATACAGAACACGCAATACTTCCATACAAATTACTGCTGAGAAATGTAATCTTTTGCTAATTGTATATGTTACAATTTACTGAGGTTAACAAATTTAGAAGAACCCAACTTTATGTCAAAGATACATGGGAATGTGCTTGTTTGTTTGAATGAACAAACCTATTGTTTTCTCAATGACAAGGCATTTTTTACTGTTTAACTTTTTTAAAACTATTTGTCAGTATTCAACAAACCTGTGCTCTATATTTTATAACCAAGTATACCTAATTATGTACATCAAATTTTCAAAATAAAATAAAATACACTGATAAAATTACATACAGTCAACCACCACAACATTTCTCAAGGCTTAGTCATAATTCCCAGTTGATTTAAACAATTTCAGTTGATTTTAGGTAATTTTTCGTATGCAGATGGTCAGATGAGATGTTGATGTACCACATGAACATGATGGCTTGATAAAAGATGATGCAAATAATATTATCAATGTCAATAGCAACACAACTAAAAGTAAAGGCAGCAGTTTCCCGTCTTTAATTAAATGAGATAGTTGTAAATTCTGAATTCTAGATATAGGTATGTTTGGTTTTTGAGCTGCTGAAGGGGCTTCATACATGGATATGAGAATCAGTAGATCAATGGCCTCTGCCATGTTCATGTGGTGATGCCAGGTTCATAAGAAGAATCAAAGTTACAACTGCTTTGTGGGTTTCTCCCAGCCAGGTCTTTAGACAAACTGTACAACTTTGCCGACTGTGCTGGTCTGCACCTGATCCTGGGGCTCAACTCACTGCACAGAAACCCAGACAACTCATGGAACACCTCCTCCACCCTGAGCCTCCTGAAGTACAGTGCTGGCAAGAAGTACAACATCTCCTGGGAGCTCGGCAATGGTCAGTACACCAACACGCTACACACTGCCTTCTAAATAAGAGGATATGGTGCAGTTTGTAGTCGATGGAAAGTACATTTCAGTGCTCTTACCTAGCTTCTGTACTTAAATACTGTTGATGTACAGTTTTGATGTACTTTCACTTTACATAATGGGACTTTCTTAAATGTGTATATAATTTTGCATATAAATCTTAATCACGAGTTTATAAATGTAAGCTATCAAAGTTTGAAACACAAAACTGGAAGAGAAGGAGGCAGTTTCACATAGACACAGGTTCATCCAAAGAAAAACAGAGACTTATCTAGCTAGATGCAGGGAGACTGCAGTCTTAGACCAGCAGATTCAGACTAAACAAACTTAAATTGTTACCCTAACATTGAGCAGTAATTCAGAATAAATAGAGAATTAGAATTATTGGCTCTCATTTTAGAAGTACTCTCACCTTAGAAGGACTTTTGCACCACTGAAACCAGTGCTTCAAGAAAGCAGTTACATATTTTGTTTGTTTAACATTCAATGTTAAACAACAGCTTTAATAGAAACAGTGTGTGTTCAGCAGTTTAAGGGTTAAGGTAACAATCTTTGAGATCTCTGTTTCATTCTCTTTGGCGGCACCTATGGTGATTAGGGGAACTTGCAGTTATGTTTTTGGATGTCACTTCCCAGAGTTCCAAACAGTGTTGCCTGTGTGACAACAGAGACCGGTAAAAAACAATAGACCGCTTCACACACAAGTGAGTTTAAGATCAAATCTGTTGTGTTATCCTCTCTGGCAGACCAACCACTGCTGGGTGATGAAAAACGTGTCACTAACTGTGCACGGCTTGTGATTTTTCCTGGGAATGTTGCCAACAACACTCATAATGAACTCATGTTCATAATACTGCAAATACAAGGTATTAGATAGTAACTTAACAAACATTTATTTAAATGATCTTCGAGCTTTAGGGTGCAGGTTCATTCAAGGATGAAAGGAACCGCTAGTCCTCATGTCATCCTAACCATCTGTGTTCCTGTGGAGCTGCAGTGCACACACAGCCCTGTTTCCATGCTGTACATCACTTCATGTTTTCATAATTCATCTGCAATAAAGCTCATAATAGAAATTTTATTTTAGCCTATGGATAAAAGTACCATGCAAAATATATTGATTGAACCAAGTGAAAATTTTGGTGAGGAAGTGAACCGTAGTGAAAGTAACCATTTCATGTAAATCACTTAGACAGTGCGTTATAGTTTGAAGGATTACAGCACAGTCACAGACACACACAAAACTGACATACTGAAACTTTTATTTTAAAACTCAACCTGGTACAGATATAATCACAATGCTCTTCAGTACAGTGGTTAAACAGCAGTGGGCCTGTAAAAGCTTAGTTTTCCTCCTTGAGGGGAAACCAGCTCCCTCAAGCTCTTTGTTTTAGTGATTCTGCAAGGCCACCCTGTGTGCTTCAACCATTCCCCTGACATTGAGTCCATCTGTCTGTATTACTGCGAATTGCTCAATTATCCCGTTTTCTACTGGCTGTTGGATACTCTCTAGGAGAGCAAGATCAGACTACAACAACAACAATATTCTCTGCCACCTCCCCACTGTTGCTTGTATAAACTCTATCTCTCTGGCTCAGTGTACTGCATCTCCTTTTCCCAGAGCCTAATGCCTACCGCAGCATGGTGGGTCGTGCGGTCAACAGCACCCAATTGGCTCAGGACTACATCATGCTGCGGACCCTGCTGCAGTCTGTGCGCTACTACCACCGAGCTCACCTCTACGGCCCCAATGCAGGGCGACCCAGGAAGAACGCCATCCTGCTGCTGGATGGGTGAGTCAGCAAGTAAAACATTGATTGGGCAAGATTCCACTCCTTGTTAGGTTATCCTACTGGAAAAAAGGGGGGAAGGTAGTGGAAAGTATGCTGCAGCAGTTTGGGACTTTTACTGAGCTTTACTGTGTTTAATGCACATGCACGCACACACACACATGCACACGTCCACACACACACATACACACACACACACACACACACACACACACACACACACACGCACCTATTCAGTGTTTATGGATTTCCACTGTGCAGGTTTCAGGATCTCATCTCAAGTTATACCACGTCAGCCTAAATAAAGTGTCACCTGATTGATAACGTGACGGCACAACGTCCCACCTGCCGACTTTACCCAGAAGCTCCACCAGCTTTGGTTTGACTCTGTTGGATTATCTAACAGGCCTCTCATCACTACAGCCTGTTTTCTCATCAGATAGTACTTACATACTTTGAAGTCATACGTTTACATATACGTATACGTTTAAAATACAAACAACCACAAAGGCCACAGCAAGACATTTAAGTTTCATATGTATGCTTTATTTTTGACAGTTACATGTAGTTGCAAGGAGGGTCTTTCTTGTTCATGCTTTTAAAGCATTTGAGATGTAAGTCTTCTCCCAACATAAATTACATTCACAAGCTATGTTTTTGGAAAATGAAACAAAGAAGACAGACAATGCACAAACACTGGCAAAATAAAATGACAATATGAATTTTGTGGCTTTTTAGTTTAGCAGCCAGAGCCAATGGTTTCTTACAAGCACATGAATACACTAACAAGAAAAAACTGTTCCTTCACACAAGTGCGTTGAAAAACTGTAACTTTGACAAAACTTTATTCTTTGTTCTTTGTGATGGCTTTACCAATCTTACAAACATTTAAAGTGTATGTAGATATAATTTCAAACGATAGAAACTTAGACAGATAGACAAGTGGCTGTCCTCTGCTTTAAAGTTTAAAGTTTATAGTTGATCAGATGTCACATACTGGACTTTAATGCAAATATCAAATCAATAGAAATCAAACTCTGACATATTTTCCTAGTCTGAATATTGTCCCAAACTGTGGATGATATGCATTGAAAGCAAACTGACAGTCAGACTGTCTGACATTGATGAATTAAATATGAAGTGACACTGTTACATTCATACTAGACTATTGGCAGCATTTCTGTGTACTCAGGTAACACAAACCCTAATCCTACCCTGGACATATTAACACTAACCTCCCAGTGTGGGTCCCCAGGCTGCTTTTGAGTGTCACTGCCTGTCTTAGTTTGTTGAAATTTCTTCCAACAAAGAAAGGCTTTCTCAGCTGTGTTGACCAAACAGATGACGACATATTTGAAACATATTCATCCCCTCCAAAAAAGTTAAGCCTCTCTGAGTTTTTCTGCCTGTTGAAATGGAAACAAATCTGGCTAAAATGGAGGCACCAGTGGCCCTGTACAATAAACACTGACTGAAAATCAAACATAGATAGATGTATACAACTTTGTCAGTGTTAGACAGTGTAAAAAACGCGTGAGCTTTTTCTCTGCGTAAAAGATATCACCCAACAATGACAGAAATGTGACAATCAAGTTAATTTGCACTGGTAAAAAATGAAATGACCTCACTGCATTTAGTAGTACAAGACTAAGAGCAAGATTATATAATTTATTCACATAGTCAGTCTGTGATATATTGAAAGAAAGTTTCATTTTGTGGCTACTGCTGGTGTCTAACAGATTTTGTTTTGAGCCATAGCTGAATGAATAAAGAAAAACATTTCCATAAATCTCTTGGATGTTTTTTTGAGTAGACAAATAGTCCTGCACCATAACCATCAACAATAAACATTTGCTTTCTGTTCTGGGTGGCTTGGAGGAAGCTGCTGTAATCAATTCTCTACTAATCTGTCGCCAGAGATTTAGGAGGCTTTTTATAAGCAGATAAGAAAACAATTAGAAGTGACTGAAGGGGGGTAAATAAACAGGGAACAGCACTGCTTTTAACCAAAGTAGAATCCATAAAGTTAAACTCTTCCGCACTAAAATTACAGTGCTTTTACTCGCATACTTATGCAAATGTCTGTGTAGAGACATGCACAGGAACAGTTTAATGTATCTCGTATCTCAGCCTGAATCTGTCTCTAGCTCCTCTTTGCAGCCACACACATTTTGGCTGGCAGTTGGAAGACAGAGGAGAGGAGAAAGAAAAATTTCATATGGGTCTCCATCCACTATGTACTTGAGCTACTTACATCAATGAAACCATTAGGAACTGCTGTTTATCTCACTGAGTACTGACAGTCCAAATTTACCCATAAATAAAAGGTGTGTTTGTGCACACCCATATGTGTGTGTTTGGTGCAGTTCAGATTGATGAGCAGTGAACTCAAAGGAAAGGGAGGATGTAGATGATGAGTGGTGAGAAGAGGAGTGAGAGGATGAAGAGGGAGAGAGCTGGACTATCCATGGGTCATGGGTGTCACGTTTAACGACGGGGTGATTCTTGTGTGTTTGACTCTGTTACGAGGGGGTGGCTCTTGTGTTTGACAGCCCAACTACTCTGCTGCTCTCAGGAAATAAGATGAATTAGACACTGAGCTGCTCACCGTCCAAATATCAGAGCTGTATAGACTAAACACGCCAGAGCGGAGAAAGTTGTGTTTCTGTGACATGATGTTTAGAGACACACTGTTACCCCCAAATATGGAGTGATTTGGGTCAGGTACTACGCAGAAGCAAACACACACACACACACACACAGATGCAAAGGCTCAGGAGGAGGAGGGCAGACAGCAGGAGGGACTCTGTATGGGTTGAGTTTGTGTCCGTGTACAGGATGAGTCCATTAAAAAGGTAAACTGGATTCCCACCATTTTTTTTTTTTGACCTCAAGGGCTGTTTGGAGTTTGTACTTAACTAACTGAAAGTAAACTCTGCAGGCTGCAGCAAGAGCTCCAGAAAACACTTGAAGTGCAGTTTAGAGTTTTCCAAATCTGTGATGCTTTTAAGGGAAAATCACTGTTCCTGGACAACTTGGGTGTTATGTTTGTGTAGCTTTGATTGTCATTCCTCGTAGTTATGATAACTTTCTTCTTAACAGTTTAGTTGCTGATATGTGGGAATGTGACATCATAGGCTTTTAAACAGATTGTAAACACATTTACAAGTAAACACAAGTAAACATCCAAATTGTTGGTTGTAAACGACTTCTTCCTGGTTTACAAACAGATTTTTAGTGAAAAGGGCTATTGTGATGGATATTTTGTTTTTTTCACCAAAGTATGTGGTTTAAATAAATGGGGTTAAACCTGGGACTTGTTAATAACCTGTTATCATCTGGTCATCAGTGTCCACTTTCTCAGATTGTAGCCAGTGTTGGTTGGGTAAAAGGTCATCATAACTAATAAGAGTAAAGGATGGATTCATATTTTTTCAAGTCTGTTATAAAACAGCATTTCCATTTTTTTAATAAAAAAATTCCCTCTTTCTGTTACTGTCCCTTCATCACAGTTAAACACCATCTTAACACAGAAACTGGGAAAACACAAAAAAGGAATCTTGTTCTAAAAGGACTGTAATAATGGAAGATAGCCACTGTATTTCAACAACTCAGACGACTGAAGCCTCATTAACTTCAGCTGAACTTTTTGGATGCATTTTTGCACAGAATAAGGTCTGTGGTTATTGTCATGTCTGCCATTAGAAGCATTTTAGGAAGGGGATTAATGAAGAGTATGACCAGAAGGAATTATACCAGCAAGCAAAACTGTTTCAATGTTCTTATTGGCACATGACTTGAAAAAATGTGAACATATCCTTTAATTTCCTAAACTATGGAAATAAGACCCAGCTGTTTAAAAGCAAAATGAATTTGTCTTTAAGTTTTCAGTTACAAGAAATGTGCCATTAAGGTCACGATAACTCTGTTTTTCTATTTCAGGTTCATGAAGAATGCTGGCTCAGTTGTAGACGCAGTTACGTGGCAACAGTAGGTATTTTACCCTTTTTTCTATTTTATTACTTTGTGCTTGGAAATAGCCAGAATAAACCAGCAGTCTCCTGAAATAGCTGACTATTTACTCAAGGAACCATTAATCCAAAAGGTCATGTTGGGTTTTTGTACCATTATCACCACACTGTGTGCATGCAGTAGGCAGTAGCCAAAAATAACCATTATTAACACTGTTACTGAGAGAGATAGACGCATTATGTGGAGAATGGTGTTTATTCTGCAAATGGAACAACAGGAAAAAGAGCCGGACAGAGTGTGTGCGTTAAATTGGGAACACCTGCCATTTGTCTATTGCACATACTGTAGGAATGCATACAAATATATCATTGGTTTGATCTTTGTCTCACATGTTTTATCTGTTTCTTTGCACATGCATTTAAGTATGTACAAAGACACACCCACTGTAAGCTCAGACAAACCTCATGTGAGTGAGTGGTCATTAAGGTGAAGGTCAGGTCTAATTAGAAGAAACGGAAGGCGGAAGCACTGTCAGTAAGGCTTAGAAGAACACCACCCACAATGTTAAAATCAAACCATATGCACTGGTTCATTCTCTCTGTCAATTAGCCCGTTTTACACTAGAAGTCCAGATTCCAGTCCAACCAAGCTGCGTGACAGAAACTCTGACCTCTACAAAAGAAGCCAAACTAATAAAAGTAGAGACCAGCCATTAACACGTCTATGACACAGGTTTCATTTCACTGCACTTGGCTCAAGTTGTTTCAAATCCGAGCAACGTTTATTACAAACTGGTTTAGTGAATTATTCGTTAGAGATTATCTCCGTCTGTGGCTTAGATATGCTCTTTTGGAGTGATGAAACACGTTGGTTATGAAGTGAAATTTTTGTGAACCTCCAGATCACGAAACTTTGATATGTGGTTTGCATTATGTTATGACGTTTTTCCACAATATTGTAGTTTCATATTTGGAGCATCTTGTCTCAGTTACTGCCTCTCCATTTTTGGATTCACCAAGAAAACATGATCAGAATGTTTGGTCAATCTTTCTTTCTCTTTCTTTCTCCATCTTTCTCTTCCTTTAAAAAAACAAAACATATTTTCTCACTTTTCACCTTTTGTAGCCAAGCCATGATAGTTGTTTCAGGTTTTAGGATGTCTGTCTCTGAGATTTCTGCTTCCATCGCAATATAAGAGGTGAATGGACTTTCTTATGTGGTGCTCACATGACATTTAAAACATTTTTTTAAATTTAACAGCAGTAAGTCTTTCCAGAGTCCCCAATATTCTGGATAATCCATAGTTTTAATAGACTTTTTCTTCAGTTGAAACTAGTTTCAGTGAAATTTGCTGCTGGTTTTGTTTCATTTTTAATGTAATTGTTTTCAATTCTATTCACCTCTGTTGTGTTGAAGTGGTTGCAAGACCGATATCTCAAACCTAAGCAAATAAAACCAAACCAATTTGCATGCCTAGATGCCACTAGAGTTAACATATGTATTGTGATTTGGATGAACTGACCCAGACCTAACTTTAACACCTACAACCTCTAACCCTAACTATAGTGAACAGGACTTGTTTCATGATGAGAAAATAAATCCTGTCACAGCTGCATGACCAGACGGCTGCCAGTTGTACCTGTGAAAATATGAGCAAATAAAGTGAATGAGACAAATGTGCCCTTTTTTGCTGTTTAGATGCCCCTGAGCAACACATTTAATGTGAGCCCTAATTGCTAGCAGTGGGGTATTAGTGGTGTGAACATGTGAAAGTGAGACTGGAGAACACATGCTCAAAAAAACCCCCAAAAAACTACACATTTTTTTTTAATCATGTAATGATAAAAGGTGCACTTTTATCTTTTGAAAACCAGGCATACTTTTATTCAGCAGACAGAAAGGATTTTTACTTTCACACATTCTTATTAGTTGGTTTTGATATTTGCAGCCATGCAGTCCCATTTAAAACTGTGTGGGATGACACATTATACTCATTTCTCTTGTTCCTTGTCAGAACGACAGTGGTACTGCGTGCCAGAGAGAATGGTGTGTCGGTTATTTACAGCGGAGGGTAGAAAAAAGAGATATTAAAGATTTGTGATCTCCTCCTTTCTAGTCTTAAAATCGCAGAGGGACTGTAAATTTACAGATGGCATTCCTGGGGGAAGCTACATATCCTTCAGCTGTTCTAAAATGATTGATCTGATGATAACCTGCTGGTCCACATCAAGGAACACATCCTCTTCTTGCTTCACTACCCCTCGGCTCACCCCGAATTTCTTGCTACAGCAGATGGTCATTCCTTGACACTTCAAGTGCAATTATTATAAGTTAATGTAAAGTAATAAACTTGTAGTTATCTAAAAGTCTTTGATTAGATTTTTTTTTACTCCACTATGGCTCTAGTCATTTAGAAAAAAACAGGTTTTAAAGGATGAGGAGAAGTGAAGAGGAAAATAGTGAAAATAATATAAAAAGTGTATTGTGTTTTTTCTTTGCTTGAGTTTCTGACTCGTCCCATTTATTTCTACTCTATTGTTAACATAATATTGAATGTTCTTGGTGGTGTCATTACAAGCATTTTATACTCATTCTCCATATTAAACATAATTAACACTGGCTAAGAGTTTCAGCAAGTGTACTTTAAACATACACATCGAATACACCTCAGAATTAAAAATAAAACACATTTCAAAATATTGTTTCTCTTAACAAAAGTAAAAAAAATAGCACTGAAGTTAAATAACCACAAAGTGATTGACTATTTCATGAAAAATAATCATTCAACACTTTTTTTTTACTTTGTTCTCTTCTGTGGTGCAAATAAGATGCAGAAAATGTTAATAATACTCACCAGAAAAACAAATCGGTCATCCCAATGGAAGCAGCTTTTTTCCCCCTTTACACTGACATAGTATGCAGCATGACGAAAACTGAGATATGTTCAACACTACAAGGAAGCAGCCATAAGCAAAACCATGTCCAAAACACAAGGTACAAGTTTTGAAGGAGAAATGCAGGACTTTTAGTTTAAGTTGAGTATTTTTCCATTCTAATACTCATTCTTTTCCTACTCTAATCCCTGTCATATTTCATCAAATCTCTTACTTTAGTCTGCACTATATTTCTTTGTTAATAGAGTGCTAGATAGTTTTGCTGGTGGGAAGTCTTTGATGTGGTGCTGGCTCTCAGTGAGAGCTGTGTAAAACAAGATGACCAAGTGGATCTTTGTTTGAGAACATTGCCGTTCAGTGTTGCATTTTTGCTTTTTATTGAACTTTGGTCAGTCTGGCATCTAAGGTTTCATGTAAAAGTTTTGTTAAACTAAGGAAAAGGTCTTGATTCTGTTTCAGGAGCTTAGATTGGAGCATTTTGGCTGACACCAAAATCTTTATGGGGTTTCAGCTCTAATGAACCACAAAACTTGGATGTTTAGTACTGAAAGTTGCCTTGTTACCTGATGCATTTATAGGCTGTTGCTAAAATTCCCAATAGTACTGATTTGTGCAAGTTATAACTACACAGCTATAACTTGTACTGTGTTTTATTCTGTTTCCATATATGAACTGGAATTTCTTACCCTGGGATCTGGACTGAAGAATTATTGTGAGCTGTCTGGAAAGATGACATGATAACCAAATAATTTGTTTAAAGCCATGACTTAATCCATGCGTTGTTTACAGTTTGAGGCCAGGAGCTTGGGACTTCTCCAACATTGTGACGAAAATTTCAACGAAGTTAAGCTCAGATTGCAACACAGCTTCACCCTGCATGAACAAAATTCAACTCGGTTCTCAGCAGTTTTGTTGACAAATCTGTCATTTCGACAGACTTTCCCAGAACAGGTTCAATAGTGGTTTTACTTTTGTTTTGGAATCTTTTGATGCTGCAGTTGGTATGATCTTCTTGTCTACTGGCTTCATTATTCACAATATAATGCAATACATCATTGGCAATGTCCATTTAATTTGTTGAACCTCTGATTGAGGAATGTACCATTGACTAGCGTTCTCTAAGGAACTTGATTGACTCAATTAAAAAATTCATATCATAGCTTTCCTGACATGTTCTCTGGTTTAAAGAAAAAAAAGGAAAAGAAAAAGGGTAAATTTGCAGGAAACATTTGCAGCTTTAATGCTTTAATGGAACTGAACTAATATGGTATCTTAGCAACATTTGTTGCTTTATGGACTCTGTAATGAGTCGCAGATTATTTAAAAATCTCTAATAAACAGGTGTTTCATTAGTTTCTCTTATAATGTCATTATATTGTAAAACAATCTTGCTGATGGATGTAAGTGGATATTTATGTATAATATTTATTATGCCATATAATGCCCCTACATGAGTCATTTTATTCCATGCCAAAAAAATGTTTCTGTTGCTTTTGATGAGTGCAGGTAATGATTTGGAAATGCACCAGTCTATTCAAGGCCAATATTTTTGCCCCTACAGTATATGACATCACTGGTCTATAAATTTGGCAAACAAAGGTGATGTGAAGCAAAAGATCATCCTAAAAGGGCTGGGTATTCCACAGCTGGATGTACTTTAAATTCTTATGAATACCCACGAAGAGAGCATTTGAATCTTTGCATGCTGCCCACTAAAAAGTAAATGATAAATATTTAGTGAAGTGGGTATATTCTGGACAAACTGCTGTAAACACAGTTAATCAAAATGGTGCAGTCAGACCACTAAGAAGATAAAAAAGACAGTATGTTTTAGTTTCAACTTAAAACCATCGTTTGGTTTTTAAAATTTCCAGAACCCGTTTTAGTTTAGCACATGTCTGTGAATGGAAGGTTGAAAGCTGTTTGAGCAGCTCTGTTAGAGCCTGTAAGACCTGAAATGACCTGACCATGAAGATGAGTTGGCTAATGAACACTCTGAAATTCCCAAATGTCCGTCCAGCTTACTGTTGAAGTTTTGAAATTCAACACAGGAAATTCAAGGTTTTAAGACTCTATTTGACAATATAATAACTATAAACTATAACAATTTTAACAATGTTGCATATTCTTAGAAATGTCATTGCTAGCATTGTTTTCCAATGTTCACACATTCTTCTCTTTATAGTTATCATAAGTAACTTCAGCTTCAGGAGTCAGGAGAGATTGATTGACTGTCATTTTGAGACTCACGCAACAAATGTTTTTTTTTCTTCTTCTGCAGCGCAAATAAGATGTAAATGTGTTTTATGGTACCTGAAACATGAACAAAAGAGTGTGGTGTTGGCTAGTTCTCCAAGGCACTTTGGAAACAGCTGAGTCTCCAGCTGTATAGTCATGATGTTTGTTCGAAGGGCAGGTTTGTGTTGCTCCCTTGTTTTCCTCTCTTGGACGCTTGCAGAGGATCTTGGAGAGGCTCTCTCTCTGCCCACAGGATGATGTTCGTAAAGGACTTTGGCGCAAAGTACCAATAAATTCTTCTCTCATCATGCTCTCTTAACATCATTTTTCATCATCATTCTCTTTGTGTCTCTATTGCACACACAGACAGAATCACTGCAGATGGATGTCTGCATTGTTCCGTCTGAGGCTGAAATCCCCGTGCTTCCAATTCCTCCCTTATGCAATCCCACATTTTGACACAGAATTGGATTGTCAGTATGCTAAAGTATAGTTAAATATGTCAGTCCCTCTTCATCATAACTGTTGTAGTGAGATGATATATTGTGTGAGACCAAAAAAAAAATATATATATACTTCATGGTTTTGGATTTTAAACTTGCAGTCCATAAGGAGCCTTACACTCAAACTACGAAGCTGACAGAGCAGTTAAGATAGCATTGCATTGTTGTTATACAGGGCAATGAAAATGTCATTGACCTACCAGGGAACGAAAGATGCTATCATAGTATATAATTGTATATTATTTACCAGAGTGATGAAGTTAGATGATACTGGGATTGTCAGCTGCACAGGTTTGACATTTTTCATTAGCATGCAGTTTAAAGAGCATCTTAAAAGTGGGGAGACACCATAGTAAATGCCCACCTTTCAGTCTGTCACCACTATCCAACATGGAAATGTATATAATAGCCTTATAAAACATGTAATTACACTTTTAACTTCAAATTTTTCCAAATTGAATTCAAGTTATATAAAATCAAACTCTGAACAGGATATGCGGGAATAGATGTATGAATGGAAAATCAAAATGAGGCTTGTAAATTTCAGTTTATTATTCACCATGCGTGTAACAAACATCATCACCATGTATGTTGCTGACATTATAAAGAGTGCATCGAGTGTTTCTCTCACATTATTTCCCTTGTATTTCCCATACAGTTATTACATGGATGGCAGAGTGAACAAAGTGGAGGATTTCCTAAAAACTCGTCTGTTGGATACACTGACAGAGCAGATCACTAAAGTCACCAAGGTACTGGTAAATCCTTACATTTTTTCAAACTTTAAACAATCTCAGTTTATATATACTTGCATCTACAGCATACTGTATATTGCATATCTCCTTGAACTGTTTCTGAAGGGGCTACTTTATGATTTCTTTCAAGTCATATTTAGGTCTGTAGAAAGACAATTGGCGTAATATTCACTCTATATTTCAGAGGTCATATGTTGGTCTTTTCCCTGTTAAACAACTTCCATTTCTATCAATCTAGACTTTCTTTCAGTGAAGCAACCCTCCTCGAGGGAGAATATGAAGAAATAACTAATTTTTATCTTAGGATAAATTTGCATTTCTTTTGACTTTGCCAAGTTATGGATTGTTTCAGCCTTCAGCTAGTTTTGTGATGATACAGCCACATGTGCAAACCACAAGAGTGAGCCCTCCGGGTAAGAGTGCTGTGTCCATGATGAGGTAATACTATCAACACAAGCTGCTGTGGCAGGCTCTCTGAGTTTTGTGATATGAGTAGCGCCAGCGTGCCTGAGGGAAAAAGAAGCAATCGTTCCCAAGAACAAAACATTAAATGAAATCGAACAGGAATGGGATTCTTTACCACTACAGCCAAAGCCAATGAGCTCAAGGTTTTGTGTGTGTATATGTGTGTTTGTGTATACGCACTTAATAAGTTTGTGTCATTGTGCATCTGTATATTTCTGTGGCTGTTTACATACATTCTGTGTTTTGTTGCTTGCTGAAATGAATTTCCATAAGCTTGCAGAGTCATTGAAATTCTGTCAATATCATAAAAGCATTCAGAACAAAAATAAATATACAGAATTAAATTACTCCTAAAAAGAATTATAATGAAAATAAATGTTGCAGTTCTTAAAATAAATTGGACTGGAAATTGTGCATGGATCCAAATACAGCTTTCACAAAGTTGAATTCTACATGAATTTTGTAAATATGCCTGTGTTTCCATCACTCATTGCAGGTCGTGAACACACACACTCCTGGTAAGAAGGTGTGGCTGGGTGGACTGGGTCCAGCATGGGCAGGAGGCATTAATAATCTCTCGGACACATATGCTGCCGGATTTTTGTAAGTACTGTTGTTATACTGCAGCTCCTTAAGAGACCATTGTGGTGTGCTCTGTAGGTAATGATACCATAATACTAAACTAACTCTCATATTTGTCAAAAAAGTATTAATTTCAAATGCATGATGTCTTCTATTATCTAAATGTGTATCAAGTCATGTCAGTTTTTCAATTTTATTTATATAGCCCAATATCACAAGTCTCAAATTTGCTAAGGGGCTTTACAATATGTACAACATATGATACCCTCCTATACTTAGACCCTCAATTCAGATAAGGAAAAACTACAGAGGAATAACTGTGAAAAAAATGTAAGAATCCACAGGAAAATCAACAGAGGAGGGATTCCTCTTCCAGGACAAATGAACATGCAAAAGATGTGTGTATAGAGTAGTCATAAATGGCAAAATTACAGAAAATCAGGATGACAAAATTACAGATATATTGTAAACATGCAAATACAATCAAATACATCCATTTATTTTTGATAATGAAATTATCTGTTCACATGTACTATTCATATGTATGGTTTTATATTGCAGGTGGGCTAACACACTGGGAATGGCTGCTGTTCAGGGAATTGATGTTGTCTTGCGTCACTCATTCTTTGACTATGGATACACGCACCTTGTGGACCAGCACTTTAACCCTTTACCTGTAAGTTTTGGTGTCTCAAAAGTATTTCAACAAGGTTAAGTGTAACTATTAAATCAAGTTTGCCCCTCATTATCTGAGGCCAGCAACATTGAGGATACAGCTCTGGACCTTCTCCATACAAAACCCAGTCCAGTTTGCCTTTGCCTGATGGCACCTCTCGCTCTTTCCCGTGGGAGCTATTAGCTGAGATGAAAGGTGTTTAGTGGTGATGAGTGGTTGGACGCGGGGGCGAAATGCCATGTAACCTTAGCCCTTTGTCAGTAGCTCAGGACAGTGTCACTGCTCCCCTCATCCCCCATCATAACTGTGTGCTTCTCTGTGCGGGACAGTCGGTCGGTGAGAGATCTGCAACCTGAGATGCTGATACACAGGCATCTTAGTAAAATACCCTGCAACACTGTGTGAAATGGAACTGCCCCGTCCCAAGTTGCTCTGCATTTTGGTCTGATAATGCTGGTACAAAGATGCAACAAGCTTCATCCACAACACTGAATTAACAACCTGAAATACACTGTTCATTTTCCAAGATGTGCATTATCAGTCCATTTGAAGGTAAAAGAATTTAAATACACAGATTTGTAGGAGGCAGACTTCTGAGGTCGTAATGTTCATTTAATGTTCAGTCATAATTTATATCTTCTAAAGGGAGAAAAAAAATTGTCTTAGAGTTAAACTGATTCCATTTTGCTTGGAAAAAAATAAATTAGACGTGTGAAGTGTGATAAAATGCAACCATGAGCCAAGTTCATAAAAAAGATTTATTAAGTTCATAAAAAAGGGTGTATATTAAGCTGAGGCAGAGCAGGGGTGAAAGGCTTACATTAAGGACATTAAGTCAGTAAATCATTGTTCCTACACCAAAGGAGAAAGATGATAGAATCAAGACATTTATCACACATTTGTTACTATTCAAGATTCTTTTATTCTTTCTTTGGTCAGAAATAGTTGCTCTGGCTTCCAAGCTAATGTTATTAAATTCATGAACTAATCACTTGTGTAAATCTGACAATAATTATTTCACTAAACCCCTCATTAGTAGTCTCCAGCGTGGATATGTTTTGGTTTTTTTAGCCTCACTTCAACTATAAGATATTAAACAATCAAGATGGCTTCATTTTTCTTCCCTCTTTGTCTCCATTATTTTTCTGGGGCTGACGGTCTCCCGCTGAGATCACAATGCTTTTAACATGGCTGGATGTCTGAAGGCTGCACCAGCCTACCTGCTGAGAGAATTCACTGCAGGGCCAACCTGTCCTCTGCATGAGATATTTATGACCTGGCCCCTTCCCCTATTGGATGACTCCTCCATTGGTAGATGTTGAATCCAGTCCCAGCACACTGAATGACTCAACCACTTCACCTTTTTCCACTCTTATCCTATTGCTTTTTCTTTTATGTCCCAATCATCCACCATTTTCTTTTTTTTTCTTTTTCTATTTGCAGAGATGGGTTCAAAATTCACAGTGCCACTTATCCATATCAGAGATTACTTTGTTGAGATACAGAAATGTCAGTAATTTGTACCTGGAAGTTGGTGAAGAAGTATTTCCTACATCTACTGCCCTTCTGATATGCTTCATAATCTGACAAATTGTTTATTGCTCAGAGAAAGCAAGCAAGGAGATAAGCCATTAGGATGCATTTACAATTTAGATCCAAACTACAGCTTGTCTATTGTCCATTTTGAACCCTTCACCTTGCAAACTTTCATAACTGCAAACATATTTTGGGTTCACTTGTACATATTTTTACCTTTTACTGAATAGGTTTTTCTGTCTTTGTTTATAATGGGTATTATCTCTTAATTTTCTTATGGGAAACCCAATTACAGCATGCTGATAATTGTCTAGTTAAATTAAAAACACTGAAACTAATGTTGAACTTCCCGCTGGATGCAGCGAAGTACTGTAACCTCAAACTTTGATCTTGTGGTTTGCAGACATTAACAGGGTCTCAACCAGGCAGTCTGACTCTCATTTGCCCTATTTAGCTAAACGTTTAAGGTTAATTGTTATTCTCCTTGTTTTCGTCCTCTGTTCCCTTAACTGTGCAGCTGAGGTTTGATTGGTCTCTGGTGTATGGTTTTGCTTTTCTGGAGTCCTTGAGATGTTACTGTTTTTTATGTATGCTTGGCTGTCTTTCTGTCTGTTTCTCTACCTTTATTGATCGTATTTTGACAGTTGTCTGTCTGTTTATCCATCCATCTAAAGGGGAAATTGAGGGCAAAAAAGACAGGAGACAGGGAGACAGACAGGAAAACAGGCAGACAGTCAGACTACTGCAGATTTTGGATCTCAGCTGACGTTTCCTAATGCTACAAAAATTTCAGAGTGATGCCGACCGTACCTTAAAATATGTCAATATATTGATGGTTTCTTTTACTTGAGTTTTAAAATTTAAATATTTTTAAATATAATTTGAATACAAAGAAAGCATCACACAGAACATCTTGCACAAATAAAACTCAAACTCATAACTGTTCTTTGTTTTATCCACTATATAATAATTATAGATCACAGCTCTAGCCATACAGTACATTTATCCATCCATCCTTCTGCTTGTGGCGAACACTATACAGTTCCATACTGTGCTCTGCTTCTTCGATGCCTTGGCAGCAAATTAAGTTAAAGCCTGCATGGAAAAAAGAAGCCCTTAAATGTTGCCATATGCAGGATTGCATGGGAACTTCCTGAGGAACACATGTTGTTCTGGGTCTCTTGGAGAGGTGTTGAGTCTGTGTAGTCTATAGAGTGAGACACAGTATAGTGGACCACTCAGCAATGATAACAGAAAACAGCAATTCATGATGGAGTAAAATATTTTGTTAAAAATGTCATATTTAAGACCTGTCAATTCTAAACAGGTCAGAAGTTGTGGGATACAATGTGACATGTTACACGGGACAATCAGCTCCAACAAAATGTCGGGTGTCAAAGCGCTGAGATATTTGGACTTGACATTTTTGTGGAATGTAACTCTCCTTTCACTACGTCAAATAATAGTTGCTTTGCTGGCACATTCTTAATTCTCACAGTTTGTGAAACTTAATCTGTTTCTACAATCACCAGCCCATTTCATGGCTGAGTAAACAAAATGGAGATTTTAGGAATATTTCCTTTCAGTGGATTCCAACATTAACTGT
Organism: Euthynnus affinis; assembly: GCA_029490765.1. NCBI lineage: Eukaryota > Metazoa > Chordata > Actinopteri > Scombriformes > Scombridae > Euthynnus > Euthynnus affinis. Next base: position 14,474,054 of record CM055852.1, on the reverse strand, counting down.
ATTAGTGGTCTCTTTCAATAAAAATCCTCACTTTGGATTTGTTTTAGTATTTAAAGAGCAGACAATTTAAAACTGTCTCTCTGCAGTGAGACTGGACAAATGAATGAAAGTAAATTGTGTGTCTTTGTGTACTTACAGGATTACTGGTTCTCTCTGGTCTTCAAGCGTCTGGTTGGGCCGAGGGTTTTATCTGTGCGTGTTGCTGGACTGCAGAGGAAGCCACAACCAGGACGAGTCATACGAGATAAGCTACGTATTTATGCGCACTGTACCAGCTACAACAAGTACGTGCTTAACCACCAAGCATTAATTTGTAACCTGCCTTTAAGCACAGCAAGTGTGCACATTATATATTGTATCTAGTCTTTTTTTCCATTTATATTTATGTCATCTTAGCCTTTTGGTGATGTGTAGCAGTACTTTGGGAATGTCCTTGAAAATTTAGATTGAAAACAGACTACTGCAGGTTTTACTTTTTTCTACTCTTTGTGTCCTCCTGCAAACACCTGAGGCTCAGTGTCTGCCGGGGAAGAACAAAATCCCCAGCCAGCCCATTCGGCTTCCCATAAATAAGCAGACTGCAGACACCCGCTCATTCACAGCTCAGAGCCTATAAAACTTAATGGGTATCACTTATCAGGTGTGTGGGTTCTGTCTCCCTGCCGTCAAAGAGCCGCTGAAAGGTGTGCTAGGCCTTTATCCCATCTCGGATTGGCTGGAGGGGGTTATTTGAGGGGGAGGGACAATAAGGCGGTCTGTGCTGAGAGGAGATAAAGAGTGCCACCATGGCCTGTTCAAGGTTATCATTTAACCCAGGCCAGTGGCTGTCAGCACCAGGCTAGACTTACGGCCTTACTCTAGACAGGGCTCGTTTACAGGTGGAGCATCGCTTAGAAAAATGTTCAAGCACTACACAGGTAGATGGGCGATAGATGGTAAATGGGCAGGGGTTGCATAACCAGCGCTCTGCTGTAGGAGGCCAGATGACATGCCCACAGATATTTGAAATAGTTTTCAACAAGTGTATTTGCTCAGCCACCTGGTACGTATGGTGAAATTGTGCAGAGATACCAATGGCATGTGGTGTTGCTCAGCTCCACTCAACATACCAATCGGCCTTGGACTCATATGATCAGACAGCAAGGCACTGAAGCAGTCCCTCTTGAATCCAAAGCCACTTCAGCTGCCATTATTTCTGCCACTTTGTGGTTTTACACAGTCAGCCCTTAAGTGGACGAACCATTGTAGTTATAGTGGTTTGACTGTGCTGCATAGACAGCAAAGAATATGTGCTCAGGCAGTCAGTGGTTTGAAAAGTCTTTGCAGATTAGATATTTGACTTCCACTGCCCTTTTACCCCTTTTAGTGGTTTGCATGGCATTTTTTTCACTTTCCAGCGATGCACCAACATCAAACGGCATCAACACATGTTTATGTTCCTGGTTTGGATCTCTAAGAACCTCATCATTTGAAAGGCCCGAGAGGTCATTATCTCTCCCTCCATCTAACCATGTGATCTATCACTGGGAGCCATGATCCATGTTTCCCATAAACAAGACTCCAAGATTTTAACACAGAGCCAGACACGCAGAGTTTTTATCAACAGTACATTACTTATACTTTTCTTGTCAATATATTGAACATTAGTAGTCTTGCTGGGTTGATGAAATACATAGCTCAGCCTGTGCCCAAAAGAGCTAAGATAAACATCAAATCGAAAGTCAAGATTGCTTTACAGATATGAGATTTTGGAGGTGATAAGAGTTGGGAGCAATGTCTACTAGAGCGTTTAACCAAAGCACAGCCCTGACCCTGAACACCAAGGCCGACATGTGGTATTCACTACAGCTGTGTTGTCTTTGTCCTCATTTCTGGGCTCTTATTAGATTTTATCATGTTTGTCTTATCCGTCTCGCTTAGTTATTTACCTTTGACCAGTATTGCTATCAAGTTGTGTCCCCAGTGCTTTGCTCTCAGGAGAAGGACTCAAACACTGTTGTCTGTGTAACTCAAGAAGTGTTGCCTGTTGTGTTCACACCCTTCATGTGACCCTTGACGATACAGCGACAGGTTTTAATATTGGATACTGTACAAGAGAAGCAGATTTGTGCTTCAGATAGCCTTTATTAGGATAATAAGTGCCTGGAAGATGAAATGTGTTTTAAAATGTTACCTTCTAAATATAGATGATAGGTTTTAGTCTATGGTAAGGAACAACTTGCTGCTAATGGAATTCCCTTCTTGAACATGCCATTTCTTACTTTATTATTTTTATGCAAGCCTTTTGATCCAGATTAGATCAAGGAGTTGTGGTTTGATCCTGTTACTATATGTGATAAAAATATCAAAGACTTTCCTCTCTTTGTAGTCATCTTTAATTATAGAGAATTTTATTCCACATGGCAATGTAATGTATAATAAATCCCCATGTGCAGATGTGAAGAAAAGTTTTTTTTGCACTTTCTGAAGGTAAACGAAAATTAATGTGGTGATGTTCATCATTTCTTTTACTGTACCAGTAATAACTATGTGAGAGGCTCGATAACAATCTACATCATCAACCTGCATCGTTCGCGGAAGAAAATCAAGTTGGCAGGGACGTTACGGAACAAGACTGTCCATCAGTACCTGCTGCAACCCTACGGCACTGACGGACTCAAAGCCAAGTTAGTGCACACGCATGCATAGACACAGACATGTATTGATAGAGTATCCTGTTATACTCTATATGGTCAAACAAAACAAATGCACTGGTGAGAGATCCATAATGCAGTTGCACAAGTCTTCCAGTCCTGTTGTTGCTCATATAAAACAAACAAACAAACAAAAAAGCACGTGGAGCACTCCACTAGTTATAAATAATAAATAGTAATAGTAGTAATAGTAATAAATAGATGAAAAAAAGTAATCATTTAGAAAAGGCCTTAAAAGTGTTGAGATGAGGAATAGTGATGAATTTTTCAAGGCTTAAAAAAAGTTTCATAAACTGCTCTTTAGGTCTCAAATTATTAATAGCATATTAATCACTGTCCCTTCAAATGCAGCTCTGAATCAATTTGGTAGAATTTTAAGAGAACATTGGATGATGACTTGAGCTGTATAATTTTCACTTAGGTTGGCATGTTTCGTCTATACACACCACAAAAAATATACACTTGTGTGTATTCACTTTTCCCTGTCTTGATCTAAATTCCAGATATCTTAACACAATGAACACAACAAAAATCACAAAAAAAGAATAACACTCACAGCAAACTCTAAACATAATTTTTCTTTTGTCAGTGACAAACTGTTAAGGCTAACTATTAATTCAGACTGTCACAATATGTTGCACTGTGTCACTTGCCAATTTGGTTATAAAGGTAAACACTCAGCAAGCCCAGAGTCCTTCACAGAGGTCCAGTGTATTTATGTCTCCTTGTTTGAATGTTTTATCAATGGATTTGTGCTTTTAGATTCATAACATTTTAACTGTTCACACTTTTTATTAGCTACAATATAATACACTTCATGTAACAAGGTAATATAATTCCTATTGCCTTACATATCCCTTAAAATAAAAAGTTTATGCTTTCATCCTCTCCTTGGCTCTCCCCTTTCAGCCCCTGGCCTGTTATTCTGACTTAGATTTAAGCCTCAAATCCTGAAATAACAGCCTAATGACTCAAGACTCAAGTGTGTGTGTGTGTGTGTGTGTGTGTGTGTGTGTGTTATATGATACCTACATGAGGCCTTAATAGAGGCTCAGGCATGATCCTTAAATAACAGTGTAATGGTGGAGGATGTTTTAGGTGTTAGAACAGGATTGCAAGGAAATAAATGGGAGAGTAAACTAACGATGGACCATTTTCAGGCCTTAAGTGCTTTCCTTTGCCACAGACAGTGCGGAGAGACTTTTATGAAGAATTTAGCAACACCAGATGTCTATAAATTTGTGTTGAGTAGTGGGACTTTTTAACGCTGGCCAAGTATTTAGGTCCATACATGTTGTAGGAAAGCTTTGAAAAATTCAGTTTGATTCATAACATGTCCTTATTGAACATAATTTTATTTGATATTTCATTAAATTTTAGGTTCACGTTAAAATATCCAGCCTGGCAGACTTTAATCTCTACAATAACAGCAACACTTTAAATTTAAAAAGGCGTGCATTAAAAGTGACATTACATTATAAACACAGTAAAAAGAAAGTATTTGATTTATTATGTTAACTATAAAAATGACAGGGAGTTACTTTAAAACAATAACTTTTATTGATAAAAAGAAACAATGCTCTTTTGAATAAAGAAAAGCATGAAAGTACTCAAACCAACTGTTAAGCAGGACGTTTCAAAACATATTCGTAATTTTTCTAATGTTCTTTTATTTATTGTGCCACCTTTTGTGACAATTATTGTTTCAATAAGCCATAATCCAAGTAAATTATACCTTAATTTACCTTAATAAAAAATTTCACTTGTTTTAAATGTTTTGTTTCTATAATACTTGTAAGATAAATCATTGATTCTAGGAGAGAAATAAAAAGGAAAAAAAGAGAAAGTGAGACATTAGGCAACACTCTTCTCCGGGCAAAGACATGTAGAAGAAGAATTTCCTGTAACAGGGCATGTCAGCATTTACTGACTAACAGGTTTAGGTCAGCAGCATTTTTCAATATGTTTTCAATATTCTGTTTCCTAGAGTTAAAAATGAAAAGGAAAGAAAAGTTTTTGTTCCACTTCTAGTGAGCCTACATCCTTAACTTAAGAACGTAAAAAGATATAGCAGCAAACTGTGGAACAAAGGTCATATTAAATACCATGGAGTATTAATTGATTCTATATCATAGTGTGAATAAACTTCCTCATAGGAAAACCTTTTTCAAACATTATTATTGGTAATAGCTGTTGAAATTCTGTTACCAGGACTGCCAGTAGTCATAATGATTGTGGTTGCTGAAGAAAAATATTTTTCATATATTTTATCTATCTAGTGCAGATGACTCAAAAAGGCAAATTGGTAGTTTAGGTTTCACTCGATGCAAATTCCATTCAAAGTTTTTCAATTTCAAACATACAAATTCCTTGCTGTTGCAATTTTGTAGCAGTGGCACCCCCAAGTGTACAACTGACAAACTTATAAACCTTGCAGCATGAAAGTATCCAGATCTGCTGTTGCTGTTGATGACAAATATATTTAAACAGCTTCATCTTTCTTTGTTTTTTATACTACTTATAACTACCAATTTAATATGTCAGAAGCACTAATACTTCTTGGTGAAGAGAGAGACTGTTAAAGAAAAGCACAAGTTCATGCCAGCTCAGTTTATCCACTGAAGCACATCTCATTTAGTTTATACAAACTCTATTTCCTGTTTCCTTCTCTCTGCAGATATGTCCAGCTGAACGGGGAGAAGTTGCTCATGGTGGACAATGAGACCTTCCCAGAGTTGAAGCCTAAAACGTTAAGGGCTGGACGGACAATAGCCATGCCTCCCATGACCATAGGCTTTTATGTCATCAAAAATATTAACGCATATGCCTGCCGAAGATAACATTGATCTTCCGTCCCTGAAATACAAGCTCAGAACTCTACCAAACCATCAACCCTCTGCCAGCTTGACCTGTTGTTCAGAAAGAGGGTTTATCAGAGGGAGGTCAGAGTACCATGCTAGCAGGGTTTTAATGTCTTGCTCAAGGGTACTTCAGTAGAGTGGACACTTGGCTTGAAAGAGTACAATCCTCTGGTTTAAAACAGTCTCTTTAACTGGTGTTTCAGCTGTTTCTGGAGTTTATAAACCTTGAAAAGCTGTTTCTCCAGGCACACTGACCAAAATCCCCACCGATCTAGCAAATTACAGATGAGCCCAGTTCTTCCCCTGTTCTCATCTCTAGTCCAACAAAGAAAGACTTTGCCCCACACACATAACAAGGGCTGCACTGAACACTTTTCAATTTCTTTCACCAGCTTTTCCTCATATGCTTCGAGACTTGTATGGACAGTAATTGTTTTGTGCCTTTGTGTGAAATATGCGTTTTGTAGTTACAGAAATGCAGTATCAAATTCACAACCACATTCTGGGACTTGATTAAGCTATATTTTCTCCTCATGGGTCGTCAAACCAAGGGTTCTTTCTGTGTCTACCAAGAGAATATTTTTTTTCAATCTCTTTTTCTAATTTTTTACTGACCGACAGACAAAAAAGAATGGGAGAAAACTCAGAACAGGCAGTGTCGCTGAAGCATTCACAAGTTCAACTTCAGTTTGACTCGATCCTCTACGCAAAGAGAAAATAGCATGGAGTGTGTAAAGTCATGTCTGGACTGAGCGCTGTGTGAATGCATATGTGTGTGTGTGTGTGTGTGTGTGTGTGTGTGTGTGTGCGCATGTGTTTTAATGATAAAGCTACTGATGTGTCTGTCGAGTCTGTTTGACTTATTTTTATTTTCTTGTCAAGTGGCTTAAAAGGAAAATCTGTTTCTTTTAAAGGCTGTTTTTTTGTATGTTCTGTGTATATTCTGCTTTTTTGCTGCAGGTTTCAATCAGTTTGACTGCAGAATATGACAGCCAGGATGTGTCGCTGGGTCTGTTTGCAGCGAGCTGAGGAACAATGTGAACTCATCCATAACATGTGTCTTCATATAGCCTGCGTCCATACAAAATCTGGGCTTAGCTTTCTACTCAGAACCTTTTTAACCTTTCTCACTATATCTTCAGCGTGATCTCACATTTTATAATCTTCTTATGCTGCTAGTTTTTATATATATTTTACATATTTTGTACAGATTTACTGTCATATATTATTAGATAATGTAATGTACATAAAAGGAGTGATAAATATAAGTGATACAAGCTTGATATGTTTACTTACATACAGTATACAGCTAATTTATATGATTAAATACTTTATCGTAATTTTCTATCATAAAAAAACTTGGTTATTTTAGAGGTACAAATTCCCCAACTGTAAAGCAAAAAATGTAATAATTTTGTGTTCTTTGAATGACAGTGTGACCGAATCACTGTGTTAAGGTGCAAATGTTGTAGGTACAGAAAATGTGTTTGCAAGTAAAAGGAATCACTTTAACATGCTGCATACCCACATTTGACATCTGCATTTACTTCTGTTTTATTTCAAAATATTCTGACCACCTTATTTTATAATACACTTGTTCTTTTCTAAACAAAAACCACAGAGTGAGTGCAAAACATTGCCTGAAAATATTTGGTCACTTTGCTTATTATGTGCTCTGAACTGTCACAAAGACAGCAATAACATTGCTAAACTCATACATGGTAAGGATAAGCAGGAGCAGGTTCAGTGCCTGAATGTGTTAAATATAAATAATATTTGTCCTCTGAATGTGTAATGTAGAGGTGTTGATATTTCTTTTGGAGAGCATTATTTTATTATGTAAAGTGTGTTATTGGATAGTATTATTTTTTGTAAAAAAAAAAAAAAAAAAGTTTACATTGATAATAAACACTTCAAATACTACTTGTTCTGTGTATTCTTCAGTACTAAGAAGTAAATTCCTGATGCACAAGCTGCACTAAAGCAAGGAATGCACATCTACTTGGATTTTAGTCTGTCAATACGTCAGACCACATTAAACTTTGTAAATATGCTGCGTACATGAGAGGATTTGGAAGCAAGTACTACTTCTGTATACACAGGTATGTCCCATCATGTGAATTAACACTGACCGGTGTAACCAGACTCCACAGCGGTTCTTGGGATATAATGGGGCAAATCTGCAGAGGCATATGGTAGTGAGGAGAAGAAAAAGAAAGAGATGAGATGATATGATTTATACCTGCACAGGAGCACAGAGAAGGCAGAAATACCCTCTTACAGAAAGAAACCATAAATAAAAAATGTCGAATTCTAGAACCATCTTTAAAAAAAAGAACTGGAGTATTAAAGTTAGCATCGTTGGTGCTCACTCACTCACTCTTACAGTGGCCCCAGATGTGAAAGCAGCTGGAGCGAGTCTTTGTAGTGGGAAGAGTGCTGTCTTGTCACTGCATGAGGCAGCTGCTGATGGGAAACATGAAGCCAGGATGGACTAAACCTGCAGACCTCAGCTTTGGCACAGCTAGACTAAACCTGGGCCAGACCTGGCTCAGCGTCTGATGATTCATAGACAACTGGGATCTGCTCGGTAGGATGATGCGGAGGGGAGATGAAGGGCTGCAGGGACTAAAATCCTTATAGTTTCAGTGACTTAAGTTTCTCCCAGCAAAGCACATGAAAACTGCAATTCAAGTTCAGTACAGGCTTGAAATGTACTGAAGTTTCATGACAGTTAGTCATTAACACTGGCAGCCCTTTCTAGAGCTGTGATCCAAAGCATGTACCTTTAATTAGCCTATATTTTTGTTTGAAGTTCCACTCATGGGAAATGGATTTTTGCTTTTATGTAAGTTAGCAGAGATGTTTGGTCTCAGAAATGATCTTCAAGAACCGTTTGACTCCATGTGTGACTCATTTTGAACGGGGAAAAATTGTTGACATCTAAGAATCAAACCAGACTTGTTAACACTTGGTCTATTGATTCTGGGGTCCTGTGATCATCCATTACATTATGAAGGCCATACATACTGTATATATGCATAGTTAGACCACCTTCATTTTGAAAAGGCACACACAGACATGAAAAAAGCAGCGGGTGAAAGAGAGCAGACATGTAAAGGTATAAAAAGAGAGGTAATCTGAATTGGACTGTACATTCTCAACACAATTGCTTGAAATCGGGTGTCAAAATGAGTTTAAACAGGAAAATTGAACTGCATGCCAGGCCACAACATAATCTAAATAAATGAAACTGTTTGAAACTGTAATTTAGTCAAATCAAAATTACGTTTGTTGGGTAAAATGAGTTCTGGGGGTTAACGATGACTGACAACAGCAATATCAAGCTATGAGGCCTTATAACGAATATCCTGGCATCCAGATCTTATCAAGCCAATCCATGGAAATGCTTTTGTTTGGCGGATTTTGGTTCATATAAACCTGCACCATGTGATAACAACTGTTGAGCGTCACTTCCTCTGACAAAAATCTAATTGTGTTGTGATATAGGAGGACTGCGCCATGTCTGGCCACTTCTGCGTGACAGTGCCTCCTTAGTGGAGGTAACTGTTACCCAGGCCTGCCTAACACTGTTTATACTCAGTGATCCATTTTGAGACATGCAAGGCCCTCTTTTGCCCTGCTAGCAAACACTGAGGATTTCATGATGTTTACTCTGTATATACAGGAGTCAGCTTAAATAAGACTTCCATGACTGCTGGATCCCCAGAAAACTGATGGACTAGATTAGACTTTGGCCCAAACTTGGAACTCTTGGCATTCTGGCCCATTTTGACCCAAGCAAGGTTAATAAAACATCAATATTTATGTTACGATGGGGTTCTTTGGTCTGGTCAGAAGCCAAGCATACAATCTGTGCTGAATATTATGATACAACACAGATTTTTTTTGGGTAGCCATCAGAACATTCTCTGAAAAACAGGCCGCAGTTTGGTTTGTGTATATGCAGCATATATGTCTCTTACAAGTTGTTCCCTTGATGATGATGGTAATATTTATATAGGGACAAATATGGGGGGGCTGTTTATTTAGTTTATGGTGTATTGTGACTTTTTGATCTCCAATATGATGTGTATTGCATTATATAGTCATTAACTCATCTTTTAAGCCATAGAAATGTTTTAAGGTAGTTTTATTCATCTATTTATTATAGGATCACTTTATTTGGCCTATTTCTTGGAGATTACATGAGAATGCATGGAAAACTAAGAAAATAAAGAGCATAAACACATCTAATCTCAATCTCAGCCATAAAACTGCATTCCATAAATGCCAACCCATTGTCCACAGCGCAGCCTCTGAATCATGTGCCCCACTTTAGGCGGCAGCACATGACTTTTTCCTGCCTCACTGATCACCAACTCCTCCGTAGAAGGGGGGTGAGGAGGCTTCTATTGAAAAGTGCAGCCTCTTTTGATAGGTCTCAGTCTTTATCCGGGAGAAAGTTTTAAAAAAGACTCTCCTCCACACTTTTAAATCCTCTTATCTGTCTCCAGATCGGCGGTGAAATCGCGCAGCTAAACTTCCTGCGCGTAGAATCCTGCTGATGTCACATGACGCCGCGGTGTTGTGGAGCTCTGCGGAAGGAAGGAAGCAGCAAATAGCAGCAGCAGCAGCAGCGATGAAAACGTCCAAAAGCTGCAAGAAACACTGAAGTGTAGTGAGAAAAGTTTTGAGGTGCAGAGATACTGGATGCTGGGATCATCCCGCGCAGAAAACACATCGTAAGTTGTTGTGACATGAAGTATAAAAGTGTGTGTTTGTTTTATGTACATGCGAGTGAGTGTGCGTCAAGGAAGATAAAGCTTAAAGGGGAACTAACTTTTTGGTTCAGGTAAAACACGAAGTGTAGTCTGCGGATCGGATCGGGAAATGCTGAATAATATGTAGTCATTTGTTTTACATTGTTCCCGAGTAGATGTTTATGTCTGACTGCACATTGACTGTACTGTAAGTAGTGAATAGCAGAGCAGCAGAGATCATTTTCTGTTGGCACACAGCACACACAAGATCAAATGTATTAATGGCTCGGCAGTGTATATCTGATCAACTTTGGTGATGGTTTGGTTTTTAAGGAAGTGTTGCAATCACATTTTTCTGCCTCTCTATTAAGATGAAAGTAGTTAAGAAAGACTCCATATTTATGTTTCCTAATGATCATTAACTTTTACATACTTTTGAAAATGGACTTGCATGATACAGAAATTACATGAATCTTTCTGTGGTGTGAATTAAGTAAATGAGCAAAAATGGTTGAAAATGAGTGCAATGTACTCTTTATTACAAAGCACATGCCACCCATTTATCAACAAATGAGAGCAGCTCTCCAAAGATTACCACATGATCACTTTCTCATGTCACACACACGTCTCCTTACATTTAGTCACATTTTTTTCTCTTATATCTGTTTTGACCAGTAGTGGAATGTAAGTAAGTAAGTATATTTACTCCACTTTAGTACTTAAATACAATTTTGAGATAATTTTATGCACTTTTTACTCCACTACATTTATTTCACAGCTATAGTTAGTCAGATCAGTAGTTGATACATCAGTTAATGCTTAGTATCAGTAAACAGTAAGTTGTTAAAATTAGTTCAACCTTGACAATATTAAATGCTTTAATATTCAAATAATACACGGTATATACATTTATGATAAATATAAATGTAAATCACACTGTACATTGGGCCGTTTTGCATAATGAATACTTTTATGACAATACCTATGTGCTTTACTTAAGTAAGATTTTTAATGCAGGATTTTTACTTGTAATTGAGCATTTTTTTCATTGTGGTATTTCTACTTAACTTAAGTAAAAGAGTAGTTTTTCCACTGCTGGTTTTGACTGATAATGTCTTGAAATCCTTCAGGACTGGCCTCTGACCTTACTTTTTTTAGTCTGTGCTCTCACTAGAGGTTGTCATTGATAAAATATCAGTTGTTAGAAAGCGTTTATTTTAGGCAGGGGAGTGTGGGAAAATCTTATGTTTATCACTACTTACTCCAGTGGCTAATGTATTTATTACTAGGCCTGTGTGAAAATACATCTCTAGAAACATGTTTAGTTACACAGACCACACCCACGTTAAGAGAGTGAATGTCAGTGTGCATGTAACATAAAAATGATAGTTTAAAGGTACAAGTGGGTTTGTTTTTAACAACTTAGTGTTCTGGGTTCTTTTGGGTTTTATTTAATAAAACAATCTGACATAGAAGATTCAAGCTTGACTATATCAATAATAGCATGCTACAGTGAAAGATTGTATGTATAACTTTCAAATAACCGCTAATTTGTTTCACATCATATTTAGTTGGATTTTTAAAAAAAATAAATGAAAAAAATTGTGTCTTGAAAACCATCTTAGTATGAGATAATTATATAATCATAATCATCATATCAATACATTGAAATGAGGTTTTTGCTGTGCTTCCAAAATAGCAAAGCACTCAGTCAGTCTTGAAATTGTGGCTATTTCACATTTCTCAAATGTCCTAAATCAGTTCAGTCTTCTAACATACAAATGCAAGCATATCAAAAATATATTTCTTCTGGAATAATTGAAATAGTGAGTTTTATTGTTTTATCAAATAGAGATGTTGCTGTGCCGTGCCTCTCTACCCTGACAGTTTCAGACATTCCTGAACAGAAAATCTCTCCCCAGACTCTATTTTATCTCTTTTGCCTTAACACTTTTAACCTTGTCTTTATAGCATTATGCATCTGGACTGGTGGGCGTAAATAGGACACCACAGTAAAACAGGACAGGTGTGCATCTGTGGTCCAGATGAAGGGCTTGCTGATAGCCAGTGAGAGTGCTGAGGTCCTCTTCCACTGGACCGACCCAGAGTTTCAGCAGAATATCCAGGAGAAGTATGGAGCAGCTCAAGAGGAAGGCCAGGGGGTAAGGAAGAAGAAAAGCATGTTTAACATATTGTTAGTGTGATTTCTATGCCACAAGTCAAATCTGTAATAATAATCCTAAATTTCTTACCTTTATTCTGACCTTTTTTTGTTTTAGCTTCCTGCCTTTGAGGACAGCATCAGCACTCTGTTTGCTCCCATCATTATCTCCTGCAGCACCATGGTCGACAGGCTGGGTGACAGCTACACCTACTTCACCACAGAAAACAACCACATCTACGTCCTACACCAGGTAGTACCTGCCCTTGAATAGAAAAGCTTCTTCACCTCTGCAAAAATCCACAGATTGGTTCCATTTTTTTCTCATGATGTAAAAGTAATTTTCCTGACCCATATAGCCATGAAAACTTTCTGACACTGTTTTGAAATACCCTGTTGCATAAAGTCGGCATACTTGAACTACCCCTTGCTAACAGTAATAGCACTGTGACCTTAATGCAAGAGAAACATCATGTTTGTCATGTGAGTCTTGTTAAGGAATCAAACCAGGCTTTGTCCTCTTGTAGCGCATGAGATGGAGTCCAAAAACTTGCCTTTTCAATCTTTCTCATGTAATGACTTATCACTCCCAGTGCACAGAGAGCAGAATGTGCTTAAATGCATCCATTTTCACTTTGTTTACTACATTATTCACATGTTTGGGTCGATAACAGCTAATTAGTTAATTTTGTGTCCATATCAGTTTGACGAGTTTCTCTACATTGCTGTGAACGGAGATGGGGAGGAGGGAGAGGATGACCTGAATAGGAAGATCTATGTGATGAAGAAGATGATTGAGGTCTTATTTGGTATGGTCACCCTCAGCGGTAACCTCCTCAGGAAAGAGTAAGACATTTTTGTTTGTTCCCTCTTGACTATGGACAGTGTTAACACGCCAACTGACATGTGAACTGTGCTGTTTGTCACCAGACTGCGTCCTCAGGACACCGAGCAAAGAGCAAGGCTGTGGAAGCATCTCCAGAGCCTGCTGGAGACATACAGCCACCTCCGAGAGAATGACCAGAGCTTCTTAGTGGAGGTAGAGGGCTTTACTATTCTGTACTGCACTACTACTTTGTTTTAGCTCAATTGTTGAGATATGAGGACAGCACAATACCAAAAGACACACCTTCACAGTAGACTGTTGCCATGTTGTTTACAGATTCAAGTTAATATCTTTGTCCCCACAGGAGTTGTGTATGCTATAAATTAAAACCTAAGATGTTATTTTGCCATTGAAATTATAATGGGGAAAAAAATACAATCGTTTACGACGTGTACCTTTTTTAATGCATGTTTGATGTTGTAAAATATAACCTGACTGCACAGGATTTACACTTTAATATTATCCTAGCATCCTGTGATTACTATAAATTATATTAAATACTGTAACACTGTCCTGGATTCTCCCCAGTTGCGTTATTTATCAGTGAAGCTCTGGTTGTCTTTGGTGCAGTGCTACATTGGTTTTGGGATATAACACTTTTAACCACTAGATGGCAGCAACTGCAAGAGCCAGTGTTTTAAGCCTCTTTTCATTATGTGTTGAATTGTAGTATTTTGTCTATTTCCTGTACCTTTTTTTTTTACACACAGTGTGTGTTGCGTTATGTACTTTATGTTGAGAGTCTGTGATGATGGTTGTTTCTGAACCATAGAGATAATGTTCAGGCTATTGTCTACTAAGCTATATAGTAAACCTGCCTAAACTTGATATATAAATTAAAATGAAAAACATGGTTCTTTTTTCTGGATTATGGAAAGTCTTACCAAAAAAACCTATGTTATCATATTAACAAGATGAATTTAGGTTAGATTCCCCTTTCAGGTTTTGATTTCAGTCATTTTTTTAGATGATTTAATGAGTCATGCCTCACAAAAATGTGCAAGGGCAAATCCGTGACCTTCTATGATCAAGTGGGATAGAGACGCCTCCCTCTCTCTTGTCTCTTAGGCAGTGGAGAGGCTGATCCACCCCACGCTGTGTGAGCAGTGCATAGAGTTTCTGGAGCGTCGTCTAGTTCAGCAGCTCAACAGCAGTGTAGAGAGAGCAGGAGAGGAGGTACTGCATGCCTTCATTCTGGTTCACACCAAACTGCTCGCCTTCTACTCCAGGTACAGTCAATGCAGATGTTTTTCATAAACACTTCATATTACAATTCATTCCAGAAATAAATGTCACTGTTTACTCTCTTAATTAGTTTTCATGTCTTTAGTGTGTACTTTTCATGCTTGAGTTGGTTTTTTTATGATTAGATTTTCTATAATGCCCTCTCTTTGATCCTCCACTCCAGCCGCAATGCGAGCTCCCTTGCCACCTCAGACCTCCTGACCCTCATCATCATGGCGCAGAATATGTATCCTAGCAACATAGATCAAGATGACCCAGGTCCCGAGGTAGGAAACACTGATGGAAAACCACATAACACCACCACCATTTCTGATTATTTATTGTCAATTGTCCATGTTTTTCATGAAGGATGTTGAGAGTACATCTGGCTCTGGTCCTGAAAGTTTTTACACCCCAGAGCCTTCACCTACAGACAGAGACTCAAGCGATTCAGGTGGGTTGTGTAGAAGAGTGTGCACATTTGTATTTGTTCAGTTATTTCTGTGTCTTCTTTCTGTATGTGTTTTACTAACTTGCATTCATTTTTGTGTCACCAGAAAAACCAGTGAGAGGCAGTACTCCCGTATTTGAATTTGTGGACCCAGATATCCAGGTCAGAATATATTTCAGTGTCTACTCCTAATAGTTGATCTTGATTTCTAATATTCTCTGCAAAAGAAACCACTGACTGGTTTGGAATGAGACCTCACAACCTGAAAAATAAATATGTCTTCAGATGGCAGAGGACAGCTTACAGACTCTAGAAGTTCCCCCTCCTGACCCCTCAACCCCCCGCAGAGTCTTCTTAGAGGTCTCACAGAAAGAGGGGCTGTATCCCATGATGCCTCACTCCATGTACTGTCTGCCACTGTGGCCTGGCATCACGCTAGTGCTGCTAACTAAGGTTTGTGGATAGTAACTCGAGCCTACATATGTACTTGTGTACATATGTATATTTTGCTTTCATGTTCACACAATTCCCTCCACATCTCCCTCTCGCAATCTTACTTTTCAGCCAGTAGGGGGCACACATTTGACATGTTTGACTTTGACTTTAAAGCTCTTCCACATTTTTTCCACACACACAAATACACATTTAAAAAAATCCTTAAAGTAAAATCTCTTCATTCTCACTCATTAAAAAAATCCAGACTCTATGCATATGCAAGTATTTTTCTTTTCAACATTATTTCAGTTCAACTGCTGGACACAAGATGTCTCCTAAATCACTGAAAAGTCCATTCTCAGTTTTTCAATGAGCACAGAGAAACTTTCTACTTAAAGCAGCTGAATGTGAAAATTTAAAACTCTGCACATACATCTTTCTGCCCAGTGAAGCTCAAACATCCATCTGAAGGAACAAGAAGCAAAACACATTTTTGAGTGGAGGGGGGCTTTAATTAACTATAGTTTTATGTAAAGCTTATTAGTATCCAAACACATCTTTGCTCCCTTGTTGACCCATTTAAGCATCAATATTTATTTCTGTCAGATTCCCACCAGTGCAGTGGCCATATCAGTGTATACGTTTTTGGAGGCTTTTGCCAAGCTGGAGAAGCGTTTAAGTGAAGGCCAAGAAGGTTCCTCTGCTACTAGAGGCCAGCTGACCATACATGACATCCGAAGCAAACTGGATAAATTCATTAAAGCCCTGGGGCCAAGTGAGATTCAGGTTTGTGTCTATATGTGTGTGTCTGTACACAAACATTTTGTATTCTGTCTGCTTAGTTGTTCCATGCTTTTACTCATACATGTGTCCCTTTATGTAAAAACATTATAAAATTTAATGTAAGTGAAATTTCATTTTAAACCTTAAAGACTACCATCAAGAATAAGTATTGGAGGGAATTTATATACTCTGTTATAATAACAAATAACATGTCTTTTCTATCTTTGGCACACTCTGAATATCTGAATACCTTTTGCTCTCAGAATCTAATAGTATATGTAATGATATATAGTAAAGAGAAGCCCCTTATAGACCCTGTTTACCCAGAATGAAACAAATGTGAATCATAA
This sequence comes from Euthynnus affinis, assembly GCA_029490765.1. NCBI lineage: Eukaryota > Metazoa > Chordata > Actinopteri > Scombriformes > Scombridae > Euthynnus > Euthynnus affinis. The sequence continues at coordinate 14,457,447 of CM055852.1, read as the reverse complement.
TAATAATCATTTTTAGTGAAATCATCGACCTCAAAATAAAATCAACATTTTGTTCTTCTCATTTTTATCCAGTCTGCACAGTTACAAAATGTCTGGACAGAGTTCAAGAACCGAGCCTTTGCCAGAGGAGGACCTGGGTTCACCAAAGAGTAAGTCTGCTGCAGCCCTCTGCTGGACAGAATGCTCCAAAACAAACCTGCTGGATGATCCTTCAAATGATTACGTCCATGTTTTTGTTTTAGTCTTATCCCGTGGTGTAAGAATATGAAGACCCAGCTGTGTGGCGTGTATCGACAGTGTTTCTTTATTGACTCTGGGCTCACTGACATTCCTCGACGACTCTCGCCTGGTCTGCAAGAAAGAGCCCAGTCTATGGTGCAGTGTGTATCAGACAGCTGAATGTCTTTTTGCGCTAATATTTTTCTTTTCTGCTTAATTTTTACAAACATTACACATATACCGCATTGATCATACAGTATATGTACTCTCTGTTTTTTTTCTCTCTCTTTCTGTTACATTCTTTCTCTGTCACTCTCTCTGTCTCTTCCAGGGAAAAACTGATGGATTGGAAAGACTTCTTGTTAGTGAAAAGCAAGAGGAATATCACCATGGTGTCATATCCTGTTAGCAAAATAAACCCATGTTGTGTCTGATCCCTTTGATTAGCAGAAGAAACTAAATTTATAATATTCCTGGATGTGCTTGCATAATTCAGGGCTTCCAATAATTACAGCGCATGCAACAACATTTAGACATAACACATTTATCCTCCATGTATTGACCTTGACCCAGTTATTCTCACTTACCTGGAGGAGTTCCCAGGCCTTATTCATTTTATCTGTGTGGACCGATCCACCGGCCAAATGATCGCGCCGTCACTCAACATCACAGAGCGCACCACCTCTGAGCTGGGAAAAGGACCAGTGGCTCAATTCATCAAAAGCAAGGTCAAATACACTAGAATTGCATGTCTTCGTACTAATAAGTGTGGTCTTAAACAGCTAGTTGATAAATCTGTATCATAGCCAAAATCTTGTATTGCTTCCGGTGCAAATATGGCTCTTTTCAGTGACTGCAATCATGAATACCTTTGTTTATTTGAAGCATCTTTCTAACTATGAATTTCTCTCTTATAATGCTATATTGAAGGTGTGGAGCCTGGTCAGCACAACACGGCGCTATCTTCAGAAGGGTTACTCCACTGTCACATTGCGTGATGGAGACTTCTATTTCTGCTACTTCCTCTGGTTTGAAAATGAAACGGTAAGTTACTAGTGTGTCATGTTTATATTCGATGAGGAAAAAAACACTAAAGTTTAAGTAACCTGTGACACAACATCATATGATGTGTACTGCTATATCTAATCAATCAGGGCTACAAGTTAGAAGCAGGGGAAATGCCCATTCTACCTGATGACTCTGCCCCCATCGGGATGCTTGCTTGGGACTATTACAGGTAAACAATTGCACTTGATAAAAATGGATGTGATTACTGCTAAAAGAGAGCGCTGCTGACTGTAGAAAGCTGTGCGTCCTACAGGAAGCTGCTGCGGTACTACAGCAAGAATCACCAGGGTGAAGTGGTGAAGTGCTATGAGCTGCTGACAGTTCACCTGGGGGTCATCCCCACTGAGATCATCCTCCAGCACTGCAGACAGCTGGCAAGCAAGCTGTGGGAGCCTTCTCGCAATCCGCTGCTGTAGACACACTCACTTAGTTGTGTACACAACAAGAAATTGGCTGTATTGCTAAGAACAGAAAAACAATCTCTTTTAAACTGCACCCTGGGCCTGTGTTTCATGTTTCCCATAGTCATTGTGTATGAGATTATGCATCATATGATAAGTTGACCAATAATGATTTATTGGAAGCACTTAAGTTTATGATTAGCACAATTAAACGCCATTGTGCACTTAATGCACTGTCGTATCTTATATGAAGTAGTCTTGACTATGTCACCCCTTAATTGTACATTGTAATATATTTTTGACTTGTTTACTATTTATTAGTAATATATTGTTATGCTGTACGTGTTTCACTTTGTAGCTGCCACTGATTGGTTTTATAAATGCATACTGTAAATTTTTGCATCTACTACTTCTGGTCTCATTACTTGTATGAATGAATAATGCAACACTAAAACTGTATGTCTCTTATTAGATATTTCTCTTTTTTGTAGACCAAAAATATTGGTGCTCTCACATTCATTTGTTTATTGAACAACTGTAAACACAGAATTCAAATACTACTGTTTTAACCACTGACCATTGCATCCATTTCACTAAACCCAGCCAGTAGCAGAGTGTGTGATAATGTGTGATGGCATAATTATTCAGTCATCTGACAATTACTATCCTTGTAACAGCTGGTGATGTACTAAGTTCATCCAATTCAAAGGAAAGTTGCTTATAGGTTAGTCTGTACATTCAGGAACTTGTCTAACCTTTATGGTTTTAATTTGCTCACTCAGTGAACCCTGGTGTGCATTGTAAAGGTCAGACCATACTCTGTATGTTTGTTTGTTTTTTCCAGCAGGACTCACTTATGGTGGGCGCCACACAGGCTCACAATGAGAGGGAGGAGTGCATGTAGAGTTCATTGCATTATCAGTCTCTGGCCTTGTGAATCATAATGCTCCTGTGAGGTCCGTCACGACTCCTGCAGCCACCAGATCCCTCAAGAAGAGTTTCTCGGCACTGATATCATGCACCACCTTTAGACGTGTAATACAACAAGCCAGAAATAAATCAGTGGAGCCGATACATGAGATTTATGACCAGTTTTTAAAAAAATGTCTACTACAGTAACTAGTTGAAATTATTTCCAACGTAAACTTACTTGAGACTTCATAGCATCCATGTGTATGGTCTCATAGTAGTGAAGTCTAGCCTCTGGATGCTCCATATCATAGCCAAACCCTGCCAGGCTCACCTGGTCACACAGCTGCAAAGCCATCACCACAGCACTGGCACCTAATGTTGGCACCATCTACTTGAGGAGAAAAAAATGCTATTTGATCTATTTTTACAACCAGTAAAAGCACCATTTACTCAGCAGTAGTTTATTCTAAATGAAGACATTCAACATAACAAGACAGTCTTTGCTAGGCAAGAAACAACAACAAATGTTGACATGATTTTCTTGCTGTAATCATCCCCCTTGTTCATACTGAAGAGATCCCTTCATAACTTTCGATGTAAATGGTGGGGAACAAAATCCACAACATCCACCATGCAAAGCTGTAATAAATTAGTTAAAATCACTTCAGTATCTTTCAAAGTTACTGTGGAAGATATCCACTTTATTTGATGAACTCAGATGGTTGAAGCCTCATTGTACCCCATCACTTACACTGTTTGCACATTTGGAGAGAATTTTCTATATATCATCAAGAGGAATGATTGCAGAAAGCAAGACCTGTTTCGATGTTCATGGGTACTTATTGTTTTAAGACAGACTTGAAAAATTGTGAACCTGTCCTTTGGCAGACTGTCAATCACATTCTGTACAAACTGAATTCAAAGGAGTAATAAATAAAGAATATGGATTTATTTATTTTAGAACTCACATTCCCCTGTTTCAGAGCATATTTCTGTAGGACTTGTCCAGTCTTGTGAATAATCTCTGGATGGAGGATCCGGAAGTTCTCTGGTTTTAAGGGAATATCATCCACCACCTCCCTCCAGAACCACAATTTGGACCAGAAACTCTATCAAAAACAACACAGAAGATGTATCATATGTAAGGCTGTGAGCGTGGTGATGTGATAGCGGTGTTGATACATGAGTTGTTGTGACACTCACGGCTTATGTAATGTACCATTTCTGTGTGCAATGGTTCCTGGAATGCATACCCACCAGAGGTTGTTTAGTGATGACAGAAGTGAGCCAGTCCAGATCCAGGCTCTTAAAGACCACCAGAGCAACCATAGTGGTGTTTTTGTACTCATTTGCAGAGTGGGGTGCTCCCTCTGGATACATCATGCGGATGGTGGTGAGGGAACCAGCATCTCTTTCAAAGCCAGTCACTGGAGCATTATTCAGCCTGATGACAGAGATGAAAATGTATCATATTGAATGTTTAGTTGATGTGGGGTATTTTTACTCATACTTTTTTTCTTAAACCTCTTTAAAATTTTGGCCACTGAGGGCAAAGTCCATCTACACATGCTGAAAATAGCCACCAGAGTTTATCACCAATAACATATCCTCTAATTTGTGTCTGACACTGGCAAACATACCTGATAATGATATCATACTGGTCTATATGGGATCCAAGATGGCTCCCATGAAGAACCCCTCCGCTGCCCACCACCACACATCTCCTGCAGCTGCCCTCTCTCCTTAGTGATGGAGGCAGGCCAGACTGAGGTAGGGAGGCAAGAGCCATGGCAAGATGCTCTTCACTACCCTGGAGCCCCAGAGGAGGGGACAGATCCCAAGGCACAGGCCTGTCCTGCTGCACAAACACAGGGATGTCCTGGAGGCCTGCAGAACAGGACAGGGGCTTGAGGTGGTCCAGACACCAGTGAGGCTGACAGGGGCCTGACAGCAGGGAGGCCGACTGGTTTAGCAAGGCCTGAAGAGAGGCGCAACCAGAGAGAGAAGTGTGATAAGAGTGAAAGAATGATTTAAAAAGACAGATAAATGATTTAAAAAGCCTGATAAGATGTGTATCCCTACCAGATCTTTAGGATGTTGGTAGTCGTCGCTGACAGCTGGCAATTTATTCAAGGGGAAATACACTGGAATCAGAATAGCTGAGTAGCATCCAATGAGCAGCACCAGACTAAAGGCAAGGTTCTCTCTCCTGTGCAGCAGAGACAAAAGACCATATATGTAGCTTTTTAATAGCAGGCACACAATACAAATACCTGCTGAGCTGTACCTGTGCAGGAAAAATCCCCCGGAGTCTGTCTTTGTAACCACTTGTTGTCTGTGAATGACAGGCGCTGGTATTACAGCCTCTGCAGCCTCAGACAGCAGAGGAGAGCCATCATCTGGATCTTTAACACTCAAGTGAGTCAGCGTCACCATGGTACCTGCTTCCTCCTGAAACACATGTGTGAACTCATGGTGGATGATGTAATCTATGTCTGTCTGTGACAAAAAGATAATACAGACTTTCTTAATAACACCACAGAATTGTTTACAGATGTTAGTTGGATCACCATGTCATATATCTCACTATTAAATGTCAACACTGTCTTTTGAGATTGATTGTACATACTAAAGCATCAATAGGAACATTAATCTGAGTCATATGAATGAAATAACTCACAGCCAGCCTTGTAGAGAGGTGTAAGCTGTTAATTCTCTGTGCGCCTGTGCTCCATGGTTCAGGGGAAAGCAACAAGATGCAGGTCCTTTGTGGCTAAAATGGCTGCTGCTGCTGCTGCTGCTTCCAACCTACTGAACTCTGTCTCTTCCCTCAGTAACACTGGTTAATCATTAACACATCTCTCAGTCACAGTCAGGCAGGATTGCCTGTAAATGAATATCTCTCTGTATTTCACTATGCATCCACCATGATTTAAAGCATTACAGCACCAACAAAAAAGTTCAAACATTGATCAAAAAACACTGAATGACACTTTTAGGGTTTTTTTTAAAATATCAAAGTAACTGTGTCATCATACAATATTTACAGCATGTCACTTGATAGTAATGAAACCTTTATAAATAACATAATCCCCCACAACAGTATGCTTATGAACCCTCTTTTAAAAGAAAAGTACCTACTGTTGTCACAACAGGAGTGAGGAGCGAGTAAAACCAGGAGCTTGTGGAATGAATGCACACTCAACTCATGACCTGGGCGTGACTTGACTGAAGGGTTGGATGTACGTGTATATGAATGTGTGAGTGTGTGTGTGCATGACAGAGAGGAACAGAGGGAGAGATAGAGAGACTGTCAAATGCACACAAACATATGCATACACACACGAAAGTGCACAAGCACCTGTTTGTCGGTGTAACACAGTGTCCTACCATGAACCCAGCATTCCAGTCAGGAAGCCACTGGGCTTGCAGCCCTTCTGTGTTATGTTGCCCGCCACTTCTGTTTGCTTTTATTCCAAAATTATCATCAGCTGTTTGACATCATTATATTGTTTTTTGTTTGTTTATAGCCTTGCACATTTCATGCAAACAGAAACTGAAGAGGTTGTGCAGTGGGCAACCAAAGTGATGGACCAGAAAGCAGGAGTAGAAAAGAAGGTTCAGGTAGGTGAAAGAAATACTAATGTTTCCCAAATGACATTTGTGGTAATATGTCTCATAATACAATGATTATCACTAGATACTGACCACCAGGAGGATTTTCAGTACAATAGATTGTATATGATTTATTATCTTAATATTAGTTTATATTAATATATCTTAATATTAGTTACTACAACATCACAAGTTGAAAAACCTTGATTAAGAAAAAAATATATAAAAAAAGGTTTTATACATGAAGACATGCATTCATTTTCAGCTTTAACAAGCTGTTATATCCTAGAAGACAAATGTACATTAGCATTAGAACATCAATTTGCGGATACACAAAACATATAGATAAGCATATGCAAATAAAAAGGATATGAAACAGCTTGCAGATGGATACTTTTCTTTACCATCCTAACCTCAATCCTGTCTTAGTCAAGGGATTTTTACTTAAAGTTTTCAAGTATTTATTAACATTTGTTCATATACTTTGCAATTAAATATATAAACATTATATCCTATTTAGTCATACAGTGAACTTGTGCCCCATTTTTCTGAAAACAACACAGTCTAATTTGCAGCAGATTCAGATAATTTTTTTTATTTCTGTAGGTGCACCAATCAAAAGAATGTAATGACAACAAAAGAGGATCAATTGTTAACATAAATTCCATGTGAAGTCTAATTAGTCTGACAGCAAACACAAGTTATCTTCCCACATTTAAAAAAAAGATATATATATATATATATATATATATATATATATATATATATATATATATATATATATATATATATATATATATGGGTTTGGTGACCAAGCACAATACATGAAATTGTTATAAAATAAGTCAAGTAAGACAAGAATGCTTGGCAGATAAAAGCATATATAGACAATGAAGACACAGACACAGTCCTTTTACCTGTATGTCATTATAAATTATGCAAAAAGTTATCAACAGCATAGGAAGCAGTTTATTGCGAACATAGTTTTTATGGCCAGGCTTAACTTGCACCATGCTGTGAATTTATTTTGACATTAACACCACTGTTCCTAGCTCTAAACACCCCTCAGCCTACTTGGCATTTCTGATTTGCAAAACCAACAGCACTTCTTTCATAGGCAAACTCATTAGTTTCTAATATTTCCCAGGCAGAGGAGTGAGTGAGTAGAATCTCTTCATATCTGCACTGTGAGGTTTTGGGCCTGAACGGAACAGAGAATATCACAGTGCTGTGCAAATGGAATAAGAAGATCAAGAGAACATACTCATCCAGGGGGTCTGTGGAAATGCCTGTGGTGAGCCACTGTAGATCTTACAAAAAACCTTATCTTCATGTGCACAACAGAGATATGAAAATTTTAATTTCTGTCTCTCCCTCTGTATTGTGCGCTCCAGGGGCCCCTGGATACCCCTGGAATTCATGAATGCAGCCAATCAAGGCAAACTGGATACAATAGACAAGTATCTGGCAGATGGTGGGAACCCTGATGTCCATGATGAGGTAAACACTCCCTGTGCGGCAGCAAAATTAGATCAATTTTAACATACCGCAATAAACTATTTCTACTTATAAAACTGTATATTTAAATTTTCCAGTTAAAGAGGACAGCACTACATTGAGCCTCTTTGGAAGGACACACTGCAGGTGGTATCAACTTTAAAGATCAAGTAAGACATATGGGCTTGTTTGTAAAGATGATGGTGAGATTGGGTGAGATTATCTTCACACTGAACCTCCAGCCTTTATAGAGGCCTGGGGTCAGCACTGCTAATAGGATGGGGGCCCTCCTACTGTGTTTCAGGTGGGCTCCAGGGCCATGCACTGGGCCTGCAGAGGAGGAAACCTGGAAGTTGTGAAAACTCTGAAGAGCCATAGGGCTGACCTGAATGTTACAGATAAGGTGAATGCATTTGGTCTGTGCCTGCACTTGTACCTTGACTCATATTTGTGTACCTGCATACTGTAGGTCTCATACTGATACTCATACAGTTGGCCCTTTGTGTGTTTGTGTGTGGATTTGCATGTAAATACCACAGACATAGTGTATTTTAATATCTGCCTCACAGGAGTATCTACTGGGCTGCGGTGTCAAGATCAACTGCCAGGACAGGGTAGGCAGCGTGCTTCATACTTTTCATCATCTCTGTATTTCAATTCTACCACTGATACAGTTTTCTCGACTCTCAGGAAGGGGACACAGCACTGCATGATGCAGTGCGGCTCAACAGATACAAAATAGTGAAGCAGCTCATAGCGGCAGGAGCTGACACAAAAATAAAAAATCATGTGAGTTTTCTCACCTGTCCGGTTGGTCTGGCTTAAATGATTTTAAAGGATGTGTTTTGATTGTATTGTAAGCTAGATTGCTAACACTGATTGTGTGCGTATGTTATAGGAAGGAGTGACAGCAGTCCAGCAGGTAAATCAGTGGCAGTTTAACATCATAGAGATCCATGGAGCAGAGTCTTGTGCCGCCTGACAACACCTCGAGAGAGGAGTGGCAACTGTACATCTACTTATATATTCTTTATAACCTCACTCTGTATCTGTCTCAGGTTCAAAATTCATTCTGTATTCCACTGCGGGTCTGAGCCCGTCATGTTTGAGTATATGCATCATCCTATAGGCATGAACAGATGTGAGGTTTGCCCACCAACAGAATCTGCCTTTCCAAGGCATGGCTGTTTATTCTCTGAGATTAGTTTGAACTGTGACACTAGAAAATGTCGGTCTGTATGTAATTGATTCAAGATGATCATCTTATGTTTAAAAAGAAGAAAAACGTATGAATTGGGAAATAGTTGAATTTCTCAAACCTTAAGCCAAGCTTTAGCTTTAGATACTCACTTTCAAAGAGCTTTATGATCTGAAGAGCACTCTCATGGATGTTTCATGTCTGATTTCTGCCTTTGTAAGTTGAATAACATTAATAGACAGTGTTCTACAGAAGCTGCGTTTGAATATACACCAAGCGACCCTTGTTTTTATAGCACATGGTAGCACTGTGTTTGAAGATGTCAGCTGACGATAGCAGAGATGGCTGGTATGCCCGCGCTAAAGTGAGGGATTCAAGGGGAGCTCAGTGGACATATTTTCCTTATATCATCAGTGGCTCAAATGTTCCTTCATTCGATGCAGGGAAACCAAAAACCTGCTTCACATGCTCACAATATAGTTGTGTATGTGTAATTAATCATAAATACAGCCATTCATTTCGTGAGCACATTATGTGCAACAAATATTGTCCTACTTATGTATTTTTCATGATATGAATGTAAAAAAGCTGTTTTGAAAGGCATGCTGCTCCGCTATATACTAATATGTTTGTTGTAGACAATTCATGAGATACATTATCAGCCACACACCATATTTCCTGTTCCAAGCAGGGCTGTGTTAACTGTCAAGGACTTTAGTGGAGACTGGAATATTGTTTTAATACAAGGTTACTATGTCAAATGTGTTATCACCTTTTCTGCCAATCTGACCCTAAACAGAGATATCATCACTATAACATAGTTCATGTAACAAGAAATAAAAAAAAGAATTCCCCTCTTAAATCTGTTGGACTCATACATGTTTTACAGCTTTAGTTCTGTCGTTTTCAATTCCATGTGAACTACAAGCAGCATGCTGCTGTGCTGTGATGTTGCTGAGGGCTGGAGTGGTGCAGAATGAGAAGGGGGATGGGAGTGAAACTGGAGGCTTCTGCTTCATGCTGCGTTGCAGCCAAAACCAGAGGAACATGTCTATCCATGAAACTGTTAAAACTCCTTCATGAAAACTCCTTCCTATGGCTGCAAATATCACACAATTTAGCCACTGTGTTCAAACATCAGGAATGGCTGCATTATCATCTCAAAACAAGCTACTTTGTCATATTACCATATCAAAGTCCAGTACTGTGATATTTGCTGAAAAACATGTTTCTTTTTCAACACAAGGCTTTATTAAACACATCAACTGTTTACCACTTATGTGATACATACTTAGACCTATTCCAGGAGAATGAGAGGATACTGTGCAGTAGTTTTCTCTAAGAGCACTCAAAGCAACATTATATTGTTACTGAAAAAGGTAACCATGGCAATGATATTTCCAGGCAGGTGAAAGTCCGGAGAGGCACGCTTTTAAAGCACCATTTGTTTCCAGTTGGAAATGGATGTGTGATTCAGGTGTATACAGTTCCACTCAGGCAGGAGTGTGTAGGCAAAGGAGGTTTGAGCAGGCGTTGTCTTTGATATAGTGGAAAAGAAAAATACTATTACATGATTTGAAATGCAGCATATTACACACTTTGCACACACAGCAAAGATTTAAGTACCATTGTGTGCTTGTGGATGGTGATACTGGAACATGCACTGGTCTGCATTTCTGTCTCTAATGTTATCGTCAATCTTTATGATTGCAGCACACTGACGTTCCAAAGGGGGTATTCAAAGCAAGCAACAGTATGGTTTCACAATATTGAGTATTGATTTTTTTTTCTTCTTCACAGAATATGACAACAATGAAAACTGGTAACTGCAATACTCCAGACTAGAGACTTCAGGAATATTTACAACAGAATCTCATCAATTCCCAGTTTAATCTTCACTCCTTTTGTTTTTCTTGCGCACTAAAGTCTTATTGATTTGTCTTTATTGTTCAACTGTAAGAAATAACATATGTAACTCCTGTTGACTGCTCCAGGCTTCCTTACCTATATTATCATTTGATTGTCTTTGGTTGAAGTTCCATGAAGGCAACCCTAGACAAGCCACGTCTACAATGCTTTGTAAGGCCTATTTAATGTTCAAGTACACTGAATTTATCTGTAATCACAGACTAGTTGTGATTGTATAAAGATTAATAAATTATTTTAAGTCTTTTAAAATTTTAAACGTCTAAGTAACACCATTATGTACTTCTCATGACCAATGACACGATTATGTCTCGATGCATTTGATAGATCAGAACAAACACCATCAACAGTAAATATCTATACACTTCACAAAAACACATAAATTTAGTATTACATACTTTTAAGGATGTATCTGATTGATCAATTCTTTCATTCAGCTGCCTCATTTATGTCCCTAAAACAAATCTATTTAATCATTATTACTTATCAAGTTTGAGGATGTCCAGTCAACCAGATTTTTCAGGTTGTACAGCAGAAAGCATGAGAGAAGTATCCAGTTAAACCTCCTCTCCAATGATTTCCACTGGGAGTGGGAGGTTTATTAGAGGAGAGCTGCTGGACTCGTGAGTGATGGGAGCTGAAACTCAGCACCAGCTTAGCAACATGTCTCTCAGAGTGAAGGAAATCTTCAAACAGACCTTGAATTCATTAGGATGACAGACACTTTAGGGCAAATGATGCAGAGGAGAAGGGAAAGGGAGGGCATGTCATCTGTGTCATCCGATTTTCAGACGGACACCCTTGAATTATAGTACTTTTGTACCAAAACATTTTTTAAGGCAAATGTGAATACTGATTTTTAAAAAGACAAACACCAGTGGAAAAAATGCATACCTTGAATGATAAAGTTTGCAGCAGCACTGTTGCACTCTCTGTCATGATGGATTGCAGCATTTTTTGAGGTGAGTATATCTAATTAGTGGCTAATTGTCTCCTCCATACAGACTTACAACACTACACCTCCTCAGCTAATACAGGAAAAAACCTCTTTAAAGTACCAGACGTGCAACAAAATGCTAAAAAGAGGTTTCCCATATTCTGTTGTTTGGTGAATGAAAGCTAAATGTTCTAGAGCAAAACACTAAGACACTGTTTATGAGTACAAGATTCAGAACAAGAGAAAAACAGCAGAATTTGCTGCTAACATGACTTGTGAATTTAAAGGTGTGCTTCATGATTTTGTGCATTTCAAGTCAGTCTTACAGAAATCCATTTTTTGGTCAAATTGCATGTGCATTCCAAGTCACTGTGAAGGCTAAGCAAGAAAGATGCAGAAAAAAATAGAGAAAGACAGTGAGAGAAGAGCTGGAGGGGCGTATACAAGTACACATCCCTGAGGCCCTCCTGGAAGGTGCTGAAACCCTGACTGTTTCTCCTCCAGGGTTGCGACAGTCAAAGTGCCAGACTGCGAGCATTGGTGGCCGAAACCTGCGCCCGCTGCACCACTCCTGAACACTTCTCTCTCTTCTGCAGCTTGTGGTTTTGAAACAAGCCCTCATTTCGTGGGACACCATGAGCTCCGTCTGGGAAAGTCAATAGACCTGGAAGACCAGACATAGGACATAATGACTGATGACAAAGAGACAATATTGACCTCATGATGGCCGAGTGAATCCATTAGTGCAACAGACTTACCATATCCCTCAACACGTCCGTCTTTGAATTCTCCTTCAAACTTCATGCCATCGTAACGACTGAAAATTCCTGTGCCTTGAAACTTTCCCTGTGCAAATTCTCCTTCATACCTGACATTGGCGAAGGGAGCAGGGTTAATAAAGGCACAGTGTCATTTATAACCTAATTAAGGACAAACTTTATTGTCTTTCTGTCTCACTCTTGCTTAACACACCTGGATCCGTCTGTAAATAGCAGAACACCAGAGCCATGGAAGAGTCCATTCTCAAACTGGCCTGTGTAGCAGGTTCCATCCTGAAACTTGAGCTGGCCAACACCATGCCTCCGACCTGGAAAATCACATGCACCAACAGAGTAATGTCATGGCTCAAACTTCAAACAGATGATGGACACACAAGAGATTGATACCATTTGCAGATGCACACCATATCTACATGAGTGTCATCATGCCTCATCTAACCACTTAGCCTCTTACGGATTATTCTTTCGTAATAGTGTGTAACATACTGTAAGAGACGACCAATCGAGCGTGGCATTTGAACTTGCAATGCGGCTCAGGGTTTTATATTCACTTGGTATTGTAGAGCCACTACATATGTCACACGAGTCAGTACGTGCCTGGATTTAAGTATCCTTCCCCCCCTCTCTGTCAGCTAAAGGTTTACCACTGAATTAGGAGTCCCATCTGCCTCCTGTGCGGTGGGAATTACAGCACTCTAATCCAGCAGATTTTTTAGCAGGGATTTTTCTACTTTAGGATCCAGACTGTGAAAACAGTCAAGGAATGTTCTTGCATTCCTCTTCTAGCAGCCTATGATCCATTACTAAAGCTTATAATCATGTCAGAGGGCACACCTACAGGTTTCTGCTACAACTAGCTTTCACCTACAATTTCCACAATGGAAAAGTGGGTGAAGGGTGCAGGAATACACCAGTTAGAATGATGTGGACAGTGCTTCATTGGCCTACCAGCAGCTAAAAATCATGAACAAACCACTTGTAAAAGATCAAGACATTAAAAAAAAACAAAAAACTGGATGATTCTGTTTCTGGTATTTCCATTGATTTAGTTCCCCTGCAGCAGCTGACATAGTCCTCTAAGATTCCCCAAACAGGTCCAAAGTCTAATCCAGAAGATTTGACAAAGCTAGAGCTTTTAAATCTGGCTCTGTTCATCATGGGTTGCCAATGCTGGCTAATTGGGATTTGACTAAATAGCTTGAGCTTGCATGTCACTATAGTATCACTAGGTGTTTGAGTGAGAGTTAAAGCAGCACAAGCAGACAGATTTCCCTTTTTAGTATGTTCATACAGGTTCATGAACAGAAAATATTTGCTCCTTCTGGTATTTGCATTGGTTCCTGCAAGCTTCCACATAATATAATAACATTACCTAATACTACAATGTCAATGACAGTACTTTATGTGTAGCCTATAGTTTCCGAATGAGGACAACTGTAAACACCTTCTTATCCAGGTCTGATGATTTAATAAGAATAAAGTCCATAGTGAGACTGGCGGTCATTACCGTAGATAATGTCACAAGTCTTACTCACTGAGGCTGACTGATAGCACTCTTGCATGTTATTCACACATCATTCTCCTCAGGCCATTGAATACGGTCACAATTTGGCTTCAAGAGTGCATGAGGCCACAAGAAATATGAGTCAAGCTTAATTTATGTAAATGTATGTGTAATCCTATTCCTTTAGGAAAGTAAAAACACATGTAAGGGAAGCTAGAATCATCACCTGCAACTGTTAATAAGAACCAATAACATATTTTTTGGGATAAAGGGAGACTTATGTCTGAATATTTCCCAATCTGTCAGCATCTCATCATTCCCTTTAAGACAAATGATGCCTTGGAGACACATAATGAGGACTAGGTGCACAGTTCAGAAGGTTCCGGTGAGTCAGTGAGGCTGCAGACAAAGTTAATTTATGACTGAGAATAAAGAATATCTTGCCTTCTTTCCACTCGCCGTGGTACTCTTCTCCACTGGCGTAGGTGAAAGATCCTCTGGTCAGAGTCATGTCACCCCTGTTTTCAACAAACATGCTCATTATAAAAAGGCAAAAGAACTAAACAACATATTTATATTGGTGACAGGCAGATTAAATCTAAAAGTAAAACACACTAGAGTTTTCGGGAGGAGAACAGCTGAGAGAGAGAGAGAGTGAGGAAGTGAGCCTTTGAGGAAACCACTAAGTCTCTTCCAGCGCTAAAATGACTGAGCTGGACTTCTGACCTCAGTAGAGGGAAACAAGTGGAGAGAGAATTTTCCCCTAATGGGATTATCATGAGGGTGCTGACAACATCCACGCCAGCGTCCATGAAACAGAAAGAGAACTGTCTCTTTAGGACATAACGTTACAGTTGTTGATCATTTTGCTTAACACTCCGGACCAGTTGGGTATTCATGGCACAATGTTGATAAAAGCAGATCTCAGGCTGCATCAAACATTATTTGGCGCCACTTTTGATCGGATGAAATGAATAAAGAAAGAGAACAAACATAAAGGCTCAGTATCATAGCCTACAGGCTCATGTGACAACTATTTAATTTGTTTAGTTACAGTACCAACAGGATAATTTTGCAGGATATGCAGCATTCACAATTGCTAAATAGCTGAAAAGGTTTTCCTGCCATCTGCTTCTAAAAAGGGAGGAAATTAATGTCAAAAAGGTTGTGGGGAAAGCCTTAGTGTAGTTGCAATGTCACTCTAGTTGACTTTGTCTGTGTGTGTGTGTGTGTGTGTGTGTGTGTCGAGTTACTCCAGATCCTCTGTGAACCCAAGTGTATGGTTGTGGCTGATGTAAAACGCCTTCTGTAAAGGGACAGACTGGGAAAACGTGACAGGAGCATGACTACAGACGTAAACAAAGGCTTGTGGCAAGGGTCCTGTTTGAAAATGATGTTGAATAGCTGTCTTGCTTTCAAACAGCAGTCAGGTGTAATTTTACCCAAGCGCTTGCCACTGAATACATAATTCATCAGTTCACACAAAGACTGAAACAGTGTCGGACGTTACTGTATATATCTAATTTGTGAATGGCTGTCAATATGTGTCGTTCAGTGCTGAATAAGAGCCATAGCCCATGTAAACCTACTGTAACCTTTAGCAGCACAACTATGAACGAAAAGCGACAACACCTAATAATGCCATAATTTAGGCCTACCTGTACGCTACGTTTGTCGTCTCTGAAGCATGGAACCACCGTACAAGAGCGGAGGGGCGTAAAAAATATATGAAAACACCGGCTGAGAAACGTATGCCGCATTCAGGTGTTCCTCGTAAGCTCCTTCATCCAAGCTCAAGGGTTTTAAAGGATATTCGCAAGGGCTTCAGTTGCGCTTGCTCACACAAGTGACGAGAAAATCTGCTGCAAAGGGTGTTTTAATGACCTATGTTTTATTATTAAGAGCTGCTGTGTTGCAGCAGCTACATAAACTGGGACATATAGCCTATTCCTAAAACGAAATTAAAAACACATAGCCTAGTTTAACTCGTTTCATATGCCCTATGATAAAAACCCAAGTCATCGGAGCTCATATGCAAACCTACTTCCTTTCCTCAAGCCATGCTTTCTGTTTTTTTGTGTTGGTGCTCACGTTCATGTGCTGTAGATGCGCTTCATCTCAGGACTGCAACAACTCCGACGACACTTGAAGGCAGCATTACAACAGCATCATTGCAGCCGAGCTGTTTCATTGCATGACTGTTGTTGGCCCTCATTGAAAACTTTCTCTGATTGGCTTAGTGGCGACATATTTATAAAAGCCACCCCCACCCCCAACAACGCATCATTATGTGTAATATGTGGACCATAATACTGCATACTTTAGCTGAGCATAAATAAATATGTTTTTGTTCTTCATATGTTCTTATTCTTACTATACCACAGTCAACACCATATGCTTTATATGTAGTCAGTGGTAAATACAAGACTAAAGTAAAATGTTTCCACTAGAAAAGTGCATAATATAAACATATTTTTTGCTATTCCTTTGCCATAAGATTGTATTTTAGTGTAACTCTTACAAAATGTCTTAAATACCACGTCATGTTTATTACTATTTATTACTCATGCATGTGGCTACTGTTAAGATACTGATATCTGACAAGCTACATTGCTACTGTGCTTAATAATCTACTTAGACTACCGCTACGTTAGTTATACCCAAACTATTCCAGTAAAAAAATCAAAAGTGATTAGGTTACTGCAATACTTAGTAACTAAGCACCCAAATAATTTGAGATAAAGCCAGGGTCTTAGCTGTGGTCCTTTTGAATATATTTACATTTTTTTTAATGGTAAATGCCTTTTTTGATATTATTTAGGATTATTTAATTTTGTGTATGCTATATTTTTCACTGTTATGCACCACAACATTAAGACATGTGCAAACCTGTTAGCAATAAACCTGCTTCTGACTCTGATTTAGGCGAGCAAATGTCATAGGATATTTATTTATGTGTATATTTACTTACTGACACCGTACATACTAATTAAATTAGACTGGTTTGATGACTGAAACCTGTGAGCATTTCCCCTTACCTCCTGTGCGCGGGGGCGTGCGCGCGTTCACAACAAGCAGAGTGCTTCCGCTTCAGTGCGGGTTCGCAGAGAAGAACGATAGAAAATGGCGAGTCAGTGTAAAAGGCAGCAGTGCTCAATCGACAGGCGCGGCTTTCGGCAGGAACTTGACTCGTGGCGACACAGACTCATTCACTGTGTAGGTAAGGATAATGCCAGCTACACAGGGTATGGATTTACAGTTTGAATTTCGTGTGACCGATATCGGTGTAAATAACCAGCTATTACCGCACTCACTCGGGCATCTCCGACTTTTTGTCCTCAACTGTTTCCTTCTCCCGGTTGCTCGTCTGAGCCGATAGTTCAGTGTTGCAGTTTGTGACAATTTTGCAGTACTTCTCATGTCTTCTTTCTCTTTTTTATTGTTCCAAAAGACGAATTGTAGACTTTACTTATCTACAGGCGGAACGTTAGTTTGTTTAAAGGGCACCGTGCTTAAAGGGAGTGTCGCACAGGAATTATTATGCGTTACGTCGGCCAAACTGCAGACCCCGTGTGCTTAAATCCGCGTTCCCGTGTGATGATACTGTATTTTGTATGGGGGAGGGCGGTGTGTACATGTTGTGGATGTTAACATTTAGCTTTAGTTGCCTCTCTCAATTCACCTCTCCTGGGCGCGAATTACTGCAATAAGGAAGTGAATGGGATCCGCTGCTGGGGGAGTTCCCATTTTCGACGGAATACTAATAAACTCCTCTAAGGTTTGTTGTCTCAGGCCCCTTAAAACACATAATTAAAAAAAGCGTAATGTCGGTTTTAATGTGTTGCTTGTAGGGTTTGAAGCTCTTAGTATTGTGTATATTTGTGTGGGGTAGGTTGGAGGATGGAGGGGAAGCTTAAACTATAATTTTGTGTTACTGTTACTAAAAAATAATATTAACCTGCAGCAGGGGTCAGGACTGGTAAAGCTTTAAATGCTCAGGTTAGGAGAATTGAAGTACCCCACATAAAACTGGCCACATAAGTTAATTTAACTGTATCTCACATGTAACCCCATTGGCTTGTGGTGCAGTATATGTGCTATCTAGGGCTAATATCCTGCTGTTGAGCATATTATTTAGTGTAAACAAATGTATGTATGCATGCAGACATATCCTGCTATTTGGTCCTCTCCAGTACACATGATGTGAATACATTGTCAACTGCATAAAGATAAAGAGATAAAAGCCACAGTTATTGTTGTCAAATTATATGTGATCACAGATAACAGTAGCCACAACAATACCAGAGATCAGTTGCTGCAAAATTTCCTTTAAAAGCATTGTCGTACTCTCCCCTTGTTTCCGTCTTGTATGTGCAACAGTTTAAGATGAAGCTGTTTGGCAGCTTGTGAAGCTGAAAATTAATGTTACTTTCTCTTTACCATCTTTTATTTACTGCTTATTTACATGATCTCTGTTTGTGTATTATGCCGGTATTTGATATTGCATGATGTGCCTCGTGTGACGTGAAATAACTTTTAAAACAAATTGACATTGTTGCTGTAACATTGTTGACTATTTTTTCTGAAACTGTTGATGAATATAACATATTCCTCCATCAGTGAGAGTTTGTAATTCACCTGGTATCTTTTCTCTTCCACTACACATATGGATAGTTAGGTCAAATTTAAGACAGTAGTTATAAACACTCCAAACTCAGGACTGTTTGGTTTTGAAAGAAATGCTCGAAGAAGAGGTAGAGGCCATTTTTAAAATCCATGCCTTGCCACCCTCCTTCTTGTGACTCCGTAACATAGCAACAGCCGCTGTTGATGCTCAGCACCATCCCACACACATTGATAAAGCAGGAGGAGAGAGTTGCCAGGTGATCCTAATGTTTACTATCAAATTAGCTCTTGATGTTCTTTATTTAAACTGGATAATATATTAGATTTTTTTCTCACTTTTATCCATCTCACAGGAAAATATGGAATCTATTGTTTTCTGTGCTAGCGCATTAAGTGATGCACCGTGCTGCAGAATCCCTATTTTTACTTTAATAGAAAAGAAAGTGCATACAGACCCCAGGCTGTATGCAGAATTCAGTGGCAAACAACTGCCTCTCTTAAGTAGAGAGAATTCTGCTGGAAGAGTGTGATAAGACTTTTTTTTGTTTATTCCACCAGCTCAGAAAAAAACATTTTTCAGCTTGCGACAGTGTGGTTTAGCGAATTCCAATGGTTATCATATTTTTTGGGACCGCAGTATAATTCATTCCTTTTAGCGGGACATACATAAAGTTACAGAGCGTGTACTTGATATCAAGATTCTGTTTGGCTTTGATATACCAATGCTAATTGCCTGCAAACATGACTTTAGTAATGGGGTGTAAGAAGCGGCACAAGTAAGAAAACAATAACAAGAGAATGGTTGCAGCCTCAACCGCCTGCATTACAAGACTTCATTGAAATTATGAAGGACATTTATATAATGGAGAAATTGACCTTTTCTTTAAAGCTGCAAGTAAGCAGATTTCAGTCATAATGAGTTAAATGGAAACAATACTTAAGTGCTATTGAACCTGGCTATTTTATTTTATATTTTTTCAGGTGTAAGTAATGGACTAAATGATTTCCCTGCCATTATCATCTAAAGGAGATCGATGTATGTGATGTGTTTTTTGTGCTGTAAACAAGTAGTTTTTATTCCAGTTTGTTCCCAACATCTCCTTACCTGTTTATTCATTTATTTTATGTTTCTTTTCTATCGTCTGCTCGTCTGTTCATAGGTTTTACTTTACATTGTAGTTTTTCTTTTTCTTTTACAGTTTGTACTTATATATTTACAAGAATATATGAAAGAGTAAAGGTGAGAAAGGTCTGTGGTGTAAAAACTGACAGACTTGAAATACTCTCAAAAACTATGAATTTAATTGCAAGTTATTTTTAATTCTAATTGTTATGACTAATGATTTGCTCAGGTCTCTGTTCAGAGAGTTTTGAAAATTCACAGCAAAAATAGACACCGTGGTCTCTGTGGTACTGTGCTGTGTTGTGTTTGTTAGGTTTTGCTTTTTATAATTATTTCTTTCTAAATAGTACTAAAATGATTGAGTAGAATATTTTTGTAAAATAAATTCAGAACTTAAGAAAAAGTGCAAACATGGATAAACAAACCCACTGATTCAATTGTCAGTTTGTGTCTCCAGTTAAGATCTGTGCAGTTTATGCCATATATTTTTACTAATTTAATGCTCAAACATGCATGTATGCTGTGTTTACTCCATGTGTTTTTTGTTTTTTTTTGGCAGAATGTGAAAGAGAATTTGAAACAGCATTTATACCACAGTGCACTTTGATTCATTTAAAACTCAGAACACTTCTTCTGAAGATGCTGATCTCAAAATGTCACATTCAATCAGTCTCACATAAAATGGCCGCCCTGCTTGGGTCTTGTTGAAATATGTAATGTATGTACAAGGAGTGACTTAAGTTTTTGACTTTGTGTTAAAGGAGTAACTGTGTAAAGCTGTTTAAAATTTATGTGGTGTTTTATGTTTAAAACTTTCAGTTTGAGGCTTATTTAGAGCTGGTTAAATACCGAATTGTTAATTAGAAAGAGCAAGTAATGCAAAACAAGAGACTAGCTAAAGCTGACATCCTACTGCTTGTGACTGTCACTCATAAACTAGTTTAACCAAAGCTTTTTATCATTTTTATTGTAATAGTTGGGCTGAAATTGACACCTGCCAAGCACCAAATGCGAGTAGATTTTTTTGTTTGGTGAGTAAATCTTGGAAGGCTATCTGCTATGCTGGCGGCTTGTACCAAAACAGTCATGTAATGAAATACCTGGCATAATAGCTCGGAGGAAATTACTCATGTTTGTCCATATACAGTGTAGATACATGCACCATATGTGTGTGTGTGTGTGTGTGTGTGTGTGTTTTAATGCATGTCCAAACAGTGCTGCACAACTGTAGGAGCGCTTGAGATGGTCTGAGAGGAAGAAGCACCAGCTGCAGCAGCATGTTTTACATTTTAACCAATCAGAAGCCAGGGCTGACTGCTATCATAATTGGTCCTAATTAAACATACTGCATTGAAACAATGGAGCTGCTTATTATCCTTAGCAAATCGTCAAAATCTCTAATCATTTACAACTATGTTTCTATTGTATAAATGGCTCTAACATTATGGGACATCAGCCACTCGACATCACAGCTCTCCGCTAAACTGTTACTTGCTGTCAATCTGCTGCTAGCTACTGTTAAAAAATATTTTGGCAGGTAAAAAATTAGCTTGGCTGAGTAGGAATAACTGCACAGATAAATGCTGGTAGAGCCTATTTTACCTTGGTTTCTTAGTGTGTACCATCAGTGTTAATAATGTATTAGGTGAGCTATCGGTGTGGACTGGTCCAGAAGAAGCCATAATACTAGGTAGGCTGTGTGCTCATTATTGAAAACAAAATGTAGAGAGAATAATGGCTTTCTGGCCAGTCACTAGCTCCAAACCCAGGACTGTTCAGTTGGTCACTTCTCCCTTTATGATTGACAAATGTCTCTTGTGTTCGGGCTATGATTGTGAAGCTCCAGAGTACATGACAACAGCATCAGTCTGCTGGCTGCAGAATGGCATATTCTGTCCATGACAACAAGGACATACTTCTGTTTGGCTTTTTGGTGGAGAGGGCTGCATGCCACCACCACCCTGCTGACGCTGAAATGGACATTTTGTCTTTGTGTATTTAATGTGAGCAGTAAAACTGCAGGCCAGAGACAAGGACAATTGTCCCATAGAACAGCAGCAACAATTGTCTGTATGTTTGCCTATACATGTGTTCATGGTCCATCAGCCCCCATATGCAAACTGTGTGGCTGAAAATGTGTGTTTTGTCTGGATTTAGGAAAATTTGGACTAGAACAGCACCAGCTAACATCTGAAAATGTTTGGAATGTGAGTTATTCATGTTTGTGTTTGACATGTGGGTGAGTGGGATTAAGGATTTGCTCAAACAAATAACAAGCAAATATTGACATCAGCCAGATTGTCTTATTCATAATTTAAACTTTTGCATGGCCCATTTTCTGTTCCAGTGTGCCCCTTCTGATGGGCTTTTGGCCTACATTTTCCTAATTTGCAAATGGAACTGGCTGAGGTTTGTTGACATTTTGCGAAACATGACCAACAGCTTTAATGGTTTTGTATGAAATGCACTGTGTTTGACTGTGTGTTTGCTTGAGTGTGCACGGTTGTGCATGCTCCCTCTTTCATAGTTGCCTCAAATCATGGTGGTCTTGTATTTGTTATTCAAAGTTATGCTTTGTGCAGCATTACACCATTTGACTGTCAGTTTGCATCATATCACATTAAGTATTCATGGAGTGTGTTTTTTTTTTTGCTGTAGATGTTGCTCAAAGCTGCCACCTCATCTCTCGCTGCATAGCCTGATCCAATTGTATATTGCTTGTAATGAACACAATGTGTAGTAGACAAATGAGATTTCAACCACTGCTTTGCTCATGTCCATGTAATGTGAAAGCTTGTCTGTTGACCTACTGTGATTTTTTTTTTCTTTTTTTTTCTTTTTTATGGATAGCATAGAAGGCAACAGCACATGCTTTGTATCTTGTTAGGTATTAGCCTTGGTGTCAATGTGATGGTTTGGCTTTGGATGAGAATAGTCATGAATTGTAGCTCGACTAATTTGTGCAACATGGTTATCTAGGTGTGCACTCGTCTTCACCCTTATTTTACATCTTCATAGAGCATTGCTCGGGCATCTCAGATGCAAAATCATGCAAAATTACACCGTCATCAGCATCACAATCTGAATATGAATTAATTTTAAGATTAAAAGATGATGTGTACAGTCGTAGAAGATGAAAGTATCTGATGATCAACACATCAAGTGTTTGCAAGCGCTGCAGCAAAATATGTGAGATTTAGTACAGTTTGTTTTGGTTGCACACTGATTTGATTTGAGCTTAAGGAAGCTCCTGCTCTGCTGGCCTTGGTCACTCCTTCTTTGAGTTGTAGTATGCATACAGTAGTTACAGTGGGGGATGGGTTGCGTGGGGGTTGATGCAGCGTTGTACACCCTCAGCAGCACTAGAGCAGCAAAGGGAAGGGTGGGTCATCCAATGAAAAGAGCACTGCAGTTCGACCATTAAACTAAATGTTATCATTTTAACATGATGTTTGTCTTGTGATCCTTCAGTCATTGAAATGTAAGATCAGGCATTTTTTCTGTTGATAGATTATAAGAATCTCAGACTTGGAAGGAAATCATGTCCAAGTCTGTCATACTTGCACAGATGTTTTGATGTATATGTTGTCATCCTGCTGCACACCAGGCATACAGGCTAAAAAATAACACTTAAAATCTTTGTAGATCAGATCAGAACTAGGTCATACGACAAATCGAAAGTGTTTATAATTTTGAATGGTTACACTCATAGTTTTGAGAAGTCAAAGACATGGTCGGATGCAGCAACCCCACATCTGACGCTGGAAAGGTGTGAAGGGAGGAGTTTCTGCAGCTATTTGATCATCCAACAAGCAGCAGTAGCACTTCAGTGCTCCTGCAGTTTAAAGCTGCCAGTATGCTTCTTCCTCAGAAGAACGTGCCTGCAGAGCCTGCTTAATACATTCAGGAGCTTGAGTCAATTTGCTTTGCATTTTCATGCAGTTTTGGATATTTTTTACATCTGTGATACAGTGTGTTCCTTATAAAGCATTCTGAATATGATGAAACTGATTTTGGGGCTTGGACTTGTGTCTTCCTAATAGCAATGTCCTATGAATTATCATGTGCTTATTATATCAGTCATAGTCAACACCCCAAACTAACTAAAAATACAAGATTTCTCAGAAATTAGTTTAACAATTGAAACTATAGCATTGAATATTTATCCAGGGGAACCTGTGATTTAAAATTAGGTAACAGTGAGGTTATTATCAAAAATAAAATTTCATTGCATAGTAGAGAGGGAAAAAAAATTTCTGGAGCTATGTAATTAAGTGAGCAAACGGCTAGCAATGTCTTAAAGTACTTTCAGAACCAGCAGCTCTGCTCACTTCTTAACATGTGATCCGCGTGCTATCACTGCACAACACTGTTTATAAATGTTTACATTGAGTCACATCTTTTTGCAGGGTTTTCTTAGCTATATTACCAAGCAGTGTAATACCCACGTAGCACATAGTGCCAGAAATAAGCAGAGAAGAGGGTTTTTATCTCATATTATGTGTAGTTCTCAGTGATACACAACATAGGTTAAGGTTAGGATTTAGGAAGGTTAAGCTGGTCCTAGATCTGTGGGATTGCTGGTGGGTAGGACCAGGGTGTCACACACTCCAGCCTTTCCTCTCCTCCCATCTCTTTTTGGTTAGACCCTTTTCAAAACGGATAAGTGAAAATTTCACTTGGCCAAGAGGAATTTCTCTCCTGTCAGCAGGTTTCCTGCATGGAAAGCATTGGTTGAAAGCTAGTCTCTTGCAGGGATGCCCCAATGTAGGGCAGGTTTCTCAGCTGCTTGAGTGCAATCACATAGTCCTGCTTGTTCCTTTTTGTTTGCTTGTTCTTTGTAGCCAAATTCGTTTCAGATAAGTTGGTGGGTAAAATATCTGGCTGAGAGAATATACTCTTAAATTAATTGTGTATTGTCAAAATTATGACACATTTGTCAATATTGTATTAATAAGGATCTGTGGTCATAGAAGAGGATAATAAGTGGAATTGTTGTATGAATAAAAAGGAAACTGTATTTAATATTGCAAATGTGTTATGGTTTGGTTGAAAATATTCCCCTGAAATAAACTCAGTTCATTTAATTAATATGGTTTTAATGTCAAATGCTTTACTATACTGAATGTGAAATTACGGTGGTTATGTCAGTTTTAGCCGGATCAACAGAACCATACTTATTTTTAAGTGTTCGTGACTAAAAGTGTTTGTGACTGAAGTTGAATTCTCTTTGAATGTCAACAGAGCCTCTCAGTATGTTATTTCATTTTTCATTTCAGCATACCTCCTATCAGAATTAAGATGTGCCTTCAATCTAAATTGCCTTGAGGCATGTGGCACTATGTGTTTGGAGTAAATAAAAACAAGCCAACAAAGGCTGGAAATAGCAAAATGGTCTTGAATCGTCATACTCCTCTTAGATCGCTGGATGAGTGACATGAATGACTAACTCTGTCCTGTTGTTTAAAAGGAGAAAAATCAGGCGATACAATGGTTACTAATATTTCTGGATAAAAGGACTAAATCTTCTAATGAGCTTCAATGACATGCTGTCACTGCAATCTGGCCTGTAGGCATGTTTTTTCCCATTTTGGCAATGAATGAAGATTGCCAACCTTTTTAACCTGATTTCTTTTCATTAGTCGTCGATAATTTTCAGTATTATTAGGTATTAAGCCCAGTGGCACGTAATACTGAGCCCATTTTTTCTTTTTCTCATTATCACTTTGTACCTCTATACCCAGTGCTTAATATTGTATCTGGAGGCTATCTGATCACTTTACCTCAAACCAGATATGTGTAGCAGTGTCTTCATTATGGCCTAATTCCCTCTTCAACCTAATTAATTCGTAAAAGTTACTTTCAAACAGGAAAATCCTAAGTTCACCTTTAAAGCTGAACATTGCTGTGTTTTTCCAGCACCCAAAAGTTAGTGTAGTAACCATAGATTGGAAAAAAAATGCACCAAAACATCACTACAATGCATGTTATTGTGCATTTTAACTGTGGCCATTATTTACCGTTTTATACACTCATTTATTTTGTAGAGCTTGCAAGACAGCTGTACACGCTATCAATATTTTATCCATTGCACACGTAGGAAGCTTTCTCTTCTAAATTTAAGTTGCTGGTCCCAAAATGAAGGTCTCTCTTTATCATCCTCTACACCAAACGATGCCAGTTTGGTGTGCTAATATTGCCTCAAAGTCGTGGCGTTATAGTATGACACAGTTTTAAATGCCCTAAACTGAATTCCTGAAGAGTAGTTTGATGTCATGGTGCTGCTCTGTCAAACGAAAGTGGATGACCTACTTTTCTCCCCCTGCCTCTGAAATATTTCAGAAATAGGATTGGATAGCTTCAGCTGAAGTCCTGTGCACTAACCCAGAAACAGAGTCACGCTGCAGCTATAGGCAAGGCTGTGTTTCACCACTTCACCCCCCACCCCCTTTTTCCCTCTTTATGTTTGGCTGTTGAAAAGTGGGTGGGGATTTGTAGGGAAGCAGAGAGGGCATTTTAACAGATGACAGCTTTTGATTGAATTCACTGTGAGTTAAGAAAGAGAGTGGATGATAAGGGCTGATAATTTTCCTACTTGTCCCCATCTGTGAAGACATACTGTAAGTAGGCCTTTACTGTGATATGTTGTTGGATGGCTAAGTTAGCACATTTTCATATAAGCTTTAAAGATTTTTTAATTTTGAATGGTACTAATATTTTACATAGCTTTTTGTATCGTTGTCGTATGCATTTCTCGCCAGATTGGTTTTATTCATGACTTTTTTTCCCTTTTAGTGCCTAGAAGATTTGGAATAGTATACACTCATTTGAGATTTGGTTCAGTGGACAGATGTTACCTCTGACCTCTTTAGCGCTTGATTTAATGCATGTAGTGGTTTTGAATTGGTTATATTGACCCTGCGGCAGTCAGCAGACATTGCATATTGTGTTAATGCACTGTTAAGTGAAGTCCTGTGCAGCCTAACGCACTATATCTTACAAACAGCTGGGATTGTAGGATACCACTATCCCTGTCAGTAATGCATATAAGCTTTTTTTCCTCAGCTTATATACATGGTATAGGATTTCCTTCTATTACAGACAGCGTTTTGTAAGTTCCTTAAGTGTAGAGTGTTAAAAGTCAGCGGATTGTGTGGATTTGTTTTTGGTTGAATTTATGACCCTTTTTAATTGGGACTTGATTCTACAAAATTGTATAGGATACTTTGACAGCATCACCGTCTTTTTCTGGCTGTTTCTTTTTAATGTTATAACATATAAGCATTCCCAACTCTGTAGGTGCTTCAGTTGCTTGGCAACAGGAGGATGGAGTGCATGTATTTACTGTTGAAGTGAAAACCTGGGGTGAAAGCTGATAATATGTGTTTTAACAGAAGCAGAGGGTTGCTTTCGGGGGTTGTCAAGATGAAATAGAAAGGCAAAGACGAGCCTGGTTTTATGGATAAGACGTTATCACATGAAATGTCAATTATGTACAGAATACTGTACAGACTGTTAACTGATTTTTTTTTTCTTCTTCTTCTTGAGTGCAACAAATTAATTTGGGCCTCTGGGCAGGTTTGTTTTTCTTAAACAGTGATCCGTTTTAAAGCTCTATTGGTTTCAGTGCTAATTAAGAGTAAATCCTAACCACTGTTTGGTTAAAATCTAAACGTTCAGTTTGCTGTTATATGACGACCGTTGACAACTGCATATTTATTGACTGTCATGTCTTTCCTCAGGTTTTGAGAGCATTCTCGAAGGGCTGTTTGGTCCAGAGCTGGTAGAAGACCTCAAATTATTTAAGGGTAAGAAATTTCACAGGCTAGTTAAGCACAACAGATTCCTTATCATAATATTTGCGATGAGGTTAACATAGAGTATTCTGACCATGAATGAGAATTTTGTGGTTTGAGTGTAATCTGTTATCTGGTCAATATGACAATGCTGCTTCATTGTACCATCTGGTACCCCTCTACATTCACTCCTCTCTACAAGACTGCCCCTCTGGCTGCAGAAGAGAAGATGCCTTGTGCTCCTACCAAGTTGGTGTTTTGGATGGCGCATGGCCAGTGTAAAAGTCTACAGTGTCCTACAGACATTTTTACGATGCATTATGTTACAGAGACAATAGCGGGCATTATATGGGTTCTCATTACATTTGCAGTGAGAGGACTGTCAAAATCTAAGTAGACTTTCCACAATAGCAATTGGGGATGGAGACTGCTGAAAATGAAGTTGAACTGAATCAATAAATTCTTGATTCAGTCATCTCATCTCAACACTTTTATTGTGGCCCACTCATTAATGCTATTCATTTATTCACTGTTCTGCTGTGAAGCACAATTGTCATTAAGTTGTGCACTGAAGAATAACACATTCTTCAATATTATAGTCAGATTCAAACTGAATTTATGAGGTTTAGTTCAGATTGTATTCATGATAATTAAGAAAAAGACTGAACATTGAATCATGATGTACTATATGTAGGTCAGTCAGGCTTAAGAGCTTTTATGTTTTTGTGTGTGATTTTTATTGTTTTGTTGTCAATTTTGTAAAGAAACAAACCTTGGTTTATTTCTGAAACAAAATGATTACTTTCAATATTTTGTTAAATGTTACTTATCAATAAAAGGTTAAGAAAAACAGAGATTTTTTCAGAGTAATGTATTTCATTGCTTGTCATCTGTTTTGTGTCCACAGAATTAGAGCCTGTAACAGTGTCTGACTGGTCATTTGATGAAAATTGTCTATTCTGCTGTTTGAGACGAGACAAAGTAAAGGTAAGATTTCTTATTTTCATCATTTATTTTACATTTGGTTAATGTTTCAGAAGTGCATTGTAAAAGTAACTTTCTTTTTAAATGATTTCATTTTGTGGCCTTGATGCTTTCAAACCATCACTTTGGCAGAAGAGCATAGGATATGTGATAAAGATCACAATCCAGACGAAGCTGTAATTTCAAGAGTACCGCAGGACTTTTATCTGGAGCCCTGTAGATGATGTATGGTTGAATGGATGTTAGGAGTGCATTAAATGTGCCTTTGCTCTCTAATCCATTAGAATTACTTGTTACTTAAATTATGTATCAATGTATCCCGCCTAAACAGTTTTGTCATTTGACAGGAACACTTAATTGACTTAAGCGACGAGGGGCTTGAAGATACACCCAAACCTCTCCTTGTTAAAGATCAGACCACAATCAGCAGACTAGAGGAACAAGCTGAAGAATTTCTCAATGCAGTCCTCAGCAGAAAAGGTGAGTCTTGATGTCTCAGTGATTAAGTAGGCCAAGTGCATCAGTTATTTGCATTGTTGTGACATTAATGAGCTTTTATTTAAATGTTAATTGTGGCCTGTGGAAAATGACTTAAGCATGTACATGTTTTTGTGAAAGGAGGGGTACCACATGGGTTTTTATTCTTAAAATAATCTTACAATGTGGCTGTGAATGTTTAACAATGATTACTTATAGCTCAGTAAAAGAATGCAGATGTAACAGTTGCATTTTTCTTTTCTTTACAGATGTGCCAAGTTTCTCAGACCCACACATTCCAGTAGTGGCTCGAGAGATCCTTCAGAGAATGATCCGACAGTTTGCTGCCGAATATACCTCAAAAACCAGCTCCCCTCAGGACAGTTGCTCAGATCCCCAGCCACACTCTGACCAAAGCCTGCCGACCCCACCCTTGGTCTCAGGAGCTCCTCCTACCAGCCCTGCTGCCACCCTAGCTGGGCCTGCACACAACCAGAACCCCGTCCTCAGCAAGCTCCTCATGGCTGACCAGGATGCTCCTCTTGACCTCACAATCAAGAAACCCCTGGCTGAGCCCAGTGAACAAGGTAGTGTGAACTTAAACACATCAGTAACAGAGCTTATAACAGCTTATTTAGGACTGACTAATGGCACAGTATAAACTTAATAT
This sequence comes from Euthynnus affinis, assembly GCA_029490765.1. Lineage (NCBI taxonomy): Eukaryota > Metazoa > Chordata > Actinopteri > Scombriformes > Scombridae > Euthynnus > Euthynnus affinis. Next base: position 14,427,715 of record CM055852.1, on the reverse strand, counting down.
TTAATTTAAATGTTGTCTTCCTTTTTTTAAACAGAGGGAGTCCTTGACTTGTCTATCAAGAAGAATCGCTGTAGCAGCAGCAGCAGCCTGCCATTCCGTAGTCCATGCCTTTCTCCAACCACAACCACACTCAAAGGGTAAGATAAGTTTCTTTATCTTTTTCTCGTGGTCATAGAAGAGGACAAGCAATGTTTTGTTTTCTGTGGATATGTTACATTATAGTATAAAAAAACAAAATTAAAGCAATAGGTTGGATTTTTTTGACATAGAATGGTTCAAGTTACTTTCCATGAGGTCAGTGCATGGATGTTAGCTGAGGCCTGAAAATTGGAGTCCAGAAATTAGAGATCACTCAGCCAACTGGTGGCTTAATGAAAATGAACAGCAACAAACAGGGTCATGCTAACAGAAATGTTTTCTGCCACAAAGCAACATGAAAGAAGTTTTTAACATCTGTAAAATCTTTTTTTTTTTAATGTGTTTCTGCTCCTTCATTCTTCTCTCAAACCTTACTCCAGTGTATCTTGGAAGATGATGTGAAGCCCGTTTTTATATCATGCTGCCATTTAAAATGAATCATATTGCAAACTATAGGTTTATGCAGCTGTCCGCTGTTCATTTTTGTCTGTCAGTTCACTGTTATCGCCAGCTGGGGACTGAATGAACAGCACCTTGTTAGTTTGTTGGTGAGAGCTATTGTGGCTTAAATTGATTCTGTTAGCTGGCCCTCGTTTTTTGGTTTCTGCTCATCATTGTCTGGCAAGGCATCATCTTGTCTGATTATCTATAATTCACTACAAGACTTATAACCTTGGTAATAGTCTTGCATCTATATGCAAGGTGAGTAATTTGTAACATCTTCTGTCAAAAAATATAATTTTATAATTGCAGACAGAATAAACAAAACCTTAAGAATCTGCTCCTTGAGGACTGAAGCCCTGCACAAATGCAGTGGAAAGTCATTTTTTTTTTATTTTAGGTGAGGCCTTATTATCATTCCAGATATTCTCAACACTGGAGTCACTCAGCAGTAGAGGTGTTAAAGTCAATTCTTTCACAGTTGCATGTCATGTTCCTCTCCAAAGGAGAGACTGCACTTTGGTTGTTTTAATACCAAAACATAAGCATCGCCTGTATGTCTGTGAATGCAGGTAACATGGGTAGTTTGCATATCGTGCATGCTTTCGATCGACATTCATGCCTCTCATTCCTGTAGAGCATAATAACAAACACTAAATCCTAAAACATCCATGCAAATCTAAGGATTGTTTCCAATTTTAATTGTATTCTCTGCAGACAAAAATGAATTGTATCTCAATACCTTTAGCAAAACAATATTTAGTGTTTTATTTTGTATTTTGATTATGTTTTGTTTTTCTTGCAAAGCATCTTGATGTTGTTAGATTCTAAAGTGCATCTGCACTTGAGGCTGAGACGTAATAATTTCACTGGCTTTGCATTCACTACTCTGCTGCTTTTAGAGCTGATAGGATCTAAAAGTGATCATTCCTAACTCAATAAAGCTGCCTCTGATTTTTATCTTACACTGAATATTATGTGCATATGCACGCTGTCTTCATTTTGATATCTACTTAAAAACTATCCATATTTAAGCTTTAGTAATGACTTTAAAAAATAGAATTAAGGTATTAAGATTCTAAAAGGGATAGTTGGGATATTTTATTAAGTTGCAAGATGAGCATCAGCATTGTATTCAGATTCAGCACAGAATCAGAGCTGACCACAGTCATTTGGCCCCAGACAACGTCCATGCCAATGTCTCTATCAGAGATTAACTTATAATAATAATAATAATAATAATAATAATAATAATAATAATAATAATAATGATAATGATAATGATAATAATAATTTTGGAATTCTTTAACTACCAGATACGTTTCTTGCTAAATTGTTCAAATCTGTTTTCTTTCTGTGGTCACTCAATCAATCAGCCTTTGAGTTTGGTACACACACAACCCTCTGCTGGCTTACTCTTTTATTGCTGTGCTTGTTCAGTGGTAACGTCACACACAACATGTCAAGAGCTATGACTTGCTTTAGTCATTTTGTATTTCATAGTTATTGTACCCTGCTTAACAGCTACATGCCAAGCTGCCTTACAGCAATGATAATTATCCCCACCCTCCTCTTTCTGGCTATGCTTTTTGAGCCACTGGAATACAAAAACCTTTATGTACTCAGTATTTTCCTTTTCTTTGGTTTCATTTTCTTGGTTTCTTTGCCCTTTCTTTCCGTTTTGTTTCTTATCTCTTATGTTGATGCAAAATTTGTAAACAATCGTCAAGAAAGCAAATAAAAAAATTGTCAAACTTGAGCCTTTTTTGTTCTTAAAAGACACACACACAAACACACAGTCCATTATTCTAAAAGATAGTGATGTTACCAAAGCAAGGTCATATAATAAAGGAGTGGCCAACATCCTCCCCTCCCCAACCCATCCTCCTTTAGAAAAGAGAAAAGGCACTGTGCAAGCTCTGCTTACACCCAATTTCCTTCCATCCAATCAGGCGATCCTTGAGAGCGGACGGACAAGTCGGGCTGTTTATGAGGCGCCTACAGGATGGGAGGAGGAGGGAGAATATCGGCCACTCCACCTGTTATAAGCCTCCTTCGCCTCTCGCATACTCTCTGCACATCAAAGAGGAGGTCGGTCTGGAGAGCGATCCAGAGTCACCTCTCAGCCATAACCACAGCTCCAGACCCACTGACCTCTTCAGCAATGGATCTGCCTCCTGGAATTCCAAAACTCATTTTGGGGCCCTCCTCAAACTCAAAACCAACAGTGAGGCTAGTGAGCATCTTAAAGACATACCCAGGTTATTGGAAGCTGCTGGGCTTTTCTCAAAGTCACTGGCCTATGGTAAAGGAAAACTCCAGGAGGCTTGCCAAGACAGCCTCTCCCTTTCACATTCATCTTTTGACCTCAAGATTCCCCAGGTGCGAGTTTTGGCCACAGGAACAGACCCATCTTGGGACTCTATGTCCACAGAGTATTCAGGTTCACTTTGTGAGAATGGTCTGGGAAAGAAGCTTCGTTCCATTCTGCCCAGGCAGATTCAGAAAAAGAGCAGTGGACGTTTTGATGGCTCAGGTTTGGAGAAGGAATACTGGCCTTATGACACCGACCGCCAAGCCTTGGGGGGAAACTATCCCCTGGATTCAGAGTCGGACCTAGGTAACAAACAGCCAAGAAAGAAACGTGGGCGATACCGACAGTACAACACTGAGCTGCTGGAGGAGGCGATTGTGGTGGTGATGGGTGGGAAAATGAGTGTGTCTAAAGCCCAAACGATCTACGGCATTCCGCACAGCACCCTGGAATACAAAGTTAAAGAGCGACTGGGGACCTTGAAACATCCTCCTAAAAAGAAACTGAGGCTGTTAAGCCAGCTAGAGGAACAGGGTGTTTCACGGTCCCTTGAGACTAAAGAACTCCAAAACCTCCAGGATATTGTTTCTGAGAAAAGAGAGAGTTCATCCTCAGAGAACGGGAACGGGTTGCAAGATGGAAGCCTTTCACCAAATGAGTGATGTAACAGTAAAGTACTAATAATGATGTACTTTTTAACCAGACAAACGTTGCATTTGCCAGACAGTGGAAGTTGCTGACTTGTTTTTCCATAAAACCTTAATACTTGTGTGTAACATTTAAATCAAAATACTCATATTTATTATTAACTTATTTATTTGATTTTGGTTATTAATACATTAATATGTGTATATATGACCATCTATCTTAAACCCTTCACATGCTTGCTATTTGTTAGGAATTTTAAAATACTATATATTGTTTATTTTATTTCATTTATATAGGTTATGATTTGAAGATGACCGTTCCTGGCTCCATAGATGTATTCTGTATATTCAGAGCAAAATCATGTCTAAGGAAGTGGCGCCCCTCAGTGTCTTCTCTCAGTACTGTTCACAGCACTTGGTCATATCTTCAAAGTGAATATATAGTTAATGCAACTTCATATGTAGGCCCTGAAAATATAGGTGAAAGCATTCTAAGCTTAAATTATTATAAATTATTGTGTACGATTTTTGTTTATGGAGGACTGTGAAAGTCTCTGTCACTGTTTTGCAAATGCACTTCTATGGCTCAAATAGACACTGGAGATGTGAGGACAAGCAGTCCAAACACTGTTATATTCTAAATGTTTATTCATTCCAAACACTATGATATCCAAAATCCAAAATCTTTTTGCTCTGTTTTTTTTATGTTTTTTGTTATGTTTTTGAAAATGTTTACTTCTGGTTCACAAAAAAATACACTCAGTACTATGTTAATGTCAAAGTCTAAATACGATATAGGTGCTGTCTTGACATTTTTAGACACTTCTAGCTCCTAAGGTATTTTTTAAATACGAAACAGAACTTTATCAAGCAATATTAGCAAATAGAGCCTCACTTACAGGCTGCCTGTTTTTTGTTTTTATCAAGCTAGGTTAGCTAACTTGTTAGCTACTATTACAATCATGCCTCAGTCCAGACCCAGTTATTTCTCAAGTTATTAAGGCAAAACATTCAATGAAAATAAATATCTTTTCCTGTGGAGAGGAAAAGTGATATTCACCTTCCGGCAGTAGTATTTGTACTTCAAAGAGAAATGGCTTGGATACTTGAATATATTCATCTAAGGCTACATTTTATTTGAGAGTCCACTTAGACTCAACTTTTATTGGTTCTAATTACTTTTTGTGCAGTTACAGAGAAGCCCAGACTTTAAAAAAACTAAAGCCCAGACTATTAAAACTGAAAATTAACGTTTGTAGTGTTTTGCTGCATTAAGCTTTCAAAACCACACTAGTGAGGATTTGTAGTTATTTTTTAAATCGAATGAAAGATTTTTGTCTTGGAGGCAACCACACAACCATTACCTTGAGATCTTTCTGTTTTGAGTGGCCATACCAAAGCTCAGGTTGACGCCATTTCCTGAAAATGAATACTATATAGAAGATTGGGTGGAAAAAAATCATTCAGTGTTTTGCCTGGTGGACTTGACAGAGAGAGCTCCATGTTTTACTTCATGGAGTTCATTGCCTCATCCGTTATACTGCTCTACTGGGACACCTCAGTGTGCATTATCCCTTATACCTCAGGACATTCAGAATATGGGATTATGACCCATTATTCTTTTATCAGGTGGATACACAGCTGTAGCAAATCTCGGTAATTATCTGTTTTCAACTTTCACATCCTTTCAGAAAAACACAGTGTTGCTTAGATGAACGTGGATGTTTTGGTTAAAGAAATGATTGCTTAACTTTTGACAGTTAACATATATTTGCAGTCATGTATTACAAAAAAAATGCCTGCATTGTAAACATTAAGTGAGAGTTTATTCAAAAGTAAAGATAGTTGAGGAACATGCGTGTTCCAGTTAATAGCACTGTCACAATAGAACAACTTTATGTTCAATGGTAAACTTACTATGTTGTAGGGTTTCTCTTATTTAACTGTTCAGTTTGTACACTGCCACTCTTTGCTCTAAATACAGGGATGTTTTAGTTGATTTTTAATGATTTTTTTTTTTGTATTCCTTGTCACTCCAAGTTCAAAAAGTTTATTATTATCATCTGGTTAACCACTAATGAGGTTGACGCTCCTAATCAACATTAATAATCAACATTTTTACACATAATCACAAAATGTTGGAATAACTTTGCATATGTTGGTTGAAAAAACAAACAAACTATTGCTTCAAATAGTAAAATCTATTCACTAATTCATTTTTATTAATTAAATTATTCTTGCATTGACAATCATCCAGCATTACTGAAAACCATGCTTTATTTTCTCATTCAGTGTCTAATGCATCTTAATGAACACATTAAAGACATACAAGTGCTTAGGGTTTATTGATAGGTAAGACATGTTCACATGTAAGACATGTACATATTGTAGCAAATCTAATGGTCAACTACCTCATCTGGAAAATTCATGTCACAGTATACTGTTTTCATAGCTGTCTTATGTAGCAATTTCTCATGCACCCAACACAGTTTATCATAGAAAGCTTTCAGTAAAGGAGAGTAGCTTACAAAACAAGTTGTCATAGAGACGAAAGTAGAAAATCTGACAAAAAGATTCACCACATGTAAATATCTAAGTGTATCTCTGTAGTGAATTGCACCCTGATCTATTTAATGTTTTATCATTATTTTATTTTTGGGATGGGGTAAGGACGAAGTGTATGTGCTCCTTACTGTTGAGACAGTTGATGATGAAGAGCATTTTTTATTTTATTTTATTTTTTTTATTTCTTTTTTCTTTTTTTTGGAACTGTTTTGTTCCTAAAATGGTTTACTTCCCCTCACATACCTGTGCAAACTGATTATATGTTTGGGGAGGAGTTATTTTGTAAATGCAGTATTTATTAATCAATATTTATTAATTAATAGTTTTATCATCACTTAAGTAACCATGAATGTAAATGGCTTTAATAACACAAAACATTATTTGCATAAGTGTTTATAGACACATAAGTATATAATGCTTAAAAGGTATATTAAACTGTCTTACATGATAGATGTGAGGGGAAGACATTTAAGATTGTCCTTTACTTCACACTTGCACAAGTTGGGTATTGTTTGCTTTTGTTTGGTAAATATAATGAACAGTGCAAAAGTCTTTGTGAACTGACAGGATTACCCAGCTGCCAGCAATGTTGCTCTTCAAATGACTAAAGAGTGTCCCTGTCCATAAAAAGATATGTACAGATTTTGTATATTTGATTTAATATTTACAATGTCTAACAGAATGACACTGGGTGTATTTTGCATGATTGGACTAAATCAAATATGACAATGGGAAGTTAGTTGTATATGGTGAAGTTTATCTTTTTGAGATTGTTTTATGGAACATACTGGAGTATTGTAGGTGTAATTACTGTCAAGTAAACAATGTGTCAAGGAGATGAACTTTGAACCTGAAATATCTCAAACCAGTTGAAAATGTGGGTAATGGTTCATGTATGATAAAATACCCTCAGAGGCCATAATTGCCAGAATATTTATATACCTAATGTACAGATGAACATCATAGATGAGTTAACGCATCAATGTTTGTGTGCTTGTGAAATATTGTGGAATTGAGGTATAATTTGGTTTGCTTCTGCTTTTTAGATCAGTTATTTTACTCCTCTGTAAGAAAAAGGCATGTACTTTGTGTCAGTTCCTCACTGCAACGCTATTGCTAAGTGAAACAGAGAGCGAAACCCTCAGGGATGAAACACTTACCACTCTTTATTCAGGTACTCCTCTTGAACTCTTTAGACCTTACCAGCAGGGATGTGAAGTTAATGAGCTTAGCAAAAAAACAAACAAATAAATAAATAAAAAGGTCAGGTTCCACTTGCAGCAAAGGTTATTTTCTAATCTCAAAAATGTATTTTTTAATCTCTAAAAGTTACATTTGAGATATTTTAGAATGCTGTACAAATCATTTTATGTTTGGAGCCAAAAAAAACCTTCCGTAAATGTTTTTACTTTTCCACTCACTCTTTTTATTTTTGTACTTCGTTACACAGTGAATATCCGCATAACCTCAGTTGCAGGTAAGATGTTGACTAATGGGGTATTTAATAAACACGTTTCTCTGTAGTTCACAGTGCCTCAAAAAGGACGTATTTTATTTAAAAGACTGCTCATGTAACATCCTAAAACTGCGTTCCTGAAAATCTCAACTAAAGTCCTAAGACTCTGCTCACTTAGTGTACATGCATTGCGTTATTCATGCTTCCCACTCGAAAGGTTGCATTATAACCTGTGTGGTTTAAAGCTGAAACCTGTAATGTTTTTTAATCACTACATTGTTCTCCTGTCCATGCATTTAGTGGAGATGCTAAATCTGTTTCAACAAAGTAAATGGAAAAAAAATCCACGTTCAAGTTACCCGCTTGGTCTATGACATTTCACTTAGCCAGATACCAACAACACTGAGTAGAGCCTTCATACCATGCTTAATTTCAGCTTTTCCACCATCTTTGCTGTAGTAAAGGTGAATATTGGAAATTTACGGATGTCAGCTTTACTGTGTCAAAATATTAGTCGCATGGTATTTGGCAATGCAGCATTATGGTATACAAATTTATTGTAGGTTTGTAATTATCAGATCATTTTAAATAGTTAGCATAACATTTAACTTTTTTTTCTGACTAATATTGCTGTTTCTCTTTTTCATCACTCAAAATAGCTTTGTGCTATTTGTTAAAAGGGTCACCTCAGGAATCCAGATGTGGTTTCATTTGTCTGGTCATTTCCTTGTTACAAGTCCACAGTGTAGCTAAGAAAGGACTTTTTTTAACAAATAAAATATCTTTTCAGACTGATTATAATATAAATATATTTTTGGCATAATGTGATAGTGTAAATGCTCCAAAGGTATCGGAGGATTTTGTAATAGACCTACCTCGCTGACACAACTTTAGCCAAAAATACAGTACACCCCCCCCCCAATTAATAACCTTCATAATTTAGATTTGCATTGGCACAAAGAACACCTCACAGGTATTAGAATGACTAATTTTGTTCTGCCACGCCTGTATTGTCATGCTACTGTTCTTATTTTAATGGTTAATTTGTCTTAAGTTGTTGAGCACTTGTATTTAAATGTTCCTTTGCACTAGTCATTAAATACATGAAAACTTGACAAAATTGATGTACTCTATATTTGCCCCCAATGTATTTGCTCTTTCAAGTGATAAACATGTGACTTGTTTTAAACAAAGTGGGTCACCATTACTAAATGTCTTGTGCATGTGAAAAAAATTTCTTGATGTATTCTGTAACAAAAAACACCACTGTGCAAAGAAGAAAAATGTATTAGCTGTAACAGTGTAATTGGTCAAGTTCACTGGATGGAAGATTCACTTTTAAAATCACTTATTCTTCTAATAAATATGCAATGATAAATATTGTAATGCGTTTGTGAACTATTTCACACCAACATTTAGTTCCACAACTTTGACAGTTTTATCAAGGGCTTACAGAGATTAAGGGACATTTTTCTGCTTAAATATAATAATCACATACAAATCAATAGAATTAACCGTTTTTGCCTCTTCTTAATGTTCAGTTACATCTGTTTTTTTCTTTTTTTCCCCCCTAGTGAGTCTCCAGACTTGTGTGTTGCAAAGGCAAAAGACCTGCAGTCCACCTCAACGCTGGAACAGTTCATGGCCAAACTCTGTCCCCACCATCAGAGACAGATAGTTGATGCCATAAGCTTCCTACAAACGGAGGTCAAGGCACTCACATCCTCCAGTACACAGCAAGCCTCAAACTCTACCTCTGGGATCCAGGGAACTGCCTACTCCACTGCAAAATCCAGCTCACTCACCCCTGAGAAGTCATGCTCTGAGCTAAAGTTTCCCAGTGAATCTACTCCTAAATCTGAAGTCCAGGATATGTCCCATTCTATCCCAAGCAGTTGTGCAATGAAAAAAGTTCCAGACACTGCAGTTTCACTGAAAACATCTGTTACTGCCGGCCCTGCCTTGGATCTTCGCAGCCCTGGATCAGGGAGTAACCAGGTTATGGTCACCTCCATTGCTAATCCAGTGGACACAGAGAACAACCGTCATGGTGATCATGCACCTCTTAAAATGAAAATCATGAAGACCAGCAATGTTGCTGCTGGTAAGAAGTTGTCATGTGTGCTCACAGCCTCTCTTTCATCTGACTCTGGCACTTTGGAGGACAGACAGGGTAACTCAAATTCATCCAACAGAACAGAGACTCATAGTGCTAGACTAAGCTCCTCTGCAAAAAGACCGATTAGTCACACACATCCAGCTAGACAGAGAGAGACTCTTGGGAATGCCAAAGATCTACCAGCAAAATCAATTCATGTGACTATTCCTGCAGACTCTCCAAGGACTGCCAGGAAGACCATGAAGGCATCCTCTGATCATCAGACCAGGGATTCTTTTAGGGGAATCATTGACCCTGATCTCGGCCATTGTGACATTGTATATATTGACAAACCAATTACAGAGTGTTTTAAGGAACAACAGCGCAACATGCTCCCACGCCGCAATGCCAGAAAAAGCACCAGAGGACATATGTATTCAGATGAAATATGGGAGTTAAAAACTGTCCGTACATTGGCTGGGAGGGGCAACTGTCCTAATCCAATGCCAGAACTGATCACATTGGTCACCCCTAAACAAATACTTTCAAAGCCTGAAGGTGTACCACCTGTGGATATGCCTTTTGCTGGAGCATGCAGGGAGGCAATTAATCAACAAATGTCAACAGAAGAGTCAGATGAAAGGCTGATACCAGGAACAGGAGACATGGTAGATGTAGAAGCCAGTGACATAGTTGAAACCAGTCAGACAGATCAATGTCAGAACAAGGGGCAGTCTGCTCCTCAATCTCCAATAAGATCTCCAACAGAGAACAGAGAAATGGATGTGGGTGCACATATAGAACAGGATACAGCTGCAGATTCAGGGAAAACAACAGGAAGTGAAGAAAGTGTTGCTCAGGCACTATTTGAAGCAGAAAAAGAGAACAAGGCTGAGCCTCAAGAGGACATACACAAGATTACTGAGCAAGTATTATCAGAAACGATAGAGGAAACATTGGAGAATGATACCATAGAGGGAGCTGAGCCTCAGCTGTCATCAGATAAAATACAGAGCAGTGAGCCCCTTCTCCAACAGAATAGTGCCACATCACTGTTGAATCAAGATGAGGAAGAGACAGAAGAAACTGAAAGGGAGAGAATACAAGAGGAGCAACCTCAGGAACTTGAGCCAGAGACACTGATACTATATGACAACTTTGGAGAGACAGAAAATTCCAACACCACAGGTTCAGCGGAGGAGGAGATGTTGAGAGAGCAGGAAATTAAAACAGATGAAGCTGTTGACAGTGTTATGCCTCTAGAGACCGAAGATGATGATAATGACAATGAAGAGGATGTGTCCACAAAGACACTTGACACGCTCTTGAAGGAATTACCCCCTTGGCGTAGAAAAAGAGGTGCTACAGTCCCTCAGCCAAAGCGGTTAAGACAAACAGAAACAGTGATAGTGGGCTATGTTAACGGTAGACCCATATCATCCTCTGACAGAAACCTGCGTCGTAGATCAAGTAACAGCAGCAGCAGCACATCACCTACCAAAAGCCCAGTGAAATCAGGTCAGAATGTTCCCAACAAGACTTCTGTTGATTCATTTGTCGAAACCAGGAATTTGGAGAGACATGTACCTGAAACACACATAAATGTAGAATCAATTGAGAGTACACCTGTAATTCAACAGGTAACAGGACCATCTTCTGACACACCATCAAGCCCAATATCTAAATTCCCCTCAAGGACCAAACAAATCCAAAAACAAAAGAGAGTTCAGAGAGATCAGGATAGATCGCCTGCCTTATCTGATCAGCCAGTTGATTCTTCCCAGAGCACCGACAAACGGCAACTTAGATCAGCCAGCCAGAAGCCAGCTGGAACTCAAGCATCACCGCTTTCTTCAAATGTTGTCACTTCCATTTCACCTCTGGAACCTGCCACAACTGAGGCCCTTCCATCTACAGAGCACCTCCACTCTCTCACCCCTCCTTCTCCGCTTCCTGTTTCTTCTCCTCCTCTGGTCACGTCATCTCCCCCAGCAGCTGCTGAAGAGTCCCAACTCAGCACAGCCCCAGAAACAACTGCAGAATTAAACATTGAAAAAACTCAACCAATAGAGACAACCTCAGAAGAAACTGAAAAAACTGACATAGAAAGTAGATTCCAGGCCAAACAAAAACTAAGGTCTGCAAAGGTTTTAAGTGAGAATGAGAAGCATCAATTTAGCAGTGAAGTATCAAGTCCATTAGAAAATCAAAGTCCTGTAAAGACTGAAATGCAAACAAAGATGCCATTAAGAGGCAAACGGGCTCTCAGAAAGGAGGCAGAAGGAAGTGAGTTTGCTTTGCAGCAGAAGCCAAATGTAGCATCTTTAGAAGACCAGTCTGCAAGTGGAGATTATAGCAGTTCTTCCATACCAGACAAACCCACACGAATGCCATTGAGGAGTGAGAGCAGTAAAGCTGAAATGTCCCACCAGTCTGTTCCTCAGTCATCATCACTGGACAACAAGAAACTGACTTTGAGATCACAAAGATTGAACGCTCCTTCTGTAGCTGGAAGACAGAGTGATGTAGCTTCACCTATCAGAATAATGCCAGAAAGGATAACTAAAGCTCAGCTGAGGCCCCCTCCATTACCTGTGCCATCCATGTTACCCCACAGCTCTGTCATCCCTGTTATTGCATCAAGACCTGAGCCCCTTAAACAGACTGCTAACAAATTCATGGATAGTCTGACTGGCGAAGAAAACCAACAACAAATTACAAACTTGAACATTAGGTATGATAAAATGCAAAAAGGCTGGGTGCAAATGGACAAAGAGGGTCAGCCAGCAACAAAATACAAAAACAAATCGGACAGACAGGCAGCTATATGGAAAAGTAAACGCAGGGCACGAAAACCAAAGTCTGCAGAGCACCAGAGATACTCACCAGTGCAAATGCTCTTCATGAAAGGCTTTGATCTTACCAGTATTTGTCGCTGGTTCCTTGAATCAACAGAAACAAAGTCCCTTGTCATTGTCAAGAAAGTAAATACACGTCTTCCTTCAGAAACTCAGCTGTGCTTCCACAGCTCGTCTAGTGCTTCAGGGACCTCTCAAGGGGTATTTCCAAGCCTACAGGCAGAGCGCTTAAAGAAACATTTAAAAAAGTTTGCCATTGCCTCTCCTGTAAAGAGCAACCCTAAGAGTCAGAAACTGATTGCCAGAGCACTGGAACAAGAGGCAAATGCAGTTAGAGGGAAAGAGAGGAGAGAACTACCCAGTACTACTCAGACTTTTAAAAGGGCACACTCCTCTGCTGAAGCCTGTGTGCAAAGAGGCGATTCCCAGAAAGCTTCTGGTAAATCAAAGAATCCAGCCAGTGCAAGGATCTTGAGGAAATACTCTAATATCCGAGAGAAGATGCAGGTTCAGCACACCAGCAAAGTTAGACTGAAAGACACCTCAAAAAGCTTAAAAGCAAACAATTTGAAAAGACTGACCACCACAAAGTCTGCCTCCAAATCCAAATTGAAACGACCTCTGAAGGCACAGAAATCAGCCCTACCTGTCGGTAAACAAATGAAAGCATCTGCAGCGAAAATGGGGAGAAGGATAACACTGGCTGGCAAAAAGGTAACAAAGCATCCTGTTCAAGGAAGGCCAGTCAAGGCACAGGGCAGTGGTAGACCTCCAAAAGATACAACTAAAAAAGAAGAGTTGCCAAAGAGATATTCTCAAAGACTAGGTTCTCCTAAAGTATCTGAACATAATCTTGTTGACACATCTAAAAGGAAGGCTGACAAAAAATTATTTGAGGCAGAGAAAGCAGAAGTTGAAAAGTCCACTGTGAGTAAAATGAATGCTACAAAAATGCAAACAAAGGAATCTTTTCAAAGTACAGTCACTGAAACGAAAGGTACCGAGAATGCTGTTGAAACCCCACAGCAGAGCGGGGATGTCAAGGTTCCAACTTCACCTGACCAGGTACTGACGAGATCCCAGAGAAAAATGGAGGCGGCAGTCCCTTTGACTGGAAGCCCCAGTCTTGCATCAAAGAGGGCAACAAAGTCAATGACATCACAAAATGCATCTCCCAAATCAGTCCGGAAAGCTGAGGACGCCACATCGACCAGAAAAGGGGCTTTAAAACTCCCGGCAAAGAGAAGCCAGGCAGCCATGTTGCCACGCAGTGCAACAAAGAGAGCTCAGGAGCTTTTAGAGACCCCAGCTAAGCGCACCAGGACATCACACTTAAAATAAAATGGACCTGCAGAGACTGAGAGAGATCGTCTTTATTTAGAGAATTTTGTGATTTTATTTTTTTTTCTTTTTATCCGGAATATAGTCAGAAGGACCAGAAGTATCTATTTTGTAGTCTTCACCAAACAATGATACCTTTTTCAGTAGGCAAACGTGTGAAGGAGGAACAGAGATTTTGAAATTCATTAACGCTTTTGGTAAAGCTTCGGTGTGAAAATGCAAATGTGATTATTTGCTGAGCATTTGCTCTGTGTTCAGGGACTACATACGAGTCCTACATGATGTCTAGCTGATGTAGTTTGCTGTTTGGCTATGTGTTTCAGCACTCTACGACACAGCTGGAGATAACAAAACCTCATTTTAAAAGTAAGAATAACAAACGTCAAGCTTCCAGCTGTTATAATGGTGACATTAAATCCATTCTTCATCCCGTTTTGTTTTTTTGTTGTTGTTGTTTTTTTTTTTTTATCCTTTTTTGTATATAATTATTGTTTCCGATAATAGCATGCACTGCATTTACTGAATGACAGAGAATATCAATGTTCAGAGAGCTTGATATGAGAAGGAAGGTCAGCTTTGGATAAAATTTGTACTTACAGTAAGTAGGTGGTTTGTATCTCCAGCTTGTCTTCCAATCACAACATTGTGAATATGTGACCGTTGTGACCAGGTGCCTTATTTATGAAGTGTAAAGTTATAGAATGTGTTGCTAAATGTGAAAACTCCTGTCCTCTAGTTGTAACAGCTTTCAATTTACTGGAGAGGCAGACAACATTCATTTGCCTCACAGAGGGTGTGTGCAAATAGTTTCCGTTCCGCAGGTTGTGCCTCATGCTTCATCTGTAAATTCTTTATGTTGACTGAGGCATACCTGACAGTTTTATTTTTCTATGCCCGTTTTCCCAGAGCATTAACATGAAATTGTTCTTATTATAGTTGTATTAGATGTTTAAAAAAAAAAAGTGTCAGAATTGTTGAAACAGACATGTGCGTTCTGTATGTGTCATGACAAAAGTTTGTATTTTTTATTTTGTTTCTGGTCAGTTTTCATCTTGATGTACCTCTGCAGTCACTTCTTACTGTTATGCTCAATTGTTCTTTGAGTGTTTTACCTGCTTCTGCATGGGTTAAGTCTTGTTAATGTGGAGACAGTTGGAGATGTATTTTAGTAACTCTCGCAATGCAGCTGTTGCCTTCCTACCAACTGAGATCCAGAACTATATTTATGCCCCTGATCTTTGAAAATACTAAGCCCATTCAAGACTATGCATACACGTTTAGTGCCCATTAAGAAGCTATTCTGAAAAACCATCTGAAAAAACTTTGGGACAGTGGTTTGTGTATCACTTTGGCAACAATATTTCTGAACAACAAAGGCCTGAAAAGTGTGTGCAAATGAGTGGTGTCAGTGGCCTCTCTAGCATTAATGGCACATTGCAGGCTGATTAAAATCCTTCCCTTGATTTATTCACAAGTAGGATATAAAGTTTTTGGGGTAGTCTAGTCACACTTCTGAGTTGTGTATCAAAGTACATTGCAGTTTTATTATTATGTTGTTATCTTTTATTGTCATTGACTGTCAGATGTTCTCATAATGTGAAGTTTCTTTGCTTCCACAGTAGTAACTGACTTTAGTATATTGTCAAAGAAAAAATACCATTTTTAGCACAGTGTTATTTTTTTAAGGTCATTTCTCTTTAGAGGGTAAATCATCTGTAAATGTAAAACATGTCTGTCATGTTTTTATTGTTATTTAAGAACTCCATGTAGGCTAAAGAATTTAGCAAATCTAAAACAGCCCACCAAATATCAGACTTGAACATGTTTATTCTTTACAGTTGCTATTTAAATATTTTGATTTTGTATATTAGAAAGAAATAACTGCTTTATTTGTGGTAATCCCAAGAATGATACGTCTTTAAGAACTTTGTATTTTTGCTGGAGTTGATATAAAGATGTTTGAATTTTATGTTTGGTTTCTTGACTCGTTTATGCCTGTGTTTTAATGTTCCTTAACCAGACAAGTTGAACTGCATTTTGGGGAAGGATCCAATAAGGTCTTGTTAGTGGAAAGGAAGGGAAAGAAGGGACATGATGAAGACTGAAGACCTCAGTCTGTTTCATATGAACTAGGTTATAGTGTATGTTTAAGTGTCCTGGGATCTCACTGCCTCCTTATCTCTCCAAGAGCTCTGTCTTAACAGTGTCTTTATAGTCTCAATTAATTACAAAAAGTGACAGAAGTATATGTGTGAACTGAAAGAGGAAAGCTATGTGGAAAAGTTGAAATCCTGCCTTATTTTCAACTGATATACCTTTGCATATCAGTTGGCTTATCAGTTTTGTAAAGTTATTAAAATGGTCAAATGCAGCCTGCCCAATTCTGACGTCAGAAAGGTGGGGAGGATGATGTTCAGGGCATGCAGACCTGAGCAGGGTGGTAGGTGCACCAGTACTCCCAGGGCCACATACATAAATGATGCGTACGCTTGAAAACCACTCACAAGCCTTTTATTGCACACAAAGTGGTATTAATAAAAACAAAATGTGTGCACCTCACGCATTCTTCAGACCAGGTGTACATGTTTCCTAACACGATCTGATCTTTTTTTATGTTTACTCAGAGATTTGTAAAATTCCAATCAAATGCACATTTATTGAGGTGATATTGATTAATTACCATTATGTGATTGATTTGATCATTCTTTTAATTTACACAGGTGATAACATTGTATTTTGCTGTTCATATTCTTTTTTTATTTTATCCTTAGTTGTGACACACCTTGTAAAGTCTGTTTAGAGATGAGAGCTACAAACTAATCATTGATTACAAGGAAAGTTTACAGGTCCATGTAATGAATTAATGATATGGATGGTATAAAGAGCCGCACAGCTGTGCTTAATGACAGCTGTTTTGACTGCTGGAGAACCTCACCGGTGAACACAATTGGTGGAACGGCACTTTTATTTCCCATTTGTTTCATTGACAGGTGTGAATTGATATGAAAACGGCTGGTTCAGGGCGTCTTTATCCATTTATAGCTAAATGAGGAACCTACACTTGCGCCTAGATAGAGATTTATAAAACACAATTATATGCACACACAGCTTTATAAATGTCACGAAAAGAATGCGTATGCATTTCTGGCTTTGTGCGTGCACACAGTTTTAGTCATGAGTGTACACAGAGTTTAATCCATGTGGCCCCTGGTGTGGTGTGTTCCGGTGGCAAATGTGTGAAACGCCTTGACATAGCCAATGAAGGTATTTCACATGACAAGGACCTGCCACAACCTACCACAACCTGCCATACGGCTCTCGGGAAGCTCCCACTGTGGGACAGATGGGTAAGCAGTTGGCCTCCATCACCTCAGCCCTGCGGAAAACAGAGCAAATAAATGACGACCTCTCACCAAAACCAATATGACACAAGGAAATTTATTCATTCATGGTGAAAATATGGTGAAATGCAAAAGTTCTTTGTTTGATGATGGTTGGAGCTTTTCCTTTCCATTCCTCATGCCATGTCATCAGCAACAGCACTGAAATCAAATCAGATTGTACTGTGCTGTTTGGCCTTCCAAAGGGGGAAATGTCCATGCAGTTGAGCTACTTCATGTGCTGATGCAGGCCACAATGTATCCAAGATAGTGAGCTTCAGGGACATGTCATAGTGGAGACATATCATACCACCTTATTTGAAACACACAAGAACATCAGTTACTCGAGGGGCAACACACTGTACTTGTGCATAATTACATGAGGATGGCCTATCAACAGGGAGGGGGACTTGGTACGTCCCACTGTTACAGGCTATGAGAAACCTGTAGGACTGGGCCATAAAGAAATAATTTGCTCCCTCTAGACAGTCAAACGTTTTGGGCTCAGTGTGTTTTCACACAGTCAAGGCCAAGAAAGCAGCTTTATTCATTTAATTTGCTGCACTGGGTCCCTTTCTTTCTTTCTTTCTTTGCAAGCAGGAGAGACAAGTGAATGAAGCAAAAATATGTGTTTATTATACAGATATTGATGATTAAATCTTGTCAAGTCTTTGGTGTTTAGATTCTACATTTTGTAATCAAGAGACATTAGTCCTGAGCCGCAGCAAGATAAATCCCCCCATGGAGTCCAGACATTGGTGGTGGTGCCTGATGACTTCTGCTGAGACTGATGAGGTGGATGAGACTGATGAGTGATGCACTGATGAATCGGCCAAGATTGGGTGCTTAAGGGGAGGTCATGGGGTATGTTTGATGGCAACATGAAAGCCGAAGGCAGAGATGGAGAAAACACATTTAAAAAGACAACCACAAGATGATTGGCTAACAAGGTAGGTGTGTCACCATGCTATTGGTTAGATGTGACCTAATGTGAACAGCTCAATTGATGGCTCCTGCAATGACAGCAAGGAAATTATGAGTGAACGTGCCTGAGGGATGGGAATGACAGATGGTTTGAGAAATAACACTACAGACCTGAGTAAGATCTATAGTCTTCCTGACTGAACTTCTCTAAAGCTCCATTTGATACACAGTTGATTCCCAGTTGACGGTCACCTCTCCAGCTTTGGATGGGGGCTTGTCTGTGATGAACTCCAAACAAAATAACTTCCAACTTATTAAAGAGTTATAAGTTAAATCTTATAAAAAATCACCAAAAAGTCAATTTAGTAGCTTTTCTGGAGATTTTGGTTATATCATATGATCATCAGCAGATGGAGTTTGACCAGTTGCTTTTGGAGTTTTTTTCCTAACTGCTGTAAAGATTTCTCATCTATGTTGCCTTAAAGGTTTAAAGCATTTAAGTTTTGTTCAAGTTAAAATATCAAAGACAACCAAAAAACAAAAACAAACAAACAAAAAATCCACAACACATTGTTTTAAAAGCACACACATTTAAGTTTAATTAATGAAAAGAGTGGAGTTTTGGTAAACATTTTGTCGGTGGCACTACATACATTCAGCATTATTGGGAGTTTTTCAGTTCAATCCCACCATCAATCCTGTAACAAAAAAGCAAACAGACAGAACCCAACCAGGGATACTTCTTAAGTTTTTGCACCAGTTCAATACAACAGAGACATTGTGTTGTTTACAATAACATATTTATGTATATAGTTCATAGGATGGAAAATCTGTGTTTCTGGTCATCGGACCAGATAACTGAATTACATCTCAATATAGCACAAGCACCACTAAGATGTCTACCAGGAAGCTGAATGCACCTGTCCAGTACAGATCAGTGCAGAAGGAAAGGAGACATGAAAAGAAAGCCACATTCGACTAAATATGCACCTTTACGAGGCACACAGCCTAAGAATTACAGTGACTGTTCATTAGCGTCCTTTATGAGATCTTCTTTTTAATGTTATTGTACACCACTGGGATCACATCAACAGCATGTAAAACAAAGTTAACATGGGTAGCAATATGAATAGGAGCTCTGTGATGTGGCATTGTACCGAGCTGAGATCTGGGATGTGCAGCCTTTTACATTATAAAGAGACTTTTTTAACATTTAGATCAGCAAAATGGAAAAAACACAATCCCAATCTACAGGAAGAACAATGCCTTAAGCCATCCTGATGAACTGTCACTTATAAAACAGTATGTGATTTCTATATCTTACATTGGAAACTAAATAACAGCTAAAAGTTACCACTTCATGAATAAGCATAGGTCATATTTATCTATACACATTTATACATTCAGGTATGACTGTTGTGGTCACTGTAATTGGCACCGTTTCTTCTTCTTTTTTTTTTCTTTTTTTTTTTTTTTTGTGGATAGCCAGTCAGAACTGACAAACATTTAAATGTCCAGACCTTTCTCATTTATTATCTGTCAGTAGTAGGCATGTAATGCTTCACACAGTTGCCTCTTCAAACAGATCTAGGATGATATACATACACAGGAAACTTCATCCTATTTCTTCTGGCTTGACAGTAGCTTATGATCAGTTGAGCTTGACTACTTGAACTCTGTTGAACTAAAAACACCTCAACGGACTTCTCTCTATGGCAAACATCTCTCAAATTAAAATGATAGAAATACAACCGAGCACTTCAACAAAATGAACATGAAAAACAATCAGAAGCCTTTAAAGTGTGATATGGTAATTACAAGGTAAATTTGAGGGGGACGTGCGTTGATCTCACACACGTCCCAGCTCTGAACTCTCCAGCTCGTGCAGCAAATGAGGAATGTCTGAGCCGAAGAGGAGGAAAACACTGTCGTAACTCGCTATTAAGTGATGTTACAAATACCTTACATATTTTTATGCAATTTTTTATTCATTATTTTACCTTTTTTCATCTTTTTGAAATTTTTGAAAATATCTGAAAGTCAGGAACATTTATGCCTTCCACTTTCTACAGGAAAACGCCTTGAGATAAAATAAATAAAGGAACAAAAACAAGCACAGACTCTCATGAATTAGATGTAATATTCACATGGAAGACAACATATACAATATTAAACATATTTCTAGACCAATACTGCCTCCTATACAACAAGGCCAACCAGCTGCTGTATTTTTGGCCAATTACTGTAATTAATTACCTTGTTGGAACAAGTGAGATCAACAAATAAAAACACCTAGGGAACCACCTGCCATTCCACCAGTCCCAAAGCTTCCAGAAACAGACTTACTCTTTAACATAGAAAAATACTATACCAAAATGAAATACAAATATATATATATTAGAATCTGTTAGGCATTTCTATATAAAGGGTTGTTGGGGAGGGTTTTTTTGGAGCGGGGTGGGGGCTAAAGGAGTTAGGTTATATCATGAAACAAAATATAACAAAAATAAAAACAAATCAATATGGGAAATTAGACAACAAAACAAAAAATCAGAAAGATGATTCTGCAACCTTTTGTTTCGTAATAACATTTATAATGATATGGTCTACATATTTGTTGGCAAACTTTTCTCCACACATGCAACAGTTTGCAAACGTTTAATACTGCAGGCATCAAGAGGAGCGGGGGCTGAACGGCCTCCTGCTCAAAGGGGGTGGGATTATGCAAATCATCCTAACCCTGAGGCAATGCATGCTGGGGGGACTGGTAACCACTGGGCGCACTGCCAGCACCAGACTGGTTTGCTGTATGAACAGAAGACATAGTTGCACCACACAGGCCCTCTCACTTCTACTGGTGTTAAGACTGTGTGTGTGCATGTATGTACGGTACGCCATGCATGTGTGATCATGTACTTCGGAGAGGTGTATGACTGTCGTCTTCAGTGCTGCTAGTCAGTGCAGTCTCTATTTTTACGGAGCTTCTATGTAACAGTACCTCACAGCAAACAACTGTGACACCAGACCACCTGGCCTCAACGCCACGACATCCACACTGGATTATGTGCCACTCTAAAACCCTACCTTTCTTTGTTCGCTTCTACATGTGCGATGTGTCGATGGATGACTGTATCCTGGCAGAGAAGATGCTACACCAAACCAACAACAACTTTAACTGAACCCAAACCATATCCAGCCCAGTCCAGGTAACCCAGCCAAGCTCAACTCAAGATAGCTTTGCCAAGTCAAACGGTCCAGCTCTCTCTTTATCCACTTCTTTTCCACTCTCTTTGACTTTCTCCGCTTCTCTTGTGCCATTCTCAGCCAGGCTGGACCCCACTGTCCTCGCCGCCTCCACAGACTAAAGATGGTAGATGGTGGTTAGGCTGTCAGAGGCCTCACAGATGGATGGGGAATTCACACTGGGTAATTTGAGTTGGAGGGATGCCTCACTCCGAATGCAACACCTTTGAAATCTCTGGACCTCTTGGAACAATGTTGCAGATACAATGGTTTTGTTGCTGTTGTCACTTCTACATTGTTGCTCATGATGTTGGTTTCTCTGTGTTACTGTAGGTCACACACCCTTGGAAGGGGAGGAAATGTCCTATTTTACAAACATTGTTGTCCATAATATATAGATAGAGGTTTTATATATATTCTTTATAATCTCTCTTTCTTCTCTTTCCCTCCCTCGCTCACTTTCCTCCAGTCCTCTCTCTTCCCTCCTTCCTTCCTTTCTTTCTATCTTCTGCTCAACGGCAGCGGCAGGAAATGTGAGTGAATGGTGCTACATGCAGCCCACGCAGCCACACTTGATGGTCTTTTCCACTTCCTCGCTGAAGGAGGTTCCATCGCTGCATTCAAAGGTGTATTTCCGGCGTTTCATCCGCTGGCTGGCGCAGCAAGCCCCCGTGTCGCATGCTCCGGTGCAATCCACCCAGGAGACCATGCGTGTTGTCTGGCAGATGGCGTAGCCTCGCTGTACCTGGTAGAAGTCTCGCACAGGCTCCCCTCGGCATTCAGACTCTGGGAAACAAGAAAAACACCCACAGACTTTAGTTTAAATACTTCACCGCTTTTTTGGATCAAGCCCACAAATATAACTTTCTTTATCTTTGAGATTCCAGATTGAGCAAACCAACCTGCATCACAAAGTTCCCCAGTGTAGCCACTTTCACAGTGACAGTAAGCATCTCCTGTGTCTGAAATTTGGCAGCGACCGTGTTTGCAGGACAGCCGGCGGCAGGGGTTGAACAGCTCCCCTTGTTGGTTACACAGGGCACCGCGGTAACCCTCCACACACTCGCAGCGGTATGACTGACTGTCCAGTGGGATGCATTTTCCATGGACACATCTAGTAAGAGAAAACTCTTTGTTATTGTATAAGAAGGTGCACCTATTAAATTGATCTTTTGAGAGAAATAACATTACAAATTTGTTCCAGAACAACATACGACATTCTCAATCCTCAGACCCTCAATATGGATAAGAAAAAGCTAAAAAACCAAAACAATTAGTATTATGAGAAGAGCATTGCTATAAACTTGCTAACATACTTGCTGCCCTGGCAGGGGTTGGTAGCAGGTTGGTCACAGTGCGGTCCGCTCCAGCCTGGCTGGCAGTGGCACACTGGTCCCTGGACCCCATCAGGTTGGCAGATGCCATGTACGCAGTAGATCTTCTTGCAGGGCTCACAGCCCGGTACCACGCCGGGCTTCATCTGGGTTTTGGTAAAGTCCTGGAGCTCGTTGTTGATGTACAGGTTCTGGATACAGCCATGGAAACTGGAACCATTCTGGATCTGCCAGAGACGGAAAGCACTAGAGTGTACGTCTACTGGCATACCTGGAGGACGAGAGGAGAAGGAGAGGAGATGATGTTTATTGATGTGAAAGCTGGCAAGCGAGATCACAAACAGACAGCTAACACGGGGCTGGTATGAGTGTAATGGAGGAGAGCATTTTCAAACATGTATGTCCCACAGTGCGTTCAGTCAAATTGCAATATGCTACATTTTAAATATTTATTAAAGAAATATTTTGTATTTGCACCACAAGACACATCATCCTTGAAAAAAAGGACAGCAAAAGGCAAACAGGTATAGGGAAATGTCTCCTGTAGTGTTGTATGAATGAAGAACAGTACAGCACAACACAGCACAACACAGCACTGAAACAAACTGTACAAATTCAGGGCCACTTTTGAGCAAACCATCATGTTAATCCCAGAAATGGGGTTATATGGTAACAAATATTAACAATTTTTCAAATTACATGATAAAAGAATGTCAAGAGTGGCTAAATCACACATACAAATAAATACAGTTGCATTTTACGCAAACAAAATCCATGCAAATACGAAACAAAACTTAAAAGACTGTGTCTGGTAGTTCTCACAGAAGTCACTAGAGGGCGGACTTTACACACTGTAAAAAGGTGCTGTAAAGACAATGGATATGTTGGACTATAAAGTGGACATATGGTTCACTCTGTGTTGTATGATCACTATAGGTAATCAGTCATATTTGAGAAATATGTTTTATCTGTCATGGTGAAATGGATTATTTATTCATTACAAATTTGTGCATATGCTGTACATATATTTTTGTATATGTATTTTTGTATTGTACATTAATGTTTGGCCCCTAGCAAACACAGTTATGACTGAAGGTGGGGATGGTGTGGTTGGAGGATAGGGTTTTAGTGGAGGTAGGACTGGGTTGCATGGCTGAGGGGAGGGGTTGGTTGCGGTGGTGACAAAGCGATGGGGGAGGGGAGGTGATTGACAGTAGTGTAGTAGTTAAGAGTGCCTGCAGAGGAGGGAGGTGTGTTCTGGAGAGGGCCCCTACCCCCCACGTATAGTGGAGCCTCCCCGTTGAGGGGCCGCACCGCCCCAAAGCTGTCCATTGTGGTGGGGAGACCTCCGTCAATGGACAGGTTCACCATCTGGTCAAAGGTCACAAGCTCCACTGTGTGGAACTGGCCATCGTTGATAGTCTCAGTACTGGCAAAAAACACAAAACAAATAAAACAGACAGTCAAAAGACTTTCTCACAAAGATCTAATTTTAAAAAAAGTCATCAAGAGTCAGCAGCAACAGTAAACTTGTCAAGGGGCTGTTGGCTCCTTACCTGTAGATGGCATGTCCAGGCTGGCTTCCAGGGTCATAGCTGACCTTGACGTGGCCTTGGTAGAGCTCCACTGCAATATGATCATTGTCACCATTGTACAGCAGGATACCATTATCCTCATCTGTTGATACCTACAGAGAGACATTTAAATTTGTCAGGTGTCAGGGAGGTAGCATAAACAGAAACATATACATATTTGTGCATTAACAGACTCTATATACCTGTAGAGTGATGTTCGCTTGGGGCCAGTTCTTGAGGTCAGAGAGCAGTAGGTAAGAGTCTCTATCTATGAAGTTGACGCTAACCAGCTTCTCACAGCGTGGGCCGCCGAACTCTGGAGGACACTGGCAGAGGGCACGACCACCTCGCTCCACACAGGGGGCGTTGTTCTGGCAGTCGGCCAGCTCGCACAGAGACAGCGAGGATGGAGGAACCTCACATAACTGACCACTGCAGAGAGAGTAGAAGAATTGTGTGAGTATAAAATGTGAGCACAGCAGAGAAGCAATTATTCTATGCTTGTTGAATTTGTGCTATTTCTTACCTATATCCTTCAGTACAGACACAGGAGTATCCATTCAGCTCGTCCACACACTGAGCTCCGTTCTGACAACGATGCTCCTCACAGTCATTATAGTCTACACTGCAGTCATCACCAACATAGCCAGGAGAGCACACACACCTGCAGTACACAAACACATTAATGAAAGTAAGCCAGAAACAGCCAGAGATACTTCGTAGTCTGTATGTAGCACCTATTTTTTGATTCATAGGCAGAAGCATGAGAGGCAGCAAACACTCACTTGGGCCCTGTCGAGGTGATGAGGCAGGTAGACTGATGTTGGCAGGGGCTACGTCCTGGGGCACAAACATCCTCCATTTCCTCACACATGTCCCCTACACAAAAATAAAAACATTTTGTTATAGAACAGTTCAATCCTGCGCACCTGCTGATCAATGAAGTCAGAATATTACACTACCTGTGTAGTAGGAGGGACAAAAGCAAGTGTAGTTGTTGACTCCATCGATGCAGGTTGCTCCGTTCTCACAGTCGTTGTCTTCGCAGTCGTCAATGTTGGTTTGGCAAGTGGGGCCTTCAAAGCCCAGTGGACACGTACAACTGCAAACACACACTCATAATGTCACCATGTATAGTTACTCAAGTTCCTCTCACTCATAGATTCAATCGTTTGATTGCATTTGTTTCTAAGGTCCGCACCTGTATTCTCCCACCCCATCCTCAATCGCTTGGCAGGTTCCTCCATTGGCGCATGGGTTACTCACACAGGCATTCAGAGCTGTCTCACAGTTCTTGCCCTGAGACAGAGAGCAGAGACACATTTACTTTCAGACCTGCAGCACCTTAACGTCTACATTGAACTGGATATTCCCAAACACTGTATGTGGTAGTATTGTGTAGCTCTGACCTTGAATCCTGGAGGACAGCTGCACCTGTAGATCTCCACCAGGTCGGTGTGACAGATGCCTTGGTTAAGACACGGACTGGACAGACAGGGGTTACACTTGGCCAGCACAGCAGTGTCCACGTCACCTACATGAATGGAGGACAGATAAGGATGAACTGCATGAAAATACCAGTGCCAATTATATCTCCTTATCCCTCTATTTAACTCACCTGCACATTCAAACTTCTTTGCAGGTGTGGTGAGCAGCAGTTTGCCCTCCATACCCTGTGGACCAGCACAGCGGGCGATGCCAGGCTCTTTATATCCAGTCTTCACCCAGTCAGACAGCCAGCGCAAGCGACAGTCACAGTAAAGCGGGTTGGCGCCGATTGCTCTGATAGCACAAGAAAAAGAAAGTGGTGATTTAACAAACTCTGGCTATGGTAGTGTAGTACACTGTATCACCAGTAGGTGTCTCTACACCTTTACCTAAAACAATCCATGAAAAACTCAACTATTACACAAGTAAAAACACTGCTTCTTGAAGAATAAAACAGATTTAAAGTTTAATTTTCAATGCCACTTTGTGCCATACATCATCAGACAGAGGGCCTCTCAATTATGAGCAAAGGTACAAACAGAAGGCACTCTTAACCACTTCTGTCATGGTGGTCGTGAATCAATGCTGCTCTGTCCTCCCACTGGATGCACAAACACTCCTGAATCGATGCTGTTCCATTACGGTGGAACACAGGCTCATCTTTCAGGCAAGGCCAATAGCTGACACCTGACATCTGCTAACATGAAAGCCACTTGACTGTGACTGTGGATCAATGGCTCCCCTCCATCCACCCCTTCACCCTCTTTCATGCAACCTTGACTGCTGTACTTCTACCCATGAAATGTCTTTGTTTAGTCCTCTCTATCCTTCCTTCCTCTTCTCCCCTCTGCACCTCTCCAACTCTGACACTGATAGGTCTATTGATCAGTGACTGTCAAGGGATGATGTGAATATCTAGCCTTGATGGCAGAGGGCACACTGCAGAGATACTTGTGTTTAGTTTTCATGTATGCACAACCACACAACGGCTACACACTGTACACGCGACGGACACACACAAAATTACAGGCATAAATAAACAAACACTAAAGTCTGTGGACCATGGAGAATCTGTGTGTGTGTACGTGTGTTTTGGAGATGTCACGGAGAGATGAGACAGTAGAGGGGTCTGTGTGTTGCTTTAACCACAGGACTGCGGCTGATTAAGGGAGGGCTCGGCTCATGGGGAGCCCACCAAAGAGGACTACAGATAGGCCAGTGTGAGCCGCACGCTCTGGCTGTCTGACCAGACCCCCTCTGTGCCTGAGAGTATGCGTGTGTGTGTGTGTGTGTGTGTACATTTTTACAAACTCAGTAATAAGTGCAGACAGTATCAGATAGGCTACCATTGGGGCATACAGTTCCAACTTACAAGTGGGAAAGTGAGGCCACATCGGTGAAGATGCCGTCAGGAAGCTCGGAGATTTCGTTGCCATGGAGAGACCTTGGGGGGTGATGGAGGAAGAAGATGAGAAAATTTAAGAAATGAATAAATTTTCCACACAGGAAAAAAACAACTCTTGTTTGCAGCGTCTCTGTCATACAGTTTTTTGCTTTACTAAAACCAGAAATAACAGGACGACGTTTAGGAATATTTCACTCAGTTTTGGGTTGGCATTCTGAATGGGTGGTAGGTGGTTTGTATTTCTGGTTAAGCCATGTGCAGCTGGCAGAGATGTGAGGCTCTGTAAGTCTGGAAAAGACTGGTGTCAAGTTTCTATGTGTGTCTGGCTGGCAGGGCCAACATGGGTATGGAGGGAGGGGGGTGACAGAGTTGCACCACATCCAGGACAGTTAAAAACATGAATTATTTGAGTGGACAAACAGGTATTTTTATGTACATGCATATTTGTCTGTTTATCAATATTTTAATTCTGTATATACTGTTATTTTCCTTGCTGTTCTTTAAATAGCAAATAGGGTGACAAGCCAACATGACTTAATGACTAGATGACTGATGGCTGTTGTAATCCGGCAGGTCATTACCACCTCCTACCCTCAGCTGACCTCATGCTAATGTTACCACAGCTCAGTCCACAGTACCGACACAAGACACATCTGCTCTCTATGCCTGGATGAAGAGAACCGATGTATAAACAGACTTTGAAACCCTACTTCTTACCCACTTTGATCTGTGAATTACTACAAAGCTGTGGAAGAGTCAGGGGAAAGCATATAGTGAGCAAGGCTGGTCAAAGTGAGGATACAGAGCCGTGCTTGAGCGGGAAAAGGAAAATATACAATGTAGCCGTCTGAGACAACAACTTAATTGGCCTGTGTGCAGCAAAGAACACTTATTAGTGTAGAGTGAGTAGCTGGGTTGGTGTGGTGGGGAATGGTTAGGATACAGAGGGCATGAAGCCAGCAGCAGTGTGCCAGCCAGGCAGAGCAAGCTCTCATGGGAGAAAGGAGCCAGGGAGTCTCCAGGAAGAAACCTGATCCGCTCTCCAACTAGCATTCTCTCTGTCTATCTGTCTCTCTTCGTCTTTTTACTTTTCTTTTCTACAGCTGTATATCATTACATCACCCCATCTTACCTTTGTCTACTTATCTCTAAACTGGCATGAATCTCTGAATAAAAACTGCATTTGATGCATTGGGACAGGCAAAATGACGGTTTACAACCACAAAAAAATTCAGCATTATGCTTGGAAAGGCACCGTGTGCACAGGCTGCCCAGCTGAACTTGCTCAAAATGTTCACACAGACTTTTTCACCTGCAACCAGTTAATAATGTTTCGTGATTTGGTGAGTCTTCTAGGCTGCATGTTTTTGTTTTAGCTATTGTTTTAAGTAACTCCTTCCACTGGCATTTCTAACAACACTGTATCCAACATTAGATTGAGAATATGTCTGTTTTGATTTCATTTAATGTTGCTTTTTTGTTCTTTTCTGTTAGTTTTTTTTTCACTCTATCATGCTCTTTCATATCACCTTCTCCTTTCTCACCCAAACCCTGGCGGACCACGCCCTGGCGCTGTCTCAGCTCACTCACCTCACACTTAATACCCAGCAGGCCAATTATCAGCTTATTAATCCACAGCACAAACCACAAACATCATACATACACACACGCACACACACATGTACATGATCACACCAAACCACACTACATCCATGCAAGGCTCAGACCCTTGGTCTGTTTGAAGCCGTGAGCGTTAATGATTCTTCTCCTCTTTACTGCTCTGTAAAGCCAAAGGTGCAGCTTTATAAAGGCTTTGGCACCTCAGTGTGTGTGAGTATGCATGAGTGTGTCCCGCTCTTCGGTGGCTTTGGCACCTCACTGTGGTTTCTGTGAAGCTTCCAACTTTGAACTTTGAACCTGGTGTGGAGTTTTAAAGTTGAGACTATTAAATGGAGCTCATTGTCGCTTTAGTTTTGTTGCACCCCCACAGTCTTACTTAGTAAAGAAAAAAAAAAGGCACGCCACCGATTGACATTTAATGGGAGGCTATTGATTGATCAGACTAGCAGTAAAGACATCAAAGTTTTCTGCTTCATTTGGACTCCCCGTCTGACTGAGACAATAAGGTAGTCCAGACAGTCTGTGCGTATATGTGTGTGTTAGTCTGAGCTTGTATATAGCTCTAAGTCTGTGTGTGTGGGGGGCAGGCGGCGTTGGGGGAGGGCCTCACATGGCGTCTAACACACTTGCACAGGGAATATTTCAGAAGTGAAGGTGGCGTGAGTGAGTAAGAGCAGAAATAATGGACGCAGCTTCATTAGAGATCAAAGCATCACGCCCAGGCTAGCAAGGCGGCATCAGCTAATGATGACCGAGTTTCACTCTCATTCCACGCTAAAAGGGCTCTTACGCCTTGTGTCTCATAATGATCGGGGGCCTTAGTCGAATCCCGCCGTAAAAGGAGGCTTTGTTGAAGCTTTGTTGTCAGTAGTAAAAAGTGTGCCTGTTATGAGAACACATGGAAGGCCGATAAGTCTACTCCCACACACATACTAACGGGCACCAAGCCAGTAGATGACAAACATGTAGGCACCAATACACACACACACGCACATATATACACACACAGATGCATGCATAATCTCGTAAGGAGTGCGGCTAGGCCTGGTCTCTGTTTCTCCGTCGCAGAACTAAGCTGTACCTTTGAGTTAAACTGTGAGGCGTCCAGCTGCTGTATCTTTGGATGCCAGGTCCAAAGATTGGTTTGGTTTCGTCATCTATCTGTCTAACACATTTACATTCTACATCTTGGTTATTTAGCAGACCAATTCATCCACAGGGAGCCCATGGTCACTGGGAGTGCACAATCAAAGACTTCATAACTTCATAAAAGCCCGGAGGCAGAGTCAAAACCATTACGGTTAGCGGGGCAAACATTCTCCGGTAATCAGTGTCAAAGTGATTTTGTACAGTGGCTTGTGGGGGGGCGTGTTTGGCCCTGATGGCAAAGCAGTGATGAGCTCAGGGCGTTTAGAGGTGAACAGGCAGACTGGGCAGAAGACAAGTTGTGGGCAGCAGTATGAGCAACACTGCTGTCCCCATTGCTATTTAAACAGAAAAAGGGTCGGAGGTTGTGTGCGTGTATGCGTGTTTATTCATAAGCTGTCATGACTGTTTATACTGTGTTTCAGTTCTCTGGAGTTAATCAAAGATTCTCAGCATCTGCTGCACCCTCTCTGTAGTCAGTCCATGCTGCAAAAATATCTTCCTTAATAACTCATTTAGTCTGGTAGTGAGTCTTATCTTGTTTTAGAACATTTTGTTCAAAATAACTTCACTTGTTTTCAGTGAAGTCTCTGTTTTTTCAGTATTGTCTTGAAATATAGTGATAACAAAGAAAGATAATGTCAATCAAACATTTGATTAGCATGAGAAAGAAGAGAAAGTCTCTTGTCCCACTGCCTAGAAAAGTGTCTCACATATTAAAAATAGAATTTTAAGATTGAACGCTAAACTGGACGACATACTAAGATGAACACACTTATATTTGTGCAGGCATTTAAATATAAAAATAAACTCACAGCAGCCGGAGAGAGTGCAGTCCACTGAAGGCCATTTTGGGGATACAACGCAGGGAGTTGTAGCTCAGGATTCTGCAATGTAAAAATAATTACATATGTATGTATACAAAATGCATGTTTCCATCCTACTGTCAGCACCAGAATGAAATACTAGTTCTTTGAGGTTTGCCAAGACTTACAGAGTGGTGAGCTGGCTCATGTTAGCGAATGATGAGTTGGTCAGAGAGTTGATCTTGTTGTTGCTCAGGTCTCTGAAAGGAAATAAAAGAGGAATAAGCTCACCATACTAATCTGCACAGAGACACAGAGGGCGCAGAAAGAAAAAAAGACTTACACCAGCTGTAGATATTTGAAGGCAGACAGTTCCTTTGGCACAATACTGAACTGGTTTCCATCCAGATACCTGAAGAAACAGACACACAAATTTATCTCAGTAATAAAGCCAGTAGACATGAGAAATTATCTTGTTATTGCCAGATACAAACACACACACTCTTTCAGCTGTATAATACAATAATATTAACAATGCGATACTGACACAAAATAAAACATTTTGAATGTCTGTATTATCCAAACAGCCATTACAGTATGAATGGATGAAACAAAAATAAAAAAATGTACCTTTTCTGCTGCAATCCCTACTGTAGTTCACTTTCTAGATCATCTGTGTCTATCATATTTTTCTTTGAGAATGTGAATTGTTATCATTCATAATCATTAATATCAATACATTATAATACTAATAATAGTGATAGTTATTATTAGATTATTATTAGAATATTGTTAAAGCAACTCCTGCAGCTGCTTCCCAGTAGAAATCTACGTTCACCTAAATTTACTGCTAAAGTATCTACAGGAAATGTTGTAGTTGAGTTGAGTTATTGTAAATGTCAGTTGCATATCTTGTGTTTGTTAAGTTTTGGCTGGTGTTAGAAGTTGATTTAATTCTATATTTTGAAACAGTGCTCTGCTTTTAGTCATTGGATTCGTTTTTACTCTCATCTGTGAACTGGTGAAAAACTGCAGGCAGTTATTACAGTTTAGGTGAACAACTTTCAACATAGAGCACTTTTTCCATGTTCTTGCAGCCAGTTTAATCCCAAGATACACCAAACAGATGAATATCTTGTCTTGCGATTATGTTTTTTTTTTTTTTTTTTGTTAGAAAATATGAAACAAAATTATGTCTCATGCCTAGAAATCAGGCTTTTTGAGCATCTTAGTATTCCTATTCCACACACATACAGTACTGTAAGGTTATAAAATTACTTGGGCTGAATAACTGGATGAGGAGGGCAAACCTTCCTGAATTTCCTATATAGCTGCTTTTTTCCTGAATATGACTCACTGCTCTACTTTTTGAGGTGCCTGAGGTACACGCACACACACTTAAACATGCGTTCATACATGTGTGTGTTAACATGCTGATGTATCTACAAGCTACCACAGTTGACACCATGCCTGCAGGGATGCAACCACCCTGCTGACTGCCAACACAAAGTGCTAC
Organism: Euthynnus affinis; assembly: GCA_029490765.1. NCBI lineage: Eukaryota > Metazoa > Chordata > Actinopteri > Scombriformes > Scombridae > Euthynnus > Euthynnus affinis. The sequence goes on along the minus strand of CM055852.1, from coordinate 14,395,421 downwards.
CAGAGGGCTGTCACCTTGATAAATGGCTGATTTAAGGCCTGGTCTCTCTGAGCAAAGCTGCAGGGGCTTTCTCCTACTATTGTTGTTGACAGCACACAGGGCAGAGAGGGCAGGAGAGGGGGTGGGGGGGGGGTGGGGGGGTTGCTGGTTAGTTAGGGGGGCCTTTGGGTTCAGAGGTAATGATAGGTAATGACGGTGCAGAGGACACTTGGGATAATGATGGAGTAGCAAACTCTCCAGATGACTAGATGAAAGCCCAGAACAGGGGGGCACACCTGGTCACACCTGCTGGGACAATGACAGGCCTTAAGGCTTGCACAGCGTGTGTGTGTATCTGTGTGTGTGTGTGTGTGTGTGGGGGGGGGGGGGGTTTATGTGTGTGTGGTTAAGTCTGAACCACTTGGAGCAGTATTGGAAAGTTCCAGACCTATTCCATTCCCTCCCCTTTCCATTGAAGACTGCTCATTAAAATGTCCTCTTGCTCCCCTATGCTCCTGTGGACAGGCTTTTGGCCCTCACACAAAAATGCACACAAACACACTCACACACACTGATCCTTGGCTCTGAGTGTGAGAGTGACATCAGTGCTAGCCCTGAGGGCTACAGGGAGCACAGAAGAAGAATGTCTGAGAGAATAACTGCAGGGTTTATTGGCTCCTTTCCTCCTCTCTCTTCTCCAAATGATGAGATCTGTTTTCTTCGCCTCCACTGTTTTCACTAACACTTATCTTTTTCATACCTCCTGAGCTCCACTCTATCTTTTTATACTGTCTCCTTTCCTTTCCAGGCCTTCAGGAGCAACAATACCTGAAACTCAAACTGATAAGATATAAAGGCAATTAGCATGATTCATGCCAAAGGGACTCACAGTTCAGTCACGTTTCTGGGGATGCCTTTGGGCAGTATGTGGAGGTGCTTGTTACTACAGCGCACTACAGTCTCCAGGCAAGTACATTCACTGGGACACTGGGGTCTGGGCACACAGCTTGACTCCTCTTGGCCTGGAAAAAAGAGGAGATATAGGAGAGTTAGATAAAGAGAGGAGGAGAAAGGAGGAATGGGAAGACACAGAGAACAGCTAAAAGATGAACTGTAGTAGAAGCAAGACAGAACACAAACAGCACAGTCCTTCAAGGCATTACTGAAACAATGAACAAAGAGGAAGTGAAAAATGTGAAAAGTAAAGCAGGACAGAGAGAGAGGAGCCTCACTAATGTAATATCGACCAGCAAGAGCAAAGAATGGAAGCTGCCTGAGGCCTGAAGACAAGTCTAACATTCATTCAGGTGCAAATAGGCTGACTGGTCAATAAGGCAAACAGCTCAATAGCTCCACTCAGCCCGGCATCGACTAGCAGCTTAGGAACTGCTGAGTAGCAATCTATTCAGTAAACAAAAGACTGGCACAATAGTGGCCATTATTTAAGATGATCTCAGACACTTTAAGCAGCTCTTGTTCATAACGTATTGTGGAGCAAAACGTTAAAATCTTCATCAGTCAGGCCCAGACAGGTTAGTTTCACACAGTGGAGGTCATCTACTATATTGAAGATGTTTATCTCCTTTCAAAGAGACAGATCACCTAATTTAAAGTGGAGAAGCTGCAATGAAACTTCAGATATAGTCTAAATAAGGACATAAATCAGTAGAGAAACCGTCAAAAGCTACCGAAAGAGCAGCTGTCTCAAATCAAGATGCATGTCTTGGTACCACCACCCACCTTCCTCACAGCGGAAATCAGGCAGAGCCACATCCTGCAGAGGGATCTCCTTCAGGAAGGCGGGACGCTGGCAGCGAGGGTTACCTGTAACAATCTTCCTACTCCTCAGCCAATCACCGAGCCAGGACAGCCGGCAGTCACAGTTGAAGGAGTTGGCCAAGAGGTTTCTGGGAGAAAGTGAGCATGAGAGAGAGATCGTAAGAGTGCTGAAATTTGAAATGTAGAGTTATAGGTGAGAGCGTGTATGTATGCCAGGGTCTCACAGGGTAGAGAGGGTCTGCAGAGTGTCAAAGGCTCCAGGAGTGATGGTGGTCAGCTGGTTGTCATACAGAGACAACAGACGGACGTTGTGCAGCCCTGTGAAACTGTCATTGTGGACACAGCTGATCTTGTTGTTCCTCAGCATCCTGAAGTGAAAAGAAATGACATAATTAACCCTAAAAATATGAAATATAATCTTATCTATTTAACTGAAGGTGTGATTCTGTATGTGGGCATCACTTACAGCATGCGTAATCCCTCAAGGCCACGGAACATCCCACTTCGGACCGAGTCAATCTGATTGGCTGTGAGGTGCAGCTCATTGACGGATGATGCGCCTTCAAATGCTCCATCCTCAATCTCTGTGATCTTGTTGTTGCTGAGGTTACTGCAGAAAACAAAGCATGTCAGGTGATTAAATTATAACTCTCAACGATTAGAGAATAATTGTTTGATGTTAAAAAGGAAAATTAAAGTTTCACTTACATTTTCTTTAGTTGAGAAAGGTTCTTAAAAACTCCAGTTGCCTCCAGAGTGGTGAGTTCATTGTTGTTGAGGCGGCTAGAGACAAAAGATTGAAAAAAATTGAACCATACAAATAAGGCATTCAATTCAAATTTTAAGCTCTTTTTAAATATTCAGTGGCAATCATAAAAAAGTGTGAGTTTTTGAATTTGCTTGGTCTACAATGTTGTATTTCATTCAAATCAAATCCAAGGCTTCATTTCTTTTCATTCTATCTCTGTTCAGTCTGTTTCAATGTAAAACAGACTTTTTTTTTCTGATGCCTTACAGCTCGGAAGTGGATGCTGGGATGTGCTCAGGGATCTTGGTGAGCTTCAAGTTGGAGCAGTCCACTACGTTGGACTCACAGCGGCACTTAGGAGGACACACTGGATCACTATTACAGGCATTATTCAGACGGGTGTCCTCTGTACCTAAACAGGGGAAAACGCAAACACATACACTCATGTAGCATAAAACTAAACCATGCACAATTATATCAGCCTCGTCCTTGTACCCACACATGCATTTCACTTTCCCATGATGCTCTTAGTCACGCATCTGGTTGCTCTGCAGCTGTGTGTCAGTAGTTTGTCCTGTTGTGACCTAACGGCTGCTTTCCTAACTAATTTGACCTGAAGTGCCCTAAATAACACCCTGCAGCTCTCCTACCATTCATAGGAGGGATATGAGTGGGTGGGGGCAGGAGTAAGTTATTTCCGAGAGGTGATAGAGTGGGAGCAGTGGGGTGAAAAGAACAGTAGCAGGGGAGATTGAGATAGGGATGCCAAAGAGGATTTGGGCAGCCGGCTTCAGTGAAGCAGAGTACCCAAGAGAGGGAGAGAGGATGGTGAGAGAGAGGTGGATGAAATAATGCACAGGAAAGTAGACAGACAGACAGGTGGAGTCAAAGGAGATGAGAGGGAGAAAAAGAAAAGGGAGGGTATGAAAGACATAAATGTATGCAGGAAAGAAGGAGGGAAAGGAGAGAGAGAAGACAGATGAGAGAGAAATGAAAGGTGAGTGGCGGAGGTACAGAGAGACGTCTGTCCTGATGGAGGAAGAGCAAGAAGAATGAGGCAGCGTGGGGAGTGTGGGACGTTTTCCTGCACCTCCTCTGTCTATGAATAGACGTTACGTGCCAAAAAGCGTGCTGCCAGTTACATCATGGTTGCTCAATAATGGAACAGCACTGGGAGCCACTTAGAGCAGTGTGTGTGTGTGTGTCTGAGGGAGTGTGCATTGTGTCTCAGTGTCTGTGTATATATAAGTGTGTATGTGTGCGTGTACAGCTTATGTGTGTGCACATGTTCCATTTAGAGGGAACAGCCCAGCGTTTTCTGTTAGGATAACATTTTGTGTCCCGTCCTCTTTTTTTGCATGCTCACATCGGTGCACCTCTCAGAGTTTTGGAGATGACATCAGCGGGACACCGTGGGGCACCCAGACCAAAATTATGAGCAGGAAAACCTCAAACAACTAGGACAAACTCCTACAGTAGAGCATCAAGAATCTGTCCAAATAAATGGAATGGCATTTGAAACCATAACCTAACCCCAAACCCTCATCGCTGACTTTATTAGAATATGTTTGGACACGTTTGGAGTGAATTGCATTCACAGAAATGACTTCCTCTGGCTGCCAGTGTAAAAACTTTCCCTGAAGCTGTGTCCCTTCTTAGCTTTGGCCCATGGAAGGGTGCAGATAGATGCAGCAAAGCAGGTCATTAAGGAACTTTCCCTCACTTGGCCAGACAACAGGAAAAGGCATTTCCTGCTAGAAAGGAAGCAATGAAAGTACAGCGCAGAGCTTTGATCCTGAGGACGTAGAGGAGCCAGGGGAGATTCGTGAGCCTGAGTCATCACCGTCGTCACAAGTGCGTGGTGGCGACACTTTTACTGTCAGCAGATTTAAACGAAAGAGAAGACACAGAGGAGAGGGATGAGGTTTTTCCTTTCCGAGGCGCAAAATGACTCATCGCTGAAGTTGTAGAAGTTCTCATAATTCCCTGCAGCCTGGTTCCTCATTATCAATGTATTATGGAATCCCGTACCATCAGTGATTGTGTGTGTGTGTGTGTGTGTGGATGTATGTGTGTAATGTAGAGGCTTTTATTGTTATCATTCAGGGAGGGTGAAATTCTCATTAATCACATTTGGGCTTTGATCTTCCTTCTGCTTACATAGTACTCCCATTTGTTCTCTAAGCCAGTGTAGAGCTTTATCTCAGCTTAGCACACAAAGACACATTCATTTACACGCATGCACACACACACACATACACATACACACAAGCATAGACACTGAATCATACAAGCATCCACACAATACACACACACACACACACACACACACACACACATACACACACACACATACACACACACACACACACACACACACACATAGAGTTCGACACACATCACTGCTCCTCCTAGTTATTTTCTTGGAAGTGCTCTTGTTAAGAGGTCCGGAAACATCCGCTGATAGGAATCTGGGTCCTCTGGTGGGCTTTATTTTCTTTAGCTTTTACTGATAGAAAGGACACACTTTCCTTCCCCTCTGTCCTTCTCTCCCTCCCTCCTTTCTTTTTCTTTGCCCCTCTTGGTGAGTGACTGTGCTCATGCCAAAGCAAAGAGCTACTTCCTTTTGACTCTATCTGCTGAGACTGTTAGAAAAACAGACCTGAGGAGAAACAGACGCACTTGCACATATATCACATTAAAATGCACAAATGCACACCTCATGGGCCCAATTTGCTATTCTCACATACATAAATACATAATGTACAGCCACCACCAGCATACAATCTTCAACCAGTTTTCCCCCAAAATGCCCAATGAACTTTATCCTACCATCATCCACATTAAAGGGTTTGTTATAACATTTTTCATAGTTTTGGTCATTGTTTCAAGAAACAGTGGCAGTAAAAACATGAGTCCATCAGCAATGTTGGTAATATTCCCTCTTGTACAGAACTGTTTGTACACAGCTATGGCAAGTACACTAAGTTGAAATCAGAAGTCAGTCTGTACACTGCGATGGATGTTAACAACAGACCTGTGTTTGTTTTTTTTTAAACCTTTATGCTCATCTGACTAACTGCATCACTTGCCCTGACTTATTTTTAACAATGTTGCCATGTTCCCAGCTCTCAGTAATTAGCTTAGTAAATGAAATGCCATGAATGATGACAAAACTGCGCAAATAAGACCCAAGTTGTAATAAACTAGAATTATCCTTTAACCTGTGGCAGAATCTCATTGAAATGAATGATGAGTAATGGAAAAACTGATGCTGCTACATGGCTAAGGGTGAATAATTAAAGAAAAGAAGAAGACAATGATAGGTGTGAACATTTACGAGCCACTCACCTGGGATGAAGTACTGCTCTTTGGCTGTGATGGAGAAAAGAAAGAGGGACGGATGTCAGTGAGACCAGTCTGGTCTGCATAGCTGTGGTCTCGCTATGCTTCAGAACAGTCATATATAGAGCTTATATATGACGACACATGACTCACATGGTACATGACAGTTCAACAGAGTAGTCTAGGACTATCTCTGTATAATGGCAATGTAGGGAAACATAACAATGTTAAAAAGTGGTAAATATTTGGCTGTTGCTAAGGAAGAGTGACAAGGGGGAAAGACAGTGAAAAAGTAAGAAAGTAAAAGACAAAAAAAAAAGGAAAGAAACAAAGAAGAGAAAAACACATGGACCCCCTTCTTTAGCAGGTCTAGCCAAACAAGTGAGGCTATAAAGAAGTGTGAAACCTCAGCAGAGTGCAGAGTGCCAGACAGCGCTGCACAGTGCATAAACACAATAGTGGGCACAGGGTGGAGAGAGAGGGCATGGTGAGGCAGTGAAGGAATGAAGGGGCGTGAAGGAAACCTGAACCTGGCAGGCAGAGAGTGGTGAGCGGGCAAGGGGAGATGGAGGAGAAATGGCGGGGAGGAAGGGAAGCCTGAGATTGGCAGAGGGCAGAGGAATGGTGAGCACGTATAGAAACTCTAGCCCTTATACCAGCTTCAACTGGTGATCTCAGCTCACTGTGGCTTGAATGTGAAACCAGACTCACAATGTGGTAGTATGGAGGGGAAGTGGAGAAACAGAGAGCGATCCCTCTCTCCTTGGCCCCAAGTTTGTCTGGGGAGATATTGATTGAGGAGCACCGGCACAGCAAATGATAGGCTGAATAAAACCATTTGCCAGGAATGATCACTCATTATAGGTGCTGTGAGGTAGAGGGAACAATGCAGAGATAAAAGCTGCTCCCAGCGGAGAGAAAGAGAGAAGGTAAGAGTATAGCAGTGAGAGACAAGTGGAATAAAAACAACAAAGTCAGTCTGAAAGATAAAGAGCCCAAGAGAGAAATAAGAGAGAGACATTTGGAGACAGTGACACTGAGCCACCAGCCTACCGGAGCAGCGGAATTTCTTGCTCTTAATCTGTCCAATGCGTTTGTTTGCCAGTCGGCGAGGGCTGGCACAGCGGGCCCCGCTGGTCTCGATGGGGTTGGAGCGCAGGTAGTCAGCCAGCCACTTCAGATTACAGTCACAAATAAATGGGTTCTGGGCCAGGTGACTGGAGAACAGAGAGGGAGGGGGAGATGGTAAGAGAGGAATGTAGAAGAAGAAAGGAAAGAAAAGAACATTTAAAAAACCGGATAAACACAGAGAAAGAAGTATGTATACATTTGGATATCAGAGGCACAGACTTAGTACAGTGTGGGGCTAGGGGATAATTTTGTGTACCGACTTTAAGTTGTAAACCATATGATGATATGATCTTATGTTAAAGGAATAGTTCCACATTTTGGGAAATACGCTTATTCCCACTCTCATGTCTGCAGGGTAAATACAGAGCCTCCAGTAGCAGCCGGTTAGATTAGCTTATAATAAATTTGTTTTATGTTGAATATTTCACATTTAATAAGTTTATATGTGACTTTGCAGACACTTTGCAAATTGTGATAAACACTAATTTTATGGTCACTTTTGGAGCTTGCACTTTGAAGTGCTATTTAATTGTATTTTGTTATATTGTATGTATTTGTTATATGTTTCGAATATCTAGTCCACCCTCATTGATATAGTGAGGTGGACAAAATATTAGAAATACTTCTCAGTAGAAAAAAAACTGTTAAAACAGCACACCACAAACTAGTACATAATAAACTGGCAACTGAGTGTATATACAGTAGATATTGGAAAATATCCATATTAGTTTTGAAATATTGATTTCAACCATAACACCAGACCCTGCTTCAGTTCAATGGGTATGTGATGTCAGGAATGTTGTTGCAACCATCCAAATTATGTGGTGGATTTGGATGGCCAGAGCCCAGGGGAAACACTCTACATGTATTTTTACACCATGTTCAGAATGCAGGCAAAACAAGAGGCTCATTTTAGACTGAGACTGTGAAACCCAGTGCCCCCTATATGTTTTCAATGGGTCTGGTGAGCCAAAGGGCAGCACTATCTAACTGTCATCTCCAACAGGTGTCTTGTATGTGTGTGTATGAAACTGATCAACATGCAGAATTTTTCAGAGCTGCTAAATGCCACAGTGATGGGTCTGTATTGGTATTGATAAAAGCGTGTGGTTTGCCTTGTTTATTGGAACAGAAAAAAGGGAGAGACATTCATTTTAGCCAGCATGGGTGCTGTCTCAGTAACAGTGGCGGAAAGAGTGGGTGTGGTGTGTGCTGTTTTTGAAGCTATGTGTGTCCACGTGTTTATGAAGATGATAGACTTACTCTCTTCTCTACCTTATTATTTCATTCCTGTTAATTAATTAATGTAATTACATAGGACCTGCAAGTAAATAACTTCTGTGTTGGCTCATGTTTTATGGTGAAGGCTCAGTATGTGTCAGAGCATGTACAGCAGCACACATGTGTGTGTATGTGAATGTTTAACTCACAGGGTCTGTATAGCTCGGAGCGAAGTGAAGGTGCCCTTGGCAAGGGTTTGGATCTTGTTGTCATAGAGCGATAGCAGGGAGAGATTCTGCAGGTCCTGGAAGGCATTGGCACGAACGCAGTGAATCTTATTGGCATTCAACAACCTAGGAGAAGGGGGAAGAAAATGAAAAAAGAGGGAGGGATGAGGGGGGAGAGGAGAAACAGAGGGGAAGGAAAAGAGAAGAGGGAGGGAAGCAGCTTGTCAGAGTTTCTTTATGCATTCATTCATTATGCATTCCAACTAGAAAACTATGCACAGGTACAAAGTTTATTTGAAGGTTATGACTCCTTTACTGAGTGGGAGTAAAGGGATTCTGGTATTCAGTATATGTCTGCAGTGGATCAGCAGAGTGTGTGTATGTTCCACTTACAGAAGTTGCAGGGCGTAGAGGCCGTCAAACACCCCTTTGGGCAGGTCGGTGATCTTATTTCCATACAGTACGCTGAGAAATCACAACACAGACGTACTTTAGACACGGGAAACGACAACCGAGACGATAATTATGCACACATACATGCACAAACTCTGCTGTGGGGTCACTTACAGGGAGTTGAGGGAGCGCAGGCCCTGGAAGGCATCAGGAGCTATCTCTGAGATCTGGTTGTTGCTCAGGTCTCTGTGTGAAAGAAGAAAACCAAGTCAAGTTAAGGAAATGGAGGAATTTGTTCAAGTTTGGTGAAGAAGTCAAAGATTAAATTAGTTTCCTCTGGGGGGTTTGACCCCACTGTCACTGGGTGTCACCCTCACAGGAAGCTGAGGTGGATGTAAAGCCCCTGCCTGTTGCTGGCGAGTGGGGAGGAAGTAAATGTAGTGTGAGTGGGATGAAGATGAGTTCCAGCTCTTTCCCATATTTGATGGTGCATCCCTTCAAGGGATTTGATTAAATGGAGCGGGATAGAGTCTCCTAGCCAATCAAAACATTTACTTGTATTATTTGTGGCCTATCAGCCAACCAGCCCTGTGTTGTCTCATGATGTGTGTATGTGTGTGTAAGTAAAAATGGGGTGTGTGGCTGAAATCCAGCGCAAAATACAGTAGACTGCCTCTGAACATAGCTGTTGTTAATAGGATCCACAGGCCTCTCCCCACAGGATAACCACTAAGCCTGTGTGTCTATGTGTTTATGTGTGTGTGTGTGTGTGTGTCTGTGTGAGTAAATGCAACAGTAAAATAAGAACAGTGGGACAGAAAGTGAGAAAGACAGATGGAGAGAGAGAGTTAATGGAGTATGTGGACTGAACTCCAGTCGACTGGATACCTTTGAAGGAAAATCATCATGTGGTGAAGAAGAGGGATATTTTCTCATTTGGGGGTAACAGTTAAATAAGTACCCATTTGTCTTCTTGCAAAGGACTGAGGTTTCCTGGAAATGAAAATGCAGTGAAAGGAGCCAACATCTGCACTGGTGTGTGTCTGTAAACTCAGACACTGGTGTGTTTGTGTATGTGTCGGTGTGTGAGGGCTGTTACTGCATCTCTGTCTTAAGGAGTGGTTCATGTGTAGGTCATCCAAACTAGGACAAGGTGAAAGAGAATGTGTGTGGCTGGCATTTACTGGGATAAGACGACACACAGGGTCAGGAGAGGCATTACACACATACCTGTGCACGCCATAAATAAGCAAACAAATGAACAACCATGCACACAAAAGCCTATATATAACTTTTACTTACCCAATGTTCCCTTTTTATCAAATGTTTAAGTACTAATATGCCAGAACAAGCCACTAAAATGTAAAACATACATATTAACATCTGTAGAACATAACCCAGGAGGGTGAACATATTCAACATGATGTATCGGAGCTGTCTAAACACTCTTTGTACTGGGGTTGTTGGACACAGGACCAACCAGGCCAGTAAGGGCACGCAGCCAGCTGAATCAACAGAGCCACCGAGGGTCAACACAGACATGCAGCCGTGCATTGTTGTTGCTAAATGCAGAATCAGCAGCAACAGTAGCAGGTCAAGTCTGTTTGGAAGACCAGATGGAAGACATTCTCACTGCCATTAGATCTGGTTTGTGAATTTTCTATGAAAAACACATTGTGTTTCATTTTCAACAGGGACAACCATTTCTATATAATTATACAATATTAATAACATTGATTAAAGACAAATTACATTTTTGTCACACCATTTAGTTTTGGAGTTAATGTTGATTAGATTTGATTATTTAAATTTATTTACTTTAATCTAAAAACCTCCCTCTTATTTTTGTAGAAATAAGCATCACATTCTTCTTCTCATTCTTCAGTTTCATTGGGAGTAGAGTACTCTAGTAAAAAAACAAATCCCATTAAGCATCTGGGGCTGTGATTTCACATTTGACAGATTCACAAATAAGGATCCTAGTAAATGGTTTCATAATGACAAAGACCGAGAATTGTAAAGGTGGTTTAAAATGAAATTATGGTACATGCTTATCTACCATTAATGCATATTACTAACTTGGCTTCTTCCCCAGAGTGCTTTGTGCTTTCTTGTCTCACAGGTTCCTGTGGATCATGATCACGGACTGCCAGCTTATGGATTTTGAGCTTCCGTGGGTTGTGGTTGAGAACCCCGTTCTGCTGTGGTCCTGCTTGATGCCCATGCCTGCTATAATTATTGTTATTAATTGTATTTCTAATATTATTATTGTTGTTATTGTTATTGTTGTTGTTGCTGTACTTCTCTGTGTCTCTCTCTCCCCCTCCCTCCTTCTCTGTCAGTCGGTTGGGTTGAGAGAGACGGAGGGAGGTTAACTGGGAGACTGGTTAAAAGGGAGTTTTTCCTTGCTGCTGTCACCAAGTGCTTGCTCAAGGGAGAATGATGGGTCTCTGTAAATTAAATAATATGGTCTAGACCTGCTCTATATGAAAAGTGCCCTGAGATAACTTATGTTGTGATTTCATGATATATAAATAAAACTGAATTGAATTGAAATACTAAGAACAATTTGTTAATGTGTTAAGATTTAGATTTGTTGAATCTGTGTAATTGTCTTCATATTTTACCTGTATATATAACTTGTAGGGAAAGAAAACCACTAAAGTTTGCTGATATGTGATTATCCTATTTTGCTGAAGAACAACAACAATGCCATGCCTCCTTTTTACATTAAGAATTTTCTTCACTTTCACTTTAACATAAAAACTTGATCAGGTTGAGGCAACATGGTTTGCCTTTTTTTGTAATCACAGTAAAGAAAAGAAGTTTTTCCATTTTTTGTGCAGATAAAGAATTGAGATTTACCTGGTGCTAGAATGAGATAGCAGATGCTTCAACTGTACTGCTCTGTATTCACCTCACTTGAACTTAAAACTGTCCCTAGACTTGGATGATAAAACGGTGTGGAATCCTATAAGAAGGGTAGAGAAACTCCCTGACCTTCCGTTTCCTCCATCTTCCTGCTGCTATGTCGGTCAGGCCTGGTGGTGTTGGCGTTATGGGTTTGGCCGACTGGTGTGTGCTGGCTGGGTGACTGGACGGCTGGCTGTCAATTGGTGAAAAACCACTCCGTCTCAACTACCAGCCTGTCAGTGTTCATTCCCACAGAGAGCGAAGCCTCAGCCCTCATTCCAGCACACTCTCCGTCCCATCATCATCCCAGCCGCAGTTTACAGTTTGCCCACGCAGGCACAACACACACACAGTCCGGACAACACTAGCCAGGGGAATACCAGTGCACACCAATGAAAGATGAGAGCTGTTATTATGCTCATGTAGCATCTGAGTGCTTGCTTTCCATGCCACCCCAAGTCTGAGAACAAGAATATGTTCTTTAGGCGCAGACAAAATAAATACTTCATGCTCCTTAGCAGTGGAATGAGACGACTGCCAATTGTCGCTTCTTTTTCCAGCGCTCAACCTCTTGTTCTCATCTGTATTATTTAGCCCTGAGGTGAGTGTACTGCTGTACTTACATCCTACGCAGTTTCTTGTAGGGAGAGAAGGCTCCGGGAGGAACAGACTTAATCCCATTCTGCTCCAGACGTCTAGAGAAAAGAGAAGAGGAGATACCATCAGTTAACCAAACAATAGACTTCTCCATGGCAACAGAGCTGAGTAATCCAGCTCCATCAGATCCATCACCTCCGACCCTTGGTGATTGGCCTGATTATATTAGCGGAGATCTATTCCCCAGCTGTAATAGGTCCAGGCATGTGAGAGTCATAACATCCTCAGAACCAATAAACAGTCTGAATACTAAAGTGCTGTGGACTAAATACTGAAGTGCTGATGGAAAAGGCCTTGTCTCAGTTTGTGGGAGGGCGTAAAGGCCTTCAGCTAAAGTCATATTTCTTTTTGATGTAACATTTATAGTTTCCAGCACTTATGTTCTCATATGAGATCCTGAAATCAATAATGATCTCACTTGTTCTTGTAAAATTTGTCTTCATCCTCTGGGTCTCTGCAAAGTGTCCACCGAAACCTTTGCAGCGAGGTGAAATATGACTACTTTTAGTTTACTTTTTCCTGTGAGCCTAAGAGCTGCTGAAGCAAAGTTTGTCAAAATCTCACTTTATAGACAGTCCGAAAAATGTGAATGAATGAAAACACACACAAACCTACGCTTGGTCACTTAGTACAGAACAGTCACAAACCCTAATCAGTCTCAGATGGTCTTAGGGAAACAGACATCACTAAACCCCATTAGTGTGGGCATGCATGGCTGTGTGTTTCAGGCCGGCTGCTACTCGGTCCCAGACCAATTCCCTGGTGTAGCTGGCAGAGGGCTGTTTATCTGCAGGTCAGTTCACAGCTTTTAAAACTGTCCTTAACAAGGCTTAGCAGAGCCCAGAGGGAGCCAGCTGTGGGTCTGTCTGGTTGTCCTGCCATACCGCCTCCCAGCAGAGCAACTGGCTGTAGGAACAGGGGACATGGGTCTGTGTGAGGTGTGGTTGGCCAGTGGCTACAACTGGGCTAGTGAGGGAATCCAAAGATCATTAAAATGCCGATTCTCACCACAGGGAAACGAGAAATACTTAAAAATCTGCAAAACCCCTTGGCAAACAGAATGTTGTTGATAGATTTAAATACCCCCTCTTAAAAGTATTTGATTACTTGGGGCAGGAATATTTCCACATAATTTAATTATTCTATTAGATCCATTTAAATTTTACAATGCGCCTCTTAGGCCTCCTGCATTGCAATGTTTATGTCTACTCATGGGGGTGTTTTGTTAGACAAGAACCACAACCACTGAACAGTTTTGAGTTTCTAAATTTTTCAATCAAGAATCTTCCCCCTTCAAAGGAGTGGCCTCTGTTTATAGAGCGATATAAGAGCACAATTGACATTCTTAGGATAGCAGTGATTCCAGACCACAGATTCCTGTGGTGGACGTGTTCTCTCTGTCTGTTTTTCTCTGCCTGTCCCAATGTGTCCGTGGATTTACAGCGGAGTGACAGCGCTGTGGTTCTTCTGCCCTCACCATGCGGCAACGTGGTGGGCCAAGTGGCTTTAGCGCCTTCTCTCATCAACCAGTCGGTCTGACTGGTCTAAACCAGTCTGGCACTTTACTTGCTGTTTGCATGTGTTTCAGTTTCAGAGCTAGTTGTGTACGTGCATGCCTACATGCTGTGGTACTCCAGTGTGTGTCAGTGTATAAGAAAACCCTGTCTGACAAAGCCAGACAAGGGCACACAATGCTGTCTGACAACTTTTTAGCCTTCAAATTGTCACTCCTCACGGATCGATATTTGCAAGTGACTAAATCCCTCCAATCAACAAAGGGCCTGATCCGTCCAATTGGCAGAGAAAAAAGAAACAATCTGTCAGAGTTGCCTTCAGACGGACAATCAATGGCTCCCATCCAATTTATCAGACTGAACATTTGTATGTGTGTCTGTCTATGTGTGTCTGTGAGCTGGTGTTTGTGTCAGCCCAATCAATGGTCTTCATCCTTTTCATTAAGGTCTGAGCATGGTTTTCATTAAGGGGAAACACATTATGCCTTTGGGTATTCAGCCAGTGCGTGCGTGAGTCAGAAATGGATGGCAGGACCGCAGCGGCGGATGAAAGGCACGGGGAGGGGGGGATTTTTATGGCAGAGTTCAGTCATTGCAGACAGAGACTATGGTGCATAATAATCTGTTGTGGTAGTGTTTAGGCTAACTGGGCCTGGTCTCACAAGAGAGGAGTACAGAAACCAGCTCACATCCCCACAGCCATAAACACAACACTAGCATTCATTAGGGGAGAGCAGGGCAGGGAGGTTCCAGTTCTCCGATTTGTACGTAATGAGAGCAGCATGTCTGTGTTTGCGTGTGCGAGAAAGTGTATGTGTGTGTGTGAGTTTCCGAGTGCCTCATTAACAAGGCATTAGGCTGGCCTTGATACCCAGCAGCCTGCCTTGCTGTAATTGAAACTGATTTTATAATGAACTTCAAGCACAGATCAAACCTGCTGTACCAAATTCTTGAGCGGAATCCCCCCCCTCGCCCTCCCTTTTTATTCCTTCACTGTGGCTCTGCCTCCTCAAACCCGCCTGTGGTGATTTTGGCAAGCCAGGAAAGAGAAAGTGAAGAAAAAAATCAAGAGGGGAGGAGAATGAGTGAAGAAAAGTGTGCTTTGGGAATAGAACCTGTAAGGTAAGGCTCTGATGGGCAGGACAGGAGGAATGCACATGATATAAGCCAGTGTTTCACCCCAGTCTTGTAAAAGATGAATCAGAACATAGTAGAGTTTATTAGCAGGACACAGTTAAGTACCAATTAGATGTGAAGGGCTGGAAGACTTTAAAAATGTCTTTACTCATCTGCGGTGTGGAGAGAATCTACTGTCTATAAAACCTGCATGGCTGAATTATCTTTCAGCCGCCTCCCTGTTCTCCCATTAGTGCTGCTTGCTGGTTATTGGGCTCATAGATCACATCACTGTCTCTCTGAGATCCTCCACTTGTAGAACATTACAGCTGGAGGGCACGCTGAAGAGGTCTACAAACTATAAAACATGGTAAATACTGATATGCAAGGCTGAGGCTGAGTTTGAATATTTACATCTCAAAAGTTAATATGTAGGATGTGTGATGTCTTTCAAATGACTTTTAAAAGATGATCGCAGTATTTCCGGGGTGGTCATTCCATTATACAATAGCATACAGAGAAGTGTGAACTGTGTGTCCAAATTAGGAAATTTAGCACACCACTGCACTAGAAATGGGTCAGGGTTGTTGGGGAACATGGGATCTGTGACTTCCATGCTAGCCGGGTATTTATAAACAGACCCCATAGGGAGGAGGAGACCTAGAAACTTGCTGTGTCCTCCTCACTACACACATGCTCTTTGGAAGACATGCAATGCAACCGCTGGCTTTTTTTTTTCCTTCATCCTCCCTTTTTCTCAATGTGCATAAATCACAGTGTTGCTGTACCATTTCATGCAGATTTCTGCCGTGGGCATTAAAGCCCCGATAAAGAACATTAAAGCACTACCTTGAGTTTAGCCCTGCATTCCTTGGAATTACAGTAGGCTGATAGCATGTGGGCCGTAAACAGTTAATGCCCAGACAGATGTTGGAGGACTGATAAACTGAGGGAGGGATGTTAGCAAAGCGCTCACATGCGGTTCACAGCCATCTGAGCTGATAAGAGCATGTAGTCTCAGTTTAAAGGGGACCTGTTATGCTCATTTCCAGCTCTATATTTTTTTTATTCTGGGACTCCATTAAGCTTTGCATGATTCACAGTTCAAAAAAATCCCTATTTATCTTACACTGGATCTTTATGCAGCTCCTGAGCTCAACCTCTGTCTGAAACAGGCTGTTTTAACTCCTGTCTCTTTAAGGCCACCCTCCTAATGAGCCCACTCTGTTCTGATAGGTTAGCTTCCACAAGCTGTGGCACAGCTGACTTCCAACTGCTCAGGAGGCTATGTAAAGAAACCATGAAACAAACTATAGTAGGATTTCCCTTCTTTTTCTATTTCTTTACCCGAAATGTCAACAAATACTCAAATACATCCGTACATGTTTGAGCCAGAATCCATTCTGAAATATGCAGGTAAACAACACAAACAACACATGGAACAACCTTAGCAACAATCCTAGCAACCAAGACTACAGAATGGATGACTGTTTATGGGCATGACGTCGATCTGATATCAACTTGTCAACAAAACATTCAGAGCCGGCTGAAGCCCTGGATTTTGACTTGCAGGGAGCATTTCTACATATGTTAACATGAAATTTTGGAACTTTGACCATGTTATGTTTAACACAGATCTCTGACATCATAACAGGATATAAATAACAGAAAACCACAAAAAGCATCATAGGTCCCCTTTAAAGTCTGTTGTAAGTCTACATGTGTCTCTCAGTGTAGAGTAAATGGATGGATCTCTTGCTACCCGGTGATGCATGGTGTGGAAAACGAGCTAGAACAGTATATGTACATAAAACATGCATGTTTAAATCCTCTTGGCCCTATTAAAACCCCTGCATAGCAGCAGCATACATAGAAAAATCTTTTCTGAGCTGCATATAACTAATAAAATAAAGGGGATGTTGGTTTCACACATTATCCTTTTGGGAAATTAAATATGATGAGTTTTGATGACATTACATGATGAAAGAAATTGCCTTTTTGTTCTTTGTCTAATAGTTTAGCTGCAATATAATACAATAGTATAGGGCCAGGTGTTGTATTATTAAGTAAATAACTCTTTTTCTTCACTATATTTTATCACGTCTCATATCCTGACTGCAAAATGTAAGAAACTGCTCATGGATAACACATTTTCCATATAGCATTATAAATTGGCCTTTAAGGAATATTTAGGTGTTGTGCTCACATCTCAGCCATGCTGTCTGGCAGGTTGGCTGGGATAGCAGTAAGACCTTTCCCTCGACAGTCCACAATGTTGTTACTGCAAGTACACATGGCTGGGCAGGAGCCTCCACCTGTGCTGCACGGCTGCATGCCGGACGACTCCTGCTGACCTGGAGAGACAAGAAGAGGAGAGAAAAACATGAGGGATGAACCAGGAGAAGGAGAGGAAGATCTGGTCTCTGCAGGTGAGAGAGCACAGATGAATTTGGTTTCAGTGAGAGCAGCACGACTTAAAGCAGGATTACAGGGTCAGATTGTTTGCTGGAGGATTTGTGCTGTGACACAGAGAAGCTCTCGCGCACATGTGGAGCTTAACCTGTTTTGCTGCTGCTCATGTCACCAGTGCTTTGTGCTTTATAAGCTGAATTGCAAATGAACACAGATTCCCAGGGATGCTTTTGACATTGAGAAAAAGAAATGAAACATCCTGCACTTGACTTTATTGTAAATCCGTACATCCTTGAGAATCAATGGGCAAGAAACTAGGTTATCTATCAAAGGAATGCCACTGTATATTGAGAAGAGAAGAAAGACATGAATAATAGAGTCAGGGCGGTGATTGAAGGCCTCCCAATAACATCCATTGATCTCTCTGCAAATTTTCCTCCTGAGTCTGCGTTCTCTGGGTGGAATTCTTGCCATTCTGCACATTCAGCTTTACAACCCCCACCTCTTCACTTCCATTTGTTCTGAAACACTTCAACTTTTCAATTTGCATACAGAGCACACAACCCATCACGCTGTCTCTAGATACCTGTTCAAATAGCTCCGGCACTGTCAACGATGTGGTGAAGAGCGGGTGCTTGCACTGCCAGTACGACTGTGTTTGGTGTGTGTGTGTGCGTGTGTGTGTGTACAAGATGTGTGTATGTAAGCCTAACCCAGATAAAATGAATAAAACAGACTTTTAAATGGCCTCATTTACACAGCATTACTAATCCGAGTTTCAAACCATGAATATTTGATTATCTTCCTATCTATCGCTCAGCTAATGTTGGAGAGAGAGAGTGAAGGGGGAATAGAGATTCGGGGAGAGGAAGACAGAGTGAGTGATGGTGAATGTGAGTGATAGAGAGAGCACAGTACTCAAAACTCCACTCCACTGAAAGTTTGCTGCCAAACATCATGCTTTACAATGGAATTACAGACGCTAGCTCTCAGGCTATTTAGCTAGTAAGCAATGTTTAAGGTCAGGCTTTATGTGTCTAGCCAATCATAATCAACTACCCAGATACAGAGCTGAATCAGGTAAACAAGACAAATAAGATCGAGAAGCGTGAATCAACATACACAGTTCACACAGTCGCTAAGCCTACGTGATCTGAAGGCCTGTGATCTGGGATGGCAGAGATTTGACAGATCTGGGATCAGGTGTAGGGCAGAGCAGAACTCCCTTCTGATCTAACATGGCATATTTGACAGGCCTGGGATCAGGGAGAGTGCAGAGCACAGCTGGAGCGGCCTTAACAATGACAGCTCTCTGACAGGTATACTTGAGGTGAAGCTGTTTGATGTACGCTCATCCCCTGCTCTTACTAGTTCTGTTTTCCCCATCATCTCTTTCACATCCGCTGTCTCCACTGCTCTATTCCTGTCCCATTTCCCTTGTTTTATTGGCTCTCACCTTTCTCTCCCTCTCTTTCTTTCTTCTACTTCTCCTCTCTCTTCTCTCCTACTTGTCTGAGCATGCTCATTTCCAGCCTCTCCAGTCCATCATCTCTCTCATTGACTGCCACTTCAACCCATTACCTTCTGTACATTTACTTGCAAAGTTTTATATTTAACCTCACTCCACCTCATTTCTCTCGTCGTTTCAAAATGTAATGTTATCACTGGCTTCTTCCCCATTTGTCTCTTCTCTGAAGTTCCCCTTCAGCACAACACTAGGTTCACCAGTTCTCTCCCCTTTTTCCCCTCCTTATACAGTCATTTCTTCCCCATTTCCAACTAGAGGAATTGTATTTTATTCCACCCCTCAAGCAATTTATAGCTCATTGCTCATTTCAAACATAATATTTTTACTTCGTTTATTATTCCTTGGGAGCAGTAATTCAGTGCAATAGTCATTAATTTTCTGTCAAATAACCCAAAACTGGCACCAGTAACCTGTGTTACATTCAAAACTTCCAACTTTTTAGTTCCCTCTCTTGTAAATGATCACAGAGTCTACTTGTAAATGTTTTGCTCAATAAAATCATTCAGATGAACTATTCAGATGAAATAAAGTCTCTGTTGTCTAAACTCGGAGTCAGACGATGACAGCTAATTAAGATGAAAATGGGTATGTTGCTGCATATAGGTAAGACTGATCATTTTTCTAATGTTTTATTTCAAAGGACCAGGAGGAAACAGATTTTTGCCCAGATTTTAAGTCCTGGGGCACACAAAAACAGTTGTGTTTCCTGCTGTGCACCTGTTTAAAGTAAACAAGATTGTTTTGTGATGAGAATAGCTTATAAAATGCTTCTGGTAATAGAAAGAGAAGAAAAAAATGGGGAGAAACACAAATGAACTGCTGGCCATGCACCAAAGTCCCTCTAAGTAATTAAAAAGTAAAAGTAAATTGGTTCAGCAAAGTGTTTGCACTGAAAATGTTTATTTTTCAAATCCAATTTTCAGCTGCAGATTCAGTCTTCTTTTTCTTTTTTTGGTATCTTTTATTTTTAATTATTAATTATAAATACATAGTTAAAATTCATTGCTTTTTCAAAACTGAAAATAATGAGCAATAGTTTCCGGTTTTGGATTGTTTAACTTTAATGTGAGTTTTAAAAGAGTTTGATAACAACTGACCGACTGGAAAGTGTGATATTATTCCTTGAAGTGAAGCAGTAAATGTATAATTCTGCTCATTACCGACCAATATTAACAATTTTGTGACACTTTCCAGTCGAACACTGGGAGTGATCGTCAGTGAGTCGTGATACTGAAAGTGCTGCAGAATTTTGCAGCAACTAATAATATGCTGTACCCCCTTTTTTCCCTTCTGCCTCTCACAACAACAACATGCCTCTCTTCTCCCTCTTCCTCTCTTCCAACACAGCGCCACCCCGCCCCAAATCCCCCGCAGGTGTCCTGGCCTGGTCACAGCACAAACTGTGTATACACACACAGCGCTGAACATTGAAAATACAAAAAAAGCATGTGTGTGTGTGTGTGTTGTGTGTGTGTGTGTGTGCCAGCAAGCAAGTCCCTAATGAGTCCTTCACAGGGAGTTCAACTTCTGGTCACTCATCCACTCAAGAAGAAACTGGGTGTACGTGTTTGTGTGTGTTTGTGTGTGTGTGTGTGCACATGTTTGCGTAAATGCAT
Source organism: Euthynnus affinis (assembly GCA_029490765.1). Classification (NCBI taxonomy): domain Eukaryota; kingdom Metazoa; phylum Chordata; class Actinopteri; order Scombriformes; family Scombridae; genus Euthynnus; species Euthynnus affinis. The sequence goes on along the minus strand of CM055852.1, from coordinate 14,374,842 downwards.
GACTGTGTATTCTTGCACAGGGGAGCTGAAATACTACTGGTAGTTAATGTGTTCATCCTGTTGTTTGTCTTGCTCAAAAAGTGTGAATGACCATTTTTTACACTTACAGAGAACCAATTATGCTACAGACATGAACTGCAACCCCCCATCATGCAAAACCTCAACTTTCTGGACCCCAAAGTTTTGTCTGACACCCCCTGCTCCCTTTTCATATCTGGAATCGTTACACTCCCACGCTTTGAGTTTCTTTCCCTGGGCGATGAATAGTTAATGATCTGTGCTGTCACGCCGTATGGCTGCGTAAAAATCACAACCCATGGAGGGAGAAAGGGGGATACACACCCACAAACACACACAAATGCAGACACAAACACTCCTCGCAGCTGGTGTTATAGTGAGATGGCCTTGTGGGGAGTGAAGGTTCTCATGCTGTTTTTCCATTGTCCTGATATGATAACCCCAGTGCATGCCATGCCACGCCCTCATGCACATGCTCTCACTCTTACACACACTCATATAGTAGAGCAGAGTTCAAAGCTACAATAATCCGTGTGCAAGGAGGTGAGAATCCATGAATAATGACAACTGAGGAGAGGGGTACTACTGTCAACGGGGGCAGCTGTGTGTTTTATATATGTCGGGCAATTTCCTGGCACCACTGCCAGCTCCTGAAAGCTGGAGACACATGAAAGGGCCAGAAGAGAGCCATGGGGTTGCCCAGGGGCAGAGGAGCTGTCAGGTGGCTGCCAGGTGAATAATCTGACACAAAAACACAGTGGGTGTGGAAAGAGATCTACTAGCTAGGGCAGACTTTTTTGGCATGAATGATTTGATCAAAGTAGAATTAAAGTGTGCAACAAAAAGATTGTAAATGTATCCCTCTTTGAAATTAGCTAGCCCTATCCACACAACATGCACATCATGATGGTGCACTGATGGTGATCAAATAAACAATAGACTATATGAAATGCAATGTTCTTGTGGTATCTTGCTTGTGAAGGTATGTGTAAGTAACTCTGGAAGTTTTACCTGAGCAGCTGAATTCATGTTTCTGTACCTCTGCCACATTGAGACCTCTGAGCTCAGATGGGGCAGTACACTGGGTGAAAAGGCCAATTGTAGGCCTCTGTCTGAGCCACTGGGCCAACCAGGCCAGGTGACAGTCACAGTTGAGATTGTTGGAGTGGAGACGGCTGTTAAAAGAGAGAGAAAATGAAACATTGACTTATTTGAAGATCTTCTCAGCCTTTTTTTTAGCAAGCTGATTTGACAGCAGCTGAAGACACAAATAGCATAAAGTGTCTATTCTTTCTTAGAGCTCATCACATCCAACCACTGTGGCAAAACACACTAAATGATATGCTACATGGATGACTGTAAATTGCACATTCTAAAGGAAGGACACTAAAGAGGACTTTTCTAAACCCAGTGCTCCAAACACGGCATTCCTGGAATGTTGTGCCTGTCCAGAATAACTCTTGCTCTGGTGCGGTGGACCTCTAGAGCACGTATACTAACTTCCAAACCCATGTGCACCGACACATGCAGAACACACAAACAGAAAACTTATAAAATGAAACCCCACTGAGAGCAAGGAAACCCAAAAAGCCACCACAGGAACAGTGGAGTCACGGCTCTGAGAGTTTCAGCAGGCATAAATGTTTTAATTTGTACATCATTCCAGATTTAGTTATCACACACGATGCACAATACACAATAGAGTTTGAGGGCTATTGGTGTCTATCTGGGCCAGTTTTTGTTGTGCGTGCTTTGGACAGAGGGGGGAATGGCCCCTGGCTTTGCTACAGACCTCTCTGTTGTATTCTGTGGTTATGGCAGCCTCCTGACACTGCCTGGAATGACAGAACCTATCTACCCGTTGAGATCATATACACTTTCTCTACTGTGCCTGCATGCACGTGGAACATTATTTTAAAGCATACACCTAGAAGCACAGAGCATTGTGTTGGGATAGGTGTGACTTACAAGGTTCGTAATTTGGGCATGTGATTGAAGCTGGAAACAGGGATGCTGCTGATGTTGTTGTTGTTCAGCGTTCTGTGAGAAGAAAAGAAGCAAACAAAGTCACATTGTCAGTGCAGCCATTTTATAAAAAAAAAATTACACTTAAAAAAGAGTTTTGTTGTGTACTCTTCCACTCCATGTTTTTAGATCTATCCTCCCTCTCTTTTTTCTCTTTGCGGCATCCCGCTGGGAATATAACACTTCATTCCACGCAGATGGGAAGCCCTCGCACCTCCCACAAACACATACAGTTGTGCACGCATGCAAATACAAGCATGCAGGCATGATCACAAGCTACTTGTAGTTCTAGACATACAATATAACACACACATACACACACACACACACACACACACACACACACACACACACACACACACACACACACACACACACACACACACACACATTTTCCTCTAACCCTGGGCATCAGCTGCACTGAGAGAATCAGGTCATTTCAATCAGCATAATAACCCTATACCATATTTCAACCTGCTCCCCCTTTTAACACAACCTGTCCTCCTCCCCCATAAAACCCATACATACAGACCCCATCAAAACAACCCCCCCATCCCCTCTTACACCATTATGACAACCCTATCACTACATCTGCAATCCATCCATGCCATGAAAGCAGCCTTTAATGGCTTTTTTTGTCTCCCCACCCCCTCAAAAAAAGAGGAAAAAAACCTCACAAACACACATGCACATCACAGTCTTTCAACATAAAAATAACAAGGCTGTCAAACTTCCTTTGTCCCCCGACCTGCACTGTTAGTCTACATTGTTTCAGGTGGAGAGCTCTAACAAAGGCCTGTGATTATGATTTTTGACAAGGAATGATTAATTGAATGCTCCAAAATCCAGCATGGAATGCCCACTTGAATGGGATTTTTGATCAGGATGGCAGGAACCCCCTTGTCAGATGGCCCGCCCAGGGCTGGGATGGGGTGTAGATGTGGTGGAGGAGTGGGGTAGGGGTGGGGGGTGTTAATGTGATGGAGGGGAACACTGCTGTCAACTGTGTGGAACAATGAGTTAATGGAGCTTGGTCTCCATGATGCGAGGCCCACTGGGGGTATTTTGGCATATTAAGCAAGGCCATACTAATTAAAGGCCTCCACTATATATATATATTAGTTATGGTTATTATCAGGGCAAAACAATGTCTTCATTTAACTAAGTGCTTTAATGGAATGATCCAGTGTGGGGTTGATTGAATAACATCACTTCAGATACTTACAACACTTCCAAGCCTCTCAGTGCTCTGAAGGCGCCATCCTCGATACAGCTGATGTGGTTTTTATCCAGCTGACTGCAGAATAAACAGGAGAAAGTGTTATACAAGACTTGCACACACACACACACACACACACACACACACACACACACAATCTTTCTTTCTCCCTGTGGGGTAGTTGTAATCATTGATACAGTAAGCAGTACACTGATGGACTAGGGTAAATCGATACTGGTCTAGTCCTCTCAGCTCATGTAACCCCTGAGAGTGACTTTGCTGATTGTTTATCTGCATCGATAAGCCTCATAAATCTGTGTGTGAATGTGCATATACACTGGTCGAGTAAATCACAGTTGTTACAAGGCATCATTGGAGAGCTGCATATGTATGTGCACGGTAGTTAGTCAATTCAATCACAATGATATGCTAACCTGAATAAAGATACACACATCAATAAGCGCATAATGTCTTGCCCTTACTGAGGACTGTTAACTCAGCCAGCTAAACAAAAAAAATGTTAAAATGCTGGAAGCATATTGTGTTGAGAATGAGCAGCTTTCAATGCTTTGATAATTATGTCTGACTCTGAGATTTATTTAATCATTATCAATGTCATTTTTTAAACAAAAATCAGAAACTGACGCTGGTTCTGTCTTCTGGTTTTCTTATTCTCCTGTGAGAGTTAACCAAAGCTCTTTGGACTATCGGTTGTTAAAACAAGACATTTAAGATCTCACCATGAGCTTTGGGGATTTGTGATGAGCATTTTTTGCTATTTTCTGACATTCTATGGACCAATTGATTCAATGTAAACAATCTTTGCAGCCTTAAGTAAATCAATCCCTGCTGAAAGCAGGGGTGAAGTACTCACAGATTCTTGATGTCTGTAGCTCCTCTGAAAGCTTTTCTGGGGATGGACTGGATGAAGTTCTCGCTCAGATCTCTGTGGAGACAACAATGAGTGGATATTAGTTGCATATAACTTATCCAAATATAACTGATGATTGCTTTGTTTGGTTGCTTTAGCAGGGTGTGGGTTTAAAAAAAAAGAGTACAATAAAACACATTATTGGAAACCATATTAACATGTTTAAATAATTTCCTCTGTAAACGCTTGACTCACAGTGTTTAAAGCATGCTTTTCAACCAGTAGGATTCACGCTCTATTCAATGTCACTCTTTCTTTTACCACACTCATTGGCGCAGAACAGAAAGCTAAGGGGGGATTTCTTTTTCTTTCTAATGTGTGCCAAAACCCTGAGGTGTGGTACTGCATGGAGAACTCTACCCACAGTGGAGTGGTTATTTTATAGTGGCTGTATTATTCAGTGTTCACTCATGCTACAATTTGTTCTGTGCTCTGGTGTGAGGTGTCCATCTCGCTGCCTGCACACAGACCTAACAAACGGGCGGCAGGGCAGCAACCAATGAGGGGTCCTCACTGAGCATGTGGGGTGGATTCATTAGGGAAGTCACCACACAAAGAACATTATCGTTCAGTATTAGACTGTGTGTGTGTGTGTGTGTGTGTGTGTTCAGCGCTTAACGCTGGGTACAAATTAGGCATTTGAAAAGTGCATGTGTGTGGAAAGTAAGAGACTGAGAGAGTAGAGGGGAGGGTCACAGAGGAGAGGAGGGAAGGAGAGTGAGTGAAACACAAGTAGCCATAGTTTTAATTAGCAGAGTCTTTTGTCTGCCGTTTAAATGGTGAGCTAACCTTATTCAGAAAGGTTCTGCCCCTCTTCTACACACACACACACACACACACACACACATACACACTGCACTGGGAAACTGTAGGGCCTGTCTTGATACACACACGCACACAGGGAGGGCTTCCACAGCTCAGACAGACGTAAACAGAGTACTTATCGTCGCCCATAGAGAGGCCCAAGCACAACACCAGAATCTATAATACTACACAACACAACTGTGCTGCATGAGACTTTTATGAATTCTACTTATTTAATGTGCATGTGCACCACAGCACGCAATCCCATGATACGCGCACAAGCATCCACACTTATAAAACCCCATGGGGTAATGTTAAAAGGAGTTCCCAAGACTCCCACGACATATCACTCTCACATATTGTCCCCATTCGGTCATCCTTTCCAGAGTTTTCCTCTGAATAAAAATTGCCCTGACATTGTTTTTAACGGGATACAAAACAAGAGGGCAAAACACACCACGGTGGTTGTGTTGTGCAATCGATCTAATGAATGGGTGGTTGTGCCCTTTTGGTGGAGCAGAAATTAAAAGGCCACTGCAAATACACCACAATTAAACATGGAATTTGTGTGTTTACTTTTTTGATGTTGAATGTATTAAACCAAAGGTCACTGTTGAACCAAAATTAAATGGTGCATTTTGCTTGAACATGCATAGTTCAGCAATTCATGGGACATGAATGAATCGTGAATGGTCCTATAGAGCTCAAGCTGTATGTTGGTGGTCGACTGTGACTTGCTGTGTCTTGCCTCATCTTTACAGTTCCATCCTGTAAAAAAGATGACTGTGTATTTAACATGACATGACAATGAGAGGCCATAAAATGAGTCCCTTTGGATAAACTAACGAAGAAGCAGTCCAATTATCTTAATTTACACCACATTCCAGTTGTATAGACATCGGCTTTATCTGGCTGCTAATCTCAACAAACACAAATGCAACATGCACGTACAGATGTGCAAATGAAACACACAGTTCGCTGGCTTGTATTCAAAGAGGACATAAATATTCCATCTAATGGCACATTCTAATTTTATCATCTGAGGTTTTTGAGTTTAATTTCCTCAGCAGATCTGAGTAACATCTGCTTTCACCAAGATATTAGGTTAACTGTTAACTGCAGGCAATTTAGTCAATTATGCAACAGTAATCCATCTATTCTTCCAGTTGACCATATTTTGCAGGATCATATCCTAAACATCAAACCAGCTTCATGTCTTTTTGCAAGCGAGCATGAGAGCCAGAACAGTTGTGCTCCCTCCAGCTTCTTTGTTGTTCTCTTGGCAAAACAGCCTGAGTGCAGAGTTGAAAGCTGAGTCAGTCTGGCACCCGGGCTATATTGGTGCCTCTTATCAAGGTGGCTCCATGAGAGAGGAATGCTTTTGGTCTACCTGGCCCTGCACTCCATCTGATGACTAATTAGTCCTCTCACCTTCTCCTCACCTTCCTGCAACAAACACACCAACACACACGCTGCACGCTGTAGCGCTGAACTGCAGACACACTGTTAATGACTTCTCCCCCCGGACATCTGGGAGGTGTGTGGTATGTCTTTCTGTATGTGTGCGTCTGAATGTGTGTGTTTGCTCCCAGGTAACGGTAAGAAATGAGAACAGATTGCTATGCTAGGACAGCAATGTAAGAGTGCCAGAGGCTGCATTATAGGTGCAAGGAGAGGAAGAAAGACAGAGACAGGCATGAGAAGCTAGAATGCAAGACGAGGCAAGAAGGCTCTGACAATATGAATACAATGCTATGTGTGTAAGTAGTAAAATGAAAGCTCTGGGGTGGAATCCACACACTAAAACCCCCATAATCCTGTTAGCACGCTATAACACGATTGGCTGGAGTGATCTATATACGCTCCCACTTATGGTGCTGTTTGATTGGATTAGATGCTGAGGTCGTGGGAGGTCGCTTTATAACTGTAAGTCTGTTCTGGGACAATGTGTGCCCCCAAAAAAGCCCAATGACAACCCTAAAAGATGCTATCTGTCGTGCCAAAAACACTGCCTTTCTCTCATTTACTGAAATTGCCTTTCTCCCTCTGCCTGGGTCTTTGTCTCCACTGTCACATCTAACAGAATAATCACAGCGGTCATGGTTTGGAGTCTGCAGTCTTCTGTGTCCTTTAAGGATTTATCGACGGGTTCAACTCCTACGGGAGCCAGAGCGATATTAAATTTAGCAACGCTACATTTCTGCATTTACACATTCTTAAAACGGCAAACAGGACATTTCTGTGGGAGACCATGCTGTATTTTACATAGTCTGTGGTTGCCCCTCACTGGTATTTTCTAAGCTCAGCCCTGACTGTGTTGGCTCCGAGATATTTGACATTTCTGATTAATTTGGAAGCAGATTTTCAGGGAAGCACTGATCCCTTCAAAAACAGACATGATTATGTGAGAACAGTCACCACAAAGAGGGATATTGGCCACCATGGTCTCCATCGCTAAGTCATGACAGTAAATCTAATGTTACAGCCCTTCAACGAATACCACCACAGTGCTTCTCTTGAAAAGTGTCCCAAACATATAAAGAAAACTAAATCTGGAGTTAACAATCAAACCAGCATGGTGAGAAATAACACAAGAAAAATGTTCCTTCCTTTTTCCCTGGTTGTTTCTATCTCAGACTGTTCTTCCGTTGTGTACCGAGCCAATACACACTTACAAAAATGTGAGTCTGTGTATTACTTCAGCTAACCTCAGGGTCTGTGGGGTCATCAGATTGTGAAGTATAACAGAAGCAGACACAGTTAAGCATCAGAAGCAGAAGCACAGGTCATAACCCCCAGATGCCACTCCACTTGTACAGCTCTGTTCAGCCTAAAAGGATTCATGGAAACTGTCAGAACCATGCCGCTCTCTCCACTGCCCAGACTCCTTCCATACACTCATTACAATGCTATGTAGACTATCCCGAGGCATGGCTGCGGCCTCCAGCCCCAGTCAAGGCCCCCAGGCATCTCACAGAGTTCTGTAATGATGTCAGACGTGCAACTTTTTGTTTCCTTATTTCCTGCACACAGCATGCCTACCAGTCCTTTTTCATTACAGGTGTGTAAACCAATGCCTGAGTAAGCGAGAGTGAGTGTGGCTATGCCAGTGTTCAAACAGCCAAGACCTGGTATAAATTTACCTTAATGCACTACATACCTCGTGGTGGGCAGTTAGTTCATTAATGTAGCCTGGCTTCCCTTAGGTGATGTTGCTCACAGTTCATTCCCATTGTAGCCCTAATGATGAGGTAACACACATGTTTTCAGGTGTGCCTTTTCTGTATGAACTCCAGTCTGCAGTCACACGCTGCGGTCAGAATTAGTAAGATTTCAGTTATACTAGACCTCAAACAATAGTATTGCTTAGTCAGTGTAAAGTGCTCTGACAATAAACTCAGCCGCTGATATGCCTGTTTACAAGCATCCCTGCTAAGTCTATATCTGGTATAATTAGCAATGTTATCAGACATAGCTCAAGGCGCCTGGTCTAGAGATTAGCTGTACGCTGAAGGTAATGTCTGGTTCCTGTCTGATTCACATCATTAACCTCTGATCTCTATCTCAGTAGACTGCACTAATACTGTACACAACTCTCTTCTGCATGACACAAATACCTACTGTAGCTGCATAACCAGTTGGGACGTTAATCCCAACAATCAAAAAAGCAGAGTAAAAGGATTAGCATAGTTTTTTTTTTAATTCCTATGTTAATCAGATTATAATTCTTTAATGTTTATTTCTGCAGGTGGATGCAAAATGAGACATACTTTTCTAGATCAAACCTTCAGGGCTTTAGGCTCCACAGTGTGGGAGTCTGTGGGTAAATTAATATACAACTTCTATTGCATAAATGAAAACATGCACATGGGCACATGTGCACAAATCTCTACATTGAGAACACAGCCTCTTTTATATCTTAAAGATTTCATAACCTCTGTCTCCACACTTGGTTGACAACAGCAGTTGACAAAGAGGTTCATAAATCAGATGGGATTATCTCATGTTCTGATGTCTTGGTTTTACAGGTCTCACATAGGGGAAATACACACTGCCATGTAAGGATTTATGTGGAAATCTGCACTCTCCAGTATGTTCTCTCCTTCAACACATACTGTTCACTGTTACCTTCTTTTTTTATCCTTCTCTCTGTCTTTGTGTGCAGTTCTCTTGTAAAAGTCTGGTTTTACATGTACATTTAGAGAGACCATGTCCATGTTTGCAGACTGAGGCAGATTTTTCTTTAAAAACAGTTCTTAAAAAAACCAAAGGAGGGAAATTTGAAGTTTTACAATGCTGTATGGATTGGACAAAATCTTATCATACCTGTCATGCGACCTGGCATTGAACTGCAGGCATAAGATGGAAACTAATACTCAACAGGTTATTTTGTAGTGCTTTGGCATTTCCATATGGATTGTGAACATGTAGAAAATTACCCAAAAAGTACCATCAACCTAAAGAAATCCATGTCTTTCACCTCCAAATGTGATTTCATCTCATCTCATTTGTGATTAGATTTCATTCTGACAAATAATGACTAACCCTGAAAAAGGGTGCTTGCACATGTGCCAATTTGAGTACATTCATTATAGCATATGTGTATCTCAAATGGAGTGTTTGTTTTCTTGATTTCTAAACTCGATTGCGTGATAAGAAAATGTTTATCTTTGCCAAATGCTCTTAATTTTATTCATCCATTTAAAGGAGAGGAAAAGACAGAGCAAGAGAGCGAGGGAATGTGTCTGATTACTTACTCATTAAGAGAGTTAATGAGGTGTGTGAGGGTTGTTAAAAGAATGGCAGTGTGCTGCCACTAACTGCTAACTACTTTCTTCCTTCACAGCAAAAACCCACAAATAGACACACTAACATAAACAACCACACACACAAACTGTGAGCCTTCAGAAAGAAGTGGCTCGACTTGAAAGCGCACTCCAAATAAAGAAGCAATAGATTCAAATAAAGAAACCAACCAGGACATACATAAATATTTATTGCATTCACTATATTATGCTACTTATTGCTGTCAGAGGAAAAAAATCAAACCAACATTTGTTATCACTATAGTAACTCTAGTGCTCCAGTCCTGAATTACAATTCTCCTGTACACAAAATGAGCTGAGGAAAGAGTTATGGAGGTATCTATCAGCAGAGCCATAGAGTTTAGACTTGAAATTTGGGGTAGCATAAGACTTATCGCAAAATGAGGACTTGATGTGGACTTAACTACCTAAATATTTGAATTAAGGCTTGAAGTGTTCAATTCTCAAGTTGTGACTGCTAAAAATCCATGAACAATAAAAATAAAAGAGCAAAATTCCTAGCATAAGTATTGGGTTTTGGCATTGAAAGGACTTATTGCACGTCTGTCGGTTCTGGAAGAGATATCCCTCCTCTGTCGCTCTTTGTCTCTCAGTCGGGACAGTAGGGAGTGAATGATGGCTTGATCAGGCCTAGTGTGGAAGTGGAACCTCCTGCTCAATTAGCCCTGCCAGTGGAGACGCTACAGCAGATGCAGCCAATCGAGAAGAAACTCCAAAAAACAAGCAATGACAGAGAAAGATGGAGGTAAGGATAAAGCGGAATAAAGGGTGAGGAAGAGTCAGGATGTAGATATTGTCACTATCTGTTACTGAGTTTTAAAGAGGTCTTGAGTTGTTAAAAGTGAAAAAAATACCCGGTTATGTTAACATGCAGCATTTAGGTGTAAACATATTGTTGGCTGAGGTGTAAAGAACTGTAGAAGAGAATGAACCCGCAGTGTCAGGCAGATGAAAAAAGAGGGAAGGTGTTAAGAGTGGGGGATAACATAAAGAGAAGGAGGTGAGGAGTATGGATCGAAGCCGCAGGGCCTTTGGGTGCTTGCCAAAACACAGGCGTGCATGTGTGTGTGCTTGTGTGGCCCAGAGAGAGTGACTGAGTGTTTCTGTGTGCGGTCAAGAGTATCTGCGCCTTCCTTCTCACCCTCATGCCCCCCTCCCCTTCTCATCCTTCTCTCCACACCTTCACATTTTGCTTTCGTTCTTGCTAAATAAATTATAAACATGCCTCCTAGTCTCCCTTCACTTTCTCTCCCCTGTCTTATCCTCCATGTTTGGGTCTGAGGCTAAAGCGCATCCATTCAGTAGTCAGTAGCAATCTGAGCCAGACACCACCACCACTATCATCATCTTCATGATCACCATTATCATCCAGAGGTCAAAATAAAATCTTGAAAATAAAATCCACCATTCATGTTCACACAAATTATCATGCGCAGACACACATATATAGCACACATGAGCATACAGGGTGTGTAAGGTGTTGCTCTAGTCCCTTTGTGGTGGAGATGAGAGGGGAGGAGAAAGCTGGATAGAGCTCAGTGGGAGGAGGACTTGATATGCGGGGAAGGAGAAACTGCTTTTATAAAGAGAGGAATAAACAGACTGCTTTAGGAATACTCTCACACAAAAACCCAGGAGAAAAAGTCTTTCTTTCCTTCTCCGTCTCTCTTCTAGGACTAAATATAGGCTCTACAAAGAATCCTAATGAAAAACAAACACTGTGCTAATACTGAATGCGGCATAATTCAACAGCATCTGTTTGTCTTTGTAGATCTTTTTTTCTTTTGAAAGCTAATGTCAACACCAGTCCACCAAAACTAGTACAAACAGCCAGGGAAAATGTTTGAGGAGAGCTACATGTCACTTCACTGTAGTTTCTCTTTCCTCTGCAGTGTCGCTTACTCTATTTATTTATATAGACTTCAGGAAATAAGTCATCAAGCAGCATTATCTCATTTCCAACAGACCCCATGGACTGTCATAGCAGTGTGCTCATTTATATATTTAACTCTCCAACATATTATCCGTCTGCACATGCTGAAAGAGGAAAAAAAGGGGACATGTGGACGCATCTGGAGAGGGTTTGTGATTTATTCTGATGTTGAAAAATACAGCTAGCATAACACCCTCTGTCTCTCGTTCTCATAATACACACATGTCCACAAACTGTCTCTTTTCGATGCGACCTAAAGGGGATTTCATGGATGGGCTCCACTCTAATCATCTACAGCTCACCAACCAATGAGAAACACACAAGTGCTCCCAGACTGGAACACTCAACAACCACCAAGAGAAAACACAATGTCAGTGGAACTTATCAAATCCACATGAGGGCTGACAGACAGACACACACACACATGCATAGAAAATCAAGACAGAACCAGTTTAACTGTTGCCCACATCTCTGCTTTCACTGTAAATGATTCATGATGTCTATGTGCATTTGTAGGCTTAAAAATCCCATATGAGCGCATACATTTGGCGGCGCGCTCTGCTGCCACCCGTAAGAAAATGAAAGTTAACATGGTGAAGAAAGAAGGAGAAAAAATCTATCCTTCTTCCCAGCTCTCAATTCACCCTAATTTCCCTCTACCATTATGTCTACTTGTGTTTCTGAGTGTGTCCAAGCCTTTCATTGGCAGTCAAGCTGAGTGATGGAGCAGGGCTGAGCAGCATCGATCACGACAAACGGTTACAGGCGCTATCAACTGACGGCAGGGTGTACGATAGCATGGCTTTGCACATGGACACAGCCAAGCCCCGTCCATCCATCATACTGTCTACCTGCTGGACAATAGGAGAAAAGTGTGAGAAAAACAGAGGGGAGGGGAGGGGTGAGGGAAACATACCTCTCAACAGGTCCATTATCTGTGCCATTACCTATCCCTACATTAGACAGCAGACTCACACCAAGCCAGGAATAATGATCTCCATCTCTGAAAATAGCCTGGAAATCATTTTGCTAGATTGGACTTTACACTCCTGGGCCAGTACAGAAGTAAAAGGGTAGGAGATGGCTATTTAGAAAGACAACAAAGCCATTCTGGGTGCTCTCTCGCTTTCACACATACACACTCACACATACATGCTGTGTGGCCTTACTAAACTAGTTAAAGATGCCTCTTTGTGAACGGCTGGCTACCTAGAAAGTGGAAAACTGATCCTGAAGATCGGATGACAGCTTTTCCTGGAAGCGCTGGCCTGAGGTCAGTGTTATTGAGCTGCTATGATGACAGATCCACCACACCTAACCACAGGCAGCTGATACCAGATCAGAGGACTGTCACAAAGGCACACACAGTCAGGAGCTATTTCAATCAGCACATAAACTGTACACACTTCACAACACTTAATCGACTCCATGCACTTTGTAGAGGTGCAGAATTGCATTGAGAGGCTGAGTGAGTAAAAGCTCTGGGGAGAAATAGAGTAAAAAAAAAACGCATGAGGCATGAAACCTAGGGAGTATTTGATGAATGCTGACCAAAATGAACCCCTGCATAGGGCATTTTCTAGTTCCCTTTGACTTTTTCTGTCTGAGGAACTCTCATACACTTTCTACACAGCCCCCTCTACCCTCTAGTCTCAAGGTAATCGAGAGTGAAACCACACAGTCATTGCTTTAAGCTCTCACAGTCCCCGTCACACATGAAAAGTATCAAGCGAGAGGAGAGGAGAGGAGAGGAGAGGAGAGGAGAGGAGAGGAGAGGAGAGGAGAGGAGAGGAGAGGAGAGGAGAGGAGAGGAGAGGAGAGGAGAGGAGAGGAGAGGAGAGGACTGAGCCAGAGGGAAGGTGAGCAGAGTATCTACCTTTATATCGCACCTGTTCTTTGTCCAAATCCCTCTGAAAGCTTAACTTAAAAACAGCCCAAAGGTACATGGTGAGATATACACAGTCAAGGACACATAGAAAAACTCATTAGAGGAGGCAAATGTATGATTTCCCTTGATCTCATCTCACTATCTTTGGAAATACAATTAGTTCTCTATACTTTTAACCAGGTTTTCTTTGGTTTTCCCTTTACATGTGATAATGTATATATTTTAGTGGGTTTTCATTGATTTAAATATGTAGTATATGGGCATTTTTGCTGCAGGGAAATTGAGACTACATTGCACCAAGTGAGAGATTTAGTTGTCCCATGACACAGATGAGAGAAGTGAAGTGAACTAAAGTGAATAGCGAAATAAAGGCTTCAGGCTCTTCTCTGTGTTACCTATACTGCTCGCCATGATGTATGAGACAAGTGGATTGGGGCTGACGTCAAGTCAACAATTCACCTTTGGCATGTATCACCTTATCTTTAACAGGACACACTCGCATGCACACAAACACATCCTTCAAGGCATACATGCACATACATAGAATGCTTTTACATACACACACACACACACACACCTTATCTTAGTGCCGCAAGATGGCAATGTAATCAGCAGTAAGTCGGGCCTCCCGTCACCGTATCTCAGTGTTACACAAACGGCACAATGTAGGTGACAAGTGGTTTGGTTAATGAAAGATTAGCTGCTGCTGATACTACTTTGTCACATAGTGGAGGTGGAATTATACTTGTGTGTCACAGTGTAGGGCAGTGCTTGCAGTATAGGAATTGATTTAAAGTTCGGCATCAGATCTCACCTGTTGATTGCACCACTGCAATGCTGTATGAATACTATATGTCCTACAAAATCAGGCCATATTGTGTGTAATAGTGATGTAGTTGTCTTTCCATTGCTGTGTATTTTTCCAACAGGAAAAACATTTAAAGCAGCTGGAGGTGTGAGCATGTACACTAGATTCTCCAGAGAGCAAGGCTGTCTTAAAAGTATGCCAAGAGCATTTACAGTGGGTGCATACAAAACAATAACGCCTTGACAAGAATTTAAGAGTTGTCTTTAGATTTGTTATTCATCTAGTGTGCTCAGGAGTACACGGTGACTTTGCACCTCCATCTGCTCCACCATACTATGCTAGTCATCCCAGACAGCCTGTTATATGAGTAAAGAGGTAAAGGTTAACCACTGATCAGCTAGCACTGTGTGTTTGCGTTTGTGTGTATGTACGGGTTGGAGGAGGCAATGTTTCCTTCCTGTGACAGGTGTGTGTACATGTCAGGGGTCAGTAAAGACATTCGTGAAGCTATGAATACATAACTGCAGGGTATCTGAGACTATGGAAATCTATCATGAATATTACATGAGGCTGTCAGGAAGCCAAACAGCTATACTTACTCCGGCGTCTATGCTTACAAACCAAACACACACAGACATACAAACTTTAAAACTATGTTTTTCAGTCTTTTATTTGACTGTAGTGTCCAACTCATGAACCCAGAACAATAGACTAGAATAGTCACTCCCATTTATGTTGCTTTTAAATATAGGGAATCAAAATTTAACATTTTTCTTTAAAGCTGTATTTCTTTTAAATATAGTTCTCTCTTTTATTTTTTTATTTTAAATTCCATCTGTGTGTTTTTCCTGAGGACTCCTTAACTTTAATCAATCCTTAAAGTTACATCTTGTCAGAACACATTTGCATTTTTATACTGTTTTCTTGGGGGCAATTATGGTAATTCAATTGATGCAATGTTGACTTTCTTGTGAGTTTTATGGGCTTGGCACCTAGAGTGAGAAAACTGGGGCTAAAAGTAAAAAAGTGCAATAAAGAAAAGTCATTCCACAACAGCTAACAGCCCAATACTTTTCAGATTCAATTTCACTCAGGCGGCAAGTCAAAACCCAACTCTAGTCAGGATGTGTGTGCGTTTGTGTAATCCTTATGTTGGGATGGGTTCTCAGTCCAAACTTGAGGTGTAAGGCCAGAAATTGCAGAGGTGCTGGTTGCTAGGAGACAAAAGGTACCCAGCTGGAATTGACTAAGCCTTGAGGGTAGTGTGTGTGTGTGATGATTGCAAGCATGCACATTGGTATGTGTGTGTTCTGTCTGTGAGAGAGACTGAGGCTGGCAGAGGAAGGAGAGGACAATGGAGTTGGTCCCAGCTGTGCTGCAGTGGGTGGGAGTCGTCCTGAGAAAAAGAGCTTAACAATGGACATCAGCGACTGCTCTGGATGTTTACTCTGTCCTCCATACTGCTCTGGAATACCCTCATCCTCCCACACTGACAGCCCACATACATTGTAGGCAGGGGAGTAAGTGAAGCAAACCTAATAACCACCACGTAATGACGACAGACAGAGACAACAATTTCAGCTTGTGGATATATTGCAGATGATCTACTACTATGACCAATAAGGCTTGTACAATTATTGCTAATGGTATTATGCCAGACCTCACTGTTTTTCTCAAGAGTTTTCATTGGAACTACTTCTTTAGTAGAAAGTAGTTCCAAAGAAAACTGTTCGCAGTGATGTCTGTGGATTATCTTGAGTAACCGTGACATTGTTTCTGGAAAGAAATATTGCACTGATTCTTTTAAATGTGTTTTTTCAATACTCTGAATGGCACAAATAAAATTCCATTCACCTACTTTGCATTTTGTTGGCAGGTCAATTCTATAATAATTCTGAAAACCTCACCAGACAAAAATGAATGGTTGACAGACGGTCTACCTGCCTTTGATTTGTTTAGCATGTAATATTATCCATGCACATTCCTCAAAGTATTTTGTATATGTCACAAATAGCCTAAAGGTGTGTTCATTATTGAGTGACCAGCCTGTATTATATGTTGGAGCAGCAGATGTGATCTGCAATACTCAGGAGATAAAGATGAGGCCTGAGAAGACTGAGCTTTCAGGGTTAATGAACCCTTGCAGAGGTACAGCCGTAGGCATGGATTATTACCACAAGGGCCAAACACACGCATGCACGCACACACGCACGCACACACACACACACACACACACACACACACACACAAACACAGATTTATGCTAAAGCATCTCTTTGTCTACCTTCAACTCCACTGAGTGAAATCAATAAAATATCTTCAGCTCTTCAAAGGTGTATTTCAACATAATCATCATAATTCATCTTGACAACAGTGTCTGAAGATAAACATATTCCTGAGTGAAGGAACGGTCTTCCCCTTTTCTAACAGATAGAGTCCAACACAATGGATGCTGAAGCACATCCATCATCATCCATGAGCATTAGCATAGAGACTGATTACTCCCCAGGGCTGCGGGTCGTCTGTGTAGAGTAATGAATGCATGCCAGTACAGTTAGCATACTGTCGCTAGCCAGATGAGGCCAATACCTTTAGATGAATTACTGCAACAATGACAGCTGTGATGGATAAGTGGGAATACAGTGGCTTTTTGTTCCATATGTGTGAACACTGAATCAAGTCCATTTGTTAGAGTTGAACTAACATGTCACTGTGCTTGCTTGTGTAATCACGTCTCTGACAGCATGTGTCTTTGTGTGCTCTTGAGAGCAAGTTCTGGATCATTTTATTGCCATAAGTTCTGCATGGATGCCGATGCATAGCCCAGGGCTGAGAGCATGCATATTTGTGGCTGTGTGTGTAGGGGTGTGTGTGTATGTATGTGTGTGTGTGCATCTTAGAGAGGCTGGTAGTCCCCGAGGAAGCTGCGTGTCACAAAGCCAGCCTGGCACTCACTAGAGGACCAACTGCCAGAGCAGGGGGCATGAAATTAAAACTCACCACCCAGGAAAGCAGGAGAGGAAAAGTCAGAGGGAGGAGGAGAGAGCGGTGGTGGGAGAGAAACAAAGGATAATAAAGATGCAGGGGAGGACAAGACACAATAGGCTGGCAATATAAAATCACCGAAGTCAAATAGGAAACAAAAGAAATTTGCAGCAGTGGAATGGAAATGTGCTCTGCATTAATGATGCCTGCCAAGATTCCTCTATACCATATCTGCTTCAAGAAAAAAAAGGATCTGACAAAAAGAAAATCCTGCAACTATCAAAAAACCACAAGACAGACTGTCAACTGCTCGGAGAAAAAGTGCTGTTGACCCTCAGAATTTCAAGCCATATATCATCAGATGTGTTGACTTGCCTTGTTGCCAGACATACATTTGGTTTGTGTTTCTTATGATAGTAATAGATCACCCCACTGGTCTAGACCTAATCAACACTGAGGCTGTGCACAGATCTGGCACCTAAAAACACACATACACACACACATGCTATACTGGATGCCTACGTAGGCGTCCTCTCTACCATTTTCAACTCTGACCTCTAGAAAGAACAGGAGGCCCCAAGAGGCTATGATGGATATGCCAGACACAGGGAGTGTGTGTATGTGTGTGTGTGTGTGTGCAAGTACACATTTGTATGCTTACCTGACAATGCTACATCCTGCAGCTGAACTTTGCTATTTATTTTCTTTGGTGTATTTTACTGCTTTGTGCACATGGTACCCCCAGCTACCCTACATACTAGTACAGACATGGTGTTTACTGAGAAAATAAAGTGTGCACGCACACACAGACACACACAGACATACACACACAACTGGGAACAGCCAAGCGGATGTCCTCTCTCCAAGGTTTCTATCTCACCCTAGCCATGATCTTTCACCCCAGCTCTGTGAGTCAGGCTGGGAGGGCCCTGAGCGTGACTGATCCATTAGACTCTTCTGACAAGGATGAGGATGACATCTGAACCCCCAGAGGCAGGGGAGGGAGGAAGACGAACAGGAGGACTACTAAAAAGTGGGGAGAGTGTGGGCAATGGGGATGAGTGGATAGTGACTCCCATGAAAATTTGAACAGTCAATTTTAGGAAAATTCTTTATTCCCAAAAGTGAATGAACTTTTGAAGCGAGTCTCTGACTTTTTCTAGACTCATATTCAGTCTACCTGACTTTTTTAACTGACTGCATCCAGTTGCAGTCAAAAAAAGAAATAGCAAATTATATATTATATATATGTTCAAAATATACTTTTAAATTTTGGGTGGGTGCTCTATTAGAGTGACTGCCAACATGTTTACATTTTGTATGCCTGTGCGTAGTGTACATCACTGAAGTAAGGACTACTACTAACACACATGCACATGTTTGCATCTATGTTTACATCTACATCATATACATCTATGTTTTTGTTTTTAACTTTATGTGTCTGATTTTAATCAGCGTTTACTGTATAAGCCACATCAAAGATAATTTTCAATAAATTTTAATGATGCTGATTCTGAAATGAGAGCTGGACACATA
Organism: Euthynnus affinis; assembly: GCA_029490765.1. NCBI lineage: Eukaryota > Metazoa > Chordata > Actinopteri > Scombriformes > Scombridae > Euthynnus > Euthynnus affinis. The sequence goes on along the minus strand of CM055852.1, from coordinate 14,355,869 downwards.
CAGACGGAACAGAGTAAATGTGTTCTGATAACAAGTCAGATACAGTAGGATTCCAACAAAGTGTCACAGATAGCAGAGATGCCTTGCTCAGAGCTGAAAAGAGAGACCTTGGGAGGAAATAAAGGAAGGGACAGGAGTGTGAAGGGGGGGGGGGACTGGAGGGAAGGAGCGAAAGAGGAGGATGGGACTTAAAGGATGAGCGAGTGAGAGTGACAACCCTGTCTGGAATGCCTTTGTCTGCATAGGCTAATATTTGCTCTCAGATTTTGCTTTTTCCCCTTCTCTTATTTGCTGTTGACAGAGAGGAATGAAAAGCCAGATAGCCAACGAGTTACCTTGCATGAGTGTGAGTGTTTGTGCGTGTGTGTGTATGTGTGTTGCCAGCAGGTTCCCAAGCAGCAGGTGGTGAGCAGAGGCAGAGAGTATCGTGTTTAGGAATCTTGTTTGCTGCTCAAAAGTTCTCCCATTAACCCTGCTTAAGACCACAAACAAGTGCCAAACATGCAACCAAAATGTGTGTGTAAATTTTTGTGTGTGAGAGAGACAGAAAGAGACAGGGAGAAAGGATGGAGACAAACTCCTTACACATGGTGCCAAGATCCCCTCCACCTCCAAGCCCTCCCTCCACTCCTTTACCCTCCCAGGGAGTCAGGGGTTTGCGGCAGCCTGGGTGTCTGCCTGAAGGCCAGTCTCACAGCGGGCCAGCCATAGCGGCGGCACTTTGATGTCTTTGTGGTGAGACTTCATGCCTCATGTCCACGCTCATTAACTTTGTCAATGACAGATCAATGTGAGCCCACAGAACGCTGCACTGCCTCGAAATTACAGCCTATTTACCATTCTGGGTCTGAGTCTGGACTGGCCTTGGCATCGCTCTGAATAAACACACAATAACAGCAAGAGAGGGAGAGGGAGATTGTTCGCTTACGATAGCATTTATTTAACAAGAGTAGCCCCCTCACACATGCAGCCTAATGCAAGGAGGATATTGCTCCACTTAACTCCAGCATCATGACTTCCTACGGCTTACTGCTCACAGACGGCAGTCACATCTCCACCTTCCATTTACATCCTGTAGTTCCCTGTTTAATGATTAGAAGATTACGGCCTCTCTATCTTTTTGCACCCTAACGTTAGTCAGACAGATGCAGTCGACCAGAGAGTTACAACCATGAACAGTTTAGACTCGTCTCTCATTACATGACCTACATTGTCAAGATTTACCACTTAGCACCTTTAAACCACTTCTTGCATCTTACCTCTGTCTTCTCTGTCTTGTTTTATCTCTCACTCAATCTCAGTGATCGTTGATTTTTATTGCTTGTCCCTGTTTTTTTGATGGTTTGCTAGTTGAGTAGAGTGGAGTAAAAGACAGTCTCTGTTGCAATCTGTCTGGGATATAGGGTTAGTGTTAAGAGAGAATAAACAGTCAGTCTTGTGTTCCTTTATCACTCCTTCTGCCTATAACTGGGTGCAAGAATGTTTTTCCGCAATATTTTTTAAAATTTAACAGAAGACGTAAAATCTCTCATCAGTGCATCAGTCTTCAATGTCTTAACACAAACAGTCAAGTCAAGAACCATGGCCAAATAAAATGCAATATAGAAATTATTTATATTGATTGATGATTTTGAATAATGCGTAAACAAGACAAAAGACTCTAACTGAGCATTTGATGTCAACATTTGATACTTGAATACTCTGGACATATTTTAGTCAGTCTGTATTCTAAGAAAACTGCTTTGTTTTACCTGGATGATGATGTCCTATATTTAAAATGACCCAAATCATTTTGAAAGTGTTTTATGAGACTAAGAAGATGGGGAATTTTCTCAGCTCATAAACAAGTGAGCAATGAAATTGCCTAAATTTAACTCAAAGGTGACTCTACAGTTTGCTCTTGGCATCCACATGATTCCAAAGTCTCATCTCCCAACACATGTAATACCCCCCACATTCACATCCACATAAACATGTTCTGAGCAACACACAAGACTGCATATGCACCACATGTGCACACACAAACAAGTTCTCGCATGGCCATGCATGTACACATGTGTGCAGTGCATGCACATACACAAAGCCTGATGCACGCAAACACACACAACCAGAGAGATCATCTGTACTCTAAATATTTAAAAAGACTATTCTCCTCTGTCTGTAATTAAAACCACTGCAGCATTCCAGGGCAGTATCCCCTACCATCAACCCCTTTCTCTCTCTCTCTATCCATCTCTCTCTCTAGTCTGTTGTTCTCGTCCTCTTTCCTTCATTTTGACCTTTGGTTCAGTTGCCTAGAAATGGGATGTTTGAAAATCTTCCAAAAACAATGAAACTGTGGGAATCTTCTGTGCAACAACTGTCTTCGTCTTCTTGACACCCATGAATCCCTCACTTTCTCTCATGAGCACCCCACCACCACCACCACTAACCCCTACCACCACCACCACTTCTTGTTCTCACTCACAGCTCATCTATAATGGCATCGGTTCATTTACTGTTGAGAGAAAGTAAAAGGTCAGGTTTTGTCTGGAAGGTAGGCAGCCGTCTCTCCTGAGGAGAAGGTTGCCTTTCCTGAGAGAAATAATGATATGTTAGGACAACCCGCAGAGCAAATACAGGAACTGTGAGTCAGCGCCACACACTGTTTGGTAACAAAACTCAGGGCTTCTGTCGTGCCCGGACCTGCGGCGATACTGGGGATAAATCCTCTCCCTTCCCCTCCGCTTCCTCCCATTAGAATCTGCCCAAATCCTGCCTTTATCACTGTGTTTGCTCTGCTCAGCTCACTAATGCTCTCCAGCCTCTCTCACAAGGTAGGTGTTTATATGCATGTGTGTGTGTGTGTGTGTATATGTGTGTGTGTGTGTGTGCTAGCTTTGGCCTGCACTGTAATGCTTTCCATCCCTTCATCATCAACATGGATGGAATGCAGAGTGTAATGTGACGAAGGCCTGAGATTGGGAACACACACTTAGAAACTCAAAGACATGTTCCTGGAAAGGAGAGCAACAGTATATTCCTCAGCTCTAGTAGCCATGGATGTAGTGCGTGCATGAGTGTGTATGTGTGTGCGCGGAGTTGTAAACAAGCACTTCTCATGAAGTGGAGATGGTCTACGGAGAGCTGCTCTCATTTCAAACATCATTTATTTATCATCCCCCTGTGTGGGACATACACACACAAAGTCACACACGCGCATGCAGTGACAGAAATTCTGCAGTTTATTCCATAACGCACCAGCAATCAACCTCAATCCCTCACCCTTCTCTTTCTGCCCCCCTCCCTCCCTCCTTCCTTCCTTGAAATCGATGGAGTGTTTTGTCACCCAATGTCGCGTTTCGTGCAATATTCATCTGAAGAAAAAAGCTCATCTCACACTCAATGAATTTTCATAAACTCTGTTTGCTACTGATTGGTTAATGAAGGGCTACAGGCTTGACACACATGCATGTATGGGTACACACTCGCACACACCAACAACCCCATTATCCAAGCTTCAGGCGGGAGCTTTGTTTTGTACCAATGGAATCTGACAGTGATTTATGGAGAAAGGGAGTCACACTACACCCTGATACACACAGCAACACAAAGCAAGGTTACTGGCCCAAACATGGGCACAAAGAAAGGTTACTGCTCCACCAACAAAGCCACACTGACAGCAGTGCACACTGTGGGCTGGGGTCAACACCACATCAATACAGCCCAACGGATGAATTCAGCCGACCCACTAAATGAATGCATTGGCCGCTTTCAATAACTTGTTTTGATGAATTCCATGAATATGAATCTTTCTGCTTCCTCACTCAATGATTCCTTAATGACTCTTCCGGAAACTGCATGAGGCTTAATAAAAGCAAACCTCCCAATGTCACACTGAGTCCAAGTTTATTTGTCAGTTTCTGGAGTCATTTCCTGCTGCATTACCACTGCAGTTTTGTCAGAGTGATGAACCCAGCAAGGCTGGACACACCTTGCCTCTCAGCACAGGTATGCCCTCCGCAGTGCCAGGCTTTCTTTTTTCTCCTTCTGCTTGGGCATGTCGGATCTTCTTTATATCTGCTATCAGTTACAGCTCAGGTGAGGACACCACATTCCTTCTGGCTCATTATGAGTGTTGAGAACACGAGGCGGCAGTTGAGTTGGTAATCAGCAGCAATTTTAGCTCCACAGTTAGTTTTGGAACACACACATGCAGACGCTGCAGGAGGAAAACTGATTCCCGAGGGAATACTTTTTCTACACAGCAACCACAGAGCTTTTCTGCAGTGCTTTGCAAAATCCATTCTGGGTGCTAGATTGTTGCTGCATTCTTGCTGGGACAAAACAGACAGCTGTGATACACTGTCTTGTAATGTCAGCAAGCCCAAGAAAGAAGAGGAAGAGATAAGGTGAGTGGGACAGACAGACAAATGAGGGCACAGAAGGAAGAGGAAAAGTTAACCTGTCTCATGTGCTAAATAGTTGGATTTAAGACACAAAACACACAGTGATGACTCACAGACATATAACACTGACAGTGAGTCATCCTTAATGATACTTAATGTGCGGTAAAACACTCACTGCTGGTTTTGCTCTAAAGGCATAGGGATGCACTGCAGAAACTAATGATATCAGAGAACAGGCCTCTGCAGCATAATCACAGTCACACGGGCTATATAGAGTTAGAGTAAACTGTAGAAGCACAGACAGAGAGTTAGAGAGGCAAGAACAGGACTCATTTGAATAAGAGCTCATTTTCTAAAAATGTTCCTCTCTGTTTTGCTCATTTCTCCACCCATATTCTCTTAATGAGTGCTTCAACTTTGGCAACAATAGTATAGGTTTGTGTTTGTGTGTGTGTGTGTGCATGTGTGCATGCAAGTGTGCGCATGTGTGTAGAGCTTCATGAAAGCCACTCCAGGGCTCTCCAAGGCCGGCAAGCCACAGCCAGCTTGACGATTGAGGATCGGAATTCAGGAAGGCGGTTGACAAAGAGGCTCTCCCCTGGTGTGTGTTTTACAGAATGAGAGAAACGCAGTATAGATGGAGAGAAAGAATGAGACAGGGAGAGAAAAAATGAGAGAGGAGGAGAGGGAGAGAGGGATAGAGAGAAAGAGAGAGAAAGAGAGAGAGAGAGGGGGGAGAGAGGGAGAGAGAGGGAGAGAGGGAGGCAAATGAAAAAAGGCGAGAGCAGGTGTGAGTGACTGAAACAGTATTGACAACTCAAAGACAGTGGTCCATTCAGTGCTGTGTAATTGCTGTTACAGTGGCTGCTTGTTTCTTTAATTTCCCCTTTAGAGCGATACGGCAGCTCTTGTGTTACACATTAATTATGTTTTCCGGGATCCCCTCTCTGCCCCCTCCCCCTCACTGCTGACTGACAGCTCGGCTGCCTCCTGGCCCAGCCTGGCTCAGAGCAGGGGAGTGGGTGACTGAATAGGCTAATAAATGGTGAAGGAGGGGTTGGTCACACCCCACACTTTTGTACCAGTGCTGTCACGCCTGACCCTTAACCAAACACACACACATACATGCACCCACCCACACTCACTCACACACACACACACACACACACACACACACACACACACACACACATACACACAAACACTTTGATGGCCAACAACGTTTATACACAACACTGTATGTGTGTAAATGTAGTCACACACACGCACACACACACACCTTCACATCACCTCTGTCAGCCCTGACCCTATACCAAATACCCAGGCTCCCCCCTGTATCCAAGGTGACCAAATGAGGCCCCAGCTATTGCCTAGCAACCGGGGAACAATGAGCTCCAAGGAGACGGAATGGCTTGAGCAAAAGGGCAGGCTATTCTCTGGAGATGGAGGGAGGGATGGAGGGATGGGAGCGGAGGGCGGGCGAGGAGGGGACGAGGGGTGATGGGAATGGTGTTAGGACACATCTTTAACCGTGTCACAAAGAGGGTGCTTGCCTGGGAAACAAGCCTGTGCTTCTCTAACCCTGTTGGTCGGCTCTGTTCAACTTTGCTCCACTCAGCTCAGCTCACTCTCCCAACTTGGAGAAAAAAAAAGACACAAAAACAATTTGACTTCCTTTTATCTACTTCATCCTCCACTCCACATATGCAAAAAAAAAATGGCGGGAGGCAGGGAGAAAAGCCAGAGAAGCACAATGAAGAGAAAAATAAAATATTACATAATCAGCTGTCCTGTTCTCTTTGACAGAGGAAGCTGTCAAAAACTGAAAATTTTTGTGTTATGCTGAGCAGACTAACTTGGGACCAACAGCATTACAGCACATTTCCTGAGATCAGCCAAGGAAACTTATCTAATTAGATCGTTGACGCCGACACTCCCAAGATTTGACTTTACTATTACAGTGAAAACAACTTTTATCAGCTCTCCATCTCTGCCCATGGAAGAGCGAGGGTGTTAAGACAGATGTATCACCATCTTTCAGCTTTCTATATCCAGAAACACAGGTAGGAAGGTGAATGAGGGTGATATTGCCGAGGGGGCAGCATAACAACGCTGCCAATTCAGTCTCCATAGAAACTATTAGGAGCTATACTATAAAAAGACAAAGAAATGAGTGAAAAGTCAAACCCGCCCAGATGGCTCATGCTGTAATCATTTCACTTAGCTATTTATCACAAATCCATCTTTGATGAGGCTGCTGCCATTATCTCCTAACAAAAGTTTCTGGCAGTGAAAACAACTCCTGCAGGTTTCGTCTGTTCTTAAAATTGACACCCCAGTGGACTCTACAAACAAAGATGTTTAACCAATTAACTTATGAGAAAGAGTTGAGAAAGGGGGGAGCAGAGGGAAGAGAGGAAATGAAATGGGTAAAAAGTGTGTTGAGGAAGTGTGGAGGGCTGTCGAGCACCAGTCCGTTAGCTTGGTCATGTGAAAACTCTTTGTTAGCCATGAATGGCTTCCTCTCTTTTACAACAGCTTTATGAAGTGGAACCTGGGCATATCCCCTATGCTCCCTGTAAATACAACCCACAAACTGTAGCTTTCTTTCTTTTGCACGTAGATACACTAATTACCAGAAAGAACTGAACCAAGCATTACGGTTTTTCAGCAATGAGAAGGAAGGAATCACCAAAGGGAAAATGTCTGTGTGTGTATGCACATGCATGCCTGATTTTGACAGAATAAGACCTAATAGCTGCTTATCAGATTCATGTCTTTATGACAAAAAGATCTGTGTTTATTAGTGCTGAAAGTGATTATTTGATCAACAGAAAGTCATTTGTCATGAAAATATTCCATATATTCACTGTTTTGAGGTTCCCGGATGTCAGAATTTGCTACATTTTTCTGTTTTATATTGGTGTAAATAAACTATATTTGGGTTTTAGATGGTTTCACTCTTTTCTGACATTTCTAGACTAAATAATTTATAAATTTTAATCATAAAAAAGTTGGCTGAATGATTGATAATGAAAATAAGCATCAGTTGCAGCCCTAGCATGCATACACACAGTCATTATATGAAATGGGCAGGGAAGTGGCCTAATATACAAGTCCCAAGTAATCCCTGTCTGTGGGCCTAATAAAGGTGTCAGAGGGAGGGAGCAATAATGGTGTGTGGCTAGGCGTTACGGATTAATACACACACACACACACACACACACACACTTATAGATTGGTTTTGGAGGATTTAACAGGGGTGGGCGAGGAGGATTTAGGGAGTGGCGATGCTGCTTCTGGGCAAAGTCAAATCAAAGAGTGCCAGACTGTCACTCTCTCTTTGTCCCTGGATACTACTTATTCACATGGCAAATTTATGAAGTGTTGACTCTCTCAAAGAGCAAGCAGAGAGTAATAGAAGAAAATGCTGCATGAGTTTGTATGTCTGCCATTGATTTTCAGCTCATATAGTTGTCCTGCTTAAAGTATCTGACCTTCTGTGGCCTGTAAATAACAGGAAAGGTCTCTGGGATAATGTATTGGACAGAGGAATGCAATAACTTACATAGGCTATAATGATTTTTCCCATTCCTTAACAGTATTGTGTGTCTCTGTGTCTGGCTGAGGTACTCTTGCCTTCATGGGAACTGTCTGCATCTCCAAGTCTGGACTGGGCTGAGTTGACCTACTACTCTCCTTTTCTACGAGCCACAATCCTGGTAATATCCACTCCACTAACACCAACACCGACAACATCCCCTCCAGCCATCGGCTTGATCTCCACATGAAAGAGGCTGCGAGCTCATTACCACTGCCTGGGGCTCATCAGGGCCCCCAGGCCCCAGGCCCTTTATAAGCCAGAGAAGATGGAGAAATTCAGCCAGGAGGGAAGAGGAATGAAAGAAATCTTATATAGGGCTTGCCATCCAGGCAGCCAGGTGTTAAAGATACAGATAAGACGCAGGGAGGAAGTAATCAAGGGGGAGGAAAGGGAAGCGATAAGGAAGGTAGGACACGGTAGATGACAGAGAGGAAGTGAGGTACAGTAAAAGGGGTAGGGCGTACGATGATAAAGGGGAGAGCTGACAGAGGGAGGAGGCTTTCTACTCCTATCTCTGTGCGGTGTTTCATCCTCCATAGGGCCTCAGTGTCACCCCGGCCTCCTCCAGCTTTGAAGTGATAATGGGACTTTTGGCTAATGCTCCACTGCAGGTGCCCCTGGCTCCCTCTCCCTCTCTGTCTCCCAGCATGGCCACATAGATGAGAGGAGATGAGAATCCTTTCAAAGTCTATAGATGAGGCCAATCTTTCTTCTCTCGCTGCCTCTCTTTCTTCCTTTCGCTCTATCTGCCAACCCCACTTACTATATCCCCACCCTATTTATTGCTTTCCAGTCACTGTCTGTCACTCTCAGGTCCTTCTATTGCCCTCTAACTCATTTTACCTTCTTTCCACTCCTCTCATTCTTTGTCTATTTACTTGACAGAACTGCAGTGCTACACTAGATTTGGGAGGGAGGCATTTTAAACTACTTGAAAAAACAATTTAGAGCTCATGGGGGTGGGAGGGATCAACTTTCCAAGCTGTATAAACAATAAGTCAAGTGTAAAATAGGATATCTATAAGACAAAATTATTACAAAAGGTGTTTTATATTCCTCTTCTGCCCCACCTTTTTATCTCTTTCACTGCTCTCCTCTCTTTCATCCTTTCTGCTTTCCAACTGTGCCTTCTATCTCTTTCCAACTCCCTCTTTCTCGATCAATATTCGATGCCTCTCTCCTCCTCCTCTTTTCTCCCTCTGAGGTGTCAGATTGGTGTGACTGCAGGCCCTCCTCCAGTTACAATGCACAACAGGTAAACACACACACACACACACACATACACACGAACACACACATATATACTTACACACACACACACACACACACACATATCTGGCTGTATCTCAGATGTAAAACTCATTTCTGGAAGCTTTGTTTGGGTGGGGTAGGTGTGTGTGTGTACCCTAAGTTGAAACAACAAGGAGAGGGAATCGATTCCATCCCCCAGCGATTTCCTGTTTCACTGTATAAAGCTAAGAAGGAACAACATCTCCTGCACAGAACAACATACTGTTTCTCACCAAAAAATATCTCCACAGTAGGCATACACATACACACACACGCTCTGGGACTAATGAGATCACTGCTTCATGCTGTGATACCAGCAGGAGAGTATTGTGAGAGGGAGCCAATATTGGAAACAGATAGGCATTTGTACTGGAATTTAGTCTTTCCTCTTCGCTCTGCTCACCAGCTCTGCACCTCAGCTCAATATGTGTTTTGCTGGAATGTGGGCTGTCCATTACCTAAGCAGACAACTGTGTTTTGTTTACTGAGACAGTAGGATGGCTGTAGAGAGAGTGCAGTGCAAGAGGAGATACAGGAAAGAAGCTTCTGGTTGGATTTTACATTTAAAACAGCTGAAACAGATGATGTTTCATACTAGTATTTTCCAGGAGTATGTTTACATGCACCCAGACTGTGACACATCACTGTGAATAACCAGATTAACAGTAAATAGGTTGATTCAAGTATTTCCATGACTGACAGCTGACAGTTTGTTTAAAAGTCAATATAATGTATGCAAAATATGCATTTTGTTGGTGTTTATTGTTTACACACATTTACAGAGATCCTTAATGCATGTTCTTCTTTGATGCACTGTGAAACATTGATTTAGAGTTTGATCATTGTTGTATTTTTGTAAATTTATAATGGTAGCAGAGAACAATTGACAAAAACTATGAAGTCAATATTTTCTTTGGTTGTGCTTGATTTGAAAAAAAAATTTTTGGAAGAGTAGTGCTTACACGTTTCATTTTCTAGATGCAGTACCATTTCAGGAAATATTGGAACACATTAAAAGACTTAAAGGACTATTATGGCATATCAAAGGTGCAAAGTCAGCCTATAAAATCAATCAGGGGCAGAAGAGAGCTGACCTTGCTTCTCTGCAAGAGATCCTTTTAGAGAAGACAGACTCATTAATAAAGCCTGAGTTACCATCTTTAAACATAATAACTTTGATATCCATAATACATATTTACCATATATCATTGTAAAACCTAGAGATAATTTCCTTCATGCACACTAATTGTCTCTGAGAAATTGGGGTTTTAGGGCAGATCATAGCACAGAAACGGCATTGCTTAAAGTTTTAAATGATCTTGTCTTAGCAGCTGACTGCTCAACACACTTTATTACTCCTGTTGGATCTGTCCATGGCTTTTGACACCGTTGATCATTGTATTTTAATTGAACATCTTAAAAAATGCGCAGGCATTTCATGTTTAGTTTTAGATTGGTTCAGTTCTTATCTTCCAGGAAGGTCATTCTGTGTGGAAACTGGAAATTATAAATCTGCTGCTATACCGCTAAAATATGGAGGTTCCCAGGGATATTTTCTTGGGCTCTTACTATTTTCCATTTACATGCTACAACTCATATTACTGACAACACACTATTATAGCCCTGCTTTGACACTATTGACACCAGTCAAACAATCGCCATGCTTGCATTGCAGAAATCAAACATAACCAAATATTATTAACTCTTGCAGAAACATTATTATTATTATTATTATTATTAGTAGTAGTAGTAGTAGTAGTAGTAGTAGTAGTAGTAGTAGTGGTAGTAGTATACACTGATCCATAATCACTATACTGATCACTATACTGTTACAGTACAGTACTCCATGCACTTTACTTGCAATTTTTGTTTTAACATTGAAGCGCCTTGCTACAAAATACATTTTTCACTGCTAGACATTTCTAGAAACACCAATTTGCGTTAAGTTCACTGTGGCCTTTCTGCTGCACACACAAAATCAAATGCCAAATTTAACTAGAATAATGTGAATAAATGTCAAGAGTAATTGAAAAGACTGAAAAGTAATCAATCTCTGTTCATTATGCTAAGTGAAATTTCACCTTTAAATTCAGGATGAATTCAGGTAATGTGCACATCACAGGTGCATGACTGAATGTTACCTTGATTTAGTTATAATTGCAATGCACTCAGTGACACCAGGGTGCTAGTGTAACCACAGTACTCAACTGCCGATGAGCATCTCCACTGGAGCTACAGGGGAGGCAACATGCTCAAGGGCACCCCAATACTAGTTATGGAAAGAGAAACGGTGTCTCGTTCACTCGGCCAACTAACAGTTTCCTGAGATTAAAACCAGCAAACCTGTTGTCACAATTTTGCTTCTTTCACCATTAGACTGCAACATCTTAACCTCATTAACCTCAGGCGCACTAGGTGTTGTATTTATGCAGTAAAACACTTCACACCAAGTTTTCAAGTTCACTTGCTATGTGGCAGCATTTCCACAGCCTGTGGAGTCTCAAGAACAAAAGGCCTGGAGGTGTGCTAAGTATAAAGCCCTAAGAATGGACCTGCTTACCACAGACAGAGTGGAGACATAGCCCAGAGTTCACACACACATACACAAACACACAGAAATATAGCCACAGGGAAGAGGAAGGAGTTCAACCAGAGATTCTCCTTCCAGAGGATAAAGGGATGTGTCTAAAGCCTATAATTACATACACACACACACAACTAAAAATCCAAAAATCTCTTTCCATCCATTATACCACACTTTTCCCAAGCATTTGGATCAGATCTCTTTCACAAAATAAGGGGCCCTTTTTGAGCCATTTCACCTCCCAACTTTTTCTTTTGCTGTGTGAATTCCACGTGCTCAGAAAAAGATAAACAGCCTGAGTCCAGGCCCCGCCAGAGCATTAGTTGCTACAGCAGCAAATCAGCAGGAGGTGGGCAAAGTATGTGTGCAGTGGCATTTGTGTGATTGTGTGCATGTGTGTGCATATGTGTGTGTGTGTGTGTGTGTGTGTGTGTGTGTGTGTGTGTGTGTGTGTGTGTGTGTGTGAAGGCATAATTTGCCCTGCAGTTTGTTTGTTTGTTCTTTTTAAATCTCTGAATCAGAGACAGAGCCTGAGGCCACAGGATAGGGCTGGAACGATCATTTACTGCATGTGTGTGGGTTTGCTGGGCACATGGGCATGTGTGGGTAGTTTCCTGCTTCTTTCTGCTTTGGAGGATGTTGGGAAGGGTTTCAATCTCCCCCCTCTCCCTTCTCCCCTCTCCCTTCTCCCCACCGAAGCGAGGAGAGGCTGTGTTTGGATCTGCTTGGGTTACATCCAACACTGAGCTCCAGAATCTCGAGTCCAGACCCTAACAGCTCATAACTAGAGATTACACACAGATACTGTAGTCTTCTCGCTAAGCTCCTCGCACACGACACTTCCACATGATGATCCAGAGCAGATAGTACTGATCGAAATCCCAGATCTCGGATCAAACCATAACGAGATGGACAGATGCTCTGAGTCAGGGAAACACCTATTGCAGGGAGATTACACTGTATTAAGGCTGTGATGAATGAGCTGGGTTTCTCATTCTGATAGATGCATTCATATGCCATTCTGCTTTACTGTACAGAGCCATTATGCACTCACATGTCCACTAAGCATGTGTTCATACACACACAAGCATGACAACCCAACTAGCATTATATGGGTTGTTATTCCTGGCCGGGATTGCAGCATTCCACAAGCCCCTGCTTGGAGATTCCAGAGAATGTATGTGTGCGCATGTCTGTGTGTGTGAGGACATGAGGGGCAGCCTTTTCTCCTGTGTGTCAGTTCTAATCTGGACAAGGCAAAACCAGCCGTCATGGAGGCAAACTGTCAGTGGTGGCACAGAGAGAAGGAGGAGGAGGCCTCCTTCGGCAGCTCCGCGAGTGAAATCCCTGTGTGTGTATACTCATGACGGATCTAGACCACACTGTGATGTCTTATTCATACCGTATCAATTCATAATGACCAGGCCAGTCCCCAATGTGGGAGCATACATGCGCGCACACCCACAAGTACTCACACATGTGCATGATTGCGGCGGTCATCGTAGAATAATGTGTGTGTGTGTGTGTTTGTGCATGTCTGCTTGTGCGAATATCTAGAGCATCAGAGCTGGTATAAGCGGGTAAGTAGAGCAGTGTGTACCAGATGCTGGACACACACACACACACCCACAAACACACATACAAAACAGCACTGATGTCCCTGCGCTCTAGTGTGAATATTTAACAAGCTTCAATCCATCTGTTCAATTATTTATGAGGAAGGACACAGAATCGTTAGTAAATATAAACACCACTGTTTCTTTGCCCTTTCTGCCGTATCCTTTCTTTTGCACCTCTGACCATCTCATTCCCTTGTCTTCCACTCTCTTCTTCTGCCCCTTTTTTCTCTTGTCATTCTTTCTCTCTCTCGCTCCCCTTGTGCTGCTGTTTTGAATATTTCAGATGGTGGAGTGGTTTTTAAATTACCCCCTTTTGGCTTCCGCTCTTCCTCACATGGTCTGGTCTGCATTTCTCTCTCACACACGGTCCGACTCGTAAAGAAAACAGCGACAAGCCATAAAAGCCACTTTTACCAGCTGACAAGGACAGGGGCAGGAAGAGGGACAGGAGCAAGGAGTTTAGGTTTAAACATATCTGTCTCTGAGATTTCTCACTCCAAGAAAACACAACAAGCAAAATTCTATTTATCTTCATTGTATTGGGGTGAACGCAAAAATCTCAGAGACAGATATCCCAAAACTTGGACACATTTAATCAAATGTAGAACATGGCTAGATACCACTACAGGTAGTGGAAAGTGAATGTTCTTTGTAATTTGGGAGAATCAGCACCTTAAGTAGCCAGTTTTTTCAGATAATTTCCTGGTAATTTGCTTTCATTGTGTCTCAAGTCAACTTTACTCACTGAAGCTTTTGCTGTCAGTGTTTACTTAGTGTCAGACAAACCACAGTCAAGAAATCAGGATGTCTGCCATCGATGGCACAGAAACCTCCTGATGAAGACGGGTTGCCATGGGGACTGCTGCCAAGAGGGGGCCCAAACGGTCCTCTGAGAGAGAGAGAGAGAGAGAGAGAGAGAGAGAGAGAGAGAGAGAGAGAGAGAGAGAGAGAGAGAGAGAAAGAAAGAGAGACCTAGCACGTCAAGGCAGGTCATTCATCAGCAGAGACAAAGAGAAGGAAACGACAAGACCAGCTTAGACCATTAACAGCCTGCCAGGCACACATGCACAGACAGACAGACACACACACACACACACACACACACACACACACACACACACACACAGAACAGTATTATGGAAACACTTAAAAACAGTCACGAGGAGACATTCACACATCAGTCTTTCATGCAGTCATAAACAAAAAGTCAAAAGTTTGAAAGAGTTAATTTGCTTGCTTTGTGGCACAAAAAAGTCCTGGAACACCAGAGCACATTTATAAGCCAATCCATCTACAGCAAATGAATAAGGAAAATACTGTATACTGAATGGTAACAAAGTCAAATTCAAGCGGGAATACTGTGACTGAGAGATGATTTATAGGTTTAATGATAGTGCACATTATTTATTCTAGATCTTCATCCCCCAAAACAATTATTTCTTCTCACACTGCGCTACCGTTCCCTAAGCATCAAGCGATCAACAAACAGAAAACACAGCATCCCTCCAACACAAACACAGAATAGGCAGCTCTGCATCAACACATAGTTGAAGCTGCTCTTTTATCTACAGTCAAAGCCATATAAAGAACGTAATCCCTCGTGTATGCCTCCTATCCACACATTAGCACACAGAGATGTAATTATAGTGTTATTCTGTGTCTGTTTGTGTCTAATTAGTGTTATTTACATTTTCCCTCTTTTCTCTCTCTTGTGTGTGTGCGCATGTACACGTGTGTCACCCAGCCAGTGTTTCAGCATGTGTTTAGGGTTTGTGTATATTAGTATACCCGTTGTCAAGCATTAACACGAAAATGAAAGATGTAGAAGAAGGATGAGACACGCCTCCTCTCCATTCCTTTGCCAGGGTTTCCTCCGCTCCCCTGTAAGTGCAGGTACTACCACACCCTTCCCTCCTCCTCCTTCATACCCCCCAAGGAGACACACAAGGGAAAACCTCTCCTAACCATCCCCTCACCCCACCACATAATACCGCATGTTAGCCATTAATGAAAGGAACACCCCTTCAAACAAGCCTGTGTTGTTGCCGGTGTTACACTGTATTTGATGACACAACAGATTCTGTGACTGGCCCTGATATTCTTACCTTAACCATCTCACTCCTCATGCCTAAACATAATCAACCCTAACTAACACTGCAGGTCACAGAATCTGATGGGTCACCAAATACAGTGTATCACCGGCATTTGTTTATGGCAGCAACAAGCAACATGGTAATCAAAAACCACAAAATACCCCTTCGCCTCCTCCTCCCCTAGCCCCCATCCTGAGCTCAAACCAGATGCCATTCCCCAGGGCCAGCTATCAGGCTAACTGTTCGCACTCTTCCAAATCAACTCACCTATCACCTCCTTTTGCCTCCATCCTTCCTCCTGCTCTCCCACTGCGAAAAGACACTAATTACAGACATGGATGAGTAGATTACAGATCTGAAGTGCAGTGGAAGTGGGATGAGGAGAAGTCAGGGGTGGTGGGCTGGGGGCAACAGGTCATTAACACTGATGAATGCAACTCTATTTTCGCTGTTATTGTTCACTGATGTTCTGCGTTGCGCCTCTCGCCTCTTCGCTGCAGTTCCCATGCCTTCTCATCGCTGCCATCCATCACAGGCAGCTTTAACTAACTCTAACTATCTCTAATCATCTCTAATCAATTCCAATTATCTCTGCTCAGCCCCTCATGCATCAGTGTCTCTGGTATCTCTCGGGCAAGGGAAGAGACAGGGGAGCAGGGTTGTAGATAAAGAGGTGGGCTCTCAAAACAGAAAGCTGAACACATAGCTCAATAAAACTGTAGCTATTCAGCGCTATTCTCTCTTTTCTACATAAAACAGGACATTCAGAATGACTCCTTTTGCACAACTTCAGCATAAACACACTTTTCATTAACTGAAATACATTGCATAGCCGGCCAATTTGGGATCTAACTTAAGCAGCCTTTTTCTAAAATATGTAAAGTAATTATTGCTCAATATGATTTTGTCCTAGTGCAGTACTTTTAGTAGGTTTAAGATTTTTAAAAATCAGTGCCAGAATACTTTTCATTATTCCTCCATCCTCCCTTTGTAGTGAAAACTCATTACCCCGTTAGTTTAATGACTGCATGGGAGTCAAGTGTGTAAAAACTCCCCACAAAACAACAGTCCTCTGCTCATTTAACCAACGGCCTTTTATTAACCCGGCTGGCTTTTCCTCAAAAGTTTAATGAGAGCAACGATCTCATCTGCTATCCCTCCCTCCTCTATCCCCTACGTCCTTCTTTCTGTTTGTCCTCTCAGCAGGATGCCAAAGACAAATAGCCACTTTGTTATACAAGCTTTTCCACAAACCCTCACTCTAGAATGAGCAAAAAGAGGGGAGTAAAATAGACGGAGAGGAAGAGTGTAAAAAGTACAGAGAGAGGAAAGAGGGGCAATTAATCCTGCATCCAAAGAGAAAAGAAACCATCTGGGTTAGTGCTCCACCTTAGGGCAGCGGGCTTTCACATTAACCCCTCTTGTTAAGATCATAAAGGCAGACCCTAACAAGCCCCAGTGAGCACTTTGAGCAAGTGCAAAGACACTCACACACATAACCATAAGATCTCCGCCAGATGTGTACAGTCAAGATGACGGTGAAGATAACAAAAACATTGTTTATCTCGTATCTTGCCTAACTTTAGTGGATCATAACATATTGGGTATGGAAATAATGGCAAGGCAAAAATGTGGTCTGCAAAAGACTAGGAAAGCCTTGTTTTAAGCCTCGCCGATTAACAGAAATGCCTTCTGCCATGTCACAATTCATATTGTAAGATGGCGAGAACTGCTGCAAAGATGAAAGTTTAAGCCTTATGATGGACTCATAAAGAATCATCAATATTTATTTGAATTCACAATACACCCCGCTCTCAAGGTACTGGAATTTGGCACTGATTGATCTATCATGGCAACAAGTAAACAGTAAACAGCGGTATAAAACAGAGCAGTCAATGGCTTTATAAAATAGGCTTTTAAAAAATTGTGAATCACTGCAACCATGAGAGATCCTTGAGCATTCAGTCATAAATGTGCATAAAAAATATTAGGCTAATGGGGCCAGTAGATTAGCTGCAGACAGATACAAACGCATGATCCACTCCAGGCTTATGCCTGGCAGAGATAAATACATATACATATGCAACCATATACTCTCTTTCTCTGTCTCTGACTTTCTCTCTTTCTGTCGCTCTGTCTTCCTCAGACACACACACACATACACACAAAAGTCCATATGAAATAGCGAAGAAAGTCTTCCTCTGGGAACTGAGAACCTTTTAAGTCCATTAAAAGCTGCTGGCGGGAGCAAGACGGGCTGTAACCTAACCGCATCAGACTGGAACCAGAACCCACGGTGTGGCCCAGACACACGGCTCAGGAGTTAAGAAACACATTAAGAAAAACCTTTGTCTTTTCCTGCTGTTCCTGATCCCACACTACTAGACCTAATTTTTAAGAAGTGCTAGGAGTCTTCCACAAAGTAATACCTGTCAATCAAACAGAGATTGTATTATTTTCGATTCCATGGCGATGAGTTGTACATTTGTTTTAACTACTAAAGAATATACAGCACTTTCACACCTGGTAAGCTTCAAGGTCCATTACAGTTCTCTTTTATCCAGCCAAGGATAAAGAACTAATGAGTGTATACACAGACACATAGCAAATCGATCAAGCTATGTTAAACAAAGTCTCTTTATCCTGAATGTGGCTGAAAATCCAGTGCTAGGTTTAGAATAATGAGCGTGAAGTTAGACTGGATGAAACAGGGGAGCTGTGTTAGCACAATCCTCTGGCTGTTGGCAGAGCCTGTTGCTCCAGATGGACTAATCACGCTTGTTCAAGGCCATCCGCTGGTCTGGAAGGCCTTGGTCTGCTCTGTGTCTTTTCCAGCTAGACAGACAACTCAGAACTGCTCAGTGTTAGCGACCCACAAGCAGGCCAGCCTTGCCCCAAAGGATGACGCTTTGCCCTAGAACCCTACAGGATGACTTTGGCGTAATGATAGGTGACATGGGGAGATAGTTGCGAGGAAGTGACAGATAGATTCAAGATGGTGTTAAACATCAAACGCAAGATGAACAGATGGGGGGCTGAGGCCAGGATCATTGGTTAGTAGTACCACTATGCGGATAGAAGGGAGGGAAATGATTTTTCCATGTCCCACTGTTTCATTATTCCCAGATGCTCCAGGTAATCTGAACTGGAATAATGGGAGCTGGAATGATCAGCTAGCAACAGCGACACTGATTATCCCAAAGATTAAAAAAAGCACTAACCCTTGTTGCAGATGAGAATAAAGTTTAGTATTACTGTGGGATTGTCTCACCGTATGGGGCACATAAGTGTAAGAATGTGTGGGTGTGTGATAGTATGGGATTGGTCTTAAGTGGAAACCAAATCAAGACAACAGCCATGTTTCCATCTAATGTCATAGCAAATTTTAAGTGAACTTTTGAAATGTCACAAAAAAGAAAAAAAAAGTGAATAGGTCAGTTTCAAAACAAAGAAACAAAACCATCTATGAAAGAAAAATGGAGAGAGGCCTTCAGGAATTTGTCGCAATTGGGCAAGTTGAGCAATTTTTCTTTCATGTCAGTTGGTGCCATGTTTGTTTTGAAGATGCTAAAAACAGAAACAGCTGATTAGTCATATGAGTTAAATTTTTGCTATGTCAGAACTTATTCAATAAAGGTGTTTCCATCTCACATTTACCTCATTAACTTTTTTCTGAAAAAGGTAAAAAGCACCTCAAGTGAGTGTGAAAATGTTTTTGTGAAACTGAAGACATTTTCATCAGCCTTTTCTAATCTGATACTTCAAAAAGCATATAAAAATACATTGATGCAAACAGGGTTTGTGATGACACATTTCATTCATAGGATGGAAACATACGAGTCCACTGACAAAACGATCTCATTAAGAAACACAGACATCTTTTAACCTGGAACAACCTAACGTGTCACTTGGCTCAAGTCCCAGTGTCACACCAACTCCCTGTCATCAGTGGATTCTCTCACAGACAGATTAGCACAGACAAACTGCAGATGACTTAGCATGAAGGCCCAACAACATGGGACGAACTCAGATGTTCCTCTCATCCGGTCTATTTTGTCTCACCAACAATAAGAATAGTGGGGATCACAGGAAAGACACACACATCTCAATTAATAGAGGCTAAAGTCAGGACCTGCTGACATTCGAGCAAGTGAAACTGAAGCTTAATTGTGGTTTAATTGTGTTAAAACCACACTAAACCAATGCCCACATTCAACAAACCTGCTGAAACCAACATTGGTGTTGAGAGAGATATCGTGTGTACTGACAGAGAAGGAGAAGTGAGTGTATTCAATTGATATAAAAAAACTGTATACTTACAGTCGAGACAGGGCAGGATTCTTCTGAAACAGCAACTCAGGAAGCTGCTGCAGTTGATTACGGTTCAGCCGCCTGCGGCAGGGAAAACATATGATCAACCAGTGAGTTTGTATGTGTGTGTCTATGCATGCGTGCCCTTGAGTGTTTAGGCTGTGAATAATTTCTGCAAGCTGCCGTAGAATCGGCTTAGCCACAGGCTATTGTGTTTCAGTGTGCTCTGAATGTCACATAAATATCCAACTGAAAGTTCAGGGGAATTAAACTGCTAGTCAGAGACAGCGTCGTAAATTATCTCTGCACAGTTAAATTACAATGCTACACCGGGTAGAATTCAGTCCTCTGCTGACTTTCCCAGAGTAACAGAATAGCAACATTTCCATTTAAACAAGTGAATTACATCCACCAGTTATCTGAACATGAGCAGATTTAATCTGGGGTAAGCTATCAAAACAAGATGTTTCTAAATAAAATTAAGAGAAATGGATGAGCCTGTTCAAGCCCAAGGAAGCAGTGACAGGAATGGTGGTTGGCAACAGACTCCATGTCAAACAACTAACGTCCAAGACTGGCAGGCTTTATGCAAATACAACAATTAAGTCAATGAGGAACAGACTGTTGCTAATCTGTTGGAAACCACAACTCTCTTCCCCCTGAATGGCCCATTGGAGGCACATGGGAGTGAATACAGCGGCTGTGGCACAGAGAGGCTGCAAATCTGAAAGGCAGGCTGCTGCCATGCCTTCAGACACTTTCAGACAGATGTTGGGACCAGTGCCACTCTCTGTATACACTGAGAAGAGTGCTTGGCTAGCTGAGGTGGAGATTTAGTGCGTAATGGGCATTAATGGTCTGCTGCTGCTGCGTTCACACTGAACTGTACCTGCTGGTGGGTTAGTGGCTTTTAAACATTAGAGAAACGAGCCGCTTAATTTCCACATTGGTCTGGCACATGGATATGTCTACCCAAAGTTTGGGATCAGTTGAATATGGAGAGGGAGGGAAGGCGAGCGGTACATGGCCTCTAGTTTAGTGATGTAAATTGTTAATGTGGGTTTCAGATCAGGGGAAAGTCTTTTATAAGTTAACCACTATGTGTGCATGACGGCATGTGTCCATAAAGTCATCTGCTGTGCAGGTTTCCATGTGGGTAGCACTATTGATTTGCTAATAGGCTGGTTGAGGTGTGGTTGACTATGTTTGTGTGTTTTCCCAGCCGGTTTACAAGCTGTCGAGGAGTCCTGGTGCTGTCCAGATGAGCCAGGGTCTGCGGTGGGGGAGGCCTCTTAAGCCCACATATCCCACTGAGGGCATTCCTGTCAGGCAAAGCTAATAAAAAATACCCCCAGCCCACGCTGTACCCTCTCAGCACCATCCAACCACAATGGAATGACAGGGAAGTGCCTCATACTTGATCCGCCATTTATGGTTGGTTCCTCCTGTTAGTCCCATTACACACAACTAATATAAGGACTCAACAGAGATCAGTAAAGGGTGGGATTTTCATTTGAAGTTCAAGTTTAGAAAAGAAATAAAAATGTGTTATTTCTTGTAAGTCTATCTGTAGACAACCCTGGGTGGTACTCACAGTCTCTCCAGCTCCTTCATATCATCAAAAGCCCCACGCTCGATCACAGTAATCTGATTCTCCATCAACTGCCTGCAGAGAGAAGACAAGAAAGACAGAGAGTCTTAGAAAGTATGTGACGGTGCGGCTTTGACTTTTTTGTGAGTAGATGGTCACTCGGGCTTTAACAAAGTATAAGGGGATTTTGGGGTTTGGGTGGCAAGACTTCTTGTAGTAGGTATATTCAAGCTGGGTGCAATATATTCAACACCTCTTTCACACACACACACACACACACACACACACATACACACACAGAGGGCAGTGGTGTGGACTGAGGGCACTGTGTGGAATCTTGGCAAAAGAAGCAGGGATAGCAGCCAGGAAAGTTTTCCAAGGTGGCTTAGAAAGTGTGGGTTTGGGCTCTGGTGTGGTCCACTGGGTGTAGCAGCTGGGTGGAGACGAGACGAAAGGTAGGCAGGGGGTCAGAGAGTGTGAGAGGGGAATTGGCACTATCAAGGGAAAGTAGTTTGTGTGTTTATGTGTCTGTTGGATGGCATAATTGGACAGTATCAGAGCTGCAGGCACTACATCAAGGCTATTAATGATGCACAAACAGGGATATACATACACCTACAGTACAAGCACATAAACATGCACGCAAGCAGGAACACAGCCTTTCCTCACCTACACTGCCAAAGCTAACGCACAAAAAAGAGGCGTGGATGGTTTTGGAAGTGTTACAATAACACAAGGTCGGGAAGGAGAGAAAAGCGTCCAGCAGCTTTAGAAGCAACAAGAGCGTTCCTTCATTACGTATACAACTGTTCTGTGTTGAAGGCAACCTCTCATGTCTCCTGTGAGGCCGCGCCGAGCTGCAACTCAGCAGTCTGGGCTTCCTCCCCATCGAATATAAATGCTAATCACTGTTCACACTCCATAAACATAGAGAGAAAAGTGCAATTCACCTCCGATCTCTTTCTCATGAATTTAGATGGAAGTGGAAAAAAAATCATGATGAGTACTTCTGAATTGAGAGAACTTTTTTATAGATAGCCTGAGTGCATATAGCTCTCAATTTCTCTGATCTCCTTCTACCTTCCTTTTCCCTATTGTTCCTCTATTGTGTCTGTGTTTCCTCACACACACACATACACAAATCGCTGATTTAGACCAACCAAGCACCCAGTGCCATATGAATGGAGGTAAATCAGCTGTGTTGATTTTAGACTGACAGGATAGATGGCAGCTGACTGTAAAGATAAACCTCTTGTTTATCTTTTCCTGTTTGGTTCCTTCTGGGGGTTGCCCAGGGGTCAGCAGGATCAGAGATCACCCTTTAACACCCCCAGACAAACTTTTTTCTGTCTGCACATACAGACATGCATGCACCTACACCATGTTAATCATGTATATGCTTAGCTGCCATAAAAGAAAGCGAGCAGAGCCAGTATGTGCTTGTGCATGTGTTTATTACATGTAACGCAGCAGTAGCTGTGAAGGAATCAGAGGCTTTACAGCAAGGGAAGTTTTGTCTTTAGTATCCCTGCAAGGAGTTGTTTCCTTCTTACCTTCTAGTGACAAGCTGGCGACATGAAGGCATTTCACCTCCACATAGGGGTAGAGGGTGGTGCAGAAGCAGACGTGAGAGGACAAGGAAATTCGTGAACCAGTGAGCTGAAGCTCAGAAAAGAAGCGTAGGACAGGGGGATGGGCGAGTAACGATGAGGCTCGAAAATAGTCGGGCTTTGCTGGGCAGTAGGAATTATGTGCAGCTCGTGTTACATTTAAAACATGTTCAGGTCTACACAGCTTCCCCTTCGGCAGTGTTTTTATCACCTATGGCACTACTTGCAAGTGTGTGTGCACACATGCACTCATATAGACACTTTTACAACTACTTTATTACCTGAAGTCACAAGTGCTGTTTAATTTCAACACAGATGGAGTCAATGACTTCACCTGAATGTGTTAACTGTGTGGAGAGCCTATTTAGGACCGGCGCTTGTGTACACATAACTTGTTGATGTGTGGGAACAGAGGGCAAGTGAGCGTGTATGTGTCTAAGGGACAATGAGTGCTACTACAACAGACAGAATCCAGTGAGAGAGAGGTCCATTACACTGCTAGCTGCAGTCACTCAGTAGCTTAATGTACTCTGGAGTAGGACTCTTGACAGAAGCATCTCCACTTCACTGGGTTTATGCAAATTTGAGCATTTCCAGCAAGTCTGTACAACTTGTAAGCTGCAAGGTTAGATACAGCACATGTATGCATGAATAGATAAATTCAGACACTGACATGAACTGCACATACAAACATCATCACACATAAACATGAAGGGAAGTACTTACAGAACTCTGAGGTACTTGAGTCCAGCAAAGTCACTCTTGGTGATGCGTGTGAGATTATTCCCATTCAGCTCCCTGCAAAGACAGACACGCAAACATATATAAATAATTCATCCTTATTCTCCCTCTGGACCTGTTCAGCCTGATGACTAAAAGCAAACATAGGCATGGAGGCATTTTTGTCTGATACCTGACTCAAAATCCTATCAGGAGGCTTGCAATACATACACACAACACACATTTAGGCACACGTGACACACAGTGCCCCAAGCTGTGCGGTAAAGCATATTGCTGGTGTAATATGTGCTAAGAATGTATTTAATTGCGGGTGCTTTTATAAAATGCAAATTGCTTTGGATGTGATGTTACATGTATATTGGAAGAATTACAAAGGCTGTGTTAAAAGGAAGTTGACATTCCTTTCTAATTCCATCAGGACATATTAGAAGTTCTATTAAAATGTAAGACACATTTGAGTTGCCTGTTTGTCTTTCTATTCCAGCCCTCACCCACCAACACTCACAACCCCCCTGCCTCTGTCTGTCTGCCATGTCCTTCTACTACTGGTGGGGATTAGCAGGAGCCAACGGAGGGGATTTGGGTAGGGCCACAAGGCCAGAAAGCTAAGTGCTGTGGATATAATGGCAGCAGCCTCCCTGCTGAGAGCTGGCCATTGCTGCAAAAGAAGGGAGAGACTATATAGTTGATAAAGAGACATTTTGAATTTGCTGTTGGGTTCTTAGGTAACCACTGTCTACCTGCTGACAACTATTTCCGAAGAATAACTTAATTAAGTTTAATGATTACATGCTGAACTTGCCTGTGGCATTTGGTGGATTCATAGCTTACTTGAGCTGATATAAGAAAGGTTTATACTAACCTATGTTGCTGCACAAGACTGTAGAAGATTCATATTTAACCTCAGTAGTAGATTGTATTCTTATGACAGACAGGAAAGAAAGCAGGCAAAGCATGCAAACCATATAAGCCACCCAGGCGATGAGAGTAATCAAAATATGCAGAGTTTCTCTGTGCTACTGCTATTTCTAAGCATTATGGGTCCACCCTACCCTTTCCCCCCAGCCCCTTGCTCCAAAGTACAACCAAAAAACTGGTTCCAAATCTATGCCGAAAGCACTGGTCTCTCTCCCTCAGTCACTCTCTCCCTCTCTCGTCTAATGACCACTCCAGGGACTGTAGCACTATGCAGTACTAAAGAGAATGGTCATTAGACAGATGGTGTGTGTGTGTGTGCGTGCGTGAATGCGTGTGAGTGTGTACACAGGTGCATCGACAGGCCAAGCGACAGAGCCACGGGAAATAAATAATGGACTGGGCTTCATTAGCCTGGGCTCTGATACACACACATGTGGTGCTCATTACAGGTGCTTACGCAGATAGGCACACACATACACTTGCACATAATTCTGGATTCCCAATGTCTTATCTTCATGGTGGTCATTGCTGATGACACCCGGAGGACATTAGAAAGGAGGAAGATAGAAGAGGGGAGAGACATGCCATAGTTTCTGCATGTACTCTGGTGTTGACTAATCAAAGCAGTTATGCAAAACATCTCATAGTGTTTTTTTTTCAGTTGAGATCTGGCAACTAAACTAAATTTACTCTTTCTGGAAATGCCTTCAGAAGATATTGCATTATCCAACTGAAAGTGTTCATTTAAAAACCAATATACTGGCCATGCACCTGTTCAGCAAGGCTGTGCCATTTAGGCAATGCTCAAATGCCACCAGCAGCCTATGAAGTTTTAAACTCATCGAGATTAATCCATGGATCCACACTGTTTATGACATATTCTGACCTTTCCTTTGGCATTTTACAATAGCAACGATGCAATATTTTCAACTCCTTGAAAATTGCCCATGTGATAATCGGGTCCTTAAAAACTGCCAAAGGTAATAATGTGCTCAATGTAGCTCATCTGCTTCAAGGATTGATGACTTGTGCTTATTCATATGACCTTTTGCAGTTAACTCTTACACTGAGCTATAAATTGCACATTTATGAGATTCATTGTCCCATGCAACCCTTTTTGTATAAACTGAAATGAAAGTGGACATTGGCTTTATGATAAGAGTGCATGGTCCATTTATAGTGCTACAGCTCCTGATGTTTGCTGACCCACGGGAGGATTTGGCCTCTTGAGTAACTTGCCAAGTTACTCCCTTGTCTGTGAGGATGCTCCACTGCTCTGGTTGATTGAAAGTAGCTGGGATTCACATCAGCTTTAGACAGGGAAGAATGTGCACACACACACACACACACACACACACACACACTCACACAGACATACACACACACACACACACACACACACACACACACACACACACACAGTAGTAGATATAAAAAAGGTCAATGAAGTTCTGCATGGATGAACAAATCTGGGTGAACCCATAACTTAACTACAGAGACGTAAGAGAATATTAACTCTGCAGTGTTCCATACAGTCTGTAGTGAGAGAGGCTCAACTCTCCACATCTAAATAAAGGCATTGCATGCCAATGTAATATACAGTGTCAATGCCTCAAAGAAAATCTGCTGTTTATTAGCTAAAATATCAGTCGCTGCTATTTTCTTTGTTTTACAATCAAAGAAAGCTAAGCAATAGCTTTTGGCACAGCAGCAAAGGCACGTTCACTCCTTTCACAGACAGATGTTTTGTAGAACTGACTTTGTGTGGGTTTTCACATTACAGCGCTGCAGTATTACTTTGGAGGCTGAAAATTATTAGGTATCATTCACAGTTCCTGCAGCGAAGGATTTCCACCTCCAACTGCTTCAGTCAAATCCATTCCATCCTCTGGAAACTGTAAGGATTCCCAGTGCTGACACACTTCCTGAAGAGCCAATGGATTTATGACATCACTATCTAATCCTTCTTCATCTTCTGTGCCCAGTTGATTGATGCCTGGGAGTACTTCCTGGTGCACCTTCCCATGGGTGGACACGCGGCAGCTATGCTCCCCGCTCTACATCTCTATAATTCAAAGGGGCTCAGAGCACTGCTACATCACTGAAAAACTCATTATGTTTATTTCTGCCAGCTGCTGGGGTCCCCAGGTCTGAAAGGGACCTGGTTTGAATTGAGCAACATTACATGAAATGGAACCCCAAGACTAGAGGGAGAATAAGCAAACACACTGGCTCGCTAACGCCTGCACACAGCTACACTCCCAGAGAGATACAAATATCCACATTTGCTCTGTTTCTTACACACATACACAAAGACCATATAAATATACCGTATCAAGGAATGCACAAAAGCACACCTACTGGCATATACTCAATGCCCGTGGGAAAGGCAATTGTGTTCTGTTGGGAGCTGGCCAGAGCAAGTGAACATAATGATCACAGGAGAAACTACTGTTGGCTGCACAGCTTTTCACCGACATTATCGATGTATGCAGAAATGCTGCAGAACTGAAATAAATCAAGATGCTGTGGGACAGTGCAGGCTAGCAAACAAGACAAAATGATGAGTCAGTATCTTAAAAGGAGGCATAATAAAGCAGACCAATCTAATGAAAGTTTTTTTTTTCTTTTTACATCAGATTCACTAAAGCTGACACATCATAACAGTTTCATGAAGCTGTCTGTTTTTCCATTGATCAGCTAAAATGCCACAGTTTGGACTTCTATAACTCTTCATCTGAAACACACTGTGTCCCAATTCTGGAGTTGATGTGGTTCATAAAGGTGGCTCATGATTGGAACCAAGCTTCAGCTCAATAGTCTCTTGTGCCTGCACTCACAGCACAAATGGCAATGCAAAAATTATTCACAGGACATGGCAAAATTTAGGCAGAATAAGAATTGTGGTTGCTGGAGACAGCATTTCAAATGCTGAAAAAATATGCCTTTTAACAAAAACTTACTTCTTGCTCTATCCCTGTCTAAACATCCATGCAGCATCACTCCTTTTTTTGCTGCTTTTCTTTTTTCAACCTGCATGCACTTATATAAGCAGGCATTGACCAAAACAGTAACATAATGATACCTCATCTAGAGGTCAATGGTATCAAAATTGGCTTAACATTTAGGATTCTTCTGCAGGTCAAAGTTCAGTCAGACTGAACTGTGAAGTAAATCTCACCTCTTTCTTCCTTAAAATGAAAGAGATAAAAATTTTGCTGAGACCATGGCAGTAGCTTTTCAATACCACATTTTTAGGAGATAACAATGTGCTGTGCTCTGTATAGATCCTTTCATGATCAGTGTTTCAGTGCAATGAACTACCTCCTTGCATCTATCATTGCTAATGCTAACTAATTCGTCTGCTGCTCTTGCTCCTGCCATACACAGAAAATAAAATAACCTAATGTGCATAAACAGTGTCTTTTGTAAAGACCCACTAGACACCAGGGGTTTAGAACAACAAGTGTTAAACTGGCAACTTTTTGTGTTAAATAAATTGTTGACAATTGTTGACACTAGATTTAAACGATTTGTTAAGGTGTGTATTTTTTTCTGTGCAGCCATTCTGTATCAGTGCTGTGAGCACAACAGGACCATTTGTCCTGAACAGCTTTAGCCTGGCAGGGGAGGCAGAAGCCAGCTGATTGAGGATTGGTGGCAATATGCTGTCCAAACTCCTCACTGTGGAAACAAGCTGATGACCAAAAGCCTAAAGGTCCTGTACGGTCTAAGGATGCTCATTAACCACAATCACACACCAATAATGCTATTTGACCAGACCAGCAAGCAGTCTCCCTAATGAATGAACTGAACAGGTTGAGAAGCTGTGGAAGTAATATTCCTCCTCCTCCAGACTCTACAACATATGGACATGACAGCCGTGAAACACGCAGGAAGAGAGAGAGAGAGCCGGAGAGAAGATAGAGTCGCTGAGAGACAGAAAGAAGAGAGAGCTTCTCTGACAGTGCTGTTAGCTGCCTGAAAGCGACGGTGTGGAGCGGTGTGGTGGAGTGTTGCAAGTAGCTGGGGAGTTGTGAAGAGCTGACGGGTTGTCTGGGAGACGTCAGCAGAGAGATGAGGCCTTGACGGCTCGTAGACTATGAAGAGAAAGTGACCTACATACTAGTTTGTCCAACAGTACATGGAACCAGGCAGTACCATACAAGCTCACAACAACTTCCTACTCGAAGATAGAGACACTGAGAAAGAGAAGGAGAAACTCAAAGCAAGAGAGAGAGAGAGCAAGCAGACCACCATAACCAAAATAACACACTCTTCAACCTAACTGGAACACTTCTATCCACACTAAGAGGTCAGATTTCTGCTCAGCTTGAACAAAACATTCCCTCTCTATTGAAATGTGGCTTTCAGACGAGCAGTTACAGCCCTCAACTGTACATTTTTAGTATGTTTGTGCGCCAGCAAGCGTCTTAAGTGTGTCGTTGCGTGTGTGCTGTATGCAAAGACTATGTCTGAGAGTGTTTTCCAGGCTCCTGGCCTCCTCAAGGGCTATTTACAGTTTTCACTCTGCTCAGTCAGGCCTCAGGAGGAAGATTTCTGATAGGAAAGGTAAACATCAAGCAGATCCCACACATGCATTACACACATAGTCAAACACATACATGCACACACACACACACACACACAGACATATAGACAACCCTTTCTCAGAGCCTTGTCCTGTGTATGGTATCCTGTTTCATGCAGAGCCTCTAATTTTATAAACTGCGATAGATAAAAGTCAGCCCTAATCTGTCTGTAGCTGCTTTACCTGGCGTTCACACTACAACTACAACCTTGACCAAAAGACAAATTTGACAGATTTTTTTTTAAGTAGCAGATGCTGATGTAAGCAAAAACTGCACAGATAGCAAGAGAGACTGGGAGATGGGAAAAACAGCAAGGGGAAAAGACTAGAGAGGAAAAGTAGCACACAGTCACTTTCTGATCAAACATAGATAACTTATGACACTCTCTCAGGCCAAAGCGAATCAATTAAACATCTGTTCCGATGTGTTTTACTGCCACAGGCTGGGAAAAGAACACACAGAGAGCTGTAGTAGAAGCAGAGACTGAAGGGTCTTTCATGGTTTATACTGTATCTGTAGTTTGTTCAGTGACAGACGCTGAGGTTCTGTTGTGGCTTTGAGTCCCGCATGAAGGCATTTAGACTGTATGAGTGTGTACTTTGACTGTATTGTCTGTATCATGTGGACACAACATCTGCTTGGCCACAATCTATTATGTTTCGGTTACTCTAAACAGAAGATGGAGAAGGCTTTTGCCTGACAGATGTGCACTGACGACTGGTAATTTGATGGATGCTCCATGTGTGCGGAATCTGTCTGTTGATCCCCAAGAATAAAGAGTTGCTCTGTGTATGCCTTTCTCCCCCACTGAGGACACTCTATAAAGATTTGATAAGCTCACTACATAAAAATGTAAAGCTGAAACAATAAGTCCATTAAGTGATTAGTTCATCAACAGAAAACGTATCTGCAACTTGTTTTTAAGCAAAAATGCTGATTACAAGTGTGAGAATTTGCTACTTTCTTTGTCCAACCAAGACAAAACAAGAGATTAAACTCTCCTTGGGTTTGTAACACTATTTTATAGACATTTTACCATTTTATAGACAAAATAATAATACAATTAATTGAGCAAATAATTTGCAAATGAACTTATAATGAAAAATGATGATCATCAATTGCAGCGGTAAGTCATTTAGTCTCACAGTGCATCTTCAAACATTTTTATTCAAATGTGTGGGAAAATTCTGCTATGGAGTGGCACTGTTTTGACTTGTTTCTGGTGAACTTTTATGTGTTTCACTATATTTTGAGAATTAACATGATATAACTGTGGCATTGAGTACAGAACAGGTACAATAAGTGTGCAGTCAAGTGCAAATCTCAAGCACTCCTTGCATCTGGAATGCTGCCCATAATTTCCTTTCAGACTTGTATCACATCAAAAGCATCTGACTAGCGTGAAATGTGGATTATGAAGGCATATCTACAATGTCAGGAGAGAGTTCACTGATGTGCGCATTTAAACACACACACACACACATCACCCACCCCCATCTCTCCCCATTGCCAACTTCTTACTGGCTAGCCAGGAGGTTAAAAGGAAAGATGGACTTCTGAAAGATGAAAGGCGATCTAGGTGGATTCTCCAAATTCAATTTTCATGGTCTACTAAGATTCAGCTACTCTTAGATAGGCATGCAAAGCAATCATGCATGTACACTACATATGCACGTGCACACTCCATATATCAGCAATCACATGCACAGAAGCAACAAAAGCTGTATGTATTGGTTGTAGG
Source organism: Euthynnus affinis (assembly GCA_029490765.1). Classification (NCBI taxonomy): domain Eukaryota; kingdom Metazoa; phylum Chordata; class Actinopteri; order Scombriformes; family Scombridae; genus Euthynnus; species Euthynnus affinis. The sequence continues at coordinate 14,324,787 of CM055852.1, read as the reverse complement.
ACCACTTATTTCACACACACACACATACACACACACACACATAGATCCCATTGATAGGCTCATTTCCAAGCTCTCATGTGTGCCATCAAATACATAAAGTAGCTGTGCTCATCAGGAGAGCAGGCCAGTGGGTCTGGGGGGAGTTTACACACAGCATCTGGCTTTGATGCTCAGCAGTCTGTCATCACTCTGTTTCAACAAGCAACATGCTTATTATACATGTAAGTAAAATGTAAAAAGCTGGCTAATTGCATAGACCAGTTGAAAATTAAAAACATCTCAGTGCCACAGGAGGAATTACTTTACAATACCTTTATTACCACATGTATTACAACATACTTTTTTTTCAGTATAATTCTCTCAAGACAGCTCTCAAAATGCTAAACTCAATAGAAAGCTGGAGAGAGGGATGGCGTCCACCTCAGTATTCAGAACAAGAGAAAAGACCACAGCTGTGTTGCGCAGGCAGTAAATTGAACTGACTGAGTCCCAGGCCTGTAATTTCACAATCCTCTACTGAGCATAAACATTCTCTGAATGATCTTCATTCCAGGCATCATCACTCCTCATGGGATTACCAGCTATGAGTATGGATATATTAGGCTGAACAAACTGTAAAAGAACTTCAGTCTGCCTTGGGGCTAGACCTGTTTTGCCCTTTATAATAAATAACATAATCTCGTTAATTCATTCATTAGCTTTGTGGTTGAGTTACACGACTGTTCACTCCTCTGTGCAGTAATCCCTTCATTAGTGATTACCACCTCAGTTACTGTGCCAATCTCCCCTTCAAGGATCCTCTCATCCTGCTCTTGACCCCCCCAAGCTCCACGCCTCACCCCGCTTCTTTGTCTTTTCACATCTCGCTCGTTCCACTTCAGTCACATCGCCAGAGTTGGCAGGTAGTGGGCAGGCTGTGTTCAGTCTTGTCAGGGTAAATTATGGATCAGGTGGCCAGTGAGCTGTCAGTTGTACCAGCTATGTGCCAGTGCCAAAAACACCACAGGCATTCCTTGGCACATGCACACATAACTCCCACCTCAGACCGCCAAATACATAAATATGGTTATCGAAGCGAGGGAGCTCCTCATCTACAACCACCACCAAACCTCATGTGTTTTCATCTAACATTACTAATTCACCACACACATGCACACACACATGTGGATGCGCATGTTTGAGTTTATGAACAAACACAAGTGAGCATCAGATTTATACAGGCATGCACGAAAAGAGACACACAAACACACACATATGGTGTGCAGCCTCCACCTCCCATATTTTGGAGGAGCTCCAACATGCCCCTGAATCTCAGTACAGGGAACGTTCTGGCACAGAAACACTCATCAATACACTTGGCTTTTTGCAATTAGATGAAGGCACACACAGCTCCTCCTCTTCTGCAAATCAACTCATTCACAGATGAGGCACACACTTAGCCTAATCTAAGCAGCAGGGCTGCTGGGAGATGCAGGTTTGGTCAATACCTTTCCACCTAAAAATCTTAAACAAAAATCTTCCTGCCTGTGTAAAGTCACTTAAATCAGCCTTAGAGATGGTTTTCTCTTTGTGCAGCCTGATATCATGGGATTACCATGTTAATGTGATATTTTGCCACAACAGATGCAGGGAGACAAGGTGGATGAAACATAGAGACAAGGAAAGAGATGAGATGGAGTGACAGAGAGGATGCAGAGAGGGAGCAGAGGGGGAGGGAGTGGCCGGTGGCCCATACGAGGCAGGGTGTGATTTTAACACGTGGAGCTCACAGTCTCATTACAGGCTTCAGTCTGAGGAGCGCAGGGGTCAAACCTGATCCAAACCCACACTGACAAGTGCAAATGGGATTCTGCTGTCTGTCTCAACACCCTCCATACACACATCCCACCCCATAAACACACACACTTTATCCCAAAACCAACCCCCCTCTTTCTCTAACACACATACTCTATTTGCCTAAAGCATCACCTTGTATACAAACACGCACATACACACACACACACACACACACACACACACACACACACACAGACACACACATCCAAACAGATACCTAAAACATAGGGAAAAACTAGACTTGCAAAGTGAGGTTAGACCTACGTACGTTGTTAATTTAAATAAAGTTTTACAGAGGAAAAGCTTTTGTTAACATTTTAAAGACAAGGGCCACCAACTTCTGGAACAATTCTATAAAAACTTGACTAACTCATTACTCATCTTTGACCCCGGTAATGGTTGCACAATTTTATTCACATAAATGCAACATTTTCACATACATACACATAAATCTAGCAATGCACATGGGACCATCATGTGGGGCAGGGTGGGCTTCATTGACTTGCACAATCACCTTGATGAATCACCCTATATAATGGCCTGCAGAACAGGATAGTCTCTATTGTTAAGTGGTACCTCTCTGTGGAAACTAGCTATCTTTTACATGAGCCGCGCACACACACACACACACACACACACAGCTAATTCATGCGCTACCCCACACACTCACACACAAAAAAGCCAACGACCCAGGAATAAATTACACATGACCTTTATACACATCATGTTTAAAATGCTGCGTCCTGAGTCCAATGGATGCGCTTGAAAACACCCAGAGATGCTACAACGATAAAATCCCCTGCTGTACATGACCTATGAATGCACAAACAACTTTTAACACAAAAATGCTCTTGAGTGGAGGGGCAGGGTATGTTTCCAGCGTGAATGGCCATTCATGTAAAAGGAAACCACAAAATGACCATGTTTCCTTTCTGCTTCAGTGTTGAACCAGCATGTGCACATAAGCAACCCGGAAACATGCAGACCGCCGGGCAAAAAAAAAAAAAAAGGTGTTCTTAGAAATTAAATATGAAAAGCATAAAATATGCAGCCAGCTCCCACTATACCAGTACTGCCTCTGACACAGGCTTTCTCTCCGTTCCCACTGCATGTTTTATTCAGGACTGATATTCTAAAAGCTGAAATAGAACAATCTATTTCCCCTTGCACTCCTCACTTTTGATTTACTGATGAATATTTCAAAGGAATGTCAGAAAAGACAGAGAAACTCCACTCTGCAAGCCGACGTCTGCCTCACCTCTCCCTCCGTCTCCCATCCTCCCTCCGTTTTACAAGACAGCTACGTGATCCTCGAGCAAGACTCACTTAAGTAGCACATTTGCTTAATTTTCTACATGATTTAACAATTTGTGGAGTGAGTGTTCAGGGGCATGAGAGGGTGGGAGTGGGGGATCTTTGGCCGAGAGTGGAAGAAAGTGAAAAGGGGCAGAGGGGGAAAAAAAGAGATAAAGAGAGGCACAGTGCTGCTCAGATAGGATTCATTGATATAAGTGGGGGAAACATAACAGAAAATAAGAGAACCACAGACAAGGCAGCAAATCTGGTTCTACTTCACAAGATTTAAACTTTAAGTCAAACTTAACTTTTTAAACTCTAAATTTGCACACAATTTTCACATTAAAAAGTAAAGCATAAATTAGACATCTATCTGCTCTAAGGATTCAATACACACGTCAAGCGTTATGGACACATGTGAAACGCACACATCTGCTCTTGCTCTTTTCAGTCCCTCATGCCTATTTATACCTGACTGGAATGCCAGTGACTGACTGACTGACGGACGGACACACACACACACACACACACACACACACACACACACACGCGCGCACACACACACACACACACACACACACACACACACACACACACACACACACACACACACACTCAGAGCTTTACAGGCAGGGCTATTGTTCTCTCTCAGTATAGGCAAAGTCATGTGCACCACTACAATATGGAAAGGAAACAGAAAGGAAAGAGAAAAGAAGACAGAGGGACACAGTCAAGGAGTTTCTCTGTCACACACACACACACACACACACACACACACACACACACACACACACACACACACACACACACACACACACACACACACACAAGGAGGTAGTGTGCAGATGGTACTCACAGTCTTTCAGTGTTGCGGGGTATATTCCTTGGCATGGTTTTGAGACCCAGTCCATGGCAGTCTACTGTGGTGCCGCTGCAGGTACACAGGGCTGGGCAGGCACTGGCATTGCCCACGAGCAGGGCAGAGAGCATCACCACCCACATCCAGAGTGGCTGCCCGGCCAGCCTGCCCATGCCTGCCCCAAAACAATTTCCTCTAACTGGCATATTCACCACCACTGCAGCCTGCTCTTTAACAGCCCTACTTCTCTCTGTCCACCTTTTTCTCTCTGCAAAAACAAAGAGTCCTGCTACACCTCACAAGTCCTCTAGAATAATTTTAGATTTGTGGTGAATATAAATAGAAACAAAAAATAAAAAAAACTATAACAAATGCTAATATTTTCCTCTGAGCTGTGAAGCAAGGCAAATCCTTTTTGTTCTTCTAGATTTCTTTTGATATCCACCACAGTTTGCGGATGTAAAAAAAAAGAAGAAGCTGTTTTTCTTTCTCTTATTCTCTCCTTGCAAACTCTTCTCCTCTCTTGTCTTTGTGGAGTTGCTGCGCTCTGGTCTGCACACGTCTGCGTCTCTGTCCTCCTCTCACTCAGTCCCGCTCTGCTCTGCTCGCCTGAAGAGAGAGGGAATGGTGAAAGAGCAGAAAGAAAAAAAAGCTCTTTCTCTCTCTCTCTCTCTTACATTCACACACACACACACACACCAGTCATCCATCACAAGGATCTACAAATAGCAGAGCCCCCGACTCCACCCCTACCCCTCCTCTCCCACTCCTCTCCCTCCTCACACAACACCCCCCCCCCCCCCCCCCAGAACCCTGCCTGAACTCACTCTCATTCTCAAGATCCCTCTTTCATTCTCTTGATCCTATTCACTATCCAAATCTACTCCAAATATCTTTCTTTTTCTTTTTTTCCCACTCACTCCACTCCTTCTTTTCTCTCAGGTTTGCCTCCAGGCGAACCCCCAGAGAGAGACCTAACCTGCATGACACTGCATAACCCCTGCCCGAAGGGATAGGCTGTGGGGAGATTGGACTGTGTGTGTGTGCCTGTAAATGTGTACATGTAACGAAAGAGAATCCACTAGGGAAGAGAGGAATCAACACCTCAGTCCTTGGAGACAAAAAGCCGGAATAAGTGTGGGTCTTAACATGTAGATCAAGTGTGGCCACACAGACACAAGCTGCAGCAGGGAACTGGGGTGAAAAAGCAGAGCACACACATACACATAAATATTCATGAACTGCTGACCGCAGCCTATAAAAGTAAGTCAACACTATATTTTAAGAACAGCATAGGCAGACATTATATCCTAATATATACAAATTTAAAGACAAACAGCTACACGCACAAGCATACCTGCTCTGTTATTTAGATTTATGAGAGTAACAGGCACCAAATCCCTTTCTTAATACCAGCACCATGCATTCCCTAGAGTGGACTCAAAGAATAATGACATAAACTAAACTGCTTTGAGAAGGGAAAATTGAATGATAAGCAGCATCTGTGGGCTATTATTTATTTTAAAAGAATGCCTAATTTGAAAAGGTTGACATTTAGTTAAAACACTGGATATATTAGAGTCTAGTCGCTGTTGACAGTGTAATTGTAGCTTTCAGGAAACATTTCCAAATGCATATTGATGTGAAGCTCATGGAATGGCAAAATGGTATTCTGGACTTTGGTAGGAAATGGACCTCTCAAATTTATGGGCTCAGTCCAAAGTGCTCACACAGGTATCCACACAATTAAACAAACAGTGTCACTATTTTGAGAAGTTACCTAGGAAAAAGTAAGAAGAAGAAGAAGTGCCAGTATAACAAAGAAATATGTTATTGATTATGTGTCATTTAGCACCTGATTCAGCATTTATCAGAAATGATTCATTAGCTGCTCATTGTTGAGATTCACACACACAATGTTTAGAAACCAATTACAGACTGGTTTATGGGTTAATTTGTATAGTATCTAGCAGTCTGTTTGTGTACAACTTGCTATATAATTTTGGATTCAGAGTAAGTCAGCAACAAATTGTTTACTGTTTATTAATCAGCTGTTTGCTCCTAATGTGTACTCTTTTCTTGGTAACTACTCACAGTTTTGTATTATAAGGGGAATAAACACCTGAGCTATCCTTAGCCATGGCTGTGCTTACTATGGCTCACATCAGGCCACTTGGTTTCAAGTAATTTGCTGCAGGGTGGATCCCTCCCAACATAAACATCAACACAATCACATCAACTCAATTCGCTTTAACTGAAAAAGGCACTAAAAGAAAAAAAAAGAGACAAGCAGGGAAGATGCAATGAGAAACTTTTGAACGTGGGCATCCGTCTGCTTTGTTACTAGACCTGCACTTACCAAACATGTGCATATGCATATACAGTACGTGCACACACAGGTGTATACACATACACCTCAGAAAAAAACCCCATTTGTCCAAGTCAAAAGTGTCAGCGCAGTGTAGATCTTCCCTCTATGAATGGCTAATTAAAGAGGAGACAGTGGTGTTTAGTGGTAATGGGGGGTGATGGTAACGTCTCTCCTCTCTCACAGAGCCGTGATAGGAATGCACACAAATACACAACAATTCTGCTGCTCTCAAAGCCGTGGGAGGACATGGCAGCAATTTACAATTAGTCTGAGAAAGGAGAATTTGCAAAACACAAGACCTCACTAACAATTGACTTAGAAGAGCAAATAACTTAAATGAATGGGGTATTGCACTGAATTTAATTCAAATTCAAAGTAAGCCTGTACATCTTCTATCCTGTGGAGGTCTATTAATACTTTCCTTGAGCTCCAAAGTTAGAAATCAAGGAACAAAACTTTCATTAAGATGAAGCTGGCAGCTGCTTAACTCTGCACGCTTGACTTACAAAACTGAAATGTGCTTAATAGAGACAGAGAAAAAAAAATAGGAGGAAACCAAATTTAGCATCCAGAAAATTCCACTGCATACTGCAAACCCAAGTTATTCGTATTTCTCTCTCAGAAGAGCTGTGTGTATCAGAGAATAGGCAAGAAGAAATTCCTCCACTGCCCATTAGGTGGTTGAAGAAAATACAAAACCGTGCCAGAGCCTACAAAAGTATTTTAACCTTGAACTGAATTGGTTTTCCCCTTCAACACAAATGGTCTGTTGCTGGCTTGGAATAAGAATTTCACTACATGTTGTTCAAGACAGAATTAGCTCCTTCTGAGAGACATTTTAGGGAATACATTTACCGAAAAATCACATTTACTCATCCTGTATGCTTTTGGGTTAGTGTGCACACCAGATAATGCATAGTTGATTACAGTTTTTCTGACTCATTTTACAGTAATCATGCTCTTTCTGGATACGGAATGCTAAATAAACCCCCTCTGGAGTTTTGGCTGTAAGACAATACTATTCCTAACCTATATGGAAGCAGTCTGTTGTATATTTACAGAACATGAGAAAAAGCAGGCCCATTCTAACAAATGTTTACAACATATACTTACAATACCAAACATGCATTGACATGGACACCATAATGACACACTAAGACATTCCTGCTATTGTGAGGAGATGCCTTTACTCATACTATCCAGCCACTCTCCCTCCAACTCTATAAAATGTGTTCAAATTGGATATTATTTACTGCAAATGGCAACAATTTTGGTAACATTTAGTATGTTTTAAGTTTCCTTTTTGTGGCTTTCTGAGTTTTTCCTTTTTATCATTGGTCTTATTTTGGTCATGAGCCTTAAATTAATTTAAATTTCATTAGATTTTGTTTTGGCATCTCTATATATTTGTGTTCACGTCTTACTTACTTACTGCAATGGACATAGCTTACCAAAGCATGTTTGTTGCATATTTTCTGACTGTAGGAAATTGGTATGCATCCTTCAATTAGAGCTGGGTGGGCTTGAAGGAAGGGAGAAAAGGAGCATTTATTGTCTTTAAGGGAGATGTATAATTCTTTACATTAAAAAACAAAACAAAAAAAAAAAAAAAAAAAAACATTGAGTCTGTACATTGTGCTGTACACTGAAGTAAATAATAAGCAGATATTTCGTATAAACGTATCTTAAAAAGTTCAACTGTTTATATACAGGAATGTATTGTACCTAAAGTGCTATAGCCGACTGATCATTTGCAACTAAACAGCATCACCTTGTGGCTGCAAGTAAAACCACATTATACTGCCACAGACTGCAAAAGCACTCAAATTCAATGGAAGGCAAAGAACTGAAAAACACTGTACCTACATGTAAGAAAAGTGAAGTGTCCTACAGTACATATCATTTGATAATTAATATAAAAAGACAACCACAGAACATAGCTTGAAGTCTTTTAATCACAGTGAGTTGCATAGCTTCACAGTAGCATTAGTATCATCAGTCTAGACAATCCATCTAGTTGACAATATGACATTTATCATATTATGATTCAATTGTAACAGCTAAGCAGAATGGCCACTGAACTGGAAACTGCTACTAAAAGGGGAGGTTTAAAAAGTGTTAGTGGCTCAAAACCCTCCCAAAAAGCACCCAGGTTAACAACCACCAATAGAAGGCAAACAATTTCATCTTCATTTGCATTCAACCCATAACACAAAAATAAAAAATAGACTTTAAAATTAAGAAAAAAATCTTGCATTTAATAACTGAATAACTGAGATATAACGATATAAATGCACATATAAAGCTATAAAACTGTATATAGAGTTGCATAAGAATCAGAGCTTGTCTGAGAAAAAGTATAGTATATCATGTAAAAAAAAAAAAAAGAAAGAAAGAAAAAAGGATGGCATTTAAAGTAGCAGTAGTTTAAAAGTATCACAGTATTGAAACCCAAAACTTGAGCTAAAGTGAAACAAAGATATCTCTAAAATCTACACAAGCTGGTCCTCTGGCCTTTCACTCAATCTCCCATGTTCTATTCTTCAGTCTCTTTAGTCTCTACTCACATATTGTACTGACACACAAATGTTTTCATTATAGAAATTTCAGCATATCTTGAAAGCTATGGGGAATGTAAAAGAAAAGGAAAATCTTATATACTTAATGTTAGATAAAAATTGCATCATACAGTAACTTTAGATATATTCATTTTAAGGCACATCTTTGAATTTACCACTTTTCTAATAAAAGTATTGAGCTTACAACTTCCAAGCAAATCTAATATTTAAATAAAAAAGCCTGCACACCATATTCTATCCATACATCTGATGCACTGGATTCTAGGATTTGAAAAATTCACGACCGATAAAAAATAAATACAAAGAAGTTTGGGAATTAAATAAAAAGCTTTGAGTCAATGGTAAAGCTAAACACCCACAAATTTACACAAGTAAATGTAGATGTCACTTGCATCATTAAGTTTGGAATGAACAATATGATGAAATTAAATGTCAAGAAGAACTTTTGTGGACTAGGTAAGAAAACTGGTTTGAGTAAACTGCATTGACTCAATATAAACCATGTGACATCCTCACCTTTATGTCTCTTTGCTTAAAAACTTACAAGACTGCAAAGAAATTTTGGTTATTTCCTTTCTATATCATTTACCTCTCAGTCTCAAACCTCACTTTTTGAGAAATCTTTAAAAAAAAAAAAAACAGCAGAGTACAGATCTACAAGTGATGTAAAAAACAAAGATGTATAGTACATTACACCGTTCAGTTTGCATGGACACCTCCAGAAAATCCTTTAATACCATCAACAGTTAAGATGGATGTTTCCTTAGTTCTGAAGAGGACACTCCTTTAAAGACTATTAATCCTGGAGCAGATGAGAAGAGAGGGGGAGAAAAGAGATTAGGTCATTTTTAATCCTTTCAGCCGAGTACATCAAGCATCATTAGCAATGAAAGCACTGAGTCAAAGTGAGGCCTGGCTTGCCTGCGGTGAACCACAGACAGATGGCTGGAGTGCCAGAGTACTTCTTCAGCACAGTCATGGGGAAACTACTTGTCACTAGCCAATGACAGTTTTAGGAGTGAATCGTGCTGATCCACCATTTAAAAGTGACATATTTCATGTAGATTGGTTCTGTTAAAATAAAAAAAGAATTACTTACTACTTACTACAAGTATTTCTCCATATATGCCATCATCATAAAGACATCATAGAGGAATGTTATAGACATATTTCACTGTTTCAAACATTTTAAATTGGCCCAAGTTTATTTTGAGCTGCATCAGTTGTACCTTAAATAATGGTAGTTGGTGTGGGGGATGCTTTCTAATGTTGAGGATCTAATACCAAGAGCAGGATGTCACTGGGATACTTGTCTCATAAATTGTTGGCTTTGTGGTGTGATAATGCAATACTCACTCCTCCACAGCTGGTGTTTTCTCTTCCCCGTCCATCAACTGAACTGCTGGGTACAGGACTCTGCAGTCTGCTGTTTTCTTTCTCTGTTAATATTTGGCTGCCCAACACCTTCCTCTGTTTTATAAACAAAACATCATTATTTGGAGATTGATACCATTTTTGACAGCAGGACGGTATTATAGATAACCTGTTGATTTTTTTTATTGTAAACAACCATGTTTTTATATTAAAAGGTGTGTAAATGCACTACAAACATGTTGAATACATTTTAAACTTGCATTACTTTTATCAGCTTACAATCTTATTTTCACTCTTAATGGCATTGATTCCTTTTGCAGGACTTTACCACCCAACACCCACATGCATATGCATTCTTGTGCCGGTATAGCATAAGATATATTAATGTGAGGTAGGCACAATGAACATTTTCTGGAACATATTATGGAAAGTTAAGACTATATCTGTGCACACGTGTACTGTCAACAAACCTTGATAATTCCACCCAAAGAGCGTGAACGCCAATGTTTCCTGCTGAATGGTGTCCGAGAGTCAGCTGAAGGCGTCAGCGAAGGCTGCTTCTCAAACTAAACACACAAATATGATAAATTTAGTTGCCCAAAATGAGAGATGTTTGTTCTTTTTCCTCACAGAGTGCACTGACATACCTGTCTGATAAGTTTCTTCTTTTTGGCAGACTCAGGCATGTTGTTGACTTGCTGGTACAGCTCTCTGAGTGCAGATTCAGTATAACTCTGAGACTGAGATGACTCGATTGTGCAAGTGCTGCTATCAGCACCACTGATTGTTCTCATGGAGGGAGAAGGGGATGCAGCTGCTACCACAGCCAAGGGGCCATCTTTAGCCCCAGAACAGAGTGTCAGGTCATCCTAGGAAAGTCGCACATAACATGTGACATATTTAAATTCTGGTTATCTCACTGAAACCACAAAGTCTTTTCAAGAGACATTATCACAACAAAACATGTACAGCTGAATACACAATGCAAAAAACATGAACTACAAACAAATACCTTTAAATTGTAACACAGGAGTTAAAGAAAATTTAAAACCCCACAGAAGATCCTTTAAAATTCTATTTAAATTCTATTAGGCGCCCGTTAGTAATAGATACCAGCCTCTTGAGGTTCTGTATTTACACATGCAGTAGTTAATATTACCCAGTGCTGTGATCTGACATTTAAAGTTACAGGGTTCAAAAGTTAGCAAAGAAAAAAAACAAGTTATTGTGGGAGCTTTGAAAATACAGTAGCTTTCTATATCAATGTTATGCACTGCTAACACTATCTCTTTTCAGAAGGATGAACTTAGTAAAACATAGAAGAAAAGACAAAGGACAAAAACACTCACCTTTGATTGAAGAGTTTCTGATCCTGTGAAGTATAGACGTGCATATTCTTTGATATATGCAGGTGCCTTCAATGAAAGTAAACATGTACATTAAATCCTCTGATGAAAGCTTATTGTGAAGAATTAGTCTAGTGTACCAGATTAATATGATTAAAGATGATGATAAATCATGTTGTATTTACACAGCCAATGTTCCACATGGAAGGGTACGTGAATGCAATAAAGCTGGTGTAAAAAATGTAAATGAATGTGTATGAAGAAATACAAGCCAGTCATCAGGGTTTAAAAAGACTGCTGATTGTGGGACAATCTGAAAATCAAATAGCCTTTATTGATTTTTCGTTCACATGTAAATTCTGTATTACCTCTCTTTATTATGTTTGCAACCCTGGCAACAACACCACTACTTATGAAGAGTTAATTAGAAGCAAAGAAACAACACAGGAAACCATCATGACCACATGGTGGAGATGTATTGTATTTTATTAATCACAATATTATCTGATAAGGAAGACCTGCCTCAGCTAAAGCAATATGATAAACATGTCACATTTAGTGTTTTAAATATATACAGTTTATTTGTAAGCCAAAATATTGTTACAGAATAAGAGATCAACTCCAGAGAAAGGGGCTGTTAAGCTGCTTACCTTAAAAAGTTTTTGTGAGTGCCTGATGAGGAAAGCTATGCCGTTATTCAGTTTCTCAATGTTTCCCTGCAGATCACTTGCCATCACCTGCAATGTAAAAATACTGAAAATAAATAACAAACAAATTCAATAAAACTGTAAAAAGGTAGAACAAAATGATTAAGTTCCTTACAGTTTTGGGCCAGATGATGTGTGGAGCAAACATTGTGGCTAGATTGATAGCAGACATCTTGTTGATGTGCTGGTTGCGGGCGGTGTGATACAACAAGTCCAGCAGAAGCTTCAACAGGCTGCGGTTGGCTGGTGGGAGCAGCATGAAAAGCAGCTGAAATGCCTCAATCTGGCGTTCCTTGTCAGGTATGTTCGTCTTATCTCCCTTATCATCAAAGCGAGTCAGTTCTGGACGCAGTAGATAAGAGAATTATTACAACAGAGGACAGGGGTCATTACTATATTCAAATTTATGTGATGCTAAGAAAAGAATAATAATTTTATCTTGAGGCATGACAAGAATCAATGTATGAATTGACCAACACCTCCAATCTTCAGGTGAGCATGATAGTGTCTGTGCGTAAGCAGAGGCTCAGGCAGCTCTCCCAGGAAGGCTTTGAGCAACGTGGCAGCATCATTGGGGTGGAAGTCGCCCGTCTCTAGATCTATCTCTGCCCCAGCATTCAGCATCTCCCTCAGGGCTGCCTGTCTAAGGCTGTGGCCTGGCACACGGAACAACCCCTCCACATGAAGGTCTGAGGGGTGGAAGGGAGGGGAAAAAAAAGATGCAGTGGGCAGACACAGAGAGACAAAGACGCAGAAATGAGGAGAGAGACGAAGTGAATGAAATGGAAGGAGAGAGACAGCTGGAGCAAAGTGCTTTCAGATAAATTATTGACTAAAGCATTTGCTCCCAGTGTCCATTTTCAGCGAATGACATCATCGTTTTCTAGAAATAAACTATGACCTCATGCTAATTCAGTGCTTTCCAACTAAGTTAAAGAAGAGGTTAGCAGCAGCACTGATGCTTAACCAACACTTATAAGAGTTAGAGATACAAGCTGATTAAGCTATTGTACAATAAAAGTATATAAAAAAAACATTAAATAAAACAAATATGAATAGTGTTTGTGTAACACAAATACTGTCATGGTTAGCTATTTGTTTCCTTCTGTGGTCATGCATGCAAAATATATGTAGCTATAATATCACAAACTGCTCTGAATGAAAGTGTCCTCCACATGTCACAGGTGATGCGTGTATATGAAATGATACTCACTTTTACTCAGGTATTCAATGAGCTGATAGATATGTGCTATTCCTTCTTCAGTTAAGGGTGCACCAAAAACCACTCCTTTGTCTGAAAGGCATCAAATGAGATAGTAAGACTGATTTTACCCCTTCTGTGTGCACAATTGGATTTATTCCATTACATTAATTACATCCACGTCATCACTTCCATCTCTCACATGGACCTGCTCCTAACTGACAGAATATAACTGCCAACATCTCTATTACCTAGAAAAGAAGATGACTTTTGCAATAAAAAAAAAAAAAAAAAAAATGGTATTTTCAACAAAGGGTTTATGTGGAGATTAGCACTGCAACTAAACATTGATTTAATTAAGGTTTATTCCGTTGATTAGAATTGAAGCAATTAGTAAATAAACTGATTGGCAACTACTGTAATATTCATTTAATTGATAATGTAATTTTTCATGCTAAAATACCAAACATTCCATTCTTTTTCCTTCCAAGTCATGAGGATGCCTTATATGATAATGTAATTAATATCTATGGACTGTTGGTTCAGGCAGAGCAAGCAATTTGATGATGTGAAATTCAGCTTCAGGAAATTGTGATTAGCAATTTTCAGTATTTTCTGACATCTTACAGACCAAAGAAATAACAATAATCCGCAGATTATTGCATGCTCTGCTCTCTGCTCAAAGAATGCAGGGCTCTTGCATGAAGTCAGGAGGCTGCAGTGTGATCACTATAATATGATAATGTGAACGATGTCCTTGTCGCTCTCCGTCTCCTGTCTATATGATTAGTCTGTCCTCTTTCCAAGTCTCCAAGGTGATAGGAGGCTGCTTGGCTCATGTCCTATCCATTTGGTGGCACTTGAAATTTACATGACGTCGTCCTGAACATACTCTACATACATGTTTACAGTCTATACAATTTTGTCATCCTGTTTTTCTATATTATAATTTTGTTACTTTGATCTATTCTGCACACGACATCTATTACATGTCTGTTTGTTCTGGAAGAAGGATCCCTCCTCTGATGCTCTTCCTGAAGTTTATTCCTTTTTTTGCAGTTAAAAGTGTTTTTCCATATCTGAATTGATGGCCTAAGGACAGAGGGTGTCTGCTGTACAGATTGTAAGGCACCTTGAGGCAAATTTGTCATATTGGGTTCCATAAATAAATTTTACCTTCACATGACTTGATCGACCAATGTTGACAATAATACTGACTATTAATTATCAATATGATTGGTCTACAAAATGCCACACAAAAGAATGAAAAATGCCTTTCATGGTTTGCCAGCTAATGAACTATCAAAGGAATTACACTGTTTGAATGATTAGTTGATTAACTGAACAGGCCATGTGAGAATAAATGTAATTCAAGTCTTAACTAATGAGCTTAACAACTCACTGTCCTTTTCTAGCTTTTTTGCCTCTTCCCAAACAACACATAGAGACACCCTTGAAAACGAGATGATACATCTCATGGGGTTTATCTTGACATAACGTTAATAAATTTTCTGACATATTTGTCTGAAGCACAAACCCTAACACATCCATGGCTCTGTTGGCCAAACCTTTTCGTTTGAGGAAGTTGAAGGAGCGTAGAAAGCCACTGGACGAGGGCACCTTAGCTTCACACTCTCCAGTGAGCTGGGCAAATTCGTCCCCTGGAAGGTCTATGAGTCGAGTTATATTGCAAAGTACCAGATCCGTGAAGGCCTGTGGATGCTCATATCGCAGCCTCTCCACAAAGAAGTCTGGGTTAAAGATCACCGGCTGGCTAATGTTAGTCTTTTCCTGGCTGATAAACACACTGCATTTCGTCCCCCTGTTAAAGGAGAAAGAAACACATCACGTTGAGTTGGGGTCCATTTTGAGGCACAGAGGAAGAGTAAAGCCTCAAGTTGGGCAGTTAAAACAAAACGGGTATTACTAGGTTTAACGTAACGTTAGCTACGTTGGCTAACACTAAACAGCCTGATACTAAGTTACATACTGCGTACTTAAACATGAACATATCTTATCACTATTCGTCGTCGCAGAAACGTGCAATTAATCAATTGATAATTTATTTTGTAACTTGTTCAATGACGAAACGATAAATTTAAAGTTGGTACCTTCTATCCAGTTTGTAATTGTTTTGGGTATCATCTTCAGCCGCCATCTTCGTTTTGAATCTTCCGCTGTTTCATCTTTAGTCCCGCCCCCAGCGTTGTGATTGGCGGAAATGTACGCGCATCAAGCGCAGATCCGTGACGTCAAACCGTTGAGTTGTGGTCATGTGTATATAAATTGAGAATTATTTTGACACTCAAACCAACCATTTATTTAAGATGGAAGCCAAGGATGTAATAATATACTATTAAAACAAAAAACAGGAAGTTCAAATGATGTCAATGTATCAATGTATTTGGGAAAATTTCACATCCATAAACCCAAGTTCTTCATCGCTTGAACTTTTCATGTTTGAATTTAGTATTTGGAGTATTTGGAGTCTATTCAATATATGAACAATAAGAAACATGCACATACGTTAGTATGCCCCAACATTTCTTTTTTTAAGAAATCCGATTTTATTGTTTTCTGTTATTGTATTATTGTCATACATGTTATAAGTGACACTTTCTATGAATAAAGTGATGAAAAAAAAGCACTGAATATATTTGATGAACATTTTATTTATTTTGGAAACATGTACTATTTGGAATACTAGAAGATACCTCTGAATGGAATTATCAGCTATATAATGCAAATCTTTACTGTACCTTTAGTCAGACTTTTTGATATGACCTAATCTTTTTTTTTAACAGAAAATTAGATACTCAACTCAAACTCAAAACTGAATTTATTTTATTTGTTTGTTTGTTCTTTTGTTTTTGTTTACTGATGGCATGCCTTTCAAGAAAATGTATGTTGTTCATCTTGTGTCTTTTATGAGCAAAAGTATATATATAGATATGCCAACAAATGTTCAAAACAGAAAGCCAACCTTACTGTCTTCATGTCTTACATAAAATCCTACTTGCACACACTAAAAATTGCACAGACTCTAAAGCTGTGAAAACTAGAGCCTTATGTAGTGCTTTTAGTGTGTAATTAATTAAATTAACTGTTTGAATTGGATAAATGACTGCCTCTACTTTATAACAACAGGTTACCTGGAGTAGCTGTATGTATTCACAGTGGTATAATAAGCATGGTCTCAGCTTGTCAGCCCATTTCCACCTGCTTTTGGTTGTCTTGACAACACAAGAATCTGCAGTCCTTGGGCAGTACACAGAATGATTACCACATAATATAACATTTATTTACATGCAACACCATTACATAGTGTTTGCCAGAGCAAAGCTGTCCTGATTTAGGGTCCAATTTATCACAAGTTCTATATTTTCACTTTTAGAGTGTTCTTTTCCTATAAGTTTATCAATACTTCTCTATACGTTTTGAGGATTCCCTTTTGCCTGTCAAATATGATCTAAAAAGAAATTTACTTAAGTCTTCCTTATTTGTGTTGTAACTTTATTTCTGAGTCTTATGTAAATTAAACAATGTTTCCAAACTTAATTTTAATGTTTTTTAAGTTCTGCATCCTGCTTTTTCATTATTTTGCATTATTAAACCATGGTAACAGTTGTCTGCCTATCCGCCCCAGAGGTGGATAGGTAGACAACATATATCCATGAGGATCCTATTCCACCTCATGCCAAATTCATCTATTTGGGGAATTATATATTTATATCACATATTCCCAAAAAAATATACAATATATTTGTGGAACATAACAAATGAGTTATATAAAAAATATATAGTTTCAGCTATGTAAGCTTCAAATTGTTTTTTTTTTTTACTTAAATTCAACAAAAATTAAAGCATGTGATTGTGATTAACACTCTCACCAAGCAACAAGTCTGTGACTCATGTAGGGTGCTAACCCATCATTTGACAAACGCTGTTACAGGCTAATGCAAGGATCAGAAATGTACAAATTCTTTGTCAATTTTAATTGTCCATTCTCTGTGGTCTCCATAATGAATGTCACATGTACAGTAATGATACATGCAAAACACATGAATAATACTCTTAAACAACATCTATTTGAAACTCAATAGCATATTACCCATATATATGACCACATTTTGTCAATAATTTCTTGGGGGAACATGGTATCACCATTATTGCATTGAATGTCTTCACATCTGTCACAGTATTTTAAGCATTAAAACACAAAACATAGAATTCTAGTTATACAATACAATGTCTGAAAGAACAGAAATGTTAAGTGATAGCACAAAATTCAACAAACTCTATAGACACAGTAAATGTTTTGAGAATATTTACAAAAAATAAAGAGCGTATGGCACCAGCTAGATTCTATTTCACACCATGGTAACAGCAATACATATTAAGAAAGAAAGCAAAGAGTTTCGGGGGGAAACACTTATATTTATACTTTTTTTGTATTCCAAGATGATAAATCTATTACATCTATGTATTACAGAGTCTTTAATAATGTGAAAGAGTAACTCACTCACAATTCAGAGTGATTGTTGTTGCAGCTCATGTTGAAGGGGGGTTTCTTAACTATCCCTATCCCTCTGACCTGACATTTTAGAGACTGTATTTCCTCTTTTGTCTGTCTTCTCTCTGTGGCTTTTACCATCAATCCTCTCTCCTCTTAAGCTTGCTTCTTCACAGGAACTCCTCTGCCACAGCCAAGATATGCTCCCATACTTCCAGTAGCAGTGAGGCCTAAGCCTAACTAGAGTTCTCCAGCATGCCCTGCGAAATGTGTGGGAGGAGATACAAAACAGAAGCGGGTCCAGGGCACCGTTGATATACCACAGTGGAAGCGACAAGTAGGATTTCAGGATTGTATAGATAGAATGGATGGTGTCGGACCAGACAACCACGTAGACCTGCATCAGTGATGAGGCAATGTCTGGGAAGTTGCAAACAAAAAAGGCCACCACAACTGCACCTGGAAGACAATATATGGAAGATGTTGATAGCTGAATTTTACAGCCTTAATGACCTCTACATTTCAGTACAATACATTTGCATTTACTGTTAATTTTTTTCTAAATGCAGGAAAGATCCTGACAGCACAACATGAACTTCTGACTGCCATCAACATCTCATTGGAAGTCCAATTTGTCTCTCCTGAGAAATCAACTTATCTGATTGGCCAGGTAAAGTTGACCAAAGATACGTTTTTGCAGTTGTAAAATGTAGTTTTGTATGCTTCAGAATACATTTCATTTTAGTATGCTCCTGGCATCTATTGAAGTCTTCTTGCAAGTGGATGTGCCCAGCATACCTCTCAACTGACTCAATAGATGTGCCTAGATGCTCTATTCCCCTGCCTCATCCACCTGCACTACTTAGTGCAGGTGGATGAGGCAGAGGCATATCCAGAACAAAGTGGATATGCAGCACTTTCAGTATGCTCCTGGCGACTACTGAAGTCTTCTGCCAAGAAGACATGCCCAGAAAACTTCCCAACTTTCTCAACTGTAACCTTCAACTTGAAGGTACATCAATTCAACTCTCAACTCCTTCTTAGGATGCTTTAGCTTCCCAATAGTCTCAAATGTACAAAATTAGCCAAATAATCCACAAGCAGCAGCCACATTCCTGCTTTATGGGCTCGTCCAGGATTTCAACCCCAGACCTCTCACACCCAAAGCTAGAATCATACCCCTAGACCAACGAGCCATGATGCCGAGGACTAGCAATGCAATTGCCACTGGGAGAATTTGGCTCAGTGTACCTTTTTCCCACCAAACACTGTTGGATCCATCCATTCATCCATTCGTCTTCACTTTCCCGGTCAAGTCGCGGTAGCATCTACTGAAGTCTCCTCCAGCGCTGATGTGCCCTGCATACTTCCCAAAGGTTTAACTGTAAACTTCAACATGTAGGTGCAGCAGTTTGACTTTCACTTCCTTCTTAGTATGTCGTGGCATCCCAGCTGTACCTTAAAGTTTCAAATTTGCAAAATTAAGCAGACAATCCATAAGATGCAGTCTGATTCTTGAACTGTAGAGCTTGTCCAGGATTTGAACCCGGGACCTCTTGCAACCTAAGCGAGAATCATACCCCTAGACCAACAAGCCACAAATAGACTTAGTCATGTGATTGCAGCTGAGTGAAATTTACACAGTGTACCTTTTTCCCAGCAACCATTGTGGGATCTTCTTCTTCACTTTCCAGGTCAGGTTGCAGTGGTTGCATGCTCAGCAATACTGCCTAGATGCTCTCTTCCCCTGCCTCCTCCTCCTGCTCTTCTTAGGGGATAGTGACGCGCTTCCAGGACAGAGTGGATATGCAGCACTTTCAGTATGTTCCTACCGTAGTCTCCTCCCAAGAGGACGTGCCCAGCATACCTCCCAACTGACACCTTCAACATGCAGGTGCAGCAGTTCTATTCTCAACTTCTTAGGATGTCTTAGCTTCCCAACACTTCAAAACTTGCAAAATTAGTCAGATAATCCACAACAAGCAGCCACATTCCTGCCCTCTGGGCTCGGAACCTGGGACCTCTCGCAACCAAATCTAGAATCATACCCCTAGACCAATGAGCCACAAAAAATGGATTTCCCCTGCAGTGACTCTTTCACTGTTGGATTCAGCTTTGTGATAATTTTCTGGAAATCGAAAAAAATTGTGGAAGCCTTTATATAGGCTTCGTTCATCCTCTTGATCTTACTTTGTTCAAGTGTAGTGTGTGATCTTTGTTGGTCAATAGCACACACTACTCAAAACCTTCCACCAGGACTTGAACTTGGATCATAGGATTCAGAGTAATGAGTGCTGACCTTTACACCATTGAAACCAGTTCATGTGCTGACAGTGTTCACATCCCTTTGACAATGCATGACCAGTATTAAAATGGGTTAAATAGAGAGCGCACCATCCCACAGGGGTTGCAATGTCTGCAAAACCGAATTTGTGTGATTTTGAATACGTCCAATCTCATCAGCTTAGTAGTTAAATCACTGGTACATGCAAGCACAAAGATGCCAACACATGACACTGTGCAGACATTTGTCAGCACACACAACAAATGCACCAAGTGATTCGAACTATACAGCAACTCTCATGTGACATGGGCTCATCTGGGATTTGAACCCAGCACCTCTATTGAGAATCACACTGCTACTGATTTCACAGTGTACTATTTCTCAGCAAGCAGTGCTAGAACCATCCATCTCTCTGTCCATTTATCTTCACTTACCAGGTCAGGTTGCAGCAGTTTCATGCTCAGCAAAAATGCCTAGATGCTCTCTTCTCCTGCTGTACTTAGGGGATGCAAAAGCATTTCAAGAACAGAGTGGATATGCAACACTTTCATTAAGCTTCTGCCATTTATGGAAGTCTTCACCCAAGAGGACGTACCCAGCATACCTCCCCAATGTCTCCTTCAACATGAATGTATAGAAATTCCACTTTCATCTCCTTAAATTCCAAATGGTCTCAAACACAAAGCCAGAAAACCCACACACAGAAGTTACAATCCTGCTCTTCGGGCTAGTCTGGGATTTGAACCCAGGACCTCTCACACCCAAAGTGAGAATCACACCCCTAGACCAACGAGCCATGGAAATTCTATACCATGGGATTACAGTTGGGAGAATTTGGTTCAGTGTACCTTTTTTTCAAGGAAACACTGTTGGATCTATCCACCCATTTGTCCATTTGGTCTTACTTTCCTGGTCAAGTCGTGGCGGCAACTACTGAAGTCTCTTCCAGTGTTGATATGCCTGGCATAACTCCCAAATGTTTCAACTGTGAAGTTCAACATTTTAGTACATCTGATAGACTTTCAACTCCTTTTTAGTATGTTGTAGCTTCCCAATTGTTCCTAAAACATTCAAAGTTACACAGACAACCCACAAGAAAGAGTGAAATTCCTACATATCAGGGCTCGTCCGGGATTTGAACCCGGGACCTCTCGCACCCGAAGCGAGAATCATACCCCTAGACCAACGAGCCACAACAAGCTGGGTCCATGAAATCATATCTGGGTCAAATTTATACAGTGTACATATTTTCCCAGCAACTACTGTTGGATCTATCCATCTACTCATGCATTTTTCTTCACTTTCCAGGTCAGGTTGTAGAGGTTGCAGCAAAAATGTCTAGATGCTCTGTTCCTCTTCCTCATCCTCCTGCTCTTCTTAGGGTATAGCGAGGCCCTTCCAGAACAGATTGGATATACAGCACTTTTAGTATGTTCCTGGTGACCACTGAAGTCTCCTGCCAAGAGGATGTGCTCAGTATGAAGGTACAGCAATTCCACCTTCAACGGTCCCAAAACAGGCATCCAAGTGTTACAACTGACAAGTTCAACATTTCGGTGCAGCAGTTAGACTCTCACCTCCTTTTTAGTACATCACAGCTTCCCAACTGTTCCTAAAAGTTTAAAAATTGCAAAATCAAACAGACAACCCACCAGAAGGAGTCAAACTCCTGAACCTCAGGGCTCGTTCAGGATTTGAACCCTAAGTGAGAATCATACCCCGAGACCAATGCCAAAGAAAACATGAGTTTTGTGATTGCAGCTGAGTGAAATTTACACAGTTTACCTTTTCCACAGCAACCACTTTTGGATCCATCCATTTATGCATCCATTTGTCTTCACTTTCCAGGTCAGGTGGCAGTGATTGCATGGTCAGCAAAAATGCCTAGATGCTATGTTCACCAAGTGATTCAAACTATACAGCGACTCTCATGTGATGTGGGCTCATCTGGTATTTGAAGCCAGGACCTCTTGCACTTTGAGAATCACACTGCTACAGGTTTCACAGTGTACTATTTCTCAGCAAGCAGTGTTGGATCCATCCATCTCTCTGTCCATTTATCTTCACTTGCCAGGTCAGGTTTCTGAGTACCACTTTTTGGTATGGTTCTAATCAGACTGAGATAAATCAGGGTACTTAAAAGATTTACGATGCCACAACTTCAAGACATGATTTCATAATGTCTTCCAAATTGCCTGTCAAAATATGTAATTGGTCTGCACTGAACAACAAATGTCTATGTGGGGCACTTGCTTTTATAACTATCCATGTCTCACCCATGAGTTTTAGTGCTCTCTTTTCATTTAAAAGTAGCTTTCCTTTTTGATGGCACTGGACATCTCGTCTTCCCTTTGGATCCGGTCGTGTGAGACCCATGTTTCGCCTTTGACGTCCATTCCTCTTCAGGTACAGCAGGATGAGCAGGTAGAGAGTTAAGATGGAGACCAGTGGGACCTGTTGATGGAGAGGTTTGTTGAGCACTTATGTTTGATGCAGATATATAGATACAATCTGTTGAAATGCTCCTATCTCACCAGAAAGAAGATTACTGCTCTCAGGAGTAAAGCTCCTTTGTAGATGTGTGCAGGATCAGGCTCTGTCATCTCACACATGGTGGAGACATGGAAAGCATCCTCTCGTGTGGGAGCCGTGTAGTCCAGTATGCAGGCACGGGCCTGGTTATAGACCAGAGCAAAGGGCACCGCTGAGACCAGAGAAATTACCCATACTAAAAGGAGGCATGGCAGCCGAGACCTCTGTTGGAAAGGAAGGAGAGAGGGTCAGAGAACACATTTGTCAGATCCTGTTCACAGAGTGTTATAAAATGCTGAATATGGATCACATTTATTGTATTTTCTTCAGCTTTCTTCAATACTATTTACTTGTCTGCAGTAAATTTGTGAAGATTACAGCTTCTGTATGTGGCCATTTCCTATCCTTCCTTTACATTTCATTGTGGGATACAGATGCAGTTCAATTCAGTTTATGTCAACCTAAATGGTCACTGTTTTGTGGTATATAATAGATAGTGCTAATTCATTGTGAGAGTAGAATACCTAGGATACAATATATTTTTGTTGTACAATCACTTAACCTTCAGGCTGGACACAGACCACATGGTGTGGCAAATGGCTGCATAGCGCTCAGTGGTGAAAGTCATGATCACCCAGCTCGTGGTGGCACAGTACACTTGGCGGACCATGAAATAGACCTTGCATACTGCTTGGCCCAGACGCCATGGGTAGCTCTCCCAATAGTACCGATATAAAGTTACTGGGATGGTCAACAGCTGCAGAATGTCTAGAATTGTAAAGAGAGAAGAAGATGATCATTAGGCAAATTTGAACTGAGGATGATGTCTTGAAGTCAGTAAAACATTTAATTTAATTGAAATTACACAAGCAAATGGGAATTTAATTTGGTATATGCATGTGCATAATGTATGACTAATTAAAGCAATTTTACATTTTTAACATAACATTTTTAAAGACATGTTTATTGTATGCTTAGATTAAAATGAAATGAAAACCCACAAACATATGATTTTCAGTGTACTCTAAAACATACACCATGTAATTTTTATAATGAAATTGAATGTAAAACACTTGACCACTATCTCTAATGCATGACTTCAATAGATTTCAGAAAAGAAGCCTGCAAAACATTTTCATAATATTTAAAATGGAAATGGGAATGGCATTTCAATTTATTTTTTATCTGACATATATGTAATTTAAAATTCTAATTGCTAATTTAAAAATGTTAAAAGATAGGTTCACAATTTTTCAAGTCTGGCTCAAAACAACAGGTGGCCATATTAACACTGAAAGAGGTTTTCATTCCTCCCATCATGATGGCCATTAAAAATCCCCTCAAATGTGCTTTCAATGTAAGTGATGGGGGTCAAAATCCATTTTGTGCAAAGTGCAAGTATCTGAAACTTATATGAGGCTTCAGCAGTCTGATTTAGTTATATCAAGTGGATATCTCTCACGTTTACAATACTTTTAACATCAAATTCCCTCTTTGTGTTTTCTCAGGCAGTGTTGTCTGACTTTAAAATACATTTTTGCACAGAAGGAGATTTGTGGATTTTGGCCCCCATTACTTACATTGTCAGTGCATTATGAAGGGATCCTCTAATGCCAGTATGAACAAGAGGAATGATTATGGCAAGAAAAACCTATTTCAATGTTCATTTGGGCTGTTGTTTTAAGACAGACTTGTTGTGTTTGTGAACAGGTATTTTATTAATAATGAAATATCAATTTTGCACTTAATTACATTATGACTCTAGAAA
The DNA here is from genome assembly GCA_029490765.1 of Euthynnus affinis. Classification (NCBI taxonomy): domain Eukaryota; kingdom Metazoa; phylum Chordata; class Actinopteri; order Scombriformes; family Scombridae; genus Euthynnus; species Euthynnus affinis. The sequence continues at coordinate 14,300,121 of CM055852.1, read as the reverse complement.
TATTAGCAAGTCTTATGTGCACAGATATAGCTTGTCAGTACTGGTCTTTCATAAGGTGCATGGAATGAGTATGTACCTGATATGACCAGGCTGAGAAGGTAGAAACGAATGGCACTGACTCTCATATGAGCATCCATGAGAAGTGTCAGTATGCTCACACCATTGAATAAGACCTGTAAAGCATAAAGGTACAACAGTCAATGGTCTGCAGTGTGAAAACAGCTGTATTGTTTTCTTTAAGAGTGTCATTAACAGTTTATGTTAGTAGTGGCTTGCTACTGCAGCTTTACTTGTATTTTATCACCACATGTACCACATTGTGAAATTTTGGTATAATTCAGAAGATCTGGTGTGTCAAGTGTGTCTTGTAAACTGGACGTTCATACTCCAAACAAGAAGACGATGCTGTAGAAGATGGTCATGGGGATAGCGATGGTCAGTGGCTCACTTTTGGTGACACTAATGTCGAGTTTTGGCGTCTCACTTGGGCTGACGTTACAGCTGAAGAGGAATGAAATCTGCTCCGACAGGTTCATGTTGAGGCGGCTGTTAGAGAGCTAGAGAGAAGTTAATGTGTGGATTAATGTGTGTGATAATGATAATGGCTTAAATTTCCAAGTTCATCCACACAACTGTTGGGACGGCATGTGGGCCACAGTTTACCACATATTTCAAGACCCCAAGAAACCTGAGCCCTGGGGGTTCACACAGAAGGTGTGAAGCCCCACTCACAGATCCAGGTTATCAAAACCAGAGTTTCCTCTCTTATCTCTCTCTTTTCTCCAGGAGCTGCTGGAGCAGCTCCTTGCTCTTCTCCCCCACAGCTGTTGAAGGAGAAGCTTCCTGCTCTTTCACACCTCCAGCAGCAGTTGCTGGAGCAGCTTTCTGCTCTCTTGTGTGGCCTGCTCACAGCAGACACACACAGTCTTTTCTTTACGGCAGAAGACGCGAGAGCCTGCTTAAGAATCAGAAACTAAGTTTCAAGTGCCAGCAGCTACCACACAAGTCTGCTGGCTAGTTTAACCAGGACAGGAGCCACGGAACAGAGTTAGCTTGCTGCTAACTCTAACAAAGGAGTGACCTGTGCCCTCTGCACAACTGGAGTGCTGTCTCCCCAGCAACGCCTGCATCTGGAATCTCATAGAGCCAAAGCCTTCTCAGCCTGACCCATCCACGGATTCACCGACTAAGAGGCAGCATGCCACAAAGCATCTCTTCCCTTCATGGACTGGTAACAACTGGGCATAGCCTAGCAACAAAGTGAAGTATAGCACGGCTAAGCAAGAATGTTTAACTTAATCAATGTACAGCACATATATTGATTTGGCTAAGGTTATACATTGAACTGTTGTTGTGATGTCCTTGTTGTCTACAGTCAGGTTACAGCATAGCTACACCGCTAGGTTAATGTTAGCATGTTTAACACAGGTTACACCCAGTAACTAGGCCTTGCATGCAACTAACCTCTTCTTAAACGCACAGTATGTAATTTCAGCCGCTAGGGGTCTCTCAATCAAAACAATAACAAAAGACAGTGTGTGATGACGGTGTGAAGTAGCAAGGGATCATGGGAGTTGTTGTCTTCGTTGTTAAATAATCAGCTTCACCGGGATACGATTACTCCGAAATTCATGGTTCAGGGACCCGCTGATTACAGGTAAAAACACTGAATAAAGCAGTTTCATGTAAGAGATCAGTGTTTCTCCGACGATGTACAGCGACCCACTGACGTCAGATACAGGCTGTTAGCTGAGCCGCTGCTAACACTTTAACAGTTTATATCTCTTATAACTTTTCATTCAGACGTTCGTCTGGTTTCTCCCGGCAGCCGAATTATCCACAGAGGTCTCCTCTTCTCCAAAAATAAATGTACACGCAGAATAAAATCGTTCAAATATTAATTAAAGCTGTTTTACCTTAAAAACCAGTGTTTATCCAACAATGTTTGGTAACCACCAAACGGCTGTTAGCCGAGCTGCTGCTAACACTTGTTCGGCTTTTTCCTATGGCTTGCTTATCTGAAACGGTCCGTTACTTTTATTAAATTATAAATTTCTCTGGGTTTGAAAATTGTTGGAAACATTTGGGATAATGTAAGTACAAAACTCAACAACATATATAACATAGGTCGAGTTATTTTTAAACATTTTAATGTGGAATAATTACATATTATACCTTTAACCTGGCACCTTTAGCATTCACCAATCGGCTTTGAATAGAGAACCACACAGTTTAAGGTTTAAAACCTGGTTTTGCAAACTTTGGTTCAGGCAGCATATGGTTTACGACACCACATGGTCTGGCCTTTCATCTCTGTAGTTCCCTTTATCAGCCAAATTGTTGGCATGCTGCGTGCCCAGTCACCAGGTGACTTAACATTGTCTTCCCCACACACACATACACACTCACACTTGTATATAAGTACACTTAGCTAGATTAGTATTGTGTGTTTGCTTTTACCCTTTTGTTAAATAAATGCTTTTGGATCTACCTGTTGTCTGTTTTAATGTTGCACAAGAATGAGTTTTGCCAACCTCTGCTCTGTAAAGAACTCCAAATCCTTCAACCATAACTAACTACTGCTAACTACTAACCCGTTATTATTAATTCTTATTAATAATTTTATTGATTTTAATAATTGATTATCTTTGATAATCATTAATTACTTCTGATATCCAAACTCGTAACCAAGCCCCAACACAACTAACTGACAATGATTCAAGTCAAGTTTAATTATTTTTACTTAGTTTTTTAATGAGTGTTGCACTCTTAATTTTTTCTAGGGTGTTGCATGGATTTGGTATGCAAGATTCAGTAGAGCTGCCAGTCAGAGTAAAGTAAGAGGAGGATGGGTGCCTGCTGTAGCTGTCACAATGCAATTCAATTCAGTTTAATTCAATGGGCGTGATTGATAACATACTAATCTACTTTGGCTTTTAGTTTCTTCTTTCCAATGTTCCAAATGTTTTTTTTTACATTGCATTATAATTTACTTTACTCTGATTGGTGTTTGGAAAGCAGTGTGAGACTGCTCAGAGTGTGTCTGAGGGGGGACAGTTAGTCTCAGCACCAACTGATAGGGGACTATTTTTCTGGGTTTAGAGGGTTTTGGATTGGAAGGTGTCTAGGGGGCTGGATTTAAGGTGATTAAAAATTTTGAGTACTCTCTTTTGAATGTTAATTATCAGCGGGTATCTGCCTAATTCTGCTCGACCTGCATTTGATGGTGTTTTTCTGTGTACGTGTAAAATGCATCTGCAGAATTCTGCATGTAAAGATTCTGTTGGATGTTTGTCCCAAGGGGTACAGCTATGATAACTGAGCAGACCCCATACTTAACTTACAGCACAATGGGCAGAATGACACTATAAAATATTTTAAGCCAGATTTAATTGTAATTTGGAAATCATAAAATTTTCACTAATTGTGTTTAGAACTCTTCAAACTTTTAGTGCATACACTGCCATGTTGAAACTCCCTGATGCTGTTATGGTTATAGCAAGGTAGGTAAAACAATCTTTCTACCATGTTAAGCTGTTGCTGTAGTTGCTGAACAAGGTCATAAAACAGAGACTACACTTTCTTTGTTGTCAATTTAGTGTCTTTCAATGTATTAAACATAAGATTAATATTGTAGATATAATGCTATACAATGCAGTGACCTTCTGCTTGAGTTCTAAAATATAGTGTTGATTCACCTTAAACTTACAGTAAGCATTATTAATCCATCGAAACATATTTAAGATGAGATCATTGATACAAACTAAATCCTTCAGTGAATGACAGACATGGTCATATTTGGAGAAAAACAGAAGCTTAAAATTAAAGCTTACTGGTCCTGCTTTCTCAGTAAATTCTTCAAAGAGACACAAGACTGAATGTAATGGCATGGTGAGTGACACATTTAATTTGAACGGTCTGATACATGAACAGTATATAGCTCTTCAATAATGGGATAACCTAGTCCACAATGGGTAAATGGAAGAAAGTCTACTAAGGCTACTAAGCTTTAAATGACTTATTACACATATATACTATATATACTTATGTCTGAAGAAGGAGAAAAAAAGTATAACAGGTAAATGAGTGAAAGTAAGAAGGTTGGTATGAAGGAGAGGAGGGAAAGTGACTATTGAAATGCTAAACAAAAACAAGGCTGTGAAATCATTGATCCATCTTTTAAAGTTATATTTCCTGAATTATTGTTATTTTTCTATTTTAAATTGACCATTTAGCGTATGTATTTTATTGGTGTTTACCTAACCATTGCTTTAATTTCTTTCTTTTTTTTCTTTTTTTTTAAGTATTCTAGTATTTTAGATATGAGAAGACTAAAATGATGTGGAACGTTTTGAGAAATGAATGAGAACTGAAGAATGTGCAAAGATTTTTTCGTTTGCTTCTCTCAGTTTATTTTATTTAAGCAAGAAGTAAAAAACAAAAAGCAGAAAAAACCATATATTTTCTGTTTTTTTGTTAGCGTAGTTGTTTGTTGTTTTTTTTACTTTACAGAGTTTGTTTTTTTATTCTAAACAATGTAACAGCATCCAATAAATGGAGAGAAGCATGAGAACTCCTGTGGAAGCCTTTTAATTTTGCTTATGCTTGACTTTATGTTTATGGTTTGTCTATTGTTTTATATCTATAACCTGTTATAGGTTAATATGTTTTGTTCTAACTCTTCGGGGTTGAATAACTGCAGAGACAATTTGCACTCCTGCCTAAACTTTGGCCTCAGTGACTGTATCAAGAGAAAGAAGATTTTACAACAATTTAAAATAGAAAAAGAAGATATATTGTTTTTCCAAGAAATGCATTTGACACTATCTGATAGTTTGGCAGAACTGCAAATGCTCAAGTTTTTTCCTCATCATATAGATCATCACAGAGAGGATTAGCTACTCTAAAAACTCGCGTACCATTTCAGAAGAAACATAGCATAGTGGATAAAGAAAGGGTTTTTTTTTTTGGTGATGAGAAGAACAAAAAAACAAATATTTATTACTGGCCAGATGAGGGCACATAAGTCTGAGAAAAAAATCAGATATCTTAAGGACAGCATGTAGAGAGCTGGGAATGACAGATATATGGAGAACATCCAGGAACAAATGATTATTGACACTGATAGATTGGACTACTTCTTTATGTTTAATAAAGATATAATATCTATTTAAAAATGCACTATTGGAACAATGATCAGATCACACGATCAGATCACTCCATGGCCATGGTCCATGAATAATTCTTGAAATTCTGAAAATAAATGATACAGAAAAAAAATTTGATGGGAAGGGGTGGAAGCTGTCTTAAGGGGAGAAATAGATTTAGAGATATTCATCAGTAAAGAGAAGACAACAGGAACAAATTCAGATGGAACCTGAACAACAAATAAAAGTGTTGGATATAACATCAACAAAAAACATTTTAAAAAATCACATGATCTGCAATTACACAAAGAGCTGAAGAGGAAGCATGCTGAATTAGACCAAAAGTTGACAGAAGAAGTGATGAAATCATTAATACTTACAAAACAAAAACAATATGATGTAGGACCAAAATCAATGAAATAAGAAACAAAGCAAATCTTATGTTACAAAGCTAAAGGAGGATACATCTAAAAACAGATGAAAGTGAAATTGCAGAAGTGTTTGCAAAATACTATGAGGAATTATATATAAGGATGATGTTGATGATGCAAGAAGAATGGAAATATACTTTGAGAAACTTAAGTTAAAAGAAGTCTCATTATCGCAAAATGTTAGTCTTATTAAAACAGTAACAGGAGATGAATTATCACAACAAATGAAGAAATTATAAAGAGATGAGGCCCCAGGAGATGTTGGCTATGCTATTTAATTTTATAAAGAGTTCAGAGAATTATTGACACCATCTTTGCCCTAGAATCAGGTACTTGAGTGTAAACATGAAACTCATCTGTAATTACAATTGTTCATTCAAAGATGGAAAGGATACAACAGATAGATCCTCTTATAGACCAATATCATTAGTGAATACCAATAAAAACATATGAACATCTATTATATAGCAAGATGTATTGTATGGTATGGTAATTTATTTCATGTCATGTCATGTAACAGCTCGCATGAGCTTACAAGACACTAGAACCATAGCAAATAACAGCAATAACATAATGAGAGTGAATAACAAATATAAGACATTTTCATACATGTCAAAACAAATATGAACACAATCCTGCTCCTTAGACATTACAGCTATAAAACATAATTTAGTCATAACTGAGACAAAGTGCCCTTGTAAACATTTAATACAAACTGAGCTAGATGAAACACTATAAACAAGTACTGAAGTCTACATTCATCAAACATATATAGTGCTCTAATGGACTATAGAACAAAAAGTGCATTTTCAACCTCTCACAGATCACACAGGTGACACTTTCTATTCTCCTCTGGAATTGAATAGAAGCATCCAGTTTCCACCTCCTCTCTATATACAGAAAGGTGACAAATGAAAGAAGCATTTTCCTGGCATGGTTAGAGGTAAGGGTCACTGCAAATCAATACAAAGTTATTCTGACTGATCACCTTTATCATATGATGAAACATTTCTATCCTGATAGGAATGGTTTTCTTCAAGGATGACAATGCCCCAATTCACAGGGCATGAGGAGCACTGAATGGTTTGATGAGTATGAAAATGATGTGAATCAACGTGTGTGTGTGTGTGTGTGTGTGTGTGTGTGTGTGTGTGTGTGCATCATCATACTAGCCTACTTTATTTTTTTTTATCATTATTTGATTTGATTTGTATTTATTATTATTAGGATTATTAGTATTATTATTACTATTAGTAGCAGTAATAGCATCACTATTTTTTCACTATAAAACATATTAATATTGTAAGAAGTTATAAGTATGGACAACAAATGTAAATCTACATAAACTCTTGCACTTTTGCAATAAAGCATAAAAAATTAGAGTCCACTGAGCACACAAATGATCTTAATGAAAGTCAATCCTCCTGAACATGTTTGCTTAAAAATCTGTTGCATTTTCAGACCAAATGATGCAACCTTGCATGCGAAATCATCCAAACAGTTGTGGTTAAATCTAGAGGAAAAATTACTAATTAGAGGGAGTAACATTCATATTACACTGTAATTATTTGAATTTATCAAAAGAATGTCTAATTAAAATCTGACATGCACACACTGTACAACTTATTACACTGCCAGTATAACCAGAACACTGAAAAATTCTTATTTTGGATTCATTATTGTGTAAGTAAAAAAAAGATCTATTTGACAGTGTATTTGGATCAATAATGTATAGACTCACCTTCCTTGCAGAGGAAAGAATGCAGGATGAAGCCCAGAAGCAGCTCGCTTCGCAAGCAAGAATCATCTCTCTGGATTTGCCACACAGTCCCCTTCCTTGCCTCATTATCTCTCTCACTGCCTCTCTGATTCTCACTCATTGTCTCTCTCTTGCTTCTTCTATCAATTCAATTAAATTCAGTGGGGCTTTACTGGCATGGGAAGTAGAAAATAACTTAAAAATTGCATTTAAAAAATATAAATACAAATGAGTGAGAACTATATAAACTGCAACATTTTTTAATGAATGCTCGGTGTGTATGTACAGTTAAGTATGTTTATGTACAGAGACACAGTTGACTGACAGTCTTAATGGTGTTTGTATTCCATTGGACCCTGACTGCAGAGTCTTTCCTAGCATTCCAGTCTGCTCTGGTTTTTAGTTGATATTTTCAATGTGCCAAATAGTTTTATTTTTGTTTCTTTATTAGTTGGTTAAATCTAATGGGGTTTCTGTCAGGGGGCTCTGCTTGTGTTTGTGAACAGAGTCCCAGAACCAGCTGGCTGAGGGTTCTTCTCTCTAGCCCTCCTCTTGTTAGTTTCCTGTTACCATCTCTTATGTTAACGGGTCGGTTCTGACCCGTGTTTTAATTTAGTTGTAAAATACACTGAAACAATTATCTAGCATCCAATTTTTTTCTCATCTCTTGGTTGCCTTGTTAGGCTTCCTTATCCATGAAAATATTGGTTTTAATATTTCTGGTGTGGGCCCCTGGGCCTTTTTTTGTCAGTATACCCCTCAATTTCAATTTAAAAAAAATGTAAAATGAACCTCAAGAGAATCATATAAATAAATAAAATGTTTTTATGTCACCTGACTATTACTGAGGGGATTTAGCACACATCTCTGACTATAGTAACATCTATGGTGTTAGGGTCAGTTTCGACCCATATATATTTACTTCAAGAAAAGGGCAAAAAAGTCTCTTTTTTCAGCAATAGAACTTTAGTACAAACACAAAATGAAAAGCAGAATATATATATATATATATGGACATCCCAAGTCCAGCACCCTGAGACAATACAATAAGCAGAATGAGGAAGGCCACTGTCCAAGATGAAACAATCAACAGGAATACATCAGGAAGATGGCCCCCAAATATGAACTGCTGAGTGAATACCTCAGGCAGCAGAAACCCGATGATGCAGAGGAGGAGGAGGAACCATCACGGAGGGACAAGCCCCTACACGGCATGTACCACCAACAGATAGAAGAAGTGGCTGATATCAAGAAATCCTACCAGTGGCTGGAAAAAGCTGTACTGAAGGACAGCACAGAAGGATTGATCATGGCAGCACAAGAACAGGAACTCAGTACAAGATCAATAGAGGCAGGAATCTACAACACCAGACAGGATCCCATGTGCAGGCTGTGCAAAGATGCTCCTGAGACAGTTCAGCACATAATAGCAGGGTGTAAGATGCAGGCAGGAACATTGTACATGGAACACCATAACCAAGTGGCTGGCTTAGTGTACAGGAACACCTGCACTGAGTATGGGTGGGAGGTCCCAAGGTCACAATGGAAGACACCTCCTAAAGTGGTTGAGAATGACCAAGCCAAGATCCTGTGGGACTTCAAGATGCAGACTAACAAACTAGTGATAGCTAACCAACCGGACATCATGTTGATTGACAAATGACGGCAGTAGTGAAAGACGTAGTGATCCCAAGTGACAGCAAAATCAGGAGGGAGGAACACGAGAAGATTGAAAAATACCAAGGGCTGAAAGAGGAACTAGAAAAGATGTGGGGAGTAAAGGCAACAGTGGTGCCAGTGGTAATCGGAGCACTGGGGGCTGTGACCCACAAACTGGGAGAGTGGCTCCAGCAGATCCCAGGTGCAACATCTGAGGTCTCTGTCCAGAAGAGTGCAGTCCTAGGAACAGCTAAGATACTGCACAGAACCCTCAAACTCCCAGGCCTCTGGTAGAGAACCCGAGCTTGAGGAAGACATATCACCACGCCCCACGGGAGGGGGATGAGAGGGATATATATGGCACCTCTTTCTTTTAGAGTCAGGTGGCCTGAGTGGGGTTCTGGTTGTTGTGGATGATGTTGAGGCAGGGCTGGCTGCAAGTCTGCAAGTCACCAATTCTATACTGAATTGGCCTCACATGTCTGGATATGCCCGTCTTTGTTTGTTTTGTTTTTGTGCAGGTATATTGGAAAACAAGGCAAAATGAGAATCCCCTAAAGCTCACATGTTTGGGAGAGGGGCTGGCTGTCAGTGTGTTGGCTGACAGTGAACTTGTGATTTCAGATTTGGCTCTAATTATTGCTCTATAATCTTATTTTTATAACTGGGTCGAAAACGACCCTGACAACACAAAGGTTATAATTTCAACTACAGCATTTTATAAATTAGTGAAAACAAATTAATTTTTTTGTTTTATTTTGTTGAAATAGAGGTTCCTGGCAAAGCCATAAAGCCTCGATGCAATAAACAAATTTATATGGGTATTTTATGCATTTAAAACCTAAAAACGTGTCGGTGCCAACCCTAACACAAGACGAAGGCTAGGGTCTCTCTGTAGGTGAGGGCTTTGTTATGGAGTGTATGATGGTCACTTTCTTTTAGGTGTCTTTGGAATTTTTTATAATCAATGGGTTTCCTAAATCTGCTCTACATGCGTTATTTGGAGTTTTCCGTTGGACACGGAGAATCTATCTCACACTCACATACAAGTAGTCACAACAATGGCTGATAGAAAATCCTACACGTCATTACGGCCACTTTAACATGCAAGATCATCTATTCAGAAAATGTACATGAGCAATGAGGAAACCTGCCCCTGGAAAGTGGGCAAAAGCAGGCAGCTGGAGCAGGTAGTGACAAAAAACTGCAGTCAAGATGGATGTTTTCCAGCAGCCATCCCATCCAACACAGGGAGATTTACATCCTGTCAAATCTGATCCCAATTCAATAAAATGTTATCAGACCAAACTATTGGACTCCAATAACTGTTGTTTTCAATTATTTCTTCTGTATGATAGAGAAGAATATTAAACCAAAATATAAACTATTCATAATAATCTTTTATGGCATTCTTTAACTTCCATATTTCTAAATTATTTTACATAAAAATTATAGGTACACTAAAATTTTCAATATGTGTGTCAATATGACACAGTAGTCTAACATTTAAACAGGTTTATATCATGGTCTGGATGAATACTCTTTTCTGATTGGTTGGCAGATGTGTGTTCAAACTGTGTATGGCACAGTTCTATCACTGTTCTAAATTTATCCGCTACTCAACCTGTAACCATAGCAACATTAAAGAGCACAGCTGTCAAAGGTTACTCGTTATGAGGTTTTGAAGAATGGGACACAACAGAGGAAAAAGAAATGGAGAAGAAAAGAAAGAAACTCAACAAAAAAATGACACAGGAACTGACACCCGAAGAGCTTAAATTGATAGAGGAAGAGAAGGATGAGATTAATACAAAAAAGGAAACAAAATGGGAAGTTAATATATTGGGAGACTTTCTCTTCCAAAAATTGAAGAACACTGATTTGGAGACATACTCTGTGGTTATACTTAATGACACATCGGAATTTTAGGCGGTGAGTTGTCATGACATCGGTAAGCTCTTGTTTCATTTTTGAGATTTTGAATGCAAAAGTTTCACCTCCCCCCAAAAAACATCCCTTGATTATCCTGTACTTTAACAAATCTTTACTAAAAACAACTGAGCATTATTTGAGAAAGCATATTTATTGTTGACATACAAACATTATTTACATACAGAATATCATTCTTTATATTGTTCCCTATAAATACAAATATTATTAATATAATACTATTTCCTTATATCAAAACACAATCCAGTTTTCAAAATCAAACAACAAAAACAAATTATGAAAGAGAAATCATCCTAAAAAAAAAAGTGCAAAATCAGAGAGAAGTGATTTCTGCTCGTGTTATTCCAGCATCCTTTGCCATGGCATAGAAATGGCCTTGTTTTTCAAGCAGGTTGCTTGGAGAATCAAATTCCACAATTTTACCAGCATCAAGAACCATTACCCTGCGGAGGAAGAACACAGACAAAACCTGCTGAATGAGGAGTTTACAGGAGGAGTGAGTCATTACTGCCTTCCTGCTATAATGTGAAATAGATGGATGTGTATATATTTTTGCAGTACATTTGAAAATACAGTCAGCACAGAAACAAGGACAGGAAAGTGAAGGAGAATGGGCATTTTGTTTCAGATGAGGATTTTTTGTCAGATTATATGTTTTTCCATGCAATTTAGTTGCAATGTAGTTTCATTTCTTTGCAACAAACAGACAAACTGCCCAGGATGTTTCCTGCCTTTTTTCTAAATGGATGCTGAGATCCAGTTTACCCGAAAAAGGACTAAGCTGGTAATGCGGATTGATGGATGGATGGATATATTGATGGAAAAAGGAGGGATGGGCCACATCAGCAGTTTTCAATCTTTTTTATGTGGAATTTTTTTTCTAAATGCTCAACTCTGGTGACCTCCAGTGAAAGTAAAGAATCCATTCATTCATTCATCCATTCATTCTTTTTCTATTGTCAAAAAAGTGAATATCTAAGGTATCCCTCACTTCTGTTGTTCTACTTTCATAATATTGTGCAGAATTGATAAGTATAAACGATTGCCATTGCTTGCTGCATTTTTTTCTCGATATTGTGTTATGATTTTTTTGTTATTCTATGCTATTCTATATAACTATAACACAACATCAAGTTAACTGGGAGGTCATTGCTTGCAAAAAGAAGGGCATGGAGCTCAAAACACACTGCCATCCTCTCTGCATGTATAGCAGCCTGTTTGATATGGAAGCACCTTTTCATGTGGAAATCTAACTCCTATATTTGATACACCTACACCGCCTTTCATCCCTGTTTTGAGGCTATGGCACTGCAAGTACATCCAGAAGAAGCCAAAAGTGACTTTGAAGTTGAAGAGATCTTTTCATGTCTGATTGTCTAAAAAGATGCATGTAGGGGCTGAATTGCACTTCACAGCTGTGACCATCTGACTTCTGTCACAAAAGAGGAGGTACCCTAACTCCTGGAACACCTGGACCATTAAAACTGATACTGAATCAGACTAGCCCATTGTTTGAGACTAAAACAGAAGACAAATGTCTGAAAACAAAAAGAAACAAACACACAAATAATCTAATTCCATTTCATACTCAGCAAACTCCATCTGATGATGAAGACCATCAGCTCCAGAACAAGCAAGTAAATAGAGCTGAGATTGTTTTGTCACTTGTTGTTTTCAAGATTAAGAATGAACCTACAAGCCAGAAAAACCTAAAAGATTTAACATCTACAGCTGTATGTGTTGTTTAATCCAGTTTTTGTCACTGTCATAAAAAGTAAGAAGGTATAACATGCCATTTTTGGTTTATTTGCTTCATATTATTTGCTTTATTGTTTACTTTGACAACAAATTAATTTACTTCCGGGAGGAATTACCTCATGTGAAAACATTGCATAAATAATGTGTCATACTCAGTGGTGTGAAAAACAAAAGACTAAGGAAGAAAGAAATATTATGTTACACTCACAAGAGAGGAAGGAGTACCAAAACACTTCATGGAGCGCTAACTCACCTGGAGCTGTCCATGATGCTATGCAGGCGGTGGGCAATGGTGAGGACAGTGCAGTGTGAAAACTCTTTGCGGATGGTGTTCTGAATCAGGTTGTCTGTCTCCAGGTCAACAGCTGCTGTGGCTTCATCCAGGATTAAGATACGAGATTTCCTCAGCAGTGCTCGGGCCAGACAAAGCAGCTGCCTCTGCCCAATACTAAGAGGAGAGTAATATGTGTTGATATCTCAAAAGAGCATTTTTGGAGCACACATTAAATGGTTAGAATAAAGTACTGTTATAAAATTAGGATTATACTGAGTGTATGCCCCTATTCTTTTGGTATGTCAAGATACAGGTTTCCATTTTATTCAGTAACTTGCACAGATAGTAACACCAGTTAACAGTGGTAGGCCAGGATACATATGTATGAGGAGGTCAGAAAGGGTCAAGGGACAGCTCGGGAGGAGGTTAGCTAAATTGAAGTATTTTAAGGGTGGCCATAAATTGAGATAATGTTTTACCTGTGGAATGTGTTTGAAAGCATCAAAAGAAAGCCCAGGTATATAAGCTACCTGTGAATGCTCCTCAGGTAGCCTTTTCTCTGCTAACCCCACTTGTGTGTTGCATTGTAAAACGTTCTTTCTTGTACAAGAAAATAAATTCACCTTAAACTCTGATTCTTTCTGATCCAGTCTCCATCTTTTAAAGGTCATTAAGAAGAAATTCTTATGACAAGTACAATTGGACATGTATTAGCAGTAGCATCAAACATACTTCAGGTTTTTACCCTGACATATTGATATTTTAGGACCTGCTGGCGCACTTCAGCTGAGCTTGAGCTGTGTGAGTGACATGTACTGACACCCATTAGGTTTAGATTGTATGTAGTGAACTCACAACATGTCCAATGACAAAGTAATTATCTGAGGATGCTGGAAATCACCAGGTATTATATATGGTCTTGGTGTGTATGCTCAGGTGGGATTTGTACTTGGCCAACATTTCATTTAATGGAAACATAATTTTTGAGAAAAACAACAACAAATGGTTTTACCACAGCTTTAACAGGGGATGGAACAACATTAAATAAATCTTTAATGAGAATGGAAGCTCAGTCCAACATCTCTATCTGATAACAAAACTGAGATATCAGATTAGATTTGAATTGATTTAAATGTGTAGGGCACAGGGCAATTACAGAAGCAACAAATACTTAATACACTAGAAAACAGTTGAATGATTAGTCTGTTAGAACACACATACACATTATCAGATGTTTGTAGATTTGTAAGTCAACATTTACAGTAATCCACCAACTGGACATCAAATATGTTCTTTGCCGTTTACATCAGTATTGACTGAACTGTGTATTTGTGAATTTGTTGGACCCACCTGAGGTTCTCTCCCCCCTCTGCAACCTCATGTTGCAATCCTTCCTGCAGCCCTGCTACATAGTCCTTCAGATGGGAGAGCTCTAGCACTCTCCAGATCTCCTCATCACTTGATCTGTCAAATGGATCCAGGTTCATTCTCAAGGTCCCGGAGAACAACACCGGATCCTATGCCCACAGGATTAGGTCAGTGTACCATTTAGAACTAAAAACTGATTGTGAGTTATAGTGTTTTTCCTCTTTTTGTATATATACCTGTGGTATGATGGTGAGACTGTTTCTGAGGTCATGCAGGCCGAGGGTGGAAATATCTATGCCATCAATGAGGATACGACCTTCAGCAGCTTCAATAATTCTGAACAGGCAGTTGGTTAGGCTTGATTTGCCAGCTCCTGTACGGCCCACTATACCAATCTGGATGCAATGAGACAACATAAAGAAACATATCTTTAAATACATCTTTTCATATTGTTTTATAACCTACAGTCACTCTTTCTGGATGTTATGCACTGCATGTTATGTTGAATGCATGGCCCCCTTTCACTGCACTGAACAGCTGTTTGAGTCCATAGAGAGGGAGTGGTCGGTAAAGCTCTATCTAAGAAGTGCCTAGCTATTTGGCTTTGTGAGTGCATCTCCCAAGGCTACAGACAGGCAGGCAAGGACACTCCCACCGAGGTCTGAACAGGCAGCATTGCATGGCAGTGTCTTGGTCTACACCTTGTCTGTTCATAGGGTTCAACCTCTTGGACATGATGGGCTCCTTTTCAAGGTCTTTGCTTTGTGTTTTTTGGTCAGTGATAACACTGATTTCAGAGTTACAAATTACCCAGTGTTTAAAATCCTTTCACATCTAATTCTAATGATATATATAATATTTTATTTGGTTATACAGGTTTAAATCATCTAATATTTATATATTTGCATGTGACGAGTGAATAATGCATACATATATACACCCACACAACACTGTTGATCCAAGAATTCCTCTATTCAGTAGTCTAGATAAATCCTACATACTGAATATATATACAGACACACATACAAACCTTCTCAGTGCTGTGAATGTCACAGGAGATTCCATGTAGCACCAGGTCTAAACCAGGTCTGTAACGGACCTTGTAGTTTTCAAACTGCAATCTTCCTGCCTCAGGCCACTCCTCTGTTGGCTGAATATCATTTACCCATTTGGCCTGGAGAAACATAGACACAGTGTTGTTTTTCATTTTGTCAGGTCATTGCTAAGATTGTTTGTTTTTGTTTTGTTTATGTTAAGTGTATCTGACATGGGTCTATATATATTTGGAAAATGAAGTTTATTTGTGTTATGCTGGAGAAGTTGCAACAAAGAAAGGAAAAATATGAACAACAAAATGATAATGACACCATCTAAAGACCCCTTTATAAATTCTGTATCAAAAGAATGAAATTTAAAAGATCATTTTCATTAAAAAATGAAAAGAATCAACAGAAAAGCAATGTGTTGTCATCAACTAAAGCAAAATTAAAGAAAATGATTGTAATTTGATTCCACTCTCTGGTCTTCTGTAATGTGTGCAAATGAGCTCATGAAAGTACAGAGAAGCTCTCTATTCAACATACCTCATTCTCAATCTCTGTGTATTCACTCACTCTCTCCACAGCTACAATATTGGTCTCCAGCTCTGAAGTCATCCTCACCAGCCAGTTGAGGGTCTGAGTTACCTACAAAGCCCCAATAGGAGAGAGGATGGTGTTTATATTTTTAGCATTATTACACCTTATTATCACCGTATCATCATTATCACAGTAATTATTATTGCCATTGACATCATCTCTTCAGTGTGGAAATGCGAGTGAGTGTATCAGCAACTGACGTTAAGGGAATAGGATATAGACAGGCCAACCAGGCCACTCTCCAGAGAATCTCTGGAAATGACAGCAAACAGAGCAGCGAAAAACACCACCAGGTTTCCCAGAAATTCCAGACGAATGGCCAGCCATCTGTAGAACGAACAAACATGCATAGAAATCTACATAAGTGCAAACAAATTAAAAGGTGTCACCATTTTACCAACATTCTGAAAATACCATGATGGTAGTGATGTGCTTGGATTTGTTAATGATTTGTGTTTGAAGGTTTATTTGCTGTTCAATATCTGACCTGTTTGACACTATCCATGGGTAGACACACTTGAGGTTTTCATCAATAGTTATTTCATTGTGTTTAAGAAATCTTTCTTGATGGCCATAAGCTCTTATCACTGTCAGACCCGACACCGTCTCACTAAAGTGTGAGTATATAGGAGAGCGAGACACTGAATCCAACCGACGCAGCTGCCTTGAAGTCGCTACATAGAAGCGCTAGGTAAAGAGAGAGGGCAAGAGAAATAAACAGAAAACAGTGGATGGTTTAACAATAGTAACAAACCATCATCTTGTTTATATTCACTTTTTGCTTTCCTTTCTGTTACTTTTCAAGAAATAAATCTCTCTTTTTCTTCAATCTCCCTCTGCCATGTTTTTTCTTCACATTTGCCTGTGTTTTGTTGTTCCACTTACCTGTACAAAGTAGTAGACTAGGGCCAGAGGAAGGATGATAATGGTGAAGTAAGGGGTGGCCAGACAGATGACAAATAGTGTTCCCAAAACACCCAGCAGACACAGGAGCCAAGAGCGGAAGGATTGTGGGATAGCTTCATCCACTGTGAAAATGTCCTTTTGGACCAGTTTTGAGGAAGTTAGTGTTTATTTAAAAAAAAAAAAACATAACAGTGGTTTCAAGTGACCCAGAACAGAACAGAACAATTCATTCCCCTGGTAGCAGAGAATGCAGGGGCAGAGGGGTTGTTCAGTTCAATATGTTAGTCTAGTCTACCTGACGTATTGATCCTTTATCTAACTGAGGTTTGTGCAATTTAGAATCTACAGCCCCAACCATGGCTGGCTCTGAAATATCAGTAGCCCAACTGTGCTGTGTATTGATAAATCCATGGCACTGTCCATGGTGCTGAAGTAGCAGACAGATTTTTGTCTGTTCTGTCAGTTTCGTCTTGGATCTATAATGTTCTCTAAACCATACACTAGAAATACTCTTTTCTTTACTATTTTGTAGTCTATATACTCTATAGAGTAGTGTCACCTTCATGATCAAAGTGACAAGTAGCAACGTGTACTTTGGAAGGGCAAGAGGATCATAGAGACACACTGCTGCCTGTACTATTCCTATAATATTCCTATAATATTTCTATGATCATTCAGTAGTGTCTGTGCTGCTGAAAATACAACCCAAGACCATGCCACCTTTATTTTAGGGAATACATGACTATATATAGTTTTTACTATACATATTTGGTGTAACCTGGGAGCGGAGCAGTTAATGTGACTGAGGAAATTAACTTTCACTGACTGCACTGCACTCAGCTGCTACAGTTACGTAATTTGAGGTTATGTTTATACCATCAAAACTACAGTGTGTTTTGAAAAATAAGCATGATTAAAATGCTTAATGTCCACTTCCAGTAAAAGGATAGGCTCACATTTAGCCTAATTTAGCAGTTATATTACATTATAATAACATATAATTGTGATTAAATTATAATCACAATTATAATATCAAGAATTAGGCTAGGTCTATATGATAATCCTGTAGTCCTATAGCCCTCCCATTAGGCCATCCCCCTGTTAAAAAAATAAGAAATCACCTACTGTATATTTCTATTTGTCATAAGACAAATCTAAGTCCACTTGCCTTGGAATCATTGTTGCCTAGAGATAAATATGACCTGGACAAATGAGAACATACACAGGCCCACCTACTGCATAGAATTATTCAAGTTACCCCCTTATGACTGCAATTATAAAGGTATCAAAACCTCAAGAACAAAAGAAAATGGGAAAAATTATGAAAAACATGAAAAGGTAAATGATAAATCCTACCTTTGCAAAGCGGTTTACAACCCTTCCAATGGGTGTGGTATCAAAGAATTCCATGGGAACTCGCAGTATGTTGTTGAGCAGCCCTGAGTGCAGGATACGAGATGCAGAGACCGAAGCATTGGCTAGGAGCAGTGTACCAAGGAAAACAAAGAGGCCTGCAATAAAAGGAGAGTTTATAAAATGTGTGACTGCAGCTTCACATACTGAAATCCAGTCTTGCACAAAAACATGAATGAGGCTCAAACTCTGAATGTTACCAAATGGTAAATTGGCTGCACTTACATAATGCTTTTGTAGTCTTCCAACCACTCAAAGTGCTCTACACGCTACAAGCCAACATTAACCCATTCGCACACATTCAATGATGGCAGATGCTGCCATGCAAGGTGCCAGCCTACTCATCAGGAGCTCTGACGCCCATTCACACACACTCACACTCATGCAAATCAGTTATAGTTAGTCCAAAATGTTGCTGCTTATCTGCTAAATGAAGCACCACATAAGTTAGGGCAGGAGGCAAAAAAAGATGTGCAAATCATCTTATGAGGTGTTTCATTCAGACTTCTGCACCTGAATTGCAATAGTGGTTCCATCTCTAAAATCCAGTAGAGATACTTAACATTGAATTAAGACCAAATGGCTGAAAAAATTTGAGCAGCACTTCAGGAACTAAATACAGTTCTCAGTGTGGGGAGACAGGATATATCATCAGATGTTTCCTGCTTCAGGAGAGGGTGATCAACTCATTTAAACAAAAGACAATGCTGACAAATACTTAAAGTCCAGAGTGCACTAATACTTCTCCAGCAGGAACCAGCAGTAAAATGGAAAAATAATACCAAACACATGGCTGAAATCACCTACTGTTGTCATTATTGCAAACAATCATAAGAAACCATATTTCTGTCACTCGCATACCTCTTTGAGAATCACAATACAGGTAATAATTTTTCTTTCTGTTGCCAGATAAAGTATTTTCATAGAGAGTCAGAATATGCCAACAGCTGAGAAAAGATTGTGGGTTTGCCAGTTATCATTTTATGACTTTCATGTTTTTGTTTCGTCCAAACCACTCAAACCACAAATGCTGTCCTATTAATGAACAAAATATGCTGGGCCTGCTGATTTTTTATCCAGTCTTTTGTTATATAATGTCCCCTATATCACCCTGTCTTACATAAAAGCCCTCCTTCACCCCCTCATCCCCACACTATAGAAAAGATCAGTTAATTAGAAACATCTACTGTACAGTGATATAAACGCTTGGCACCAACATCAGCCAATCCTTGTATGACTCACTATGTTTTTTTTCAGAGTCAGCATGTTTATTTTTCATCGTCTCACTTGACAGTTTCAACATCAATCTATCATTAACAAGCAATTGAACTCTGCACTTCAGGCTGTAACCTCATCTGATCTGTTTACACCCTGCATCTGATTGGCTACATTAAAGAAACTGGGCGCTGCTGCAGTTGTTTTGGCCCTATAGGTAAAATTAAATAAATACAATAAAGATAATGAGGCAACAAAAAGAGTAAGACTCTTTTTATAAATCAAGAGAAACATGATGTGCTTCAGTGATTCCTTTGGCAGCGGTGCTTCTCTTTACTCTACAATGATCAACCTGGATACATAGTAAACACACACAGTAACACCAATCAGTTCATGAACTCCAGTACAGTTTTCATTAAGTGCTAACACAGGGCAGAGTTAATGTAAATACAATGGAATAAAGTCACTGTACACTAAACTTTTTCCCTCAGTTCATCAAGATATGGCAGAAAAACCTGTTCTGTCACCTTCCACCTTGAGCTGCCAAAAGACAGAGTGAAGAGTTCAGATAAGAAAGCATTAGGGTTGATTTTATTCCATATGTAGATCATGATATAACCAAGGAATTATCTTTAACAACTATATTAGCACTTGTATTAGTATTGATGAGAAAGAAAGAGGAGAGATGACTGACATCTGAAAATAAATAATGGTGATGAGTCAAACTAATATCTTTAAAGTTAAAATATAGGGTTGAATGTTGCTTTGAAATTTGTTTATGAGGACAGAAGAAACTTAAATTTTTGTGCCCTCTGGATGTCCACACATTCCCATATAAAGCTGCTCGCTGCAGCTTTCAGTCTGTATGATTCACTGTGTACAGTATTGTCTTTTAGGATGTACTCATACAATAAAGAGTGCATAATATTTTAAAAGAAATCAACTCCTTGCAAAAATGCTCCTCACAGAGAACAACAATGGATTTATTCTGTTGTAGGTCTCCAAGAGGGGAAATGTACTTGCACAAATTTAAAATATAAAGCAGTTGGAATGAATAAAAACACTTTTGCACAGCAAAAGGTGCTCCAACCATAATAAAACAGAGGAAATGGCAGTATTTCATTGTAATGCCTGTCAGCACAGATGATTCAATCATGACTTCAACATGTACCTATAATCTCTTGGAAAATCAGTATAAGTAGAAAAGCTCGCCACATGTGACAAGAATGTTGAGGCAAAAAATGTTGAGGGATCTGTCAACTGTTTGACAAATTTCAGCTAACATGACAGCTGTGATTCCTCAGTTCAAGCTTTTCTATTCTGACATTTCCTGAGGTTTAGTTAGATGAGATGATCAAAACCACTCTCATGTCTATGTATTAACTATGGATCTGGAGTCTGTCTTACTCTCTCCAAAACTGAAATATATGCCTACCACCACCTCTAAAGCTCACTAATTAACACATTGCATCGCATTTGTATAATCAGCAGACAAGTAAAAATGTAAAAATCCTGATCAGTTATTAAAGAACAAGTGAAGACCAAATCAGTAATGACCTGATCAGAGCCAAAGACATGTAATAGATGCTTTGTTCATAGGACATTCCTGAATAACTCTGAATAAAGGAATATTTAATAGATAATGATGAGCTAAGAGGGAACAGACTTGGAGACCCTTTATCATTGAATCATTCTGTAATGATTACTTCAAGTCTGTGTATTAATTGTCTAGACATTGTATATGTGGCATGATAATGATTAAAAGATTTGCTTTGAGAATCCTGCTGTCTCTGGTTTGTTATTAAGGAACTAATTGTGATTTCACCAATAAAAACTCAGGAGCTGCTTGTTAGTTTTGTAAGAGGATGCTTTACTTTACTTGAGGGGGCATAAAAAGAGAAACTAATGTTTAAGTAATTAGTAATATATAAGTAATTAATAGTTAATTGGCTGGTCCAGAGTTAATCAGGAACGACTCATGAAGAAAGTAGTATTATTATTATATTATTATTATAAAGAAGTTTTTAACCTTGACATGACCAACGCTGCAATCATACAACCGTCTTGAGTTGCCAAGTGACAAGTCATAAATATGTGGATCTGTCCCATCTTTCCCATATGACTTGTGGCATAAGCTTAGCTAATCACCCCCTGGCTGTACCTCCATACTTAAGGCACAACCATGAGAGTGGTATTGACCCACTCATGAAAGTAAATAAGTGATTTTTCCAAAATGTAAAACTGTTAGATAAAAAGTAAACTAAACAGTTACCCTGAGCCACTCCCAGGGCTCCGAACACTCCCACCCTGGTATCCCTCTTCCAGGCAGGGTATGTCCTGTTGTAGTACTCCACTGCATCATTGGTCCAGTCACTGAGCCACAGGTTCTGACCGATGAAAGCTATGTTCTGAATGAAGTAAACCAGGAAAACCATGACAGCATATCCCCAGCCCATAGCATGGAGGTACTGGAGGTACACTGAGAACTTCACCTGGATGTCAAAGAAGAAGAAGAAAATCATAAAAATTTAATTTTGTATCTGGTATGTGTAATTGAGAGTATTTAGCAAATAAAGAACTCAGTTTACTTGTCCTGTTTCCATAGTTTCCTTCTCTATTAGTCTCTGGCCTTTCCTAGATTCATCAACATCTTCTGATTTTCTTATTGAACTATTTTTTCTTAGTCTGACTCTGGAATAAAAAAAAACAGAGCACATGAAGTAAGAAAGCACCCCCCCCCCCCACCCACCCACACCCACCCACACCCACACCCAAGCTGTTTTTGTCTATTTTCTCACCTACTACTTAAATGGTACTCTAACCTGCTGTTTCGCTGGCTGCGGCGGATACTGTTTTCTCTTTTCAGTGTAACAGATACTGTGTCCTCCAAAGGAGAGTCGGGTTGAGTGTCCTCTCTTTCAGGGAGGAGCTCCACATCTGCAGTAACCTGGCAACTATCTGAATAAATATAGTCACATATTATACATGTTGTTTTGTTGTATTTAATAATACACTTCATTATATTATGTGTTTGAGGAAATTAAATGAATATATAGTCAATGTAAAATATTGATATAAATATAAAACCAGTGTCATTGCGGCATATACAGTGATGGAGACCTACTGTACAATATACTGTACATATATATATATATATATATATATATATATATATATATATATATATAGCTTATATTAAAATAGTAGCCCATATGCACACCATGTACATAATGCTGAGAAACAAAGATATAATTACCTGACTCAGAATGGCTTTGACTGGTCTGCTCATTGGCATATGTGTCTAGAAACTCAGAAAAAGCTCCTCTGCTGGCACGAAGGCTGTTGTAGGATCCAACCTCAGAAACTACTCCATTCACCAAGACCACAATTTCATCTACATGAGGCAGGAAGCTCACTCCATGAGTCACCAGGATGCGAGTCTGTACAAATAAAGACACATAGGGCTTCAGCTGTGACAATAATTCTGCTCTGATGACAAAAAGAGAAAAGATATGCTGTACTGTATGTATATCAGCAGGCCATGTGGGATGACCGTAAATACACAATTTTAATAGTTCACATAATTTATTTTTCATATGAGGTGTTCACTATTAAAATGAATTTGACATTCTAATTTAGGAGAAAAAAGTAATATATATGTTTTAAATATCAAGAACTAAGTCTGTAAAATGCTACCAATATTATGTCATATTGGAGCTGCAACAATTAGTCAATTAATCGATCAGTGGACAGAAAACTATTTTGATGACTTAAGGCATTTTTTGAGGGAAAATGCCTAAAGTTTGTTTTGTGATTGTCTTTCGGTTTTGAACTGTTGGTTAGCCAAAACAAGAAATCGGACATCACCTGTGACTTTGGTAAATTAAAACTTTTCTTTATAAACATTTTATATCTCAACTGATTAATCAAGAAACTAATCGGCAGATTAATTGATAAATAAGCTTCATTGCAATACCACATTCAAATTATACATCTTTTGAGGTGAAATATTGATACTGATCAACACTTGAATATTGGCTCAGCACAAACCTTGTCTTTGAGTATTCCATTGGGTCCAATCACTTTATCAAAAAGATGCTTTCCAACATGTGAGTCAACAGCAGACAAGGGGTCATCTAGCAGATAAATATCAGCTGGACTGTAAGCTGCCCTGGCCAAGCTCACACGTTGCTTCTGACCCCCTGAGAGGTTGATGCCCTGAAGAGAGGAGAGGAGAGGAGAGGAGAGGAGAGGAGAGGAGAGGAGAGGAGAGGAGTGGAGAGAAAAGAAAAGAAACAGCACAAGACAATATTAGGTTTAAAGACCTAAAAAAGCACAAGAACTTCATTTCTATTCAACAAAAATGCAACTTTGACAGAAATCAAAACCAGACATGTTGTGAGCAAGTTTTAATTGTCAGCATACTTAGAGAAAAGGAAGCCAATGTTTGCTATGACAGCAGGAAAAATATTTTGATGTGAAGTATATATATATTAATATATGTGGAGTGAATTGGCTAAAAGATGCAAAAACGTTGTCCTAAGAAAGGACAATGTGACCAGCAACTAATACCACGCAACACTAGTATCATGTTTAAAATGAGGGACATTATTGGACTCTGGTTTTCTGTGCTTTGATAATTGAACAACAGAGAAAATTGTTCAATTAGAATTAAACAAACATTGTATTTGTGTTCTCACTGAACATCCAGAATGTGTTTCTACAGAATTACACAGAATACACCACACACAGCAACAACTCCCATGACTAATCTTTGAACCTTTACACTCTCATATCCTTGAGCATTGGTCTTACTTTCTCTCCAATCTCGGTGAGGTCACCCCCAGGCAGCAGCTCAAGGTCAGGGACCAGTGCACAGGACTGTATTACCTCCTGGAACCTCTTTTCCTCATGAGGAGAGCCAAACAAGATATTATCCCTCAGAGTGGCATTTTGGATCCAGGCTTGCTGTGGTACAAATGCAATAGAACCCTGAAAATATAGACATTAAGAGTCAGAAACAGAGTTCCTTCTGAGCAACAAAAGGCTGTATTCATACAGGTTTCATTCATACAGCACTACACCAATTTAAAGACGGAAAATCTCTCTATATAGAATAAGGTTCTAAAGCCTTATTCAAAACTGATGTACTTAGAGCTGTCTACTTGTTATCATCAAATATCCACTAGCCAAGGGTGCCTTGTATTTTGTGCAGTATACTTCCAGCTGTATCAGTCTCTGTACTGAACTATATTGCTTTATTTTGAATGAAAACCTTTATAGCTCAATAGTGCACACTGCTGAAGTAAAATGGCCATAATTAGTCAAGTGGATAAGGAATAAAAGAGCTTTCAATTATAAGAAAAGAAAAGCCTTGCCTGGTTTTCTATGGATTTAAAAGCCTAACAGACAATCAGAATATATAACATATATTACACATTGAGAGACAGAGTACTCCCTCATCAGTTTTTTTGCTCTGAAATCAGTGAAATATAATTTTTTCCCAGTGGAATAACCATCTTCATAAACTCCAGTATTTTGGGGTACTTTGTGTAGTCAAAATGGTTTGAATTGAGTCATTTAAACATAACAGAACTTGCATGTCGTGCACATCACATGTTCTTGGCTAAATGCACAAGTATTATTAGACAGATATGAAGACAGAGATAAAGTATCACCTGGATGTTGATAAAGCCTTTAGTGCTGTGCATCTCTCCCAGGAGTGCCGACATCAGAGAGGACTTCCCTGAGCCTACAGCTCCCACTACTGCTATCAACTGACCTGGCTTAATGTCCAAAGACACACTGGAAAATATACATACAATAAATATGTTCAATATAGTGAAATACGGCAGAGACAAATAGAATGTGTAATATTGTGTGTGACACCAAAAACATACTTTTTAAGCAGAGGCTCTGCATCTCGTTCCCAAGCAAAGGAACCATCACATATGCTAACAGCAGAGTCTAATAGATGAAAACAGATGGACAGTACATGTAACAATGAACAAAAGATCCTACTGGTAAATAAGCTTAACTGCTCAGCAGAGGAACAGGTGTAAATGATGATAGTGAACCTACTGAAACTGGGATCATGGCACACAGCGCCACTTTCAAGATCTTCACCTCCCAGAAACTTCTCCAAGCGCTTCCTGGATACTGTTGTCTTAAAGTGTAACAGAACATGGTTATTGGGCTAATTTAGTACATGGTTCAGTATGTCTATATGCACTATGTTTTGTTGTGTCCCTACTTGCACCATCGCAGCAATAAGCATGGGTAGCATGGCCAGAGGAAATCGGAGGATGTTGAAGAGAGAGATGGAAGTGAAAGCTTTCTCAGCAGTCAACACATTGTCTGGGCTCACCCCTACAAACACAGCAAATGTGGCCAGAGACACCTGGGAAAGGAACAGTGTTAGAAAAGAACCTGTACAAGGAGCATCTATGACCTGCTGCTTGCCGTCTTTGTGAGGCTCACTGACAGAACTTACCAGAGCCGGGGCACAGCTAAAAATGAAGGTGGAGACAGACGTCAGGTAGGCAAACTTCCTCATGACTTTCAGTTCTTGCCCCCTAATGCCTTCCACCTGTGCCTGGAAGGATGGCTCCCATGCATACAGCTTCAGAATCTGGTGGGAGGTGAAGGAGGAAGAGGGGGCAATGTGGAGGACACAGAGAATAGGTGGTGGAACAGAGGATAGCATTCATACCCGTATGATGCCAGTAAACCACAGGTGGTGCTTATAGTACAATAGAAGGACATTTCAACTTTTTCCTGAGGCATAAGAGTCTTTCATCTGAGGAAGGCCTCACTTAGTGTCCCCCACCTCCACCGATCTGGCTGAACTAGTTTTATGAAAATGGAGCAGAGGTGGTGAGCCTATACCTATTACCATTGATGACGGACTATTAATGCATTTTTGAATAAAGGTGCTCACCTTGATCCCGTTGAGTATTTCATTCATGATTTTCAATCTCTTGTCTTTGAACTTCATATTCTCGATCTGAGAGGAGATAATGTAAATCAGCAGGGAAATGTAGCCTACTGTTGACATCATATTGAACATAATAGAGAAAAAAAAACAAAAAGCTTATGTAGTATCCATTAAATCAAGGACTCTCAAAGATTCTCAAAGCTCTTATAAAATACTTGATACTTTATTTGACATAAATACAAAACATTTAGAACATAAAATGCAACCAACCAAACAAACACTATTACAAAATCGTGAAAGAAAAGACTCTTGAAAGAGTCAAGCAAACCGGGCTTGTGCCATGAGCGGACCACCCAAGTGCCATCATCCCACGTGGGCCACATCGGGTGTGGGCTGGATATGTGCCACAGCAAATTTGCTATGGCTGTGTCGTATACTTGTTTAAGTTTAGGTTAACTAGGTTAAACGTGGTCTGTTTAAGTTAAACAGACCACATTTGCTTCATCATATGTGGGCCATTTCAGGCTCACATTCAGATAAGCCAGTAAAAATTGTGCCCAATCTTTACCTAAAGTGGCCCAATAATGTTCAGCAATATTTGGGCCATATTTACTATTTCAAATGGGGCCACATTTGGCTCACACTATGACAGCCAGTGCTGACTGTGCCATACAATTGCCAAAAGTTGGCCAAATTTGTTGTATAGTATTTAGGCCATATTTGCCATATCATATGTTGGCCATTTTAGGTTCAAATCAAGTCAAGCCAGTGCTTACTGTGCCATCTTTGTCAGAACTGGCCTAGCCTGATATGTTTTAAGATAGCCGGGCCACATTTGTTGCACCATATGTGGGCAACTTTTGATTTACTCCCACATTAACTATATAACTATACAAAGGTGGCCCACATTTGTTTTGTTTTCACTATGTATCACATGGGCAACTTTAGGGTCACAACCATTTTCCACATCTCAGAGAGCACCACACCTTTGCCAAAAATGGTCCACATTTGTTTTGCGATGCTTGGGCCATATTTGTTATTTTATATGTAAGCCACTTCATATCCATTTTGTCCGGCCAGAAGAAGGCCAACAGTTCTGTATCATTGCCTGAAGTGGCCCACTTCTGTATGCTATCTGGGAATTGTATGTGTTTTAGTGTATTGTGTTACTTTTCGCACCATATTTATAAAGTGACCTAAAATTGTAGGTATATTCACATATACCCGATACAGTAATCTATAAAGATAAGATGTTAAAACTATCCTGTATGTGTGTGTATTTCTGCTGACCTGGATTTTTCTGGCCTTGGTGGCTAGCAGTCCATTGATTGGCACCATTAGCACCATGACTGCCAGTCCTGCCAACACAGCGGGTCCTAATTCCAGCCACAGGAAAACAATGGACAGGCCGATCTGCAGAGGGCAGGACCACAGCAGGTGGATGAAGTTTGTCACATCGTTGAAACGCTGGGCGTCTGCTGACATCAGATTCACTGTTTCCCCAACCGTTGACTCTTTACGAGTGTCATTAGACACCACCAGTGCCTTGAGAAAAGTTATAAAGAAGGGGCAAGGGTTACAGAGGGAGATGGAAAGGAAGTATAAGAAATAACATTTAGTGGGAGTTATTTTAAATGATAAAAGGTACACACAACAAAACACAAATTATTTTTCTTAAAATTCATACTCTTTATAGGAAAAGAGCAGCAGAGGGTACTTAGATGCATGGCTATTGATCAGGTCCCTAATGGAAAAAGTGATTATGATTCTGATGTCAATCCATAAAATATTCTCAAAATATCAAAGATGCAATTATCTGTATCTGTAACTGTATCCACATCTATATAAGATATTGCTCAGGAAATTGCTCTTGTAGGATGCAAGTCAGTGACAATTGTGTACAACACTTTCTGAGGTAAAGTAAGATAATTTTGGTGTAGTGTCACCCCTGTCTTCACCTTTTTATAAACTGCAGCCATGATGGCAGTGCGAACTTTCATCCCCAGAACAAAGCAGCGCTGGAAGTACTGCTGTAGGAACAGAGACTGCAGAAGGGCCACCACTAGCAGCAGCACTGCATACAAATAACCTTCCCAGGTATATCTGGATTTGTCCTGAGTGAAGGAGATCATCAGTCTAGGAAAAGAAAAAGGATAATTTATGTTTAAATTCAAAAGTAATATTTAATAGTAAAAGAAAAATCAATAAAAAAATAACATTTCATTTGACAATCATGTAATGTATTGTATTGTGTATGTAATATCCTTTTTTCATTGCTAAATCTAAATGTATCTGCAAGGCAAATGAGCTCCTTAAAAGAGAACTACAGAAAGTGGTGCCTTAAAGAGGATTTTATTCACAACTTGACTCACTTTAGGAGTTGAGGACTGACAAAAGCCAGCAGGTCCTGCAGAAGTTTGAAGAAGGCGGACTCAATCAGAATCCCTTTAAAAGTCTTGTAAATGGTGGATATCAGCCATGAATTGGGATAGTTCTCTTCCTCTTTCTTTTTGTTCTTTTTCTTCTCTTTTCTTTCTTTCTTTCCCCTTTCCTCCTAGAGAAAAATATTGTTTGAACATCAGTCTTTGAAGACACACACTGATTCTATACAACAACAATGAATCTGGGGCACCTGACAGAGAATCAGGACAATGTGCTATACTGTAAACTTAAAGGTTTTTTTGTCTTCACACTCACCATCATCAGTACATCCTGACTGACACCTCTCCCCAGACCGCTGGAGAGGCCATTTTGAAAGGCCTCCTCCTGGACTTTCTCACGTTTTTTCTTGTTTTGGAACCGGGTGCGAGCAGCACCCAAATTGGAGTCCATGAAATACTGGAAGCGTTGGCTGATGTAAGCAGTGCTGTCTGCCTCGTTCAGTTCCCACATGTCTTCCTGAACCAGGGGCCGCTTGTAGCCTTTCATCACCATGCTGGTGAGAGTAGGAGTGGCATCAACAAGAGTGAACATTAAGCACACCTTGGCAGTCATGGTGTATACAGTACTGTGCAAAAGTTTTAGGCACTAAATCAATCAATCAATCAATTAACTTCTGACGAAGTTGAGTAAACAGCAGAAACCTGAATGAAACCAATATTTGCTGTGAGCAGCTTTGCCTTTAAAACAGCAGCAGTTCTGCTCGGTAAACATTTGAACACAGTTTTTCATGGGAACTTGCAGGTAGTTGTTGTAATCATCCTGAAAAAAGAATGTTCTCCTGTGGATTTATTATTTAGGCCATCTCAGGTGCTTCTTCATGATATCTAAGACTGACTCCATGATGTTGAGATCAGGGCTCTGTGGGGGCCATACCATACCATCTGTTGCAGGACTCATCATTTTTCTTGTTGCTGAAAATAGTTCTTTATGTCTTTAGCTGTATGCTTGTGGTAATTGTCATGTCATGAATAAATTTGGGACCAATCAGACACCTCCATGATGGTACTGCATAATGGATAAGAATCTAAACATCTAGGGTGCCTAAGCCTTTTGCACAGTACTGTATGTGGAGGTGTTTTCTAGGATTTTTACCTATAGTAACTTTTATTTTACCTGTTAAACCAGTTGAAAGTGATTCTACTCAAAAATGCTGCACCCGCCTCGGGATTCTGTAGACAAAACAATAAAAAAACAAACACCACACAGATGGATAACGTTCACAGCAGACTGAGGTGATGAGGGTTTAGTCTGAATAACTCAAGGCACAGAATGTATCATATTTGTTGTATTATTATACTTGTTTTCCAAACAAAGATCAAACAAAACAAAAATGCTGGGTGCAAATGTACCTTTTTTACAAGTTCTTCATCTTCTGGACAGATATCAGCCAGAGCAGAGAGAGTAAGTGCAATCAATTCCAGCCCAAAGGAAATGTAGAAAAGGCAGAAACGAGGGACATCATTGATCTCTCCCTGATGGTCAAAGATGAGTTTAAGAAGAGTTTAAGGGTGAGAGAGGTGTAACAGTGAATGGTGCATTACTGATAAACATGGTGAGCTGAATCCATGCTGTCAGCATAATGATTCCAGTTTTCTCATAGTTAAAACTCCTCATACATAACATGATCTAACGCCTCTGTTCATACCAGCCTAAGTGCCTCTCGTAGCAGGGTCTGGAAAGGGAAGATGTCGCACAGGACCAGAAGAAACCAGAAGAGAAAGAGTGTGGCAGAGTCCACTGCTCTTTCACTCCGTCTCACTCCTTCCTGGCAAAGCAACACCAGGATCTGACAAAGAAGAAATGTCAGAACATAAAACAAATGACATCCTTTCATTTTGAGCATCAGAGGGAATAGAGCAATTCAAACCCTTCAATATTTACCCACGACACAGCATACAGGACAGGATTTGTGTAGTACACGCTGGGATTTTTCACTGCTGAAGGTGGGTCTTTGCTTGGACCGTAATCCTCTCCTAATGTGAGTGCCAGGGCCGCTATGGCAGTCAGGAGTAACAAAGACACAACAAGCTGAGAGGAAGAAAGAAAGACAGACAAGACTGGTAAGTAAATCATACCAATTAAAATTAATCTACTGAGACAGGAAATTAACTAGTTATGGTGAATCAATAGTTGACAATGAGTAATTGTTTATAACATTTTCTTTGATACCTTTAATCAAGACTCTTCAATCATGAGTTATTTGTTACTGGTGTTACTGCAATTAAAACCAGCCTCATATTCTTCTCCCTAGGCATCACATCTGGACTTAAACAGTGTGATTATTTATTTTCCTTGCTGGGTGTATCACCTGTTTGCAGAGGTAGAGCTTGGACAGATGTTTTGTGTTCATGTGTGTCCTCCGGCAGAGAGCCACCAGGTGCCATGGGGCACAGAGCCACAGGAACCCCAGAGGGATCCAGACCAGCACTGTCTGCTCCACACATAGTGGGAGGTCTGGGTCCTCTCTATCCAGATATGAAGCATTCTGAAGAAAAAAACACACATATAAGGATTTGATTCACTATAAGGTCCATGCTGCCCTCCTAATCTCAGGGAAAGGTGAACACAAACACACTCCCATCTCTGTACCCTAGGAGCTCACACTATATTACACTGCAGGGACAGCTTACTCCTCCCTGATTAGAATTTTAATCAACAGTGACTCACATGTGATTAAATTCTAAATCCCTGCTCACTGCTGTACGCACAGCAGGATGTGTCATGCACTTCCGGAGAACAGTGATGGAGAAATGGCTGCTAATGGAGCGGCAGAAATTTGGAGTGAAAGAAGCAAAACACTGATGGGTTTTAATGTGTTATATGAACAAAAGACCCTGACACAGTGCAGAAATTATGATGTTTCAAAGTTTTTGAGGGGCTATAAAAGTATTTCTTAGTGTTTCAAGCACTTGAAGTTATTTGTATCTGCTGTGTGAGCAACATGTTATTAGGAAAAGCCTCAATCAATTTCACAGTCTTCACTCTTAAGCCCCAGGAAAAAATATAGGGTCTAACAGTACAGTCTGGACAGATGTGTGCATGTGTTTCTGTTTTCTAGACTACATGCGCAGGTGTTTATTTATATTAAGGTATTTCACTCTTATCAGCTAAATGGATTCTTCGATAAATTTCCCCTTGAGGAAAAAAACTGTTTTACCTACAGATTAAAGTCCGAGGACTAAAGTTTACATTTCTTCTTTCTTCTGAAAGTGAATTTGATTCAAAACTTTCCATCCATTTCAAGTGTTTCTTATAATCATAATAATGTAAGATATTACATGCGCTGCAGTTGTCAGACATGCCAAGTCATGTCTTACCTAAGAGTCATTATCGGCCAGTCACATGTTCACTGTGCTCACTGTTTACAGGGATGAAAAAACTATGAAATGCTATCAGATGGCAGTATAATCCATTACAAGCCTTACAAGCCCGCTTTACCTCTATTTTTTGTTTGGGGGGAGGGCTTTGACACAATAACATGACCATTTGTGCAAAACGACACAATCCAATATAGAAGCCCTGCAATACAAAAACTTTTGTGAAGAAGCTTATAAAGATTTTTTTCTTTAATTTGTATCAGAGGTTGTAATGTAATTACTATATTATAATAACATAATACAAAATAACAGAAAATTTATTATATAAAATAATTCAGAAAAAGAACACCACAAACTTTAAACTAAAAAATTTCAACAAAATTTAATCAACATGTGACAAAAGATACTGTATGTGATTACATGATATAATACAGTTGTTACTATGATTTTCTCCACCATCTGGAGGTCTCCATTTGAATTTATTGTATAGTTTAACTAGTGAACATATTTGTGCATTAGAAGCTTTTCAGTGTTTAAGACTAAAAAGTGTCAACTGATCCACTGCGGGGCCAACAGGCTATTTTCCTCAACCCCACTGTGGCGTCTTTCAGCTACATTAAGCCCGGCTGTTTAACTCACCCAGAAGATGGACCCACAATACTCCTCCAGAGCTGCCGCACACATGGTCCACACTGAAGGCTTCAGTTGCTCTTAGATGACAAGACAACCAGACAAATCTCACCCTCAGCTCCGCTGCCGTCCAGGTCGACTCAAATAGTTCTACTCTCTCCCCCGATCCACCCACACTCCAGAGACAATTGCAGGATATGACTCCGAGGGACTTTGAGACATGAGGCTTTTAAGCAGAAAGCAAGATTTGCGACCTCCCTAAGCAGACAAAAACATTGGTTCCCAGAGATTTACTGAATTACTGTGAAGAGCAGGCAGGTTAATGCCTAACTTGAGTCTTGATCGCTTTGTTTTTAACCAAAGGGTTAGCTTAAGGGTTATCTTCTAGCAGTCCTCAATGACTTGTTTGATGTTTAGATGCACACATGAAGTCCTCCTGTTGGGTAAATGAGAAAACTCCTCTGCTGTAGTGAGAGTCATCAAAAGGCTCCAGGTTACATCAGTCCACAGACACAGCACTCACATGTCTAAAGTTCAACATTTCAGGCAGATGATTGCATGAAAGAGAAAAATATTGAGAGAGAAAGGAGTTGCATAAGTATTCCTTTGCTCCTTTCTTCTTGTTAAGGGGAGGGAGTGGGCAAATTAGACCCCTTTTCCTGTTGTGTTTCCACCTCTCCTTTGCTGCATGCCTTCACTCTCACTGACCTAAACAGACCCATTTTCGGAACTCAAGTCACATCAGATTAATTTTAGGCAGCAATGCATTCGAACGAGGCTAGTGTGCTGAAGCCAGCAAAGTTCTGAAAAAAATGCAGAATGTTTGCCTAAATGAACTGTTAACTGGTGGGAATTTGGGGAGGGGGGAGGGTGTTGACTGCTTGGCTTGTTCCCTCTTTTCTGTTTATCTCTGCTTCCTATTCTGGTCAGGAGGATTGGACTCCACAATCAAAATATGCACTGTACACAAGAGATTCAAGTCATAGTGGTATTTAACAGATTAACCTCTGTTGTCTGTGCTTTCTAGAAAGTCAGACAAAGAGGAAGATCAGCAACCGAGTAGTCATTACCTCAGTGGCAGAGTTCCTGTGTAGTGAAATCATTCATTTATTGTATGAGCAGCAAAACACACCTCTTATTAACATTAACGTATGTGTGTGAAAAGTCTTTCACTGATTGTGATGGTCCTGAGAGATAATATTCTGACTGTGTGATGGTTAATCATTACATATTTGATAACGCCACATGGGCCTATAAACTGGCTGACTCACTGTGTGTGTGTGTGTGTGTGTGTGTGTGTGTGTGTAGCCTCAAGGACAACCATGTGACATGTGAAGTCAACCAACATGTCATCAAAGAGCACTGTAACTACTAAGTTAAGCTATGTTTTAGTGTTACTGTGTAGTGCTTATCAGCTCCAACTGACTGTTATCATGCAATAGTGAAGGCAGTTACTTTGAGAACCTATGAAAGAGGGATGGGGGTAGATTTAACTTGAAAACAGTCAAATATTTACTGTATGTACATATCCGTTTCCTACGAGCTACAGCAGAGACAAAAGTCACCTTAAAGAAATATACCACAAGAAAGGACATAGAGAATAGACAATACCCAGAGACTATATAAGAACTAGGTGATAAAATACCGGTACATTGTACAGTATTTGAGCACATACTGTAGGCAGCTGGTACATTCAGTTTGCCGTACGATACAGTTACTGCTATAACAAATGCAACTGTAAATGTCTGTGAATTAGACAGATTTATAAACTTCAAATCAAGTATTAAACATTCAACTAAACCGACCAGACACCAAAAACAGATACACGTTCATGTAATAACTTCAAGATGCAACATGTTTTAAGTTAAGTCACTGAAGTCTGTTTAATGGAACTGTTTTGAACATAATCTGGCCAAATGTGACCAATCCCATCCCATAATCACATGCTCACGTGAATACACAGTCAAAGAAATAAGAAATGACATCATACGGTTATATGCCATTCCAGCTGACCAGGGAGTTTTCTAAGATGTACAGAAGGTTTTTTGATGACACTGGATAACTTTGCTCTGTAAAACCCTGAATGGCTGTTTTTATGCCCCAGGCATTTATGATTCAGGCAAGTTGAATGAACTGCAAGACAACAGATTTGAGAATTAGAGATGTAAATTACTATAATCAGTCACCATATCAGTTGGCCATTAACTGTCCATGAATCTTTGCCACTTTTTTAATTTAATTTTTTAACTTAATTTATTGTAATATATTTTTTTGTAAACCTGACCGAGTGAACAGCACAAGTCTTCCTGTGTGCTTGTACCTTGTGCCTGTGTGAATAGCAATGAAGTCTCTTGACTCTTGAATGTTAATAATGAAACAATGCAACAAAGTGTTGAGATGTTTTTATTTTAATTAAAATCTGAGCAAACTGAATCAAGTCACATTGTTTCTGTCATCATAAAAAATAAAGTAGAGGAGGTCACAGCTTTGCCTTGTCTTCAAATGCATATGGGGAGTGTTGTAAATAAATATAGTTCAACTCAAAAACATACTGTGTTGAAAACAAAAGCAGAACTGATCACTCCTAATCTTTCATTTTAGGAACACAATTATAACAATCTACTGTGTATTTTATTACACTATATCTAAGGCCACATAAAAGTTACAAAGTTACACAACAATTATTAATCACTCTCTGCACTTTGAGACATTTGGATAGACTGCATATCCCAGGAGGTTGCAGTGCTGTCCCTGAGCTCTAACAACAAGTACTCATTTTGGGCTTTGATGAAAAAAAATGATGACACATCAGTATAATCACTTGTAATCACTTTTGAGGTATCTGTTTTGTCATCTGTCATGATTGTCCAGGATCCATTCACAAGGTATTTCTGGCAATTGCATTGAGAGTGCGGACTTTGCTCACATCTGCCACCTTCAGGCCGTACTCAGGTGCTGAGAAAGCAGCTCCCATCGTCACACAGGTGTTCCTGCGCATGAAAACAATATTGGATAGAAAGGAACAAACTGAATAAAGAAGTTTTCATGTTTTATAGAGTAGTTGTAACTAACTAATTCTTGTGATATACATGCACATGGTTAAACTCCCACTTCCCACTTAACTGAAGCTGAATCTAAATTAACAAACCTGAACTTCATGGCAGAATCCCTACTGGAACGGGCAGAGCAGTGGAACTCTTGAGCCCCTGATCCCTCTAAAATCCTCTGCAAATTTCTCTCTGTGATACCACCTCCTGTATTAAAAAAAGATAATTATACAAATGATAGAACAAAAAACATATTTAAACTACACACAAGGGAAAAAGTAAAAGTACTAACCTGGCATGATGGTAATTCTACCTTTAGCCTGGAGTGGCAGAAAAGGTGCAAATTAGGATGTAAGAAAGAAACAAAGGCAGAAACACAAGCTGCTCACCTACAACAACTAAGCAGCATAGATAAAACGCATTGCCATGTGTTGACAATTTGTTTGCATAAATATAGTTTATACATACTTGATCAACGAGCCGTTTAATGAGAGGGAGTCCCTCCAAAGCAGAGCTATCACAGCCACTTGTCAAAACACGCTGGAACCCCAATGATACCAGAGTCTCCAGAGCAACCATTGGGTCATGAACCATGTCAAAAGCTGAAATGGGATCAATATTAGTTTAATGGACATAAGCTCAGGCTCATACTTAGAAACACTGATGAAGGCACTCCAACAGATTTCAAAAGATGTGATATTTATTAGTCTTATTACTGGCAGCTGAAAAGAAGTTTAAAAGCTTAAAGTTTAGATGTGATACACAAGGACTTTGAGCTGCATTTTTTGTATGAAAGGTACTATGCAAATAAATAAATAAATTAATACATAAAGTTATTATTATTAAAAGGAGAAAACGTTACCTCGGTGGAAGGTGACTGGCATAGGACGAGCAGCAGCTGGTGAACAAAAGGTGACAATCAGAAAAAAAAAACTTATAAACAATACAAAACTGAACCAAGGTTGCAATATAAGACAAAGTTGCACATTCTGAACAAAATTAAGCTTTGACTTTGTTTCTAAATTGTGTATTGTGTGGAGATGCCAACACAAACACCACAATGTCTGTAGAACCCTCAGGACCTAAGCAAAAGTAAATCTGTTTCTGTGACTGAATTTTTGTGATTTGGAATTTTTAGATTTCCACAGTATATGATTACTGATTTCTCACTATAAACACTGTGCACCAAAACTCCTCTAATAGAGATAAGATATTGACTGCTACATATTATTTAGTTGAATTAACAGCATTTACTTCCTTCAATTATGTATGTAATGTGAGATATTTCAAACTCTTATCACAACACACCAAAACTTTACACAGAATATGGTTATTTTAAAAACATAGATGTCAACCACAGGATAAACATATCATTCGCTGTATATGAGGTAGAAGTCATGTCTAGTTGAGCAGAAATGTAAAATAGCAACAGTCTTATTCAACTGGCAGAGGAAGGCTAATCATAAAGATCTTTGACTAACAATAGAGCATACAATTATTTCTATTCAAGGATTGTTGCTCCAATGCTTTGTCCTTCTGACTTGCTTTTTACTTTCAGGAACAATCTGAAATGTAATATATATGTACAGTCAAGAAAAGATTATTAATGAATCATAAAGAGCAACAGGAGGATGATATCTGGAATAAGGCAAAGCTTAGAAATTAAATTTAAATCAAATAAGACTACTACACAGAACTATATATTATAATGTTAATAATTTAGAGAGAAGGAGAAAGCACTTGTGTGCTTAATTGAGAAATTATACCTCACCCTTGGCAAATATGCATATAAACCTTTTTTCACTATAGAGATTCTGACTTGTCATAACACAGGTGTAACTAATAGCATTGATGATGACTCAGTTCCATTTATGTAAACCAACTCCATAATTGAAGACACCTGGAATTGAAACACAATTGAACAGAACACTGTTAATGTTACTAATTACATCTGTGACTTTCCTGCAATGTCAAAAAGGCTTATTAACTGAGAACAGTGTTTGTGTGTGTTTTGCAGTCTTGGTAGTGTTGAGGATAAATATATTTATCATTAATAAGCCATCAAAATGGCTTTTGAGGTGCTAAGGCTGAGTACCTAATGTAATTGATTACAGAGCATTTCTGTTATGTTAATGTTTGGTGTGTTTTCTTTTTTAATTTGTGGAACTGTGCATCGTGAGCTGTCACATGAGGATCTTGGTTGCTTTTGTTTAGTATCTTGTAAGCCCATATAGGCTGGAAAGCTCTTAGTCTAGGACACTTAGATGAATCAGATCAAATACACATGTGCACACACTACCCAGTAACTCCATGCAGAGCTCTGCATCAATCCGTCCATCCTCTGTCAGGGCTCCCAGAACCAGTCCGTCAGCCCCATGGCTCTTCATCAGCTCTATGTCTTTCCTCATCACCTCCACCTCCAAGTCTGAGTACAGAAAGTCCCCACCACGAGGCCGCATCATCACATAGATTGGAATTTTGACATACTGTTTCACTACCTGCAGCAGACCTGAAGTAGAGAAAATAATGGCAGCATGAGTGTGAGATTGTGTTGTTTCAGGAGATACGTGAGAGTGATGGACTGTGGACTATGGAGCTGGGCTGTGCTCACCTACACTGGGAGTGAGCCCTCCCTCCAGAAGACTTGAACACAGCTCAAGCCGACCTGCACCTGTCAAAAGTGAAGACAAGATTAAATCTCAGATTGTACTTAAAGGTATCATTAATGGTCAGAGACATTTAAGAAATAAAATAACACTGCATGTCCATTTAACAATCAGTATAGATAGATAATTGAGTAAAATCACGGTAAGGCATGTTGAAGATGTGCCTGATCTATCTGCCATTTTCCCCTCTTACTTTTATGTAACGTCACAAGTGCCAATTTCACTTCTTCAGCAAGTAACAGCAATAAGTTTAGTGTAAGTGAGTCGAAAAGAAGAAGCACAGCAGTGTTCACTACACACTAACGTTACTTACCTCCCCTTTCAGCATTGACAGCAGACTCCACGGAGTCCACACACACCTCCATTAAAAAGCCGTCTGCCATTCTGACAGTCTGGACAGGGAGACACACAGAGACAGACACAGACAGAAAGAAGAGATTCATTGTGATTTTTTGTGTGCAAACATGGTCACCATTATTTCGCTACCAATGTTACGTTACCTGTCAAATCCACTTCCTATCGAGTCATGGGACTTTATTAGTCGATTGAAGCTGATATGAAGTCAGTACTTTATTGACTCACTACCGTGGATAACTGTCTTTCCGGATCGTTGAATTTTAAACACCGGGTTTGGCGGGTGGACGGCGCTACAGTAGGTAAAAGCAGGGTAAATGCTGGGTTGGATCAGATTGAGGGACGATCTCTCGCGAGTGCGGTTACAGTTGGATTAATGTGAGATCTCGCGAGAGATTCGCAGATCGTACCCATGGCACCAACCGTAACAGCAGAACTGTTTGGAATCCAAGGATTGTCACCACCCATGCGGGACACGCTGTAATACAAAACATGCGCCAACTACACGGACGATCCGTCCATACAAAAAAAAATAAAAAAAAAATACCTGTATTGTTTAATTATGAATATGTTTTTTTTCATATATATGTGTAGTATCGCGAAATTAAATTAAATTAAAATTAATTTAACATTTAATTTTAAAAAGCTTGGTCAATTTGTTGTGACGTCAGGAGGTCAGAGTTGAACTGTGCATGGCAGTCGTGGGAAACATGGTTTTGTAACAACCAGTAACAGCGTTTACCTAAGCTTCATCTGTTATATCAGGACTGCAGGACTAGCTCTCCATCAACATACCCTAGAACACGAAGATGTTACTCTCTTCTCTACGGACGACGTTATTTTGCAGTTGCAGAAGAGCAGGAAAAGGATTTCAAAACAGCAGTGTGAGTAATTTAGCAAGCTGCTATTATTAGCTAACTGTTAACGTTAGCCAGGAAACATGAAAAAGGTCAAACTCGGTCATCGACCATTCGCTATATTTATAACATGATATGTCATGTGTTGTTTTATTGCACACGACTCTGCTTATTTCGCTGCTAGTGAAAGGTTTATTTGACGTAACTTAAGAGGGCGGTTAACGTTACCTGGTGAGTTGTACTCACTGACCTCCCATCATGTCAGCACCTCAGTGTAAAAACATGATTTGACTTATATTGTGTTTGACAGTTAGCAGAGTTCCTGATCAAGTAAAGACATCAAGTCTTAACCAACCAATAACTCTATAAATGTCATCAGGAGAAGACCAGGAACCTATGTATCATGTGCTCATATAATGACACTACATGGCCAAAAGAATGCGGACACCCGAGCATTACAACCACATGTAATCATTCAATCATCAGTCCAACTTTATTCATATAGCGCCTTTCAAACAAATCAAACGCAATTCAAAGTGCTTTGCAAGCTCTTGATATAACATATGTAAAAAAAAAAAAAAAAGGATTTAGAGACTACTCATGTGAATAACATATAAGTTAAGCAACCCGCGGACGCAATTCATCCACTCAAAATTCATATGATACTCTGAAAGGTTTGTAATGCCTCTAAAATGATTTGTCTGTGGTTTATTAAAATGATTAGAAAGTGCTTAATGGTTTGAGCATAATGGTTCAAAGCAGCATCACCAAATGTTATTGAAGATCTTCTTTCAAGATCTGTGGGCATTAATCTGCTGGTGTTATAGCCTCCCCTCTGGTGGAAACTTTCTACAAGATTTTAGAACCTGGCTATCTAATTTTTTCACACCCAGGCACAACAGTATTTAAGTTAGGCACTGATGTCAGGTGATGAAGCCAGGCTGTGCAGGCCAGGTTTAGTTCTTTAACACCAAACTGGGAAAACCATCCCTGTACATCATCTTGTGCACAGGAGGGTTGTCATGTTGAAATAGGAAAGGACCTCTGTCAGACTGTTACCTAATATATAGTTGGGGGGCCTAGCCCAAAAGTACATAGCGTGTGTCTATATACTTTTGGCCATAACGTTTACTTTTAGCAATAACTGATGTTAAGTTGTATCTTCAAGTCTGATATAGAATCTTTTCTCTCCTTTTCTACATCAGCGGAGCCCACAGCTACGACAATGGCTTGTGAAGAGAGGGCAGAGCACCATCACAGCTGAGGCAGGAGCCTCCACCACCCCGGCAGCAGCTACTGTTCCCAATGCAGCTACAAATCGCATTGTAGGTCGCTGGTTACTTGGCTGCAGTGGGCTTGTTGTGGGGGCTGTTGTCTTGGGTGGTGTCACAAGGTAAATTACTTCTAAAGGGATATGTATATGCCTGCAGTCTTCTTTGTATTTAATATGGTGTTGAAAGAATGTGCTTTTTTTTTCTTCAATCAGGCTAACAGAATCTGGTCTTTCCATGGTTGACTGGCATCTAGTGAGAGAGATGAAACCCCCTCAGTCAGAAGCAGAGTGGGAAGCTGAGTTTTCCAAATACAAACAGTTCCCTGAATTCAAAATGTAAGATGCCTTTTTTTCTGTTGAGTGGAGCACAAAAAACATAGGTTTTCATTTTCAAAGTGATTGATGTCTCTAATTCACAGACTAAACGATACACAAGAACTAAATTTGAGTCTGTAATGTTTTCTAATGCTTCCAAAGGCTGTTCACATCAGCAGTAACTCTACACATTGGCACATTGGATATAAATAATCTATATTTCAGTTATAAGAAACACAGCATCCACAGTTAATTTATATACTTCAACATTATGTAGTAAACAAAAATATGGGTTTGGCTCTAAAATGAAGAGATTAATTTTTTTGGTTTTATTTTGTTTTCTTAGAATGAACCATGACATGACTCTGCCAGAGTTTAAGTTTATCTTCTATATGGAGTGGGGTCATCGTATGTGGGGCCGGCTGGTCGGACTGGCGTACATCCTCCCTACCATGTATTTCTGGAAGAAAGGGTACTTCACTCGCTCCATGAAGGGAAAAGTGCTGGGGCTTTGTGGATTCGTCTTCTTCCAGGTGAGATAT
This sequence comes from Euthynnus affinis, assembly GCA_029490765.1. Lineage (NCBI taxonomy): Eukaryota > Metazoa > Chordata > Actinopteri > Scombriformes > Scombridae > Euthynnus > Euthynnus affinis. The sequence goes on along the minus strand of CM055852.1, from coordinate 14,258,224 downwards.
TATACAGTTGAAGTGATTCAATAGGATCATAGGAGGAGCACAGGAAGTGAATCATTACCTCATTGTTTGTGCTTTTTTTGGAGGCATCACCACTGTTTGTCTTACAAGTTTAGCAATATGAAATTAATTATGAAAGTTGTTTATATGGAATTATTTGTGTCCTCTTAGGGCCTTCTGGGTTGGTACATGGTAAAAAGTGGTTTGGAGGAGAAGCCGGAGTCCTATGACATCCCGCGGGTCAGCCAGTATCGACTGAGTGCTCACCTCGGTTCTGCATTGCTCCTCTACTGCGCCAGTCTCTGGACTGGGCTTACTCTGATGCTGCCTGTCAGCAAGGTACTACCTACAGGGGAAACACCCATTTATTTTTCTATCTCCATTTGAAGAAACACAGTTCTAACCTTGGTCTGTGTCACACAAGCTTTTGTTTATTTATTCATGACTGTTCTTGACACCTCTTTTTTTCAGATGGCAGAGACCAAACGTCTAATGCAGCTCAGGAGGTTTGCCAAGGGTACCGGTGGACTCGTCTTCCTCACTGCTCTTTCCGGTACTGTTTGTTGTTGTTAAATGTGTAAATACCCTCCTTTAAATTTGCTAAGGATAAGAGTGCAAACAGGACTTGATCAATCCTTGTAACTTGGTCATCAAAAATTGAAATTGGACAACTTACAGCTTTTATATTAAACGTAAAGATACAACACTGCACTGCACTGTAAAGCATAATCAGAGCGTTAAGGGGGATATAAAAAACAAAACGAAAGCATTACTGTAAATGTAATATGGATGTGAATGTAATGAATACATATGCAGATAAATATGTAACATTGTTTAAATGTTTTGTTGCAGGTGCTTTTGTTGCTGGTTTGGATGCTGGGCTGGTGTATAACTCCTTCCCTAAGATGGGAGATCGATGGATCCCTGATGATCTGCTGGCCTTCTCTCCTGCCCTGAAGAACTTCTTTGAAAACCCCACAACAGTGCAGTTTGACCACAGAGTTTTGGTACGTCACACTTTCTACAAAGAAATAACTTTCTTGGCAACATTTCAGTATTTTAATATAAAGATAACATTATTTATCACCACATCCTATCCCACATGGTGAATTAGGAGGCTGCAGTAGGTTGTTGATGTACTTCTGTCCCTTTTTCCCCCTCAGGCAATCTCCTCTTTGACAGCAATTACCGGCCTGTATCTCTTCTCAAGGAGGATGGTGCTGCCCAGGAGGGCTAGAATTGCCATCAGCCTCCTTGCAGCAATGGCTTATGGACAGGTAGGCATGTATTTCAGAGTCCAGGCACAAATAACTCAACACAAGTGTGCTATTCTTTATTGTAAGTAAACTTAATGTGTTTGTGCTCTCCAGGTCGCCCTTGGCATCAGCACCCTGTTACTGTATGTGCCCACTCCACTGGCAGCCACTCACCAGTCTGGCTCTGTGGCCCTTCTCTCACTGGCAATTTGGGTCCTGGCAGAACTCCGAAAGATGCCCAAGTAAATGCCTGCTCCTTTATTAAACTGAATCCTTGCTAGCCACACCTCAAGTCTCCTAAGAGTCAGCAGTGTTTGTTTTAAGTAAGGCAGTCAGAGGAATAAAAAAAACAACAGATGTGTTTCAGTGTAGACTGGGCTTTTACGCATGTGGTGAAGCATCTGTCCTGTGGTTCTTGCAATGGAATCCACATGCGGTGACATTGAACCATTTCACCATGCAATTATTACAGCGTGGGTGTTATTTGAGAACTGTGGATAAGAATTACAATACATAAAAGCTGACAATGAAGAATTGACTGAGCCATTTGTGGATGTGTGTTGCCATCAGAGGATGTTTGGTAAGGAAAGAAAGTAAGCCATGCAAAAACAAAAATAAGCAAATTTTCAGCTTCTGTCCAGCTTTAATGGTACAGCAGATGTTTTGAATAAAAGTTTGGCTACAAAGTGGTTACTCACTTGTTGCCTTTTGTCTATCACGCACTGCCTTTTAGTTGAATTAAATGTGGCTGTTTGGAATGTATAATTATGTATATTTAAGTTATGAACCATTGCTTGTTGACATAGTGACGATAAATTATAATGTTATAAAATGTGGAATCTTAAATGTTGCTTTGTACTGTATCTTTAGAAATGTAAAATTGAAAGCAGTATATTTTAATAAAGAAAATTATGTACAGTGCTCAAAATTAAAACTTGAGTCAATTTTGCATAGTAACTGTGATTTTTATTGTCTTTGTACAAAATATACACATTTTGAATACATAATGCAGAAAAAAAGTGTACAAAAAATTCAGAACAGAGAAAACTACAGGGTTGGAAGTGCATATTTTCATTAGGAGCCTTACTCCAACTTTTTACTGTGCTCTCAGAGGAATCAGAGGTGGGATGAGTGGAACAGTGCTGATATATGACAGAAGACATTATTGCTATTGGTGAAAAAAGAAAACTGTCATTAAACCATGTCTCTCTCGCTAACAGTACATACACACACACATATTATGCCTGTTTGAATTACTGAAGTTGAATGAGCCTAATTTAACGCAACAAGAACTGAATACAATCTGCAGTCTAATAAATTCCCTCTGAATGTGTATTGACTAGTACATCTGTGGTATGCCAGTCCCATTTTGAGGAGTGCTGAGATGGTCAACACAGCTCATCAACAAGAGGGCAATCGCCATGTTGTACTACCTCATATCACATCACTGCGAATGCTAGAAAATGTACAACAGTAAATAGACACCTACAGGGCATAGGACTGTAATAGTTTGGAAGGCCAGGAGTTATTCTACCAGAATCCCATGAATGGAGGTGGGTGTATTCCCTGTTAGTCTTATCTCTTTCTGTTACACATACACACACACACACACACATACAAAGGGTGAGGCAACTGTGAATGACTGGGAACAGCAGACAGACAAGCAGACTGCTCTGTAAATACATAATTGGATATTGGTGACATCATCATGTGATATTGAAATCAGTTCTTCATTGAAAACAACACCTCCATCTGTAAAACAGGACTGCTTGAGTCTCCTGTCTTTCTCTGTCTTGTTCCTTAGACGGTGATTGATTCATATCTACTTGATGGGCGGGGCATGAGCACTGAGAAACAAAGCTTTCTGAAGCAGTGAATCATATGAAGCAGTTGTGTTGAAAATGGTTCACTGTTTGATACAGTCAAAATGGCAACATCTGCTGGACAACTTAGACATCAGGACAAGACGTTGTGAATCAGGCAAAATATAAGCAAATTCACTGCTGTTATCTGTTTGATGTTTTCTGACATACTTTATTCAGTAAAGGTTATTTACCAAAAACTGTCTCCTTGCATGGATGTACACATATATATGGAGATAATTAGTCACTTTTAATAAGGTTTGTTGTAACTTTTATAAACTCTTTGATTATTTAGGGACAGTAATCTCTGACATATTTATATTATAACTGGCTTTTAGCAGTGACATGAAACAAAGTCAGTGTGCTCCAATCATCTCTAAGGGTCTGAACATCTCTAAGGTTGTGGTCACTGATGTTACTCTCTCTGATCATTCCTGTGTTTTCTTTGAGAGTGCTATCTCCATGCACACACATGTTCAAACAGAGGTAATCACAAAATGGTATATCACTGAAAACACCAGTGAAATATTTATTCAGGCCTTCTCTGTTCTACCTGCCCTCTCCTAGGTCTCGGTCAATGAGCTTGTAGATAATTTCACCTCTAATATTACAAATGTTATTGATGCCATTGCACCTACCAAGGTGAAGGCTGTCTCTGGTAAGAAAAAATCTCCAAGGAGAAATACCACACTGGTCAGAATGGATAAAAGAGTGTCGAAAAGCTGAATGCAGGTGGCGAAAAACAAATCTCCAGTTTCATTATGACATCTATAAAAAGAGACTACACATTTATAATTTGGAACTGAGAAATGCAAGGCAATCATTGCCAAAAATAATAATAATACACGTGCCTTATTTGCTACTGTCGACAGGCTAACAAATCCTCCTGTGTCAGTAGCCCCTGAATTTCAATCCACCAAGGCTTGCAATGAATTTGCCTCATTCCCTTACTGACAAAATTCAGAAAATCAGACAAACAGTCAGTGCCTCCATATGCAGTCCATTTAAAATCAATTTGAATAGTATGACACAATTTCATTGATCAATCATAAAAACCTGGAGGACATTATACAGCATCTGAAATCCTCCTGTTGCTGTCTTGATATTCTGCCTTCAGGGTTTTTCAAAACTGTCTCAAATTGGATGGCCTCACATCTTCTACAGATTGTTAACACATCACTTCTGTCAGGTGCCCTAAAAACTGCTGTCATCAAGCCACTCTTAAAAAAGAACAATCTAGACAGTTCACTGAGCAACTAAAGACCCATATCAAACCTCCCATTTTTCAACAACTGAACAACTGTTTTGATGGGATTTTGACCACACCACAGCACAGAGACTGCTCTTCAATAACATACGCTTAAACACTGACAGTGGCAGAATTACAGTATTAGTATTACTAGATCTCAGTACTGCATTTGACATGGTTGACCACAACATATTACTAGACAGACTGGAAAACTGGTTGTGACTTTCTAGCACAGTGCTAAACTGGTTTGAATCCTACTTAAAGGACAGGGACTACTTTGTGTCTATAGGTAATTACACATTTGAGCAACACGAATGACATGCAGAGTTCCCCAAGGCTCCATTCTGGGGCCTCTTCTGTTCAAGATCTACATGCTCCCACTAGCTCAGATTATGGAAAACAATAAAATATGCTACCACAGTTATGTGGATGACACACAAATTTACATAAATTTCGATGTGACCCGTAACTGCTATCTGTCCTATCCCTACTTCTACTTGCTGCACCCCCTGAGATTGGTCAATGTGACCCGTAACTATTATATGTCCTATCCCTACCCACTACCCGCTGCCCTCCTGAGATGGGTCGATGTGACCCGTAACTACTATCTGTCCTATCCCTACCTCTACTCACTGCACCCCCCTTGATGGGTCAATGTGACCCGTAACTGTTATCTGTCCTATCCCTACCTCTACCTCTGCCTCCACCTCTACCTCTACCCACTGCCCTCCCAAGACGGGACAATGTGACCCGTAACTACTACTGCTATTATTGCTACTGTTATTATTATTATTATTATTATTATATGCTATCCTATCCTATCCTATCCTTGTTGCACCTGAGCAGCTGGTTGTGGAACCAGACGATTTGACCTGAAGCACACGGGGTGTGTACGCATGAGGGATAAATTTTACCCATTTTTCGTGTAACCCACGGACCTTATACGTTTTACCCAATTTTCACGTAACCTCTGGCCTTTCCAAATTTTTTCACTCAAACCCAATCTTTCTAATCTCACCCATTCCTCGATTAACACCCACCCCATAGTCATTTTTATCAGTTTTTGGGGAAAATCTGACACCCTTTCAATTTTACCCATTTTTGACATAACCCGCGGACCTTATACTTTTTACCTTACAAATTTTTCGACCTAAACCTGATCTTTCTAATCTCACCCATTCCATGATTAACACCTTCCCCGTAGTCATCTTATCAGGTTTTTGGGAAAATTTGATGCCCTTTCTATTTTACCCCTTTTTCACGTAACCCACGGACTTCATACGTTTTACCCGATTTTCACGTAACCTCTGGCCTTTTCCACTCAAACCCAATCTTTCTAATCTCACCCATTCCTCGATTAAAACCCACCCCATAGTTATTTTATCAGGTTTTTGAGAAATCTGACACCCTTTCAATTATACCCATTTTGCGCACAACCCATGGACCATACACATTTTACCCGATTTTCGCGTAACCTCCGGATTAGAGATTCATTTTTTGGTGTCATTTTGTTAACTCAGGATGAATCATGACATCATCCTGCCAGAGTTTATCTTCTACATGGAGTGGGGTCATCATAGTGGGGCTGGCTGGTTGGACTGATGTACATCCTCCCTACCATGTACTTCTGGAAGAAAGGGTACTTCACTCACTCCATGAAGGGCAAAGTGCTGGGGCTTCGTGGAGTCCATACACCAATGAAAGGTGCAAAAAGATATTTAACTAAGCATAACAAGTCATAATAAAATATGAGAATGTTAGGCATCAGTGGTGTGAGGTGTGTGTGGATGTGTGGAATGTTGGCTGTAAAAGTAAAGGAATATAACTCCAATGCAAACTAAGTGGAGGCCATGAGGACAATGTGCTGGCCATTCAGCACAAAAGAAAAAGGAGAAACTCCTGGGACAGCCTTAGGCCACTCCGTCTTCAGTTACAGCTAATCAACTCTGATGGACCTCTTAACACAAGCACTTCTGAAAGAAAGACAACAGGATCATAATGGAGAACTAGAGAGAGGTAAAAAGGAGAGAGAAAGAGAGAGGACTGTAACATTTAGTTTTCTTCCAGATGAGATATTATACAGTCACAGGAGGAGCACAGGAAGTGAATCATTACCATCATCAGCACTGTTTGTGCTGTTTTTGTTTTTTTTGGAGGCAAGAGGTTGTAAGCATCTACACTGTTTGTCTAACAAGTTTAGCATTGTGAAATTAATTATTACAGTTGTTATATATGGTATCATTCTGTGTGTCCTCTCAGGGCCTTCTGGGTTGGTACATAGTAAAAAGCGGTCAGGAGGAGCAGCCTGAGTCCTATGACATCCCGCGGGTCAGCAAGTATTGACTCGGTGCTCACCTCGGGTCTGCATTACCACTCTACTGCGCCAGTCTCTGGACTGGGCGCAGTAGAGTGGGGAAACACCCATTTTATTTTTCTGTCTCCATTCTAGAGATAAGGCTTGCAGATTCAGTAACTTCTTTTAAATCACTTCTTAAAACCCCTTTCTACAGACTCGCTTTTATGTAATGTTGTCTTCTGATCATCTTTCTTTTAAAATTTTAAAACTTTTCATCTTTCTTTTAAACTTTTTATCATATCTTTATTGTCTCTCTTTGTCTTTGGCCACCATCATTTTAAGGTCAGATCTGTTATTGTTTTCTGTTTTGTGTCTTTGCTTTGCATTGTTCTGCTTTTGCTTTGCCTGTCAAAGCACTTTGTAAACTCTGTTTTTAAAAGGTGCTATATAAATAAAGATATTATTATCATTATTGATATGGATAATCCATAACTGACCAGGACAACAAAATGTCAAGCTGTACTCTTCTGTTTTCTCAGACAGACGATAACATGCATTGTTTAATAAACCAGGAGCCTCATGGCGTACCAAGGCCAGAACGCAGGCCATCGCCAGATGAGACGAGAAAAGCAAAGATACGAATTTAGGTCAAGGGGTTATGATTCGGGACTGATGATCTAAAATGGGTTGACTCGCTTAAAGGCTGGGTTTTGGACTGTTGGGGTTCAGATGAGTTTGGGAACATCGTCTGATCGACAGTGCTTCTCAGTCTATCTCCCTTGCAAGGCATTTTCTTCATTAAAGCGTACCAGATAAACCTCAAACAGACTTCTCTCTGGTTCTTCTCTTCTTCAACCTGAAAACTGCCAGTGAAATCAGCTACAAAATTCCACAACAATTATTATTATTATTTGAAGAAACACAGTTCTAAACTTGGTCTGTGTCACACAAGCTATTGTTTATTTATTCATGAATTTCCTGGCACCTCTTTTTTTCAGATGGCAAACGTCTCATGCAGCTCAGGAGGTTTGCCAAGGGTACCAGTGGACTCGTCTTCCTCACTGCTCCTTCCAGTACTGCTTATTGTTGTGTCAGCACAATGTCAAAACCATAAATGTGTAAATACCCTTCTTTAAATTAGCTAAGGATAGGAGTGGTTTTAGTCTCTCAGCTGCGGGAAATAGGACTTGATGAATCCTTGTAACTTGTTCATCAAAAATTGAAGTTGGACAACCTAAAGTTTTCATATTCAAAGCTAAGATACAACACTGCACTGCAAATCATATTCAGAGAGTTGAGGGGGATATATAAAAAACAATAGCATTACTGTGAATGTAATGAATACACATGCAGATAAATATGTAACATTGTTTAAAATGCTTTGTTGCAGGTGCTTTTGTTGCTGGTTTGGATGCTGGGCTGGTGTATAACTCCTAAGATCGATGGATCCCTGATGATCTGCTGGCCTTCTCTCCTGCCATCAAGAACTTCTTTGAAAACCCAATAACATACCAGTTTGACCACAAAGTTTTGGTACGTCATATATATATATATTTTTTTTTTTTACAAAGAAATAACCTTCTTGGCAACATGTCAGTGTCTTAATAAAAACAACAACAACAAAACATTACGTATCCCCACCTCCTATCCCACAAGCCTCCCAAGAGTCAGCAGTGTTTATTTTAAATAAGGCATTCAGGGGAAAAAATCAAGACGTGTTTTAATGTAGACTGGGCTTTTGTGTATACGGTGAAGCATCTGTCCTGTGGTCCTGCAATGGAATCCACATGCGGTGACACTGAACCATCTCACCATGCAATTATTACAGCAGGGGTGTAATTTGAGTGCCTTGGATAAGAATTACAATACATCAAAGCTGACAATGAGGAATTGACTGAACCATTTGTGGATGCGTGTTGCCATCAGAGGATGTTTTGTAAGGAAAGAAAGTAAGCCATGCAAAAACAAAAATAAGCATATTTTCTACTTTATCCAGCTTTAATGGTACAGCAGAGGTTTTGAATGAAATTTTGGCTACAATGTGGTTACTCACTTGTTGCCTTGTGACTATCATGCACTGCCTGTTTCGAACCTGTAATTATGTATATTTAAGTTATGAACCATTGCTTGTTGACATAGTGACGATAAATTATAATGTTAAAAAATGTGGAATCCTAAATGTTGCTTTGTACTGTATCTTTAGAAATGTAAAATTGAAAGCAGTGTATTTTAATAAAGAAAATTATGTACAGTCCTTAAAATTCAAACTCAAGTCAATTTTGCATAGTAACTGTGATTTTTATTGTCTCTGTACAAAATATACACATTTTGAATACATAATGCAACCAGTTGAGGCTAGCTAACTAGACAGTCAGTACAACGGGTTAGTAGGTTTTCATTGTTCTAGACACAGTACATGCGGGTATAGACAGGCTTTATTTGTGGTCAGGAATGGAAGTTAAAAACTGTTGGTAAGGGACAATCAGAGCCAAACCAGTTTTTCCAGAAATTAAAAAAATCAGAACAAAGGAAAAAAAAGAGGAAACTACAGGGTTGGAAGTGCATATTTTCATTAGGGCCTTATTCTGACCTGTTACTGTGCTCTCAGAGGAATCAGAAGTGGGATGAGTGGAAACGTGCTGATACATGATAGAGGACATTATTGCTATTCCATGTTAGTGTCTGTATTTAAAAGACATTAAAGCCTGTTTAATAATGTCTGGAGTGCCTCTGGTACTTATGCCATCTTCATCAAGAATAGTTCTTGTGTGAAAAGGAGCAAATTAATTCCTAACAATGGGGTTTATAACCTAACATTACACTCCAATTTGGGCAGTGTGCAGGTAAACAACACAGCTAGTTTACCAGATTAGATCCTGGTTTATCTCTGATTGGCCCTTGCCCAACCAACTACACAGTATCTCCCTCTCTCTTCACCCACAAGTGGGCTGTATGTCTTAACTTAGAGTGGCTTCCTATACATCTTTAATGTATGTCTTCTCTTTGGTGTTACAGAGAGAGGGGGAATAAGCAGGGGTAAAAAAAAAAGAACACTGTCATTGAACCATGTCTCTCTCACTAATGATACACACATACATATTATGCCTCTTTGAATTACTGAAGTTGAATAAGTCTAATTTAATGCAACAAGGGTTTTGATTTTTTTTTTAATAAGTGGTTGAACTTGCTACGACCACGTGACATTTCTGATTACAAGAAGTTCACAAATACAATCTGCAGTCTAATAAATTCCCCTTGAATGTGTATTGACTAGTACATCTGTGGTATGCCAGTCCCATGTTGAGAAGTGCTGAGATGGTCAACACAGCTCATCAACAAGAGGGCAATCGCCATGTTGTACTACCTCATATCACATCACTGGGAATGCTAGAAAATGTACAATAGAGTCAATAGACACCTACAGCTAGGACTGTAATAGTTTGGAAGGCCAGGAATTATTCTACCAGAATCCCATGAATGGAGGTGGGTGTATTCCCCATTAGAGTCTTACATAGGTAAGATGGATGACATCTCTTTCTGTTACACATGCACACACACATACACAAAGGGTGAGGCACCTGTGAATGACTGGGAACAACAGACAGACAAGCAGACTTTGGAGTATCTCTGTAAATACATAATTGGATATTAGTGACATCATCATGCGATATTGAAATCAGTTCCTCATTGAAAACAACACCTCCATCTGTAAAACAGGACTGCTTGAATCTCCTGTCCGTTGAGTCTTCACCTCAGGAATGTCTTTCTCTCTCATGTCCCCTAGATGGCGGTAGATTCATTTCAACTGGCCAGGGCATGAGCAGTCAAGCGGCTCCAGGGAGGTGTTACCCACATGCTCAGAGGCAGGATCAGATTCACAAATCCGAATCTCGGCCATCACGGGGGAAAAGGGGAAAAGTGATCAAGGTCTGGGGGCAACTTCCTCCCTCTGAGTTAAGCCATTACAAGCCATAGTAGTTCTTCCATCAGCAATAGTAATAAATTAAAGTTCAAATTAAACCGGTGAGAGGACTAAGGTGTGCCAGTGTCTGTGAGCCCACTGCTTGCCTTCGTTCTCTGTGTCTCTGGGGTAAACTAAGATTCTGAATGATGAGGAAGGGAGTTGGGGAAACTCCATTGTTGCTTGGAGAATGGCCACTGGGGGTCCAGGAAGAGGGAGAGGGCTTCTCAGTGCCCTCTGAACTCACAGCTCTCAACAGAAACACCCACAATCTTGCAAGTCAGAAGATATCCAAGCACACACACACATTCACAAACTCTTTCTCTTTCAGTCCTGATTCTTCTTACACACACGCCTCTCCCTGGTGCCAGCGTACTGCATGGTTCAGATTCTTAGATTACGTTGTCAAACAGCTGCATGGACTGCATGATATTCTCATCCTAGAGAAATATGAGATGTTTGGATAAGGAAGCAGTCTCATTTCTCACTTCGGGTACAAAGGACATCTTTTAACCTTTGTCCTGCCTCTAGCTTCACACATGAAGGACCAGTGTGTAAGATTTAGTGGCATCTAGTAGAATGGACTTGGCAGAAATGGAATATAATAAGAATGTTTTAATTAGTGTACCTTAAAGTCACCTGAAAATAAGAATCTGTTTTCGTTACCTTAGAAATGAGCCCTTCATATCTACATAGAGAGTGAGTCCTCTTCCCCAGAGCCCACCATGTTGTACCAGCATGTTTCTAGAGTAGTCCAGAATAGACAAACCAAACATGGGCACTAGAGAGTGCCTTACACAAATTTCACGGCCACTGTCAGTTCTCTTACGTGCTTGGAAGGGGAGGATGAGGGGAGGTGTATTCATTTGGTTGCAATCTGCAACCTCATGGCTAGGTGACACTAAATTCTACACACTGGTCCTTTAATGCACACTTGAAAGTGGTATATCAATCTTCTCATCCAACTCTAAGAAAACAAACAAGTATATTTCCAAGCACAAGGCTTAAAAATACAATTTGCTGCCCTACCTTTTTGCATGACTCAATAAACTCGTCTACGGTGACTACCCCATCTTTATTTCGGTCCATTTTCTGAAAAGAAAACACAGTAGTCAGAGATTAACTTACTGAAAACTATCATACCTTCAACAAATGTGTACATTATCTTATTTTTAGAACTTGTAAATCATTTTTCTGTGGCTTAAAACAATCATAAAATGAGGACTTAATAGAAAGTCAAGTCTGTGGACTTTGACCTGGAAGAAGCTCTCTACATGTTCTCTTGGGGCATCGTCCTGCATAGTGGGGTATGTGTACTTCCCCATCATGTCATAGATGGACGTCATGATGTCCAACATCTCCTGAAAAGTGAAGGACAAAAGGGAGAAAACATTACTGAAATGCAGAAATTGTTGGAAGGAAAAGAATATTGTCAGAAATACTTAGCCTATAACATGACTCCTATATCCTCCTTATCCTAATACAAAGTTGTTGGGTTTTTGCCTTGTTTGATTAAAAAAATGACAAATCAGTAATATAACACATTTCTTTAAAAAATGACAAAAGGTCTTATTTTGGTAAATGTTTTTTTTTTTTCAGTTCTAAAATGCAATAAAAACTGTGTGCATGGAAATGTCACTTCTCCATTAAAGTTAATGGTGTAGTGTATTATACACTGTTAATTTACACTGTGAATATGGAATCTGCAACCATTTTTCTTTCAGTCCACCCCAAGAAAAGGGTTATTGTATAGTTACATGCAGATATGTTGTGGTCCTTTAAATATTTGATATTGGGTGGCTTTAGAAATGGTTGCATTTAATTTTCACACCGTTTAATTAGCATTCAAAGTCACTTTTCTGTATATTTTTTTCATATTAACCCCCACAAAATTACCATTAGTCTTAGCATTAACTTTTTTATTTAATTATTTAATTTTTATTTCAAAATAATGCAGCACTGACATTTGTCTGACAAAACGGGATGGACATAAGGAATTTTTTAAACAAAGAGTCAAGAGGGAAATAGAAAACAGTAGCGACATGTTTGTGAGCTTTCTTTACATAAATAATCAAAGGTGCTGGCTAGCTAACCAGCTAACGTTACCCCTGAGTTTAAAGAATTTCCGCTAACATTTTCTTGTTCAATACTGCTATTAAATGCAATATAGTGTTAATAAGTGTCATTCAAATAGTTTTAGATACTGGTTTAGTTTGAACATTAACTTAATTAATTACACGACTAATCATGTTTTGAGAAGAAATAAGTTATCATTTTGTTAAAATGGTTGTTTCTTACAGTAGTTTATTCTTGGGGTCCCCAGGGATCCCCAGTCTGTAGTCTTTATATGTTAAATATGTTGGTAGGATAAGGGTTAACATATGCATCATGAAACTGTGCTCCCTCTCTATGTATGTTTGACATAGTGGAACCAATAATATAATAACAGGTTGCCAAAACCTCCACATCCCCCGAAACACTGAGGACAAGATCTCATCCTCCTCTCTAGTAGCTATAGTAGATATGGCCCTGCTTAGAAACCAGTGACAGTTAGATTTTACAGTAAGTATTCAGAGGGAGCTAAGCCAACTTTTGTTTGTGCGTGTGTGTGTGTGTGTGTGTGTATGTGTGTGTGTGTGTGTGTGTGTGTGTGTTACCTCTTTGGTGATGCAGCCATCCTTGTTCAGATCATAGAGGTTGAACGCCCAGTTTAACCGGTCATTAATGGTCCCTCTCAGAATGATAGACAGGCCAAATACAAAGTCCTGAGACAGAAGGGGAACAATTTACCATGTTGTTTAGGAATTGTCCAAATCTTGACACAGTAAAGTCAAATTTTCATCACAGCCCTAATCTCTGTGGACATGTATTTAGAGGGAATACATATTTTGTGCATAAAGCTTATGGTCACAAATTTCACTGGAACATAGATTTTCTTTTATGTCTCAAAGGAAGCCAACATATGAATAAAACTCACCTCGAAACTAACTGAGCCGTTCTTGTTAGTGTCGAAGGCTTCAAACAGGAAATGTGCATACATACTTGAATCTACAAAGGTAGAGAATTTAAAGTAACCCACATGCCCTCAACACATGAAGCACAGTCTTTGAACAGCTACGATTAGCAGCAAGCTAAATATAGCCCAGATATAAAAATAATTTCAAATACAACTGGAGGCGAGTGGTTAACATTTCATCAACCTAAATATCATGAGATGAAAAATTGCCTTGCTTCTTTGCGGAGCACATATTATAGTTCAGCAGAGTAGATTTATAATGAGTTAATTATATTCATTTCATTATGATGATTAAAATCTACATGTGTACCTTTGCAGAATCAAACAAATGATGTTATTTACTTTTTTACTTTTTTAATTTTTCAAGATGAATGAAGACAGAAGGAGGGCACAAATTAAAGTATTGTTAAGCCCTTCAGGTTTAGTGGTAGGAGCTGGCAACTCACCTCCCTGAGGGAAGAACTGGGAGTAAATGTTCTTAAAGTTCTCCTCATTCACCACACCACTCGGACACTCCTAGGATATGAATGTGCATGCAGAAAATGCATTAGTTCCCATATCGTACAGAATATAAAGGACAAAATGGAAACTTCAGCTCCAGTCAAACTGCTCTAAACTCTCCTGATGATGTAATTAGAACAGAGTCTTTAGGGTTGTTTTTTTGATTTGCAGTCTGTCTCATCCTATCTCATCACTCTCTTCTTCAGCCAGACCTACATTTTTGAAGCCCCTGTAGAGGACTTGCAGCTCCTTCTTGGTGAACTTAGTCTGCTCCTGCAGCTTGTCCATGCTTTCAGGGCGATGACACACAGTGGATAGCTCAAAATCATCTTCTTCGCTGTCTGTGTGAGGGAGAGACGAGTGTTAGTTAGCACTTATCACCACTACACTCCTCCTGACCTCCAAGGCTGCCATGATTTTAATGAAGACATTGAGCTCATTATACAATATGAAGTCTTTATGAGTAAACTGAAAAATATTCTATGTGCATAAAACAATGTTAATCCATATTTTATTGTTTCACTGAATCAAAACATGAATTAACACACATTTCCATAGATGAATGTGATGTTTCTAAGTTGAATAATTTGCAAACATCTTTGTTACAGTACTTTATATCATAAAGCAGAACGTTGTCAGTAAAGCATCTTTAAAATGTCTATTTGTCTGAACACTCAAGCTTAAGCAAAGCTCAAGAAACTGGAGAGAGCCCTACTGATGAACCGAGAGAGCAGGTTTAATGAAAGTGGTCAAGAAGATACACTGAAAGGAGACACAATCACTAAAACGCATCCCGTACTCATTCCAACTGTTTCTCCAGCCATAGATAACTGTCGCCTTATAGCGTGTGTCATGTAAGTGCTTTGACCTTTACAATCTACTACTTTTGACCTCACTTTAATCACTACCAGCCTGGTACCTCTGTCAGACACACATACATACACACACATTCCAGTACCCAAGGGAACAACAAGCTCTTCAAATCACAAAATAGGAAAACAGATCTGACCCGTTAGCTGCAATAACACCGGAGTGTGTTCTGTTTGTTGGGGTGGAGTGTGTTCCTGTGTGATTATGTGGGTTTATGTGTGCACTGAATGTTTCAGTGTCTGTCTGAATCTTCTTAATTCACTAAATAGCCTGGACACATGGAAGGAAGTAGAGAGAATAGAGTGAAGGAGCACTTGCTTTGACTGATTGAGGGGGCAGCCGAGGGCTTGCAGCACGGCAGCAGCTTGAGGAATCGCTGCTTTATGGTTTTTTTGCTTTGGCTGGTAGAAGGATTACCTGCAATCGCCAACCATAGCACAAAGGTTAGACACACACATACACACAAAATTGAAATTGAATTTTCTTTTCACACGCACTCACACACATGCACACATGCCTTCAAAAAAAAACACACTCCATGCAACAGACAGATGAAACAGACTTATTCATGCCATTTAGTCAGATTGGTAATTGCCTGCTGACCTGGCTTAGCAATGGGAGACCACGAGAATCACTTCAAAAAGTAGATATTACAGCATAACAGCAGCACAACAGGACCCCTAGAAACACACAGTTTTCCTAATCAGACTGGCTCTCATATCACAATACTATTTTCAACATACTGTATGAAATATTTGAATGGCTGGTGGAGAGTATCCATTCAAAAAACCAACATCATTTAGTCAGACAAAAACTCCAAGACCACTTCAATTTGAACCCAACACATCACTAGTTCATCTCCATGCAGCAAAGCCAACAAACTTCTTGATCCTTAATTCAGCATGTTGCGCAGATTGGAAATCTCTCAATATGAAAGGCAGATAGAGGAAGTTAATTACATACGCACACATGAACCCGCGTACTTACTCGTGCCTCTTAGTTTCCATAGTAACAGGCCTCTCACCCCTTTCAGCAAGACCCCCGCAGTCTGAGGGATGAAAGCCATGATAGGGTGGAAACCAATACAACCACAGTACCTTTACTGACTATCTAGTCTCTATGATGTGTCACCCTGTTGTCCCTCTGTCCCATGAAGCCTCTGAGCCTCTGGCTGGAGCTCTGGCATCATTTGAAGCTGGAAGAGGGGGAGCGCATTGGCCAATAGAAACAAGATTAATATGTCCAGCCACCTAGCGCAGGCCCAGCCCTCAGGCTGTCTGTGTAGGAACATTATCTTTTTCCATGAACCCAACTGGAACATGTTACAGGGATGAACATTAAATACTTTAACCAACAGCCAAAAGATACAAAAAATATCTATGTTTATTATCAGGTCACAGATACTACTCAGAAGTTTCACGACAGATTTCTGCATTTGTGTTTTGGTCCTTGCTCCTATAACAGCTTTGAAGTGGGCAAAGCTCAGTTGGAAATGGTGATGTCATGTATTTATGTGCACCAATTAGGATTAAGCAACATTAAATCAAAATGTGATTAGAGCAATGATGGGGGTTGGGGGGCTGAGGGTGCCCAAGCACCTGACCCTTTGCCCCTTGAAAAGTGCCCTTTTGTCAAGACATATTTTATGTTTAGCTAGTCTATTACTTTATAGCTGTTAGTTCAGACTGGTTTCCTGCCATTTTTGTCCCTACAGGGCACAGTTCTATTGTAGCTTTTAGGAGCACTCGTTTTGTTTTCCATTTAATCATTGTATCCCTGTATGAGGCACAGATACAGCTGTTCCTGTTAACAATGAGTGACCAAGAAACCACATTGATTGGCGCTGCTTTCATGAGACAGACAAATTAATCAGAGTTCAGAGGATCAGATATGACACTGACGTGCAGCATCAGAATCTGACTGACAAATGACAACAAAGTAAGTAGTTAAAGCTAAAGTTTTTTAAATTGTCATTAGTGTAATTTAACTGTCCAGTTAATCCTGTGTTGCTGCTTTACTTTACAGTAATGTTAATGTAGCTTGATAGTTTGGATAGCTTGACTGCTGATGCAGTCAGACTGTGTGTTGTTTGTCCACAGTTACTGTAATTAACACCATAAACACCATACCAGTTAAAGTTCTGCTTCATGTTCACTCTGCCTTTTAAAAAGAAAGCTTTTTACATTTCAGAGTGAGTGAAGGAATTAGGAGAGAGGAGACAGAAATGAGGAAAAATTGCAGAATGTAATTCTAATGAAAGAAAAACAAGGAGAAAGTAAAGGAGAGAAAAACAATTCAATATTCAAAGAAAAAGTTTAAGGAGGGAGACAGAAGAGAAACAGAAGTGGCCAAGGTGTCAGGTGATGGAGAGACATGAACAAATTCAAAGCAGGTAAGAAACCTACACTTGTATGTAGATGAATTACTGTTCTGGTAAATATTTTTAAAGGTACAATCTATTATCCAAATGTAAAAAGGGCATCCCCACTGACAAAAGTCAAAGCACAAGATTGAAACCAGCTATAAAAAGGACTTACAGATCTTTTAATACAGGTACTAACACACCACAACTCAACTATAATGTTTTCTTAAGTTGTTAAAAATCTCTGTAAATATTTAAAGACTATTTTCTCATTTCTGACAAAAGTAGAAAAAGGAAACAACTGAAAATGACACATCCCAACTCAGTGGATGTTTCGAATTGTTTTAAACATTGAAAATATGCCAACTAGAAGTAACAGAAAAGTACTATATATCAGAAGAAAACAAATCCAGTGAGAAATAATCACAATTCATTTAGTCCTAATTTTTGTTGGGAAAAATGTATTATAAAGTTCAGTCTTTATTCAGTGACATATGCATTTTTTGAACAATTAAAAATCCAACATCCAACAAGGTATTTCAGCCAAAACATGTTCTCAAATACAGCAAATAATGTCTTTTTATAAATATTTATAAATATTTTTCCACTGTGTTGCTTGGAGCTGTTAAATATAGATCTCTGGATGTTTTCTTACTTTAGAAAAAAAAAAGAGAGAAAAAAAATGAAACGGCAGCCATGTGCTGCTTGCACCTAACTTGTACTTTTTTTTTTTAAGATAAGACTTTATAGCTGTGTGGTTTTGTCTTTCTTTTGCACTACTTTTGAACTCTGCCTCTTATTATTTTTAGCTGTATTTTATAGTCTTTAAAGATATTCTCCTTTCAATCTTGGTTGTTGTATGCCTTGTAGTTTTTTAAAATGTCTTTGTAATTATTGGATTTGAAGAGCATCACTTATGTCACCATATCAAAAGCATATTTTTTGCTTAGAAACGATATGTGTATGATGAATGTCTTTAAAGGAGCAGCCTTTTCACCACTCAGGGGTTTTTGTTTGAAAACAAACTGTTTTATATGCCATTCAGTCAAACATTATGAACTAAGTCCTTCAGATAAAAACACATGGTGCCTTGGGCTAATCCTGCCATTCATTTACCCTTACAACAACAAAACCTCTGTCCTCACAGTTCATGATCTATACTGTGGCTATTGTGGTTCCCAGCTTTCATTGTGCGTCGTCTGGCCTGCAGAATGTTGCCTTTGGCTGTGTGATGTTTAATAGGTGCCAATCTTGTTTCATGTGCCCCTTTTTAACTTTGAGCACCTGCCCATCTAAAGGTTTTTAAATATTTCTAACTAAAGAGCAACAATTAAAGTTAATAGTACAAAGACAAAGTATAAGTTTGAATCAGGCTTTCAGGGATTTAAGTAAAAGTAACAGCACCTAATATGAAAACGCTCCCTTAAATTTGTAATTTTTCCAAAGTAGAAGTCCTCACAGTTAGTAACTGTGAATGTAGAATTTTGATGTTGTCACTGACTGAGACGTTGATGAAGTGCAAAATAATATTTGATGATCTACGATTCTTTGACACCTGGGCTGCTCCATCTGCTGAGGAAGATCATGTGATACATTCAAAATCTCCAGAACAGCTACAAAATTAAACTTTAGGTGAGACTGTTTTGCCAATTAATCCTAACTACTGTTTACATTCTTGTAAGTTTAATGTACTGTATACCAATTAATTATATTAATTAATTGTATGTATATACAATTTGGATATAATTCAAAGTAACTAGTAACTACAGCTGTCAAGTCAAATTTACACTACCTCTATTCCTCTGAGATACGATGAGAAGCGTAAAGTAGAAAACAAAAGTGTAAACACTACAGTCAAATTATTTGCAGTGCATAAATAAATCTACTTAGTTATTTGCCACCAGTACTTAAAATGCATATATTGGCAAGTAATCACAGTGCATTTCTAAGTTTGTACAGTTTCTTCCCAACTCTGAATGATATGTCTTGTCTCTGGGTGCAAACAGACTGAACTGAATTCCCACTGATCGTTCTGAAAGCCTGGACAGAAATAAGTACAACAAAACAAACAAACCTTCATGATTTCTACTGCCTCTGCATGGGACACCAAGCTTGAAATACTTGTAAAGACAACAAAAGCAGAATCTACTGGAAACTGACAGTGCTTGGATAGGCTTGTTTTAGACTGAGACGCCTTTTCCCATCTCCCTGTCTCACTGCGCTCTGTCCATCTCTTCTTTTTGTCTCCTCTGTTTCTTTCTCTGTAATTTTTTCATTTGCTTCTCGTGATGAAATGTATTGCTTGTTGTGCCCAGGCTGTCTTGGCCAAGTCTCTATTGGAATAGAGATATTTGATCTCAGAGGGATTAACCTCATTTTAATACACAGATGCACACAAGCACATCTCTTTAAGGGCCCCTAGATTTGCCCCAAATGTGAGGATATATGCATCTATTTTTCTTTCTAGCTAGCCAACCATAGAAACCAGGCTGTGCTTGTCTTTTATCAACTAAAATTCCTAATATGGAAGTACCTAGTATGGAAGTATCTAATATTAACAGAATGCTGTGGTCCTTTGTTCAAAACAAGTAGGTTACTGCGTTCCTTGTGCTATTGAAGTAACATGCAATACATTTGTTCTCCAGCCTTTGAAGTTCAAATGTTTTTTTTAGTGACAATGACAATGAAAGCAGTAATTCTTTCATTTTGGCCAGAGTAGGCAGAAAACTGTCTATTCTTCATCAGACCGAAAAAAAAGCAACTGTCTGTTCTTACTGTTGTGCAGCATTGTGACATTCGTGCCCATCACGCCCTGTAGTGATTGTGCAATTAGTTCAATAGTTTCCCCCAGAGTACACTGACAGATCATCACAACTCCTCAGGAAATAAGAAAAACAGTTCTATTTTTAGCTTGGCAACACATTTTTTGGCAATAGCCAATAACTTCTGAAGGAGCCTCATGATTCATAAACCCAAGAGATCTGTGGATTTTCTCAAGGAAAAGAGAAACCATGTAATCCCTCAACTGGAGTGAAGGCAGCAAACCTATTATAGAGCCACAGTGACACACTGTTGATAGAGATATAGGTCAGTTGTGCAGATTCAAACTACTACAGTTTAAAAAAGGCACCATTTTTTCAAATATAGTACACACTTTCTCATTCAAGGGAATGGGAAGGCATGTCCAAACTTCTGACTGGTACTGTACATATATGAGTCCAAAATTGGAATTTATAGATGTCCTGATGGTTCAGTTGGTTCTTCATGGGAACATTTACCTAATGTAATTCATCTCTTCCCACTTAACTCTTAACTGCACTCTAGTTATTCAGTATTGTACTTTCAAGTTGGAAGACAAGAGGCAGATTATGAAAAGACTGCTCAAACATCATCCTGGACCATTAATAAAGGTTTTCTGTTAGAACTTTGTAGCCTCGGTGTGTCCTGGTGGCCAAGTGGTTAAGATGTATACCAAATAACTGCAATATTTATGTTTTCCTCTCTCCTCATTTCCTGTCTTCATCTCTACTGTATACTACCTCAATCCCAAGCTGAGCTAACCCTGATGACATCACTAGGGTTATCTTTGCAAAACTAGTCCAGAGACACAGAAGACTTCATACAAAAGTTTTCACAAGTTGAGCAGTACTCAGCATGCCAAGTAAACTGTTTTACTGTATATGTTTTAACATACAGCACTAATATGTGGGTTAAAAAAGAGGTATGGACTCACTGTTTTTACTTTAGTATTTCAGTCACTCAGAAACAAGCGCATGCACGCACGCACGCGCACACACACACACACACACACACACAAAGGACCATAAATACTTATGACAAACCTCTGACAGCTACTTTATTAGATTTAACCTTAATAAACTCTGCAGAAAAGCAAAACACATATGTAGACATCCATTTTCCAGCTGAGTATTTTCCTCCCAACGTCCCCTCGCCATATTCATCATTTTGACTTCTTACTCTACTGCGCCTTTCTCTCTCGCTCTCTTACTGTTTCTCTTACCTGCCACTGAAAGGTCGATAAGCCCCAGAAAGTGCATCAGTTTGAGGGAGCTGCAGACCACCAGGAGGATACCCACGGTCTGCAGCCCCTCCACCTCCCACTTGTCTTGAAAGAACAGATGCATCCTTTCCCAATTCCTCTCTCTGCTTCTGTCAACAAAAATCTATGTCTTGCCCCAGGGCAAGCACGTCCAACCCCCCTTAGCTCCAACCAGAAATACACCGTCTTCGTCTCTTCAGTCTTTCCTCTCAGTCTCCCTCTATATGCCGGTATTCGGCCATCCTAACTCCGCATGGCACCCCGCCCAGTTTCTTCACTGAAGGTAGATTGTTATTCTCCTCGTTTCCTCATTGGGAATGGTAGGTGCGTGGGAGCAGGACTGTTGACTTGCTGCTCCACCCCCACCACCTCTGAGGCTGTCAAAGGTTGTTTAAGTTCCAGGTGAAGTTCGGACAATTCACAGTATGTGTCCCGGCAGGTTGTTTTCTGACTGATATTCCAGCTGCTTCCAGACTCTCAAACTCTCTCTATTCTCTGTCTGTCCTCCCTCTCCTCCTCTCTCTTGCCTTACCTTCGTCACTCTCCTCCTGCTGTGTCCCTCCCCATGTTTAATTGGGTCAGTGATGGAGTGATGGGATTGAATGAAGGGATGAGAGAAGAGAAATAGAAGGAGAGAAAAGGATGGAGGAGTACTACTTGTAGGCATAGCCGCGGTAATATGATATCAGGTGGGCATGTGGGGTGCTGACTATTAACCCCGCCCCCCAAGATTTTTTTTTTTGAGTTTATTAAATATGTCCAGTGATCCCTCCACAGAGAGACGCTGTGCACATTTACGCACAGCACCGTAACTTCTTTGATTATTTAAATTTTCAGACACGCCGACAGGATCGGTCAGGATGTAATGGTAATTAATGTTTTGGGTTCTTCTACTCATCCAAAAGGTAAAACACAAAGTCCAGGTTCATACAGAGAAATTGTTTGGAGTAAAGCAGCCATCCTCCTGAAAAACCCTGAGCTCCATCATAGCTGTCTAAAAGAATTTATTTCAGAAGCTTAAACTTTAATTCCGTTTCCCCTGGAGAGTTTGCTCTATCCTGTCAAGTTTATAGCTACATTTTTTAGTTTGCTGCCATGATGTTTGCTGCAGTGACATTACCGTGCGCATGGTAATGTTTACAATTACTGAAAGCAGCCTCTGTAATCTGTAACGTAACAACACACAATAAAGAAATCACCTGAAAAAGCCTGCGCTGCTCAACATAATTTAAAAAGCAATACAGCCTACAGGAACCAGTAGTGGTGGAGTGTAATGTCCACAATAAGCAGCTGCATCGTTCCAGCTCTATTGGGCACGTCTAGTTCTTTCCCCCACTCCACTATCTCTATTTTTGCCGGACCGGCTCACATGACAGAAAAAAAAAAAAGTACAACACAAGTGGGCCTATAGGTTGCCAGACACTCGGAGGTGGGGGCGCCGCATCCCGTACTTCCCACACCTACTGTAAAGAGGTGAAAAAAAGGGGGGGGGGTGAGAAGAATGAATTGGGAGATGAGATAGGAAAAGAAATAGGGAAAGGAGGAGCAAGATGGAATGGTTAAAGGAGGATCTAACAGCTATTAGGGGACATCAAGAGTCAAATAAAAAAAAAATGATCAAAAAGAGGTAGCAAGGCGGAAAATGAAGGACAAAATTAGGAGAGAGGAGAAGGGAGGGAAGAACAGAGAAGCAAAGCATTTGACCCAGCGGCTACTGTGGACAAACTCACAGATGTGGCAATCTCCCCTGAGTGTAAAGTCAACACACATGCACAAACAAACACACAGCCTGGAGGTGAAATCTGGCTATAACATGTATTGCATATGTAATCCAGTGCAGCGGGGAGCATTTCAGTTGGGATGGGATAGATTGATGTCACATCTGTCACACTGACAGACAGACAGATTCTCTAAAGAACTTGAACTGGAAAACTAAAAATTGGTACTTTGACTAGATGATGATGCATTTTGGTTGACATGTAAGGTTTTCTTTTTTTTTGTTGCTAAAAGGCCTTTAACCTTTTAACAAAGTGTAGAAGGAAACAAAGATGACCTTTTGAGCCCTTTTGAGATTTGATTATGGAAATCACCATTCTAAATAGGAGTAGTGATGCACCAATCTGATACACTGGATCTGTATCAGCCTGACCTTATTAAGGTATCGACCAGATGTAACCATTTCATATTAAATACAGTTTATTTGTCAGCACTATTATAGAGCAGTGTTTCTGCTGTCAGTTATTCAGGCACAGTGGACAACCAACTCAATTCTAAGTGCCACATCAATCCTTGGCTTCATGTTACCTTTCATATAGCAAAACTCATTCTAAACAGTTCCAACCAGTGAGATATACATTGAAAAAAAAAATAGAAAAAAAGAGGACTCTGGTAACTGATCAGCACTTGGTATCAGAAGATACACATTGAGTTGAGGTATCAGAATCAGTATTGAGAGAGAAAAAGTGGATTGGTGCATCTCTAAACAGGAAACTTTAACAAAAATGGAAAGTGACCCCACTTGGCTTCATTGTCCACTCCATGTTCAGTTAGACTCTCTGTTTTTAAAGCAGGAGGAGGATGGAAACTGAAGATGAGAGAGACAATGTTTAGTCTCCAGCTCACTTTAAAAGCTTAATTTTTTTCTTTAAGATTGTATACTGTTTTGTTTCTGATTCTTCATGCCTGTGAGCAGGTTGGCTCCATGCCATACAGAAAGAAACCAGGAGATGGAGGGGAAGGTAAAGGGGAAGCTGGGTGAGACAAAGAGGTCTGCAGAGCACTTGATCTGTCTACAGAAAGAAACCAGGAGATGGAGGGGAGAGTAAAAGGGAAACTGGGGGAGACAGAGAGGTCTGTGGAGGGCTGGATCTGTCCATTGTGTGATTAATGATTCTTTGAGTCAAAATAAGACCTGCAGCTATACTGTAGCTGCTATGCCTTGGAGAGCATAAGTCTTAAAGCAGCCTTGTGAGACTAAACAACCTACACTTAATCTGAGGCAGACTTATGCTCTGTGGTAGAGAAAATGACAACAAGCAATAATTTTGCGGTCACAGACAGAAACTGCTCCCAATACAGCAAAAAAGACCTATTAGGGCCTCTAATGGCACCTGAGAATCAGACATTATTACAGTAAAGATAGAGTCAAAGAGAACACAATTAATAAAAATGTCCATTAAATGTAAAATACGTTACAGCTGGCCACTTATAGAGATTTCTAATCTACATAAAGCATTAAATTAAACTATACTCTGCATTTATGGGTATGATTAATTAAACAGGCTGCACACATTCCCAAATAAAGTGACATATTCAGGCCAGTAAATTCTCAAACAGTCTGCAGTCAAAGAGTCAAATCAAAGATGAAAGAGTGAGAGATTAAGGCTGGTCGCACACAACCGTCATTATCTCTTACGTAAAGCTGGAGGCTATCTGTCATATACTGAGACAGAAATGTAAGATCAATATATTGCAAATAAACAAAAGGCTCTACTCTTTAACTCTGTTTCTTTCCTAAAACTTTGCTCATCTGTGACTCCAAGAATATCGTAAGGCACTGACATTTGAACTTCTTACTGTTGTTGTGGTTGCTTTTTACTAATGGTAACATAAATTTCAGCTTACTACTTCATTGATGCACTGATTGTAATCGTTTATGTGTTATTTGTCTAGACATTGAGGTAACAACTGCATTGAATTTGGTTGAAAAGTGTAAGTTTTTTAGACTTCTAGGTTACAAATAAATTTTATTTTAATTGCCTTCTAGTGAATATAATTCAGAATATGTCAAGGAGTTGCTTCACACTTTAACTATGGTCATGCTATTGAAAAAATTACATAATCTAGTTGTCTGAAAGATATTCACTTTTAAAACAAATTAAAGGTAGTTTTGCTGAGAGCCAAGGTCTCTTTTTCATTCTGGGAAATGTACCTTTTTGTTTTCTGGCTGAGCACCTGGTTAGCTTAGCTTAGCATAAAGACTAGAAAAACGGGGAAACAGCTAGCCTTCCTCTGTCTGAAGGTAACAAACAATAAACAAGTCTAAAGGTCACATGTTAAACTAAACACATTATATCTTGCTTGTTTAATCCCCACAAAGTATAAAAATGACAAGTTATGGTTTTATGGTGGGTTATTGTGCCACTTTTTTTGGCCTGGCTTGGTGACTTCCTGGAGCTCTGTACATGGTGCAAAAAGACTCAGGGTATTGTCTATTTTACTCTTTATGCTAAGCTAAACTCGCCAGTTGCTGACTCCAGTTTCATACTGAATGGATGAAAATAAACATGGTAATAACATTAGTGGATCTTATCTTACTCTCTGCAGCAGAAAAAAAGCAAATAAATATATTTCCAAAAATGACTAACTATTCCTTTAAGTGTCTATACATCTTTTGACCTGTAAATCACAAAAATCAATGCAAACATGCACACACATCAACCTTTACTGTTCACTTCAGTGTTACTCAGAAATGCAATTTGTGCAGTCTATTTACAGCAGAATGAAGGTGTTGCTCTATTTGCTTGGAATTTGTGAGAGTGTGTGATATAATTAGCAGACCAGTGATGAGTGTACAAAACATCTTCCATTCCAAGTCCCTCAGATAAGCTTCTTCTTTCCCACTGACCTCTACTCATGACTTCAAAAGCTCTTGTAAGAGCAGTGAGATTCCTTCAAGGTGGAAAAAAAAATGAACCACAGGAGATTACGTTAGCTTGAACAGGTTACAAACAGTGTAAAAGACATCTGTGATCTGATGATGGACATTCACTTGCCTCAGTGATAATCTACAATAGATGTTGACCCCCTCACACACATCCTCACACACCCACATACTCAGATTGTAATAAAATGTTAGGTTAATCAGTCTTAGTTGATTAGTCTCTGTGAGGCATATTTTGCCTGAAGCCAGACATAGCGAGTAATTGAAATACCTCCATATTTAGACGTCTACCTGGGCAATTATTCCTCTCAAAACTGATTAAAATGTCTAAGAGAGAGAGAGAGAGAGGGAGAAAGTGTGTGTCTGTGTGTGTTATTATCTGCATGTGTGTCTGTCTGTGTGTGTGTGTGTGTGTGTGTGTGTGTGTGTGTGTGTGTGTGTGTGTGTGTGTGTAAATGCGTGCGGCAAAGGAGACACAGAGGAGGTCATTGACAAATGGTGCTCAAAATTGGCTAGTGTGTTTCCAATTAGATAAGTGAAAGAAGAGATCCATTTGTATAGATCATTAGCTTTTGAGGATATTTTTAATACCAAGTTGTGGGACAAAAACAGATTCATTCTACTGACTCCTTTGAGCATAAACTACAGAGAGCAGCTAATGAACAGTTTTCTTTAGAAACAAACACACACAGGTCAGTCAATCTGGTGAGACAGAGGACAGAGGGTTTTCTCTTTAGAGGAAACAGGAAGTAATGCATTATTTTTGTGTGTGTTTACAACATCTATACTGAAATGACAGTAAAGAGATACATTTATAAATAGTTTTTCTGGAACATGCTTAGTATATATGGCCATGTCTCTAATTTGAATAACTGTTTATGTTGCAGTTGACAGAGAAGAACTTAATATATAAGAGGTAAACATAAATATGTTTCATAATTTACAATTTAAAACCAAGCCATTTCTTGTTTGTAATGCATTAAAAGAACAAAAATGACAACAAACAAAAAAAATCATGCAGTTGTAGCCATAAAACAAACTAAACAGCACTATTATATTGTTGAGTTCTGGAAGCACATCTTCGGAAACCTCTGACCTTTCCAACTGCATATTGCAGCAATTAGCTTTTACACCTGAAGAGGGCAGTGTGAGGTAAGACATTTGATTAGCTGTAACATAGTCATAGTCATAGTCCTGTTCACCTCTAGCTATTCTGTTTCTCTTTGTTATTGTCCTTCATTTGAATTCAGCACCAGAGACCAGACTAACAGTGGGAGGGTAATGAAAGATCACAAGCCATTAGCAATTACCAAATGCATTCACGCACACATTCACACAATGCTGCAAGGGACAGAAACACTCTCATTTGCTATGTGATTGCTATATGTTTCACATCAAAACTACAGCAGACCAAACTGTTTTAAAAGCTGTTATACTTTGAACCTTCCTGTCTGGCCACCAGCTGCATTTATGCTTTTTAAAATGTATCCCGTGTTTTTGAGTGGTGTAAAGCAGTCAATGTAAATTGGGTTTGCATCACTCACAACAGTCTTCTAAACCTATTTGCTATCAAATCATAAACACTCTGCTCTGCTGTCTCCTGCCTGGAGCTAAATCAGGTAAGCATCCTGAATGGGTCGATACTACAGAAAAAAAAGAAAACAAAAAAAAAATTCTAGCAGCTAATACAGGGTTCAAATCTCAGCTCCCCAAAGGTTTGGTTCTAGTTGTTGAATGATTTGTTTCGAAAAAGACCATTATAACAAATCTTAAGGGAAAATTACTGTCACAGCAACTCTATTACAGAGCAAAGTAACAATTTCATCCACACAACATGTTACTATGTTGGAGGAAAAGACAGTGAAGCATTGAACTAAACTCAGTTTGAACCAAAACAGGCAGTAGTCTACAGAAGAGTTATCCCAAACATTTATTAGGATCCAGCCATGAATGAAAATCAAATTGGCAGTTAAATCAATGGCACAATGACAGCAGCCCGTAGCCTCCTTTTGTTATTGTAAAACGCGGTGAATAATAGCTACTCTGCCTTTGTGTTTGCCCAACATAAATGTGTTATCCTGGTGAATCCCGCTACAAGGCTTGTGTGCCCTTGTTAAATGGTTTGTTCAGATTTTTTAAGTGGGGTTGTATGAGGTACTTACCCATAGTCAGTGTAGTACACAAAGTAGATTTGGGCCGGCATGCTCCCAGTTTGGAGAAGCAGGCAGGACTACTGGCATGGAAGCTATAGTAAGCAATGTACTGCTGTGGATGGAGGCAGTAGCAAAATGTATTTTACACACCTAAAAAAGGCCCAAATATCAGTTTAAATGTACACTACATGTAAAATATTATCACCACTTTACTTTGCTGTCAGACAGCCCTTTCCTTTGGCACTACATTTTCTCAACCGTAGAACTTCCATATTCATCCACATGCTGTGCACTGTATTACGCTGCAGATCAGCTCTTTGACCCAAACAGCTGATCTAAAAAATATTAAAACTTAATAAAGCGACATATTAACAGTCCTACAGCTTTTGCCCTGGCTCAAAATCTCTGCCATTGCTTCTGATAGGTGCAAAATGCATTCTGGGATACTTGGCTGTCCCAATCTTTGGGATGGTGGTGTAACCAATGGTCACTCAGTCAGGGATTGACTCAGTGACAGACAGACATTAGAGTATTTAGGTCTGGCCCCACTGCTGTGGCCCAGCCTAAAATTTGAACTAACCCTTTTATACTATATGTGTGAGAGAGAGTGTAGAGAGTAAGAGAAAAAAAGATGAATAAATAGAGTAATGATGTTATTAAGCAGCAGAAAGCCAGAAATCAAACTATACTTTTCTCATGTTTTCATTCACCATTTTGAGTGGGTGATTGGGGACCTTTGTGGGAGAGAAAACCTGGAGAAGTTTACTTATTAGTCAATTAATTTCAGGATAAATTTAGAGAGCTTCTTCAACTCTCTAGGTCCACACAGTTACAATGTGCACATATGTTACATTTTGACCACTGATGCTTAAAAAACTTTAGACCATCCTTGTTTTAAAACATAAAAATGACAGTTGTGTGAACAGCAGAACTATCTAATTAGCTAGAGTAAATCAACATTACTTAGCAACCATGACCAATTGAGGACAGTGAACCAGCAAATTCTCCCACAGGCGGCATAGCAATGAACAAACAAGGATAAACTCCTTCTTGAAAAAGTAAGGAATGCAATTTTTCAAGTCTGAAACATATTTTTCTTGCTGTAATCATTCCTCCTGTTCATACTGGTCATTAAGAGATCCCTTCATAATGCACTTTCAATGTAAGTGATGGGGGGCAAAATCCACAAGCCTCCTTCTGAGCAAAAATTTATTTAAAAGTTTAGTTGAAGCTAATATGAAGTTTCAGTCATCCAATTTAGTCAAATCAAATATCTTTCAAAGTTAGTCTTTTTAGTGCCAAATTCCTTCTTTTCATCACCATCCTTCCACTGCAGCTGAAAAATACTGTCTGGGGAAACACAAAGACGAACAGATCTACTAACAGACTAACTGTGGGGGATATTCACTTCATTTGAATAACTCAGACTGCTGAGGCCTGATATTATCTTCAGATGAACTTCTGAATACATTTTTGCTCATAACGAGGACTGTGGATTTTGCAGAATAGTTTAGGAAATACTATAATGCCTGCAAATTCCTGAAGCAACTTACTGCAACATGTAAAGTTTCCAGAACATTTACAGATTGAGCTGCGTATCGGAAAAGGTCTTCAGACATGAGGCTAAGCTGTGTTAATGCAAATCTCCTAAACGCAAATGTTAGTGAGGGATATTTTCAAGGACAGGTCCGTATTTGTGTGTGTGTGTTTGTGTGTGTGTGTGTGTGTGTGTGTGTGTGTGTGTGTGTGTAAATTCGTTAGTTTATTCTCAATGTTATCTTCATTCTGCAGACGTGTGTCAGAAGAAGAGGAGCGGAACGTCAACAACTTCTGTTCTTTTATCCACAGAGCACCTGCCATACAAATATAGTCTGTCATCCACATAACAAACCCCAACACACATACACACACAACTGCTATTATCGAATAGAGGTAACGAGAGCCAGAGGAAAAAAAAAAAAGATAGACAGCAACAAAGGAGGGAGAGAGACAAATAGCGAAAGAGAGAGAAGCATGGAGAGGATAGAAAGAGTTGTGTATTAAATATCCCCTGTCTGATCCTCCTGTGTCCCAGGCTCTCATCTTCTAGCTGGCTTGCCATCAGAGGGGCAAACAGAGAAAGAGCCTCAGACAAGGACAACCAGGACAGTCTCCTCCAAACGCACTGCAGTTTTATTACCGTTTATAAAGTTTGCCACAACCAGAATACTTGTCCAAATCACTGATAGAATCTACAGCATCTGTATACCTGCCCTTGTTTCAACTTTCCCCAACAGAGTGCAACCATGATCATTCTTTTTAAAAAAAATCACAAGATGACATTGTTAATCTATTTTCAGGTCGTGGCTCCACTACAGGTGACTGACACACACACACACACACACTGCATTTTCCATTAGTTTGCTTGTCCATTGAAGGGCAATTACAGTGAGGACAGATGGACGTGGCTCTATGGAGAGTATGTGTGTGTGTGCTTGGACACAAGTGGATCCTCTGCTGACCGCTAAGCAATTTACCTGCACTTATCCCTCTGCCTCATACCATCTCATTCCCACACACACACACACACACACACACACACACAAACACTTCTCAGTGCTGATCATAGCGAAATACCCTCTTAAGCAGAAAAAAATGATTTGTTGAGCCTGATTGTATAGAGCAAAGAGATGCTTTTACATGATGGAGCTAAAAGTTATAGCTATAATGTTCACCAAAGACACTTCCATTACTCCCCCCACTGTTATCAACATGACAGCCAATGTTGTCACACACACACACACATACACGCATCTCATGATTTGATTATGAAACAGACATCAGAGAACTAAATACACTACATATTTTGTACTCAAGATACTTTGAGCCCTTATCAATGACAATCCATCATTATAGTATGCTGAAATGAAATGTATAGTATACTATACTGTAATATAGTTTTCCCCTACACATTATCATGGTGCAATGAAAAACAGCAGTGCATTCACAAACTAATAATTTCAATTCAATTCAATCCAATTTTATTTATATAGCGCCAAATCACAACAAAAAGTCATCTCAGGGCACTTTTACATGGAGCAGGTCTACAGCTGCAGAATTCCAACTGATTTGACTGTGTTAATCAACACTTTTAACAACATTTACAAGCAGACTGAAAAGAGGTATGAAAACTCTAGCAATCTATTTTGGTTTCCCACAATTTACTTCTCTTTAAAATACTGGATTTAGCATGAGAGTCCTGTGAAAAACATGTGTCTCCAAAACATCATGAGCTAATAAAAAACAACCCTGTTCACAATTTCAGATCATCCAGTGGGTTTATTAAACATAAAAAGGAGAATTTTCTCAAAAAGCAATACTTCATTATTTATTTTGCCTAAGAAAATCTGAAATCTAAATCATCATAAATGTAATTATTTTACTTAATGTTATAGAAACTGCAGGCAGACAAGTTGAAGAATGATTTTTAAACTTTGAGGTGTGTGTGTAAAGCAAGTTACCACAGCTCATCAGCCATTTCATTCATGCTTCACATTCACTTGCTTTTTTACTACCAGCTGACTAGTGATACATCAAGAACATTAGAACCTGATGAGGGTGAATGTGTCTCAGGAGGTAGAGCGGGTCGTCCATTAAAAACAAAGTTGGTTGTTCATATGTTCATATGTGGTTTTTCAGACTGTTGATGAACAAAGATCTAATGTTCATGAATTAGTTTATTAAGGGGGATTCGTTGTCCTAGCAGAATTGTCATTGCTTCTCAGACTCTTCAAGGGCTCCTTCAAAGGGCAGTGTGACCATTTACTAATAATGACATGACATAAGTGTCTCTGACTGAAATCCCAAATAGTTGCTCAAATCAATCCCGCCTTGTAAAATCTATTCATTGGATCCAGGTTAGGGTTAGATCCAGGTGACTGGAGTCCTTCTTGGGTCCTTCACAGCACCCTGAACAAAATGACTTTGACCTTGTTTCTTAACTGTGTAACACCATCAAACAGAGGGACCAAAGTAAAGCATCACTGTGGAAAGTAAAGGATTAGATCCTGCAGCCTGGTATGACATACTGTATCATCTACACCACACTGCTATCAGGTATGAGTTGATATGAAGACAAAAAGAGACATTATGATATCAGAAGGTCTTTCAGAAGTGATGAAGCAGCACTGGAACATGTCCCTGACATCCAAGAGCCGTGCCAACTCAATTTATTCCAAAATCAAAGGCTAAGAAAGACTACAGTGGATGTGGCAAGATGCCACAACTTTCATGCTGGAAGAGAGTAATCAGGAATGCCACTCCACACTGCAGCACAGAGTATAGTAGATAAGAAAGATATAGACATTGACATACAGAATGAAAGTAAAAATCAGTGGTGGGAGTGTTAGCATTTCAGTAGCTGAGATTATTTGTCTAAAGTCTGATATTTCATCCAGAGAATTCAAACTGAAGGTGACCTTGGAAATAGTAGTTTGGAAAAAAAAAATAATTTTCAGATCATCTCTCTCATCCAAGATGTGATTGAAAATGTGGACCTTGTGCTATTTTTGTTTTTGTTAATCTGTGCAGGGAATATTTTAAGAACAAGAGTGTTGTGGAAGAAATCGCTGTGTTGTTAGAAACTCTCTTTCCTCAGGCACACTGCCATCCAGCTCAGGCCAGAACATCACATCGTACAACTCTTCAATTTCCACCTCATAAACTTTCAAAGAACACACTCCAGCCATTAGCCATAAGCTTTAAATCTATCAGAGCCTTATAAACTTCCAGACCAGAGTGCACCACACACTGGATGCATCCTCACACACATCCTGTTTGCTTTTTTTTTTTTCAACTTTCACTTTCTCTTGAGAGCACAAAATATGTGCATGCAGTGTGTGTGTTTAATCAGCACAGGGTCAGCAACACTGCTCATTAAAGTAATGGGTGTCTCACAGTCTCTTTATTTTAGTTGTCTCGCTCTGCCTCACTAGAAAATGACTTAGTATGAGTGTGGCAAGATGAGTCTGGCAACGAGGGAGGACCAGGGGACATTTTAACCACGATTAATTTTTTATCTGTTTTTTCCATCTTCCTAAACTGACCTTCAATTGGTGGAAAGTCATTTTGTAGAAACATAGAAACACATCTCAGGAGTGTTCCTGCAGCTGTTCTCTTTTTGCCATGCCAAAGTGAAGTGAAAGGGTTCTGTAAAAGTACACGTAACCAGTAACTCTACTAACTGCAGTCAAGTCATCTCACGTCAGCAGATCGATATCCCGAGAGAGAAGTAAATGAAAGACACATGGCCACGCAAGGAGCCAGCATAAGCCTCCACTATTATAGTGGAAAGGTCAAGCAGAATGAAAGAATCTATTTCTAATAGAGGAGTGATGCTGGCTTTGCAAGGGAAGGCGTATGGAGGATGACAGATTACTAATGAGTATGAATGAGGGAGTGTCAGCTGTACGAGGGAACACATGGCTGAAATTAATAAACAGATCAATTGACTAATCATATTATGGTCTCAACAGTACATTGTAAATATTTTTCACATAAGCATAGCAGACATACTCATGGAGTCATGTGGGTACCAAGTGTATATCACATGCCCATATATGGAGTAAGCATTGGTTCAAGCCCTCCGGTGAGCACTCTCTATGATTCTGCAGATAGTCTGAGTAATACAGTCCTTCTGCCATCTGGACTCAGTTCATCCATTAAAGAGAAAATTCATTAGCTTAAGTACCAACATGAGAGTTGGCACACACACAACGCTGCCATTTTCCATAAAGAATGGTCAAAATATGCCGAAGACTGATGCTCAGAATGTAATGGGAGTATAAATGGAGCCTCCATTGTGTGTTTATTTGTGTGCATGCATGTGTATGCAGAGCACTGTAGCATAAGTTAAGACAATAAAGTTACCAAGGGGAACTTTTTTGTTTGTTTGAGATGACAGAGCTGTTGGCACACCTTGACGACTGGGTGCAGTCCATCAGGTAAATCAGGGATAGAAAGTAGGGAGGAGGGTGGCATCCAGATATGACAGACCAAACAAGGCATTGGTGACAACTCCTGGGAGTGAGCCAGAACAAGACAAGGACCTTTTCAATCAACCCGTCATTTACAGGCATTGTTTGAAATGTTGTAAATGTAAAATCTGAAATATGTTTTCCTTTATAAAACATGACATCTGTGATTTGACTGATATACTGGTTGACCAATTTACCACCAATCAACGAGGGCTTCTATTAAGTTCTGTCTCTTTTACATAAAGTATGATCATTTAATGAAAGATTTTTGAAGCGAAGTTGTTTTCTAATCACATCAGGCCAACTCAACCACAAAACATCTTGACCTATGATCTGTAGAGAAAAAAATGAGCCATATTTTCTCTCTTGATATAATGCCATACTAAGGCTATAGGTTAATGAGAGTATTGAAAGTAAAGCTGACATTCCCTCAGTGAGTGAGTGCCTCTATACAGCACTCAGACCCACTCTGTCCATAGTGTTATCGATTAAAGGGTAAAAGCACACACCCCAGAGGCAGAGGGAGGCCTCACAAACAGCTAAAGTTACTCAGAGAGAGAATGTGAGAGAGAGAGAGAGAGAGAGAGAGAGAGAGAGAGAGAGAGAATGTATGTGTGTGTGTGTGTGTGTGTGACAGAGAGAGAATAAGAGAGAGAGAATGTGTGTTGCATGGCCCACAGTTGTACTGGTAACCCAAACCCTCAGACAGGACTGCAGCCCACTCAGGACCAGAGGGAAGGGGTACTGCAGATGAAAATATCAGCTCATGCGCACTCTCACAGCAACTATAAAATCTCTTAACTCATCTTTTTTTATTTTTTACTGCAGGTTAATTGTCCTGTTATCAAACCAACAAATCAACTCAAGAGAAAATCCATTACCTTCCCCGCCGACGGGCTCAAACAACCCAAACTGCTCCAGGACTTTGATGAAGAGACCCATGACCACCAGTACAGCAATCATCTCCAAGCCATCCAGACTCAACATCTTGGGAGACCACTGTCAGTCATTGCACAACACTGTGCTGCCGAGCCAGGTCAGGCCATGCCAGGCTGAGTCCAGCCAGCAACTCAAGACTCGTCCAAACTGCACACAACCTGAGCAGTTTTTCCAACTTTAGCCCAGTCGTCTTCAACCTACTACCTCACTTTTACCCACTTTGGTCCAATTTAGAACTTGTGACAGATGATTTTAAAAAATCTGTCAACTAGGATGGGAAGAAAAAATGTGGCCGATGGCTTGGCTTGACGGGTGTTTCTCTTCTGTCACCCAAAATCTGGCCCCAGTCAATCCCTCCTATCTCCTTTTGGAGGCCATACTGCTGAAGCTACAGGCTGCAGCACAGAGCTCCAGACTACCTCCTGGTTAAAGTGCTTTGCTAAAGTTTAAGGTTTTTTTCTTTGCCTCTCCTCTCTTTCTTCTTTCACTCCCCGTCGAGTGATGGAATCTGGGGATGTGCTGCGCCTGCTAGTCCTTTGGCAGTGGTTGTCAGGAAGCGAGTGTTGTGAGGGGGGGGAAAGAGGGAGTGAGTGAGTGAGGGAGAGGCGGTAGATAAAGAGAGGGGGAGAGGATGAGTGGGAGATGGCATAGAAAATGAGAGAGACAGAGAAAGACTAACCAAGAGAGAGAGAGAGCGCGCGAGAGAGAGAGAGAGAGTGTGGGCCAGACACAAACACAATGAGTAAGAAATAGTTTGGGGGGGAGGGAGGGGGTTTGGAGAGTTGAGCTATGCCCTCCCTCTCGGTGACATTACCTTCATTGATTTTCCTAATGCGGTTTCCTTGGAAACTGGGAGGGAGCGTTTAAAGCCAGATTTAACTAATGGATAAAAAATATATATGTTCAGATGTGTATTTTCATTGTACAGATTCCTGCATCTGTTTTGCAGCCTGTACACCTGCCAGTTGATGCAATGTCTCATTAACTTTTTAGATGTGTTGCTATCGGAGCTCAACTGGAAAAAGAGTTCTGGCTTCAATACAGAAACAAATAGGGATTTAAACAAAGACAGAAGCAATAGTTTTTATACCTAACTGTTGATGTTTATGAAGGAAGTGCAGAAAGAATAGTAACTGACAAATATTATATAAAAGGAGCAAGTTGTTTAAAGCCACTCAATCAAAAAAAAAAAAAACTATTTTGAGAACTATTTTGAGTAGCAGTTAGTTGCATTTGGTCACAATCACGACATCCTACTGTTACTAATTCAATATGAATATGTTCTTCTTGCATTCAGTGGAAAGTGGTCATCATCCTTTTCTCTCAGCAAAATTGTTTAGGCTGTGTCTGAAATAAAAACCATTCCATTTTAAAGGATAACTAACCACCACTAACTACCATCCACCACTGCAAAGACAGAAAAAAAGGATTTAAATTCAAATTTGTCCTTGATTGTTCTTTTTGTTTTGACACACAATAAATCTCTATATAGTATAGTGAGCAATGAATAAGCAGCCTAAATACCTTATGAGGGAAAACATAAAGCAAACCTAAATAGAGTGCCTTGGCTGTATAGTAATAGCATAACTGAAGATTACTTCATCATTCTTGCCTTTTCAAGTAGTTGAGAACTTTTTTGTAATCTAAATTTTAATCTGGGGAGGGGGACTAAACCATATCTTTCACTTTAAAAAAAAAAAATTCTTTGGACCCTTACATTGACTTAAGGGCCCAGATGCACTGAAAGCGCCTGACGCACCTGTGCATTCAGCCTTTTAAAAGGCGAGCATGCAAGAGAGAGACAGTGTGGCAGTGGTTGATTTGAACTGTGTCTTTAAAAGGCTATCTTGCATGATGATTATTTGGGTTACCTTTATTAGTTGGTCTGTCTTTGTTTTCACTCCAGTCTGAACTCACACAGCATATACTCTCAGTCTAAGTGATGAAGAGGATTGTGTGTTTTGAATGTGCTCTGGGTCACAAATTGTTTATAATAACTGTATTTGCCATTTGTGTTTCTTTGTGTAGTGCTTGAGCTTCGTTTTGTTTTTTTCCTCTGAGTCCAGAGTTTTCTTTAGTTTCATCTCTGTCTGGCTTTGGTTTTATTGTTAACAGTTTGTAACCTTGTGTTTCCCATGTGTTGCTCTAGTCCTGCTCAGGCTGTTTTCCGCTGCACACCTGTTCAGTGTTTAGTCTCGTTAGCCTTGCCCTGTTTGTTGTCTACAACACCCTTGTTGTCTTCATTGTTAACCAGTCCTTGTGTTCCCCTCCTTTTCCAGTGCCTGCCCCTTGTATGTTTATACCTGTCTGTTCTTTGTCAGTTAGAGGTCAATGTATCCTGCTGTGTGCAGCTGTTAGTTTTTGCTCCTCACGTTTCAAGTCAGCCAGTTCTGTTTTTGTCTTCGTCTGCCAGTAACCAGTCTGGTAAATACACAATTATGTTCTTCAGTTCCTCTCACCTGCCTGTTGTTCCAACATTTGGGTTTACTTGCCTGCATAATTGTGACACAATAGATGATTTACAGTGGAAACAGATGCTTAGTTTAATTTTCCGCCTCTGCATTTCTCTTTTTCATTCATTCATTATATCTGACTAATGCAACAGTAAATACAAAGAACAACAGGACAATCCTGTATTGGTTCCCTGGTGTTGGCATATCAAATCTGATGCCTGCAGTGCACCATAGCAGCATCAAATGACATGTCAAATGAGGTGCATCAATAATCACTGTCAGTGCATTTAGGCCTTTAGAAAAAAGCTGCAACACCCTCCCCCATAACACCTCAAAGTAATTAGTTACAGTGTACATATATATCATATTTTATATATGTTGAACTTAACTGTAGTTATGTTTTCTGTTATGATGCAGAATAAGGTGAATTTTTAAAGTCCTGTTGGCTAGTTTTTTGCTAGAGATGACATTCAGTCTCTGACAAACCACTAATTTGGCACGTGCTAAGATGTGCATATATTGTGTTTCAAACAGATACATTGTTCCTATTAATAACAACTATCTTAATTTTAATGAGGAGCCTGATACAGAGACAGTATTGTTGTCATCTACATATGGCTACATGAAAATTAGTTAATCTCATTTTTATATAATAAATTTCACAAGAGAAGGTTGAAATAAAACAGAAATCTTAAAAACAAAATTAAAAGACTCTCCCCTGCTCTCCCCAAATAGAACTTCACTTTAGCTCTTAATTTTCATACAGTCCCTAACTAAAAGTAGAATTGCTAGCTGTAAACATATACTAAGTACAAATATATGACAAAGCAAAACCCAACCCTAACAAAACATTTCCTCCCAAACAATTAACACACTGTAGTCAGGAAAAGAACTACACTGCTGTTATTAATCAGTTGACTAGTGGATTTCAGCAAACATTCTTACAAAAGGTTTATGTGTTATGTGCTCCACAGATTCTTATTCAAAAAACAGGACTGCTAATACAATCAGGGCCACATTAAAATGGGTAGCACTGAGTTATTTGCTAATTTTCTGCATCACTCATTTGGTGATGCTGGTATACTTGAGGCATTAACAGGAGCCAGTGCAAGCTACCCATGTTCTGATGTCCTGCCCCTCCCAGCATGGCTCCCAGCGAGGGTATCACTTCACCTCATGCTATAAAAATAACTAAATTGGAAAAAGGTATGTTCCCTCTTTCTCTTTTTCTCCCACTCTGTATCCCTCTCTGCCTCTTTCTTCAGAGAGAGGAAAGGTTGAGAGAAGCAAGGCAGCAGGGGTTTGACAAATGTGCTGTGTCTGCATCCACTTCTGCTGCTGGTTCTCTTTGTTGCCATTCCTCTTCCCACATTTTCAACAGGGCTATACGGCAGCATGCCTCATTACAGAGAAGTCTGTCACAAAAACAGCAGCACTGAGGACCATGTGGGTCACCCTAATGTCTATTCCCACACATACACACAATCACATGAGTACACAGAAACACACACAAGTCAGACAAGGTGACAGGAAACCTAATCTTAAAGTGACATCACTCTTCTCATACACGGTGTGAAAGCAACAAACACTACGCCACAGCAGACCCATTTCTCTTCACTCTTCTGGCAGAAATGTACACTGGCTGTATTGAGGCAGAGCTCCAATTGCAGACATGGTAAATGTAAACAGAGAAGTATTGAACCACACATTGACGAGAGAGACAGAGAGATAGAGAGAGAGAGTGAAATCTGTGCCTGACCTGTTGGTTAGGAATGATTTCTCTGCACGTCTATTTATTGAATTTATTCATTCTGGGGGAGAAACCGAGAGGGGGAGGGAAAAGAGAAGCCAGGCAGGTTTTTGCATGAGATTTAGTGGCAGGAGAGAGTAATGAGAAGTAAGAGAAGACAGACAGAAACAGAACATGTAGGAACAAAGGAAGGACAAACTCAAGAGCCAAGCCACTAAGGTCAGATCCCACTGTGGGGCGATCTGCAAAATACAGAGAGAAGACACATCTATTCTTTATTACCCTCCAGCATCTTTCTCCTCCTGGAGGATTTTTCACCTCATTCTGGCTGTCACGATAGAAAATTGGACCTGCAGATGTGTCCTCTGCTCCTTTACAATTCTTCTCTGGTACTTTCTCCTCTATTTTTCATCAAATTTACACAAGGAGCAGATATTTACTTTTTCAGGGTCAAGGTTGACAAGACTAACTCATTATAATTTGAAATCCAGAAGGATGGACAACTGAATCTGAAACTTCAATAGATTTAAAAAACACACAATGCAACAGGTCTGTTTATTATTTGATGAATCAGATATATCCACTTGAGAGCAAATAGTTTTCTGAACAATTCTCTTTATAAGTTAAACTAATGAGCAGTCACAGTTATCACCTCAACCCCTCACTTTCCGGTGTCACATAACAAATAGCACTTTTGGTCTTTCTTTTTTCACTTCTAATTTATCTTCATGGTCTTTGAAAATACCTTAATGTGCATCTTAACTGGAAGGTGCCATTTGCAACAGTTTTCTTAGCCTGTTTATGCTGTTTGTATTGTTTTTATTGCCATAGCAATATGCTGATTTCATGGCTAGGATTCTCTTGAAAACAAGATTTTAATCTGTATATACTATATATACTGTTGCTGTATATACTGTAGCTCTAATGGACTGAAAAGTATGACAATTATTGGGAGTAGAGTTTCTGAAAAAAGGAGAAGAATATTGTATTGTATTGTACTGGAGATGGTAGTTTGATTTTTCTGAGAGAAAAAAGGGATTGTTTTCGTTTTGTTTTTTACTTACAAATGATTTATATTTTTTCTTTTTCCTTCCACGTCGCAAAAAAATTTCCGTGTCAACGAAATGACAATTTTGTTTCTGTAGCAGGGTTTTTTTTAATGTGTCATCAAAAACTACAGTGACGTAAATGTGTCATAGAAAGTTAACCTATGATAAGATGGAATTTTAGCATCATAAAAGTACCAGTATGCAATTATATTTTTTTGGGAGGAGGGTGTTGCAGTTTTTCTTTAAGTCGAGGGGAAGATCCAAAGAAATTATTAATAACTCTGGGTAGGCCTTGCTTTTTCGAAAAAGTAAAAG
Organism: Euthynnus affinis; assembly: GCA_029490765.1. Lineage (NCBI taxonomy): Eukaryota > Metazoa > Chordata > Actinopteri > Scombriformes > Scombridae > Euthynnus > Euthynnus affinis. The sequence goes on along the minus strand of CM055852.1, from coordinate 14,217,458 downwards.
CAGCTCAGCACCTCTCCCTGCTCCATTGATTTTCATACAGTCCCTAAGATGTAGTGCCTGTGGTCTCATGGCTCTTGTGCCTGTGGAACTTGTTGAGACTAATGAAAAAAATCTCTCATCTCTGATATGACCTATCATATAAGACAATCATAGTCACTCAGCTCAAAAACTAAACAAACTATCTCATGTCCTCTGCCTTTCTCCTCAGGCTCCAATTGATTTTTCCAAATTTCTGCTCCTGCTAAATATACTGTAAGAGATGCTGAGGGGAAGTCAATTGATACGTGCTTAACTGGTGAGTGTGTTGTTCACATTTGTGCTGATGGGTTTATGGGCTTTATAATAAACTGAAGTAGATGGCTTTATTGACTTGTATTTCAGTATTTATGTTCTGTTAGTCTATGTCAAACATTTGGCCTCAGGGGAATTTTATGAATCAGTGATCTGACATTTGAGCTCAGATAATCAGATAATCATAGATAGATGGACTGTGACCTGAAGCAGAAGAGGAGGATTTATGACAGATTCTAGGCCTGCAGCAGTCTTATCTTGTAGTACATACAAATACATTTTCCGCAGTGCTGAAGGTCGAAACTACATGACAGTTAAGCTGGTGTGGTTGTGACATGTTGTATTGACCCCCGCATGTTACGTTCTCTAATCTACAGAATGTGCTAATTGGAAAACATGCCTATTGATCTCTGTTTCAATAAGGCTTGACTGACCATGCTAAAGAAGGAACACCTAAGCACACACACACACATACATACACACACATACAAAGTCACATACGTTAAATTCCTTCTGAGAAGAGAGAAGAGCTCAAGAAAATTGTTATGATTACCGAGATTCTGCTCAGTCTTCAGTCGTCACACATATAATTTCACCTGACGCTATGCTTCACAGGAGAGCTCGGATGAACATACAGGATTCGTCTGGAATCGATAACAAGATAGATGTCTGGCCAAACAAGCCATCTTTAATTTCTATGTCACACTGTGAGCTGAGCCACACAGAGGATCAATACAGACATACAGTAATAGAACATGATAGAGTAGGAGGTTTGACTGGAAAACTAAATAAGGTACCAGTTTTTAAATCCTGGGTCAGCAAGACTGGGACATCTAGTGGGCATAAAGGATGAAGATCACAGAATAGCATGACTTACACTGTTTAAATCAGACTACATTAATTTATATCTGTATTGTCCAATTCCCCCAAACATTCACATTGTCTTATTCATTTTCATGTACAGTATTTACTCTCTCTTTTAAACTCTTGCAGACACCTGTATACAGAATGATGGAAACTTTCCTTAACATATATATGTAATATCAATAGACCTTTACCGCAAAAAACTTTTAACCCTTTTAATGCACTGAATTTTTTCTTAAAGTTTTTCTTGTTGCTCTGCCATCTTACAATATAACCTTGAACTAAAATTCCAGACAGAAGCAACAAATATGCAGTACCAAAACAAATATGCTCACATACAGCTTTGAAAGTGCCACTCACCTTTCCTCATAAACAGCCAGTAACACAATGGGAATACTGACATAAGGATGAGTGCATAAAAACCTCCAATGCCCTCCTCGGAACCGCTCAGGATGGCCGACTCCAAATCCCTCATACCCAACACAGGTGAGTGATCACGATCACAGGGTAACATGTCTGTGTGTTATGTGACAGCTATAATCAGAGATAATCAGTGGCACAGCCAGGTCCTCCTTTCCTCGTGTGGGCATAATCACACACATAATGGTTTGTGAGTGTATTTGCACTCGTACACAAACACATGTTGTCTCATGCACCACCTGTGTTGATAAGGCATGTGTTGTTTTTCCCCTATGATGTAGCTGCTATTGTAAAGGTTTACAAAAAACTGCCTATCAATTATATAACTATTCAGCAAGTCTGAATGAGGCCCTTTATGTCATTCATTTATGTCTAGTATGTGCACTGACAGTGTGTCTTATAAACTAGTGTTGTTATATTATTTGTTGTTATGCCACACAGCGAGACACAATACATGTGGAACAGCAACATGGGTGAGCCTGAACAGCATGCAAACAAGGTGTAGCAACAGTAAATGGCAACACAGCTGTTAAGAGATACAGGGATAAGAATGTAGGAAATTTCCGGTTTTCAACTTTGCAAGCAAAGATAAAGGTACAATAGCAGTCTTGTATGCAGGTTGGAAATAAACAATGTATTATTTATAACAGGAATCTAATGCAGAATGAGTGAACTTTGAATTTCACAGTGCCAGCGAGCAGGTGCTGGAAACCTACTGGGAGAGAAGAAAGAGAATGGGAAAGAAGGTTGTGAGGGAAGAAAGACAGACCAACAGACTGGAAAAAAGGAAAGAAAAATACAAAATAATACGGGAGTGAGTCTGTGTTGCAGAATGGTGAGAGAAAGAAAAAATACGGAGCAAGAACAGATGAATGCATGAATATATGAGGGCTGTGAAAACAATTCACAAAATAGAAATATGTTGAGAAAGTCACCTTTCTCATGTCTGCACACACAGTCATGTTTCCATCACTTCAGAGGACATTACATTGACTTACATTCATTTCCTGGAGACTTATCCTAACCTTAACCATAACCACCACATAACTAACCCTAACCCTAACGCTAAGAGTCCCCACAACATGACTGCATAAACAGATTTACATCATGACATCATGACACAACATGAGGAATATCTGGTCCGCACACACACAGACTCCACTGGTCATTCAATAATTGAAGTGCAACTTCAATCACCTTCCACTAGAGGTCAGTGTATATTAAAGTATATACACACATCTTTCAAAGTACTTCAAGCATGTACTGTATAGATGCATGCTCTCTCTCTTTCACACAGCCCTGCTGACACACAAACACACACACACACACACACACACACACACACACACACTCACTCACTCAGACTTCAGATAGACATACAAAGCTTTTTTTAAATGTGACTTTCAAATGTTCTTTATATATCCACTAAACTGATAAAGGCATGCAGCAGTTTTGAGTTGGTGCCAAGTCTGTAGCACAATCTCATCAGTGGTAAGTCTTTAGCTGAACCTTCAAGTGAGGGGCATATATAGTCTGGCTTACAGCCGGGTGCCCTGATGGTTGGCCAGATCACAAGTGGTCACAAGTTCAACTTAAAAGTGGATATGTCCCAATTTGTAAAAAATAATTTGAGGAGAACACTGACTTGACATGGCTAATCTGTTCCTGCAGTGCAGATTTCACACTGATATGCATGCATGTAGAATACAAAAAAAAAAAACTCCCTATTTCAAATTAAATGTGCAACATCTTCTCTACTGTGTTTGTCATCTTCTCTGTTGAAGAAACCAACCTGCAACCAATTCATAATTCATTTTTACTGACTCATTGCAGTCTAGTTAAGGACAAATACTGTTGCTAAGGTTGTACAACATCCGGTGATATATAAATGACTGTCTCAATGGACAACAGGACAACAGGACAATGACAACAAGCACATGGAGCTGCCACATAAGCTGATTCAGCAGCTAAACAAAAGGCACACAATGATCCAACCTATACCAAAGGACGAATCTAGCTGTCCTGCACATGCTTGTAGGTACACAATTCTGAATGTCACAAAGGGTGGAATGGCACACTATTGATGAACAAGCATAAAAATGCATTTCAGCACACTGTCACAAGCAAGAAACAAGATAAAAATCAGCAATCTATAGATAAGGGAAAGTTTGTTTATGAGTCAAAATGTACAACCAATGCTCTTCATTGAGGAATGAGATATGAGGGTATAGAAAGACTGGAGATGCTATCACAAAGACTAATGAACAATTGTAAGGTATCTAAATGAAATAGAGGAGAGGAGAGGAGAGGAGAGGAGAGGAGAGGAGAGGAGAGGAGAGGAGAGGAGAGGAGAGGAGAGGAGAGGAGAGGAGAGGAAGCTGTGATTGTCTCCGACAGCCAGGCCCAGTCAAAATCTCATTGTGTTAAACCTGTCAACTGTCACCAAAGAGAGTGAGCAAGAAAGAAATAGACTGACAGAGAGAGAGAGAGAGAGAGAGAGAGAGAGAGAGAGAGAGCGAGCGAGGCTGTCGTCACACATAGCATCAATTCCCCAGGTTTGGGTGCACACAAAGCCCCCCCCCCCATCTATTTTCACTCAGCTCCATGTATTGGTAAAAACGACACAGACAGGCTTTCCCATTTCATCTGTTACATTGTGCTGGTGAATGTATTGATCCAGCACACATATAACACACAGTATAAGACACATTTGAAGACACACACACACACACAGTGCAGTGTGTGTTTCATCGCACAGTTAAGTTCTTGCTCTGCTGTCTCTCTGATATTACCAGACCTTGTGGACATGACAAACCTCATTATCATGGCTGTGCAGGCTATGGGATCCATTAGTATTCTGCAGATCAGGCACACAATCAAATACATGCACACATGGAGAGTGGGGTTATTTCATAGAAGAAAATTGTTTCTAATGCTTTTCCTGCTTCTCCCCATCTGTGAAGTAAATATTCTGTACTACATTTGTCTGAAGAGATTTCTATTTCTGGTCTGGATAAATCAATCCTGGCCCGTAGAAGTACGATCAGTCATAATCATGATCAGCCATTGTTTCCTGTGTTTTCTCAGTATGCCTACTGCTCACTATTGACTACAATCATAGTCTGTCCATTTCTGTGACCCATTGGTTGTCCTTTCTGTCCTTCATCTGTCTCTACAGTAGCTGACAAAAGCATAACAGTTTATGTTTGTGTCTAAGGCTTAAAGGTCTGGTTCACACAAACATAATATATATAAAATACATTAAATATATTTCCTCACTTCTACTTCTACTCCCGGGCGTTGTTGTCTTGAATTATGAGCATAATAAAGCAACAAAGTATGGTATCAGAAGTGCAACACCCATGACAAATAGAGTCTAACAAGACTGTGATGACCAATTATACCACTTTACAGAGGTTTGGTGAATGAGGCTAATTCCTGACCGCGCCACCATAGCTAATGGCTATGTCTCCTCTGCACAGTCGATATGGAGCATACGTTTGCAATTACGCCACCAGTACCATTTGACTTTAAACCAAGTTCATGGCCCAGTTGGATCAGATGATTCGAATGTTTCAGGTCAGCTTCAGCTGTGAAAGAGAAATGCCAGGTAAATTCTCTGGTTTCAACTATGGGAGATAAGGCCTATGACATACTGAGTTCTCTGCCTCTGACTACACACACAGCTGAAGAACTATGAGGCCATTAAAAGGGCTTTTGAGGGATACTTTGCTGGAGTACATAATGTGATTCATGAACGAGCAAAGACGCTGGAGAGAGTGCAGAGCACTTTATTATTGATGTGCACAAAATGGTGGAACATTGCAATTATGGGGAATTATATGAAGAAATGATCTAAGATAGGATTGTATTCGGAATACATGATGCTACCTTGTCAGAGAGGCTTCAGTTAAACCTCAAATTGGAGATAGCCAAAGCCATACTGTACAGGTGAGGCAACATCAGGACGTGAAAAAACAGCATAGTGTTTTATGCTCAGTCGATTCACCTTCCCACATGGATGTGGCGGCGTATCATAAATCCAAGAAAAATAGCCACAGGCAGAAAACAACTCAACATTATGTTCAGGCTCCGCATCAGTCTTCCTCAACCAAAATCTAGCCCTGTGGAAAGTGTGGCAAGACTTCAAAGCAACCATGGATTGAATGCCTGGCCAAGGATGTTGAATGCAGGAAATGCCACAAGAAGGGACATTTTGCTGTTGTATGCGGGTTAGCTCAAACCCTTAATTCTGTAGAGACAGAGTCAGCTGTAGGATATTTGGGAACAGTGGCAGTGCAAAATCCCCAGGTAAGGTCCTCAAGGAAAGAAGATGACTATAAATGGGGGTTCTCTTTGTTTCAAGATAGACACAGGAGTGTCTGTAACAGTATTACCTGAAATTGAACACATGAAGGACTTTTGATTGTTGTTGTTTATTATTGAGGTAGTAGCAGGTGGTGGTAGTGGTATACTGGACTGTATTATAATGAAAAGTGTTCCTAATATTTTGCCCACCCCATTAACATACATGAGGAGCCTTGCTGACAATGTCAACAAAAACTGAAAATGTAAAAGCTTCATAAAAGTAGAATTATGGCAGAACTGTTGTATTGGATTGCATTAGATTGCACAGGTGTTCCTAATAATTTGCTCAGTAAGTGTAGTTGGCGCCTAGACACATCTACACGGCTAGACACCAGTTAAGTGAGAAAATGTGTTTAATCAGTATTTCACTGACCCTTTAAGCTCTAATTATGGACAGTCAGACATCTTTTTTTATCATTTGAGTTTCTTCACCATGCAAACCTGGATGTAGTTGCATGTTTACTATGTGTGATTGTTCTAATGTAGTTATATGCGGCACATTCTCTGCAAGAAAACATGAATATGAAAAAACTGTTCACTGTGTATGTATTATATTAACACAGAGTGAACATAGAATGGGTGAACTTTAACTAGAATATTAGTAAAGTCCTGAGCAAGTCCTAACATTCCTGGAAATCTGCTGGGGCAGAGTACACAGACAGATACACACAAATACACGCCTGATAAAATTGCTTTAAAGTGTCGTGTGCTCCTTCCTCACAAAGGCAGACAAGAACACAGGTCATGACGTGTAACTCAGTGTGAAGTGGGCCTCCAGGGCTATAAATAGACCTCAGAGGAATCAGATTTGGAGAACCGGAGGTGGGAACTGATGAGATCACACATATCCATATGTGTGTGCGAGCGTACCTACATATGCACACACACAAAAGACTTGGATCTGAGGAAACAGAGACGGACTCGGGCTGACATCATGCAGACTCACAGACAGAACAGCAGGATGGCAGCAGAACAGAGTGGGAATAGGCTGAACACACATCCGGTACAACTGAGAGGATGGTGTGAAGTGACATCGAGACAACTACCTGGTGACAAAACTGCAGAAGAACTAACTGTGGCAATGATGAAGAGGATGACGACAAGATGGTGTAACTGGTGCAATGTGATGTGAATGACCAGTGTATATTGTCATGTGAATGATGACAATATACACTGGGCATGTGAAGTGTTTTTGAAGTGAATATACGTCTGATATTCACGTGTGCTCTGAACATGGCCTTTCAAGGACATCACAGAATTAATAACACAGGAAACTGGAAGACTTGTGTATGATAGATCATTCATGTAGTCTACATTCAGTTTTCCATAGGAATATGATTTGAATATGTTTGACTTTCACCAAGGACATGAAGACAGATGACAATGAAATATTACTGCACAAGAAGATGCATTTGTGTTCCTTATAAAATGAGACATCAATCATCTCACAAGAGTTATACAAAACCATACAAACTGATGAAATTACACTATTTGATGATGAAGAGTGCCAAGATAAAAACATGTTTCATATCCCTCATGTAGCATAGAAGCCAATCACTGCATTTAAGTTGTTGTTTAACTGCTCTTTGTTACTTGCAAAGCAATAATTAACTTGCAGCCACTGCAGATTTTTCTAAACCTTTGTAGAAGTCTACATAGAAATACAGAAATATTAGTGAGTTCAAATAATGATTAGAAATAAAGTCTCTTTTTTTCCAAAGGTGAAATGTGCTTTGCTTTATATAATCTGCTTGGTGCTGGTTTACTGTGGATACAAAAGAACACATCAAATAATGTTGTTTTCTACAATCTTTAGAGTGTCTGTCAGTGTTTACTGTATGTAAGAACAACTGATACAAAAGATATCTTTGAATGTTTCCCTCTTGTGTCTGCTTTATGTTTTGAACTCTGCTCGGCTCTCTCAAACTATAGGACATGCTGTATCAGTCACAAGTGTGACACAACGACAGCCACCCAGAGGCACGATAACACACACACACACTTCAACGTGACTGACAGACATCAAATTGATGCAGAGTGTAAAGACGACAGACTTAGTACCACTTGAGAAAGTGACAAGCGAGTGACACATTAACAGTAATAGAGAGAAGAGAGACATTGAGCGTTGTTGTCAATCAAGAATGGTAGTGATGAAATCACTTTTAAAATCACCAAGGCCAAGATATATTTATCCATCTATTTATTTTGTGGTCTGTAGTTTATTCTATTTAGTCTATTTTGTACCTTTATTTGTCACAGAAAAATCGTGAGTATTCATCATGATCATGACCAACATCATTAAATGAATCATCTCCTGGCTTTTGATATCTCTCCATGACTTCCAGAATTTGTTAGTCTGTGCAACAATGTTATATTACATGTAAATATGGAATTGATTACTACCAGCTGACATTAAAATAAATTAATGACTAAGTTTGAAGACAGAAACAGAACAATGAAATTGTGAGGTGCAGCGGTGAAGAAGAAGAGGAAGAAAACTAATAAATATACTGGAGTTTAAATATTTTTTACGGAGAAGAAAACTAAATATTATTTAGAGATAACCTTGTCAACCCCACACTTCATCGTCCTCCTTTTCCGTGGTTTGGGTTTCCCCCTATTGCTCCCTTTTCTTTCTTTATGTACAGTGTCACTTCACAGGAACACACTTTCACACCACAACCCTTTTTCTTGTCCAACCTCCATCCAACCCCCAACTCTATCTCCCTACTCCCCCTTCGTTTCCTTCCTCTCACCCTCCTCCCATCCCCTCTTGCTCTGTCTCTCTGTCATGTTGACTAGAGGTCAGTGGCACTGTCTCTCAAGGTCATCCCTGTCCGATGTCTGGCCTCCTCATGCCTGGGTTGCTGAATGGAATGGACAGCTCCGTCCCAATTGGGGACCATCAGACTTTTAGTGCCTTTGACCACCAGTCTCCCTGGTGGATAGACTTGATGTGCATCCTTTCTTTGTTCCCATTCGCTGTTGACCGTTACAAAAAGTGTAACATGAAGAGATAGGCAGAAAAGGAAAGGAGTGGCTGGCAAAAGAGAGGGAAATAAATGAAATGTTCATTTAAATGAGTCAATAATGTTTTATAGGGTCATTTTTTCCAATAGTCTAATATACTGTATTTTTACATCAGCTTAAACATACTGTATGACATAAGCTTTGTAACACAGGGTGCATTATCCAAATCCTTGAACCTTACTCCTATATTTTGGTTTATTAGAGCAGGTGATAACGGTGTCGTTCAAACTCTACACATGCCAAACAACAACACAAAGAACACCTGAAAATGTGGTTAACTGTTATCTTTAGTGTGTTTTTTTTACCTTTATTTATTCAGGGATAAAATATATTTTTTGTGGTGTTGTTATTAGAACACAGCGTGGAGCTGCCGTGACAAAACAGCTGATTATTCTGATCATGCCAGCCTTTTTCTTTCCTTGTTGAGGTGTCAGATGTGTTACCTGCTTTCTCTGTTTCTAGTGGCACCACTTTGGTATCTATGAATAAAGTCAAGTTTCAGATTTCACTGCTATTTCTTTGTGAGCTCAGACCCATGTTAAAATATTGTGGTGTTGTCTAAAAACTTGGATTCTGAGATAACATCTGCATGGAGAGCATTGCTTTAGTGTAAACATCTACAGTGTTTGTTTTTTCTTTTAAAACTGAAAGGTTTAGTTGATTAATTGATGATTGGAAATTTAATAAGCGATTGATCATTTAAGTTGTTTTTTTCAACAAAATTGCCAAACCTCTACCCCCTTAAAACAGCTACTTCTAAGAATGGGAAGATTTCTTGAATTAGTTCGTATTTTATTAATTGAATATAATCTCTTTTTTTGGTTATTAAGCTGTTGTTCAGACAAAAAAAGCAAATGTCATATTTGGCTCTGAGCTCAGGGAACTTGAACTTGATGGATATTTTTTGTCATCTGTGTCTATTTTCTTACATTTTATATAGATCAAACACTTACTGGATGAATCAACAAGGTATTCTTCAGACTAATCTATAATTAAAGTAACTCTTAGTTAAAGCTCTTGCTTCGATAATGGGCTCTTTCCACATAAGACTGTGAGAGAACATAAATAAAACCCTTGCAACAAATAATTCAACATTATTTACATCATCATACTTTTATTACATCACATTATGCTGGTGTATGTACTTAAAAGAAAACATGAGACAGTTATTCAGCTACAAAATGCTATAATAATCTTTTAGCTACCTCCGTGTATCTTGTTTTAAGTTGCAAAGCGATAATAAACTATGATGTAAGTAAAGAATTAGGTGTGCATACATCCATGCAGCATGCAGGCAGTGTAACTGAGAGATCCCCGAGGCATTTAATAGCTATAGTTAGCTTAGATTTATTCACTGCTCTGATAGCTATAGTTAGCAGTAAATTTATCCACCTGCCAAGGGAACTTGTCAACGAGGGATGGAAAATACACTTTCATTCAGTTAGTTAGCCTTTAATGACTGAGGGGCTGGCTGGAAAGAGCTGATTAGAAAATTAATTATTTATCAAAATACTACTAAAATTTCCCCTGAAAACTGAAAAATTGAGAACAAGTCATTAAGGTGTAAATTGAATGTTCCAAATTTCAGATCAGGGCTATAAGTCTTCATGTATGAGAGGAAGTGTGCAGTATGAGTCTTCTCACTACACACTACATGTATGTGCATATGGGTCTGATGGGGTTAACATGTGTGTGTGTGTGTGTGTGTGTGTGTGTGTGTGTGTGTGTTGTGGTGGTGGCTCATGTGTATCTGTGTATAATGGTGTCTGAAGGAGTTTAATCAATCTCAAGGAAAGATCAATAACTTATCAAACAGTGTTCACCGTGTCAGTGCTCTAAGGCTGACTGACTGACGGACTGACTGACTGACTGACTGACTGATGGACTGGCCGAGTGTGATGAATACCCACAACACTGCTGTTATTCTCTTACTCTGCATATCTTACTCACACTGTATTCATGTTTTTCTCTCTATCCAATCCTCCACTCAGACTGATATCTATTCATTCACCTTGATCCAGGGTCTTACTTACATTGCTGAATAATGAAATATTCACTTGTCAGTGCTCCTGTTATCAAGTTTTAAACAGCTTTTGAAGAAACCCGGTCTTGATCCACCGGTCTCTAAGAACCGCCCTCCTTGATTAGAGTGGTTCTTGGCAAAAAAGTGCGGCAGATCATGTCATCAGTTTTCATGAAAAACTTCAATTTCAATTTGGTTTTAGAGCTATTATAGTTTTTTTGTTGTTTTGGGGTTTTTTTGGAAATGGCTTCTCTATAAATTAATGATTAACTATTGGTCAATACTTTGATGATTTGTTTTTAGTAAATGTCTTAAACAAAAATATATTTTTCTGTGGGGGCTGTGGAGTTCTCCAGGGTTCCTTACACTGGTTGTTGTTCTCTATCTAGAGTACATACTGTTACTTGGTCAATTATAAGCCAATCACCATTTTTATGCCAATGAAACTCAGCAGTACAGCTCCATTGATTATCTTAATACCCAACTTGACTCCTTGGATAAAGCACCTCTAATGAGAATCAATCACAACACACCTCAGATCACTGTCTTCAAACATGAAACCTTGGATACTGAGGTGAATCAGAAAGGATGTCACTACAGTTATACAATCCTGGTTTTATTAATTATAAACATATGAAATATCAAAAGATATGATCATGTAAGGAAAAAAATATGCAGGTACAGAGAAATATAGAGTGTATAGAGATGACACCTTATAGACACACATGTTGTGGTGAGCTGGATTGGTTTAGCAAATGTGAGGAAACTAGGAAGACATGGGAGGTAACAGATACATGCTGTAAGTGCATTAAGGGAAATGGTGCAAGTGGTAATCTTACTCTCTGAGCACAGACAAAGAGCTGGTAGTAAAGCTGAGGATATGTTTTGTTTCTCTTGGCCAGTCTGAGGTCAAGGTGAAAGACCAGAACACCACATCACCTCTCCTGGGGGTGAAGGTAAGTAAAACATGTGCAGTTTGAGCACAATTTACCTATATCGCATAGTGCACGATACATTAAGTTCGTAGATTTTACTTTTATATAGTGCATAGTAGGCACACCCCATATGTCAATTCATTCTTGAGCATCCCTGTGAGCTTGATATATATTATAATGGATAATTTGATAATGTAATGGATGTTTCAGCCTATTAACTACATAAATGGTATACTCAGCAAGTTTTGAATATAGAGAGGGGAAAAATCTGATCACAGCAGCACATGTGACTGTTTAATATGTGGAAACTTTCCTTGAAGACTTGATAAGTTGAAGGTCAAAGGAAACAGATGGAGGACAATGAGCGCCTTGTGAGTGTAGCTGAATTTCAGCACCACGGACAGAGGAATAAATGATTTGGACCAAGTGAGCCAAATGTGTTTGTTAGTTACTTTATATTCCTTTCCCGCATACACACAGACAAAAATTAAATGCAGCATCTCACCTTGAAATAAGCATAAACAAAGGCAAAGCAACAACCTTTTTAAAGATGTCACAAAACGTCATGAAACACTCCTAATCTGTAGCCAAACACTTTGTCTTCTGCTGTCCTCTTTCCAACACCTGATAGAAATTTAATCAAATATGACATCTTGCCCTCTTTCTTTTATAATTATGCCAGAAATAAGAGAGAACACTCTGATATCCAAACAGTATGAGGTCTTAACTTTGACCTTAAGAAAGACACTGTGTCTGTGAGAACAAAAAGGACACAGAGGTAAAACCTGTAAGGGCTACCAAACCATGATGAAATATTCTCCTACAACCACTAACACAGTAGCATGTCATCATTGATATCTGCCACCAAGACCCATGATGAAGCTTCCAAGGTACACAGAAGGGAGGACTATGGTATTACAAATGTAACACTGCCTGAGCCAAAATTCCAGTAGTTATAAACAAGCAGCACATAGGGGGAAATTTCACTATATTTAACTGATAAAAATCAACCACTCTTGAAATATAAAGTATATACTGTGTCCTTAGGTGCTTGTGAGTGTCCAACAAGTGGATTACCAACATGCTAAAATTGCAGGGTAATAGTCTTTTAACACATTTGGAAACAAAACAATGGTGCTAGAGTAAAGTTTAACTGAATGGCTTGTTTGCTTGATAGACATAGTTGTCAACCTGTAACACTGAGACCATGGCAGATACCACTTGCTCACTCAGGCCCTCCACCTACCCCCACCCTCCTTTTTGCTGAAATAAGATTTTTCTGACCCTGTTAACTATCATGATGGCTGCTAACAATAAACCCAATATAAGACTTTAAATATCCTTCAGAAACCACATGTGCACATACACACATTAGAACACATTTAGGTCTTGTTCATTATTTTTTTCAATCCCTTCCTGTCATAAAAGAAACTCCAGCAAGAGACAGTCAAGAATACAAACCCCTTTCACTCACAGTTTCTCCACTTCTCTTCACATCACATTTAATTCCTCTTTTCTCCTCTCTCTACCAGTCACACCTATTCCTTCCCTCCACCCCATACACACTCAGACTTCTACTAATAGGGGTTTATTTTTAGCACATGTGCGATGTGTGTATACACATGATGGATGGAGGTGATGTTTCACACCTTTCTAGTAAGGGGGTGCTGGTGGTGGTGGGGGGTGAGGGAAGGCTGGATGGAGGTGAACAAGGAGTTGAAGGCAGGAGAGGTTGAAGGGAGGGCAAGAAATAAGCTCACGAACAAGGGCGTATGCTGGGAAAAGTGTTACTACACAGGAAATGTGAAACAGAAGGGTGTTAGGCTGAATGGTTCCACCTGAAGTCCCCGCTGGCACAACAAACTGACCTAAGAGTGGCTGAAGATCAACAGGCCGCTCTGCACCTGCTGATCATGCTCTACTTCAGAGAAATTAAGGATGACAAAAACAGCCTGATGTACAGCACTGTCCAATTAAAATACATATCGCACCTTCCTTAGCTTAAGGCAAAAACTGAAATTTAATCACATCATTTCTAGCTTCTTGTCTTTCCCTCAGTATCCTTTGAAAGGAAGTCAAAGAACTGATCTGAGGCGGAAGTGTAAGTACATAATAATAAGTACAAACTGCAGATACCACAGTGATACACATAGTACTGTACCTGATAGGCAGAGCAAGCTAAAGAACTGATTCAATAAGCTTGAGACGAAGCGAAATGTGAACAGCATGGAGCAGATTAAGGCTAAAACATGGGTAGATGCCAGAGAAAACAAAGGATAAGAAAGCAAGCAACAGATATTCACAGGGATTATTCAGCATACACGGAGTGCACAAATAACTACAAACCAACTGTCACTTTTCCTTTAATAACTTGATCTGGAATACCACCGTGTGTGCATAACATTGGCAGCACGTGCGAAACAGAAATGTAATTTTTAAATACACTGTAGATCCTCAAATTGGAACTTCTTTTTGCACAGGCTTTGACCTTGAACTTCCATGAGACGCTTTGTTTTTAGGCCACTTTTTTTTTGTCTTGACTGTGAATGTTCGAGTCAGGAGGTGTCAACAGCAGACAGAAACAGAAGTGAATAATCAGCGCAAGCGAGATAATTTAAGTGCGAATCTTCACATGTCTAGCGACAAAACAAGTCTGTTCTCAAAATGGATGTGATCGCTCAGACGTGATGGGATATGGCATTTTTTCTTTCTCTATCAATCTTTTCCTGTCTTCTCACTTTCTTGTCTTTTTTTTTATTATAAAATGACAAAACAATCACAACTTGGCACTGCAGCCAGTAAAATAATAATCTCAAATGAACTGGAACGGAGTTTTGCAAATGAATCCAAATTTATCTCTCTGTTTCTGCCCTAGAAGTCATATCTATACAAACCAAGCTTCAGCGCTACTTCCCGCTGTTTTCATAATGCCTATTATGCAGTGATATGAGACAACATCCAGCTCAGCCTGGCAGAGGGTCTCCTCTTCACCCCATGGTAAAGCACACAGGCGGGGGGAATTTAGCTTGGAGTAAGTTATCCTCTTGATAATGAACAATTCTGTTCCCACTATGAGTGCCATTACCACACACTGTGATATGGCTTGCTACTCCCCATGTACACAAGAACACCAACACACATGCACACACATACTAACCCCTGCAAGCGCTCATCAGAATTTGCCATCACAGACAGTCCATGTTTTATTCATTAAGCCTAAAATTGACGTTTACTGCCAATTTTTGTCAACAAGAGAGAAGAGTGATGGACGGGTGTGTAATAATCTGTCAGACACAAGAGGGAGACTACAAAGGTGACATTGCTAAAGTTAACAAACTCAACAGATGTTTGTAGGCAATAAGCTCAGAGAAAGATACAAATATGTCCTCCTGACGCAACATGTGTCATGTTTTTGAGGTGTCAAAAACATGACACATGTTGCAAGTTTAATCAGACATTCATTTTCTCCAGACTTGATTACTGCAACTGCCTCCTTTCCGGCATTACACAAAAATCCCTGTCTCGCCTCCAACTAGTCCAGAACGCAGCAGCTAGGCTTCTTACTGGTTTTAACAGACAGCAGCACATCACTCCGATTTTAGCTTCACTCCATTGGCTCCCTGTTCGTTTTAGAATTGATTTTAAGATTTTACTGATCACTTTTAAAGCACGTCTAGGTCTGGCCCCAAGCTATATAACAGACATGTTGACCCCGTACCAGCCAGCCCGCAGCCTTAGATCCTCGGGTGGGGCCCTTCTGGTCGTTCCAAAGTCGAGGCTCAAATCTAAAGGTGACCGAGCTTTTTCGATCAGAGCCCCTCGACTTTGGAACGACCTGCCTGAGGAGATAAGGCTTGCAGATTCAGTAACTTCTTTTAAATCACTTCTTAAAACGCATTTCTACAGACTGGCTTTTATGTGATGTTGTCTTTTAATCATCTTTTAATCATCTGTGTCACCTTTTATGACTGCCATCTGTATTTTAAAACTTTTATAATTTCTTGATTGACCTTTTGATTGTTTTTTGTTTTATGTCTTAGTTTTGCTTTTCTGCTGTTGCTGTCAAAGCACTTTGTAAACTTTGTTTTTAAAAGGTGCTATATAAATAAAGATTATTATTATTATTATTATAGAAGTGGACCATCAGTGTAGCAGTTAGCACTTTTAAAAGTTTGACCATCAATTACATCAATAACCCTATATATGCACTCAGGGTAACAAAAAAACACCCAAACACTGCTCAGACAAACTCCTGTTGAAATCCAAAATGTGAGAGAAGCTCACAAATACACACAAAGCTCAGCATCTCTATGCTGGGGGCCGAGGCACTGACCGAACATGTTTTATTCATGGCTGAAAGGTTGATAACAAAATCTCTTTGGTCATAGCCATGAGTTAGCTGCAAAGAGAATTGGCTTCAAAGTGTTGGAGCTGAAAAACAGAGTGGATATATGTGTATCTTTCTGCGTATCAGAGCCTATGTGTGTTTTTCATGTGTATACCATCACTGGTATGGAAGCATCCATATGCCCATTCAACAGAAAGGTGAAGCAGTGTATGGGGGAGGTGATCAGAGGTTATTAATTGGAAAGTACAAAGTTCTAATGGGCTCTGAAAGAAGATTAACACCCTGTTTCATTTAGAAAAATGTCACAGCCCCTAATAAATTACTCCTACTCTGAAGAAGGAAATGAATGAATTTCTTGGTGCTCATACTGTATACTGTGTAGTGTGGGTGAAAATTTAAAGTTCATTTCATAAACTGCAGAAGTCACAGGAAGCTAGTCTTTGCTAGAATGAATCACTTGCTCTTGATCACTTGAAAGGAATTATTTTGCAGTAATGACCAGCATGTAATGTTGCTCATTACACAGCTACTTACCAAACACATTCATCATAAAACATGAAATATTCATCTAAAGCTGTTTGTTATGAGCTAAAGTAATTTACAAGCCAAAACAACGTGTCTGTGTCGGTTACTGGGGAGTAAAGTTGTTAGGGCACAAGGTGTTGCTCGTTAATTTGATTTAACAAAATTAGCCACATTTTGTCACTGTGGAATTACTGTGAAACAGTCATCTGTTATTTATAGCAGAAACAGAAATCAATTGAGCAGTCAATGCCATATATGTCTGTAAATTAGTGGGATGTCTGATATTGTGATTATTGGTCCATTGACATGGCAACAGAGAATGTTTTTGACCTATTATTGACTTGTCAAACACAGGTGTAACTGCTAATTGTGACATTCCAGCAGCAGCCTCATACCCAAAGGCCTTTTTAACAAAGACATTTTGGCATATCAAAGTGGAGAAAAGCAAAGGCACCACTGGACATATGACAATAAATAAACTGGATAAAGACTGAATAATGGGAAAGTGTTGTAAAGTGAATATGCTATTTATTCATGGCATGTGATGTGAACAGGTTAGCTAACAGTTAGAGCCCTTTACACCTTTGTTGCACCCACACAGGTGTTTTCATTTTGCCTGATTAGACCTCTGCTCACGACTGTGTGGGCATTATACACTGCTTGATTGACATTTGTCTCACTTTCCTTTTGTTGAACTTGTTACAATGTGACAACCTACATTTTTATCTATTTAATTCTTATAAGGACATATAATTCCCAGCATAGCTCCAACCTAACTAAAAACACCTGTTAAGATGCACATTATTACAGACATTATTATCATAAATAAAATCATGAACTGATCCTCTATTTGTTTTCATATCAAACTACAGCTGTTATCTGTAAAAATAAACACATTTGTCCTATTTATAATACTATATATCTACATTTTATGGTCAATTCTCAATACTGTGGGACCAGGTTCCAATAACTACTGCTTTCTAATCTCCTTCACATATTGTATGAGACACTATGATGACACAAAGCAGAGGTATGTGACACTGTGATGGGGACAAGAGGTACTGCAGGAGGAGAGGGTCGGGGACAGAGAGAGCTGTGCTGTCAGCTCAGACTGTTTATGTTAGATAAGAGCATGGCTAAAGGACAGATCAATAGGGCTCACAGAGTTCTATAAAGCCAAAGACACAGCTTTTAGACTGAGATAGTGTCATGTAAGAGAGTGAAGTGGAAAATAGAAACAGTGTGTTTGTATAGTATGTGAGCTGGTATACTCAATGCATGAGATTGCATGTGTGTGAGCAGACGAACAAGCTGAACAGTATATAATACATTTTAATTGCACTAAACAGAGCTAGTCCTGCTATTAGGTAAATCGACAAACAAAGCTCTAGGGAAAAGAAGAGAAGCATAGACACAATGAGCCACACACACACACACACATCAGCATGGCCTTGTTTCCTCTACAGAGGCTAATTGATACAAACTAATTAGTGGGCAAAGAAGGGGCAAGGAGGAGCGTGACAGCAAATGACTGTCATCAGTAATGTACACACACACACACACACACACACACACACAAACAGCTACAACCCATAACCAAGGCACATTTAGACTTCTAACCATTGTGTTGGTGTATGGTGAAGTAGGCAGGGAATTGTGATTATACATGTAATTGACAGAACTAATTATAGACACAAAAGCCTATCCAGAAACACACTGTGTGGTATCAAGACTCAGTAGGGGTATCAATGGATGGTAGAACTTTTTGGTTTAAATGACTTTATTTAGTCTGGTATAATAAAACCATCAATTGATCTGGGTTTTTTTTAAAGTCATTTCTCCTTTTTTGCATAGGTTAAAACACTGATAGGTTCATACACAGTTTGACGGCAGATCAAATTCTGTCTCTCCATGCCTGACTTAAATGGCAGGTCCCTCAGCACCTTGGCACAGCCAAAAATGCCACAATACTCAAATACCAAACTCTGAATGGCCTTGATGAAATCCCTATGTAGCACAGCCATTATACAGTTCAGCCCTCACTAGCTCCCATTGCACTGTGGCAGACTCTTTCTTTCTCTCTCCCATTGGAACAGACACGCAGGAGCCAGTAGTCATGGTAACCCCATTCTGGGTAAACTTAAGGATGTGTATGTGCATACACACACACACACACACACACACACACACACACACACACACACACACACACACACACACACACACATACACAATGTATTTAATAAATACTTCATGGATGGGAGCTAGTGAAGGGGCTTTGAGACTGTAGTAGTTAGTTAGCTGTCTGAATGGTGAACAGTTTGCTTTGCAAGCCCAATGTCAAACTCCATGATTTGCAAGTGTATCTTTTTTCTTATTAGACTTAATAGATGTGTGTGTGCTTGTTTGTGTGCACATATGCATGAGGCACCAAACTGCATAACTTATTAATTATTACATTTAGTTCATTCATCTTAGTGTCACATTAGCAATGATTAATGATTAAATGCATTGTAATATTTTTGAAAAATGTATATCCATGTTTCACTATTGAATGAAACAGTACACTCCAAGGTTTAATTATGTGACTGTGTTTTATCTATGGCTGTAGTCAACCAAAGAAAATCTTGGTTGTACGTAATCTTCAACTAATCTATTAGTCTTGGGGGAGGAGGGGGCTTTACTGATTCAGTAAACGTTTAGTACATTTAGTAAACGCTCAGTAATCGTTGAGTACAGTTAGACCCAGAAGTCTCCACAAGTTTGGGTGAGTTCAAAGTTGTGAAACAACGGGGGTGTTTTGAATACACCCCGTTTCCACAGGTAATTTGTTAGTCTCTCCATCCCGCCATATGAAATAATGGATTAATCCTAGAAAGTTACTGATGTAGTACTTTTCTCCTTATGAAAGTAACACAGAGATTATTTGACCTATCAGAGTTAAGTCAGATGAGAGCATATCGATCAACTAATCAACTAGTCAACTAGCAGACTACAGCCCTAGTTTTATCTTCTAATTGCTAAAGTTTTTACTTTGAAGGATAATAAAGTTGTCTGTATTTTTCTTCTTGTTTCTACTAAAGACATAAAACTTTGAAAAAAGGGCACAAACTTTGTTTCATTTTCAAAAAATGCCAAGAAATTTTCAAAAACATCTGCAGTTTTTAGCAACAGTTTCTCCAGCAGGAGTACATTGTCTATTTATTGGGGACTATTTTCAGCAGTGGATTAATACACATTTGGTGCTCTAGTGAATATTTACTGCAGCAAGATGGTGGATGTAGAATGGACTCAAAACAACAATAGTGCTCGTCTTCATTGTAATGAAGGAACCTGTCACCCAGTGCAACAGTATGTCTCACTGATGTGTTTAAATAGTTTTTAAACAATGGATATCTATGGCACAGAGGATTCAG
The DNA here is from genome assembly GCA_029490765.1 of Euthynnus affinis. Taxonomy (NCBI): domain Eukaryota; kingdom Metazoa; phylum Chordata; class Actinopteri; order Scombriformes; family Scombridae; genus Euthynnus; species Euthynnus affinis. The sequence goes on along the minus strand of CM055852.1, from coordinate 14,197,238 downwards.
AGGTCATTCATCTGTTATTCCAATAACGTTTTTCAATACTTTTTGAAAAAATATATATCAGTGTTTCACTTTTGAATGGAAAAAATCAATCCAAAGTCTGATTGTTTGTTCTCAAATGCTTTCAAGATGAAGGTTCAGTTTTAATCCACATTAACATAAAAAAGGTTCTGACCAACAAAGAAAATCTTTATCTTCAGTAATTTTGTTACCAACACAAGATGTTGTTATGTGTATGTATATGTATGTGCATGCCCCTCCACACGTGCTCATGGCCGATTGCTGCTTTCAGAGCACAAACACAAAGCTCTGCAGATGTCAAATTCTGAAGAGATAATGAGGAAAAAAGCTGAGGTGAAGACTGAGCACGGATATAAAATTAGCATTCACACACCGCTCTATTGACAAGGTCAACTAAATACCGCTTTATCTCCACCTTCTAGGATCAACTGCTGGGATTCAATAGAACCACCCTTCTCTGCTGTGTCTTCCCCAAGGCAATCTGAGCTGCTGCTCAGTATCACTCAAGAAAAAAAAGAGGAAGATGTGTGTAAAGCTTATCAGCAGGCTGTCAATAGGTGACGTTAGTGAGAGTGTTTCTGGCAAAGGACATTTAACTCAGCTAACACTTAGTGGAGCAGCATGTGGACATAAAAGGACTAAACCCCTCTAAGTATCATGAAAAGAATTTGACTGGGTTTATACAACTTCATTCTAATCCCAGTGCACAGATTAGCATTATAAAGTTGTGTGTGACTGTACAAGGAGAGCTAGAAAGGAGGGTGGGGATGGGTGAGTTGATGACATACTGAGAGCTGGCTGAAGGGCTGGATTAAAGATTGTGTGCCTTTCTCCCACTGAGAGTTTCTCAATGGAGGTGGAATGCCACATGCTTCCAGAGGGCAATCCGTTTGACTGCTAGAGAGGGAACGAGAGAAGAGAGAAGGACAGAGCTGTGAAGGGAGAAGGAGGGGGAGGAAGGAGTCAAAATGTAGGTAGAAAGAGAGGAAGAGTGCATTCATTCAACCCCAAGAGCTTTCTAATTCGCACTGTGCATACTGGTTATTTTTTATTATTATTGTGCACAGGATTCGAGCAAAAAAGAAAAGAAAACATGTACCCACGTGCTTTTTATCTTCAGTACATATGAACATACATTATGCAGAGAATAATGACTAGAGTCTTTGGGCTGTTTGATGTCAAAGCTTTGTATGGTCTCTCTGTCTGGAGATGAAACAGAGCACTCAGACGTATTGTATACACACACAGATGCACACCATGGACACACACACAAACCCTACAAGTCAAACCCTAGCATGCTTGTTTTGAAATCTATGCAAATTAAGATTCAGGTAGAAAACTAACTGAGCCACAGACATATAAAATAATGCAATCCTGATACTGGAAACTGAACCATCAGCAAAGATCAGAAACAAGAAACAAGAAGAACCACATCTGTACTTGAGCAGAACACTTCTGGTAAAAACACAACAAACTCCAGCTAAGACCATCTCCAGTTGGACTCTTAACTTGAAAAGAACCCCTAACAAACCTTTGGGTGCAGAAGTGGAAGTTTTGGGTGCCTACCTTGGGTGAGTGTTCCCATGAGGAATCGGTAGAAATAGCGAGCAACCTTAGTGAGCTGCCTCTTGCACCTTTTCCTGCACTGGCTCATCTTGGTGCAGCTGTGGTGGAGGTGGAGGTGATGGTGGTGTTAGTCGGCTAGACTGCCAGGGGAAAGCGAGCTCTCAAGGTAGGAAGGGAGGAATAGAGCACTGTGACTGTGTGTGTGTGTATGTGTATGTGTGTGTATGTGTGTGTGTATATATGGAAGTCTGATTGCCGCTGCCTCTCTCCTCCTCCTCACTCACTCCTTCTCTTTCCTCTCTGTCTTCCTCCTCTCTCTCTCTCTCTCTCTCTCTCTCTCTCTCACTCTCTGTTCTTCTCTCCACCTGTAGGGCGCTGGCTGTCAATCAGCCCCCAGTGCTCTGTCTCCTCCCCCTCACGTTCTGAGAAGCCCTATTCCAGCATCTCATTGGCTGGGAGTGGAGCGTGGCGGAAAATTACGGACTGGCGTACATGTGAGAGTGTATGTGTGTGTGTGTGTGTGTGTGTGTGTGTGTGTGTGTGTGTGTGTGTTCGAGTATGTGTGAGCAGTATACTACGAGGAGCCCGGCTTGAGTGGCAGGTGGTGGTTTTTCTCTAGCTGTACACTCCACACATGTTGTTGATGTTGTTTTCTTTCTATTTTTCCTCCACTCACAGCTCATAAAGAAGACAGCCTCTGTGTGTGTGTGTGTGTGTGTGTGTGTGTGTGTGTGTGTGTGTGTGTGTGTGTGTGTGTGTGTTTGAGTCAGCAGGAGGTTGAGTAAAGTGACAGGAAACAAAGCAAACCCATTCATTAGCATCGGACACTGTCCTTCCTTGTCTGTCTGTCAGTCTGTCCATCTCTTGCTTGCACTGCTCAGACACTCATTTATAGTATTCAAAACACAGAGAGGAAGTGAACAGAAAGGAGGTAGAGAGAGGGAGCAAAAAGGAAAAGTGAAAGTACACAAAGAGACAAATAGGGAGGGGGAGATGGGGCAAAAGGTGGAATGCATAATTAATCTGCTTCCCATCTTTCACTGCTGAGGTAAAATTTAAAAAAAAAAAAAAAAAAAAAGAGGAAAAAGCTTGACAGGAGAAAGACAGAAAAATACCACGCTTCACCAGCAGTCGATGAACGGATTATGATCTGTCAGCAAAGGAAGAGGAGAAGAGGGAGAGAGAGGGAGAGAGAGAGGGAGAGAGAGACAGAGAGAGGGGGGGCATGGGGGGAGGAGCATTTAAATCCTGTGGGATTGAGAAAGAAAGGTATTTATATAAAGCCTTTCTGTCTTCATCCTTATCATTCTGCCTCGCTTCGCACTCTCCCCCTGAACACTTGCCTGAACACAACCACTAAACAGGGACACACACCTTGTTTTTCCCTGTTGACACATTTCATTGTTTTTTCCTCTCACATTACCCTACTACACTGCTGCCATTCCAACTTTATCCTCTGTTAATTTAAGTGGCTTTATTGGCTTGACCTCATACAATACAACTTTGCTAAAGCATATTAACACAAACTATACAATCATAATAAACAAATAAACAAAATAAACAACAAACTATAACTCTCTCTCTTTCTCCCTGATGGTGAATTAAAAGTGATTACTGTTACCACAGCAACCACAGAGTCCATGGATTTTTCTGGTAGCCTAAGCAGTACACACACACACTCACACACACAAACGAATACATACACCTGTCTCTCGTTCAGGTCTTAGAGAGAATCAATCAAACATCAGACCGATGCTTCCTCTAAATGATGTCTTTCACTTTCTGCAGTCTCTGTGCCCTCGTTCTCATTTGGAAGTCACAGAAAGGGGTCAAAGTACAGTTGAGTGTTTGACAGCGAGCTGTTTTGAATCCCAACAGTCAATGCAACACTGCCAGATAGAGTAAAGAGCCCTGACATAATCAAGTAACACATAAGGACTAGAATTTGAGCAAAGGGGCTTAAGAACATGTGGGAAAACAGATGGGAGAGACTGCTGGCTCAGTATTAAATATCATATAAGGATTACTCACTAACTAGAATATTTGCATTTTCTGAGGAAAATGAGTGAGAGAGCTGGGAGCTGTTAGCTGCTGCTGCTGCTACTGCTGCCAGCTGCTGCTACTGCTGCTGCCGCTGCAAGCAGTAGTGCCCCCTGTGGGTAGTATTGTATCAAAAGTTACACACTTGTGCAGTGTGGCTGTATACTCAGCATTCCCAAATTTGGTTGCAATCCAATTTAGCATTGAAGATTGATGGCCTGTTAAGTGCATCAGGCCATGCCTTCAAAAGGTTCGGTAACCAATTACAGACAAACAGTAAGTGATACCACAAAACAAAGTCATAAGTTTTGTTTGGGGTCATATAAAAATGGTAAGTACCAAGTTTGGTGAAGATCAGGTAAAATATTTGCCAAAAGAAACAAAAAAATGTGTTTACCTAAAAATAAAAAATAAAAAAAATCAGAAATTTGTTCCAGGTGTGAATGGGTGTTGCTTAGCTCTGTCAAATTAGCTTCATCCAAGGTACACACTGTGAAAATATTGTTTTTACAGTTATTAGCCAAAAAACATGTAATAACTGGCCACATGGTGGCACTATTGGTACCATGTACCATGGTACAATATGTTAAGCATTTCCACATGGGACAGCTGTCCATAAAGTATGAATACTTTAGCACTTTCAGTTTTAAAAAATGCCTCCCCACCTTTCCATTATAAATTTTAATACTTAAAATAAAATCAGATGTTAATGACTAACTGGTGAACATGGTGGAGCATTTTTGCTGCTTAAGTGCCAGATATTTCCCCCCAGGAGCTATGGAGATCAATAACAGAGATGCAGTAAAAAGAGAGTGAATATTGGACTTAGATTCATCAGGTGGATACAAAGATGACTCCAAATTAATGTTAATGCTGCTCCATGTCTGCTGGATGTGTGAAATGGCAATTGTTTGCTAATATGATTGATAAATTAACCCGTGTTTACAGCTTGGCTCCACTGACCCCAGTTCGCCAAAAAGAAAAAATATATATATACATTATTATTATTATTATTATCTATTATTGCAGATTTAAGTTCTTAACACATCCAATGTCTCCACTTGCCTGAAAATGCTTGCAAACATACTTAAAATACACAAAAATTGTATAGCACCATTGCTTTTGTGCTGTTATGCTTAATAATAAATTTAAAAGTAAAATCATAACTACCATATTACAGTGATAATAGACCATGGTTGTTTGAGGAAAGCCCCCTGATGCCACACAGTGGTGAACCAAACAGCCTACAGTGAAACTCTTCAGCTCACTAAATACAGGTACATCTGTGTTGGAACTGGTGAACAAGTGGAAAAGACCCAAGCCCTGCAGCCCTGTCTTCATCATCCTGCCAATAACTTTATAGATGATAATCAGGCTTATAGATGATAAACAAACAATCATTTTATTGTTTCAGCTTTTACATGGAAGAAAGGTTTTTAAAGAAGTGAAGCAAATAAATTTAAGATTGACACTGTTTATTCCCTTTTCACACACACACACACACACAAAAGCGCACTGTTTTACACACAATATTCTTCTCTCTAAGCCTATGAATAACAGAGTCTGCTTCCAGTCTTATTGAAGCTTAGGAAAAAAAAAGCACACAGAGATACTAAGACACACACACATTCATGCATGTACTGAGGGGTAAAAGCTGAAGAAGAACTGAAGCGAGAGATTGAGTAATCAGTGTAGCATGAAGGATTACAGACTTGCAATCGTAGGTATTACAACACACCATCTCTTGCTGCACACATACACATGCACATACAAGAGATCAGAGTGATGGTGAAAGGTTAAAGTTTAGAGACAGAAGGGAAAAAAAGTGGAAGAAGAACATGTAAATGTCTAGAATTGCATACTCAATACAGAGAGTGTTACATAATGCGTAAAGACATTAAGTAAGAAAAACAGTATAAAACATTAAACACTAATTAAGATAGGAAAACTATTTAAAGGAAGATAATATGCTTATGCTTAAGGCAGGAGAGAATATAAGTGTTTTTAACCTCAACTATTTCACAAATCAATTTTTTTCATAACAATCTTTCAAACTAATGTATTTCAATTGGAAGTATGTTTTGTGCCTGCACCATGCCACAGCAGATCAGCTGTACTGTTTTTTCTCATTTGTTATTCATTTTTTAAACTACACAACCACTATATTACTCAATATTTAATCATGAGATTTTATTCTTGTTTTTACTTCTTTATTATTTTTATCAGTACAGTCTGTGTCAGTCTGGCAGGTGGATCAGATGACCCGCCACCTGGAAGTAGCCTATTTTCCTCACTGTGTTAAAGTTTCCTTAATGATATCTTCAACATTTTTCAACACAAATACATGAAAGTGTCCTTGATAACTCAACAATAAGTTAATATTAAGGCCATCTCTTTATTGATTTCTCCTTCAATAAAGTTTTTTTTTCCAGTTTTTGATAGTGGTTGAATGTGGTGCATTCAACTGCTGTTTTGGGTTGTCCGCCCTCAGTGGGCTTCATTCCATTTCAAATTGCCAATGTCAGCCACAACCCAAATACAAATGCCACTATCTGTGTTATGAAACAGCATTGTACAGCCTGTGATTATAAAATGGTAAGTTTCTCAATTCATTTTATATTTCCAAGAATATGTGACTGAGGATATTTAATATGAACTCATGTTTCTTAAAACATAGTCTTTCTCAATTAATATTGAACCATGCCATCCATAAGAACTCAAATATGTGAGTGTATGTAAGTGTGTGTGTCAATGTCACATTGAAGATGACGTCATCAAACTGGACTTGGCATTATGCATTGCTTCAACCTCCATTGTTACATAATTTAATTATTAAAGCATGTCACATTTTATGCTCTTGTCACTTTCATATATTTCATACACTGCTTTTCTTTGTCTATAGCACAGTCCATTTTTCTTTTGTACAGTCAATATTTATTTCAAGATTTTCATCCCATTTCTACTACTATTTACGGAAGCCCTGAAAGGCAAGCGAGAATTTTTTTTTCCTGAAGATCCAATTTCTAAGTTCTGATCTAAATTCTTTTATCTCTTGTGTTTATGACTTGAGAATAAGTGAAAAAAAGGATTTTTCTAATCCTGACAGAAAAAAAAAATAGAAAGATGATCCTGACAAAACTTTTTTTTTCTCATCTGTTTAATGGATAATTTTTTTTTTGTCAACTGTTTTACAGATGGAAAAAAAAATTTCACTTATTACAAAAAAATAAAACACTTAGAAAAATCCTGACAGAAAAAAAATATTTTTTCACCTGCTACTTTACACGTGAGAAACTTTTTTTTTTAAGCCCTCTTGTGGCCGTAATGAATATTACAAAAAAATAAAACACTTAGAAAAATCCTGACAGAAAAAAAATATTTTTTCACCTGCTACTTTACATGTGAGAAACTTTTTTTTTAAAGCCCTCTTGTGGCCGTAATGAATTTTACAAAAAAATAAAACACTTAGAAAAATCTTGACAGAAAAAAAATATTTTTTCACCTCCTACTTTACACATGTGAGAGAAAAAAAATAGAAAAATGATCCTGACAAAACTTTTTTTTTCTCATCTGTTTAATGGATAAATTTTTTTTGTCAACTGTTTTACAGATGGAAAAAAAAATGTCACCTGTTTTGCAGATGATTTTTTTTTTTTTTTAATGGAACTTTGAAATATTATTCTGGGAAAACCTTTTTTTCACTTATTCTCAAGTCATAAACACAAGAGATAAAAGAATTTATATCAGAACTTAGAAATTGGATCTTCAGAAAAAAAAAAATTCTCGCTTGCCTTTCAGGGCTTCCGTAACTATTACTATTCCATTCGGTACATTTTTTTTAAAATTTTTTTGGGAGCAAACACTAAGACACATTCTTTGTATGCTTGCATTGGCTAATAAAACAGATTCTGATTGAATGCGTTACTGTATGTCATGCTGACATAAAATCCCAAAACCAAGAATCATAAAGATATTATAATCTCTGAAGGTGACTCAAGAAAAAATAAAGATCTTGGTGTATTTCAGATATTTTAGTCAGGAGTCAAATACACCAACCACCCACAATACAACAGACCCATAAGGTGACCATTTTCCTCTCACACTTAGGGTTGAAACCATACAGCTCCTCCGCTCTATCAGACTGTCCAGACTACTGTTAATGCGATGGCACTCGCACACTGTTAGCTTAGCCTGTTAGCTCCTACTACCGAAAATGTTACTGAGAAAAATACATAAAACAGCTTGCAAGATTATTATCTACAGAGCTGTGGAAAAGTTAATCAACTGCAATCAGCAACCAGGCAATGCATCAGACCCCCACAGGCTGGAAATAAAGCTTCTAAGCTTCACTCAACACTTAACAGTTCATAAAAATTTGGTTAAATCGCTGATTTTAATCCTGCTGCTTTGGTTGTTAAACTGTTATATTCAGTTGGTCTGTCAGCGAGACTGTCAGGTTTTATCGTGTTTTATGTGGGCAGCCACTTTCAAAAAAGGGTAGCAATATTAAATCTCAACAGTTTTGGAAGGAGTTTTGTACACAACAAGTCAGTGGGTCATCCAGTACACCCACCAGACTGATGCAGACCACTGACTGTAATGATAAATAAGGAAATAAAAACAATTATAAAATCTTGTGATTAAATGTTGGGTAATGTAGTATTTACAGTTCACAAGAAAAAAAGAATAAGAATGAGAAAAAACAATACAGCCTCTGTGCTCCCGAGTCCCGACAGAAAAAAAAAAAAACTGGCCCAGGTACGAAAGATGCTTCAAAATGAAATACATTAGTTTGAAAGTCGTGCATTTTGAAATGTGAAGTAAAGTACACAACATATTTGTCTTTCAAGTGGTTGAATTTGATCGATCAGTGTTGCTACACAATTGAGTACAAAAATAGATGTTGCCTTGTGTCCTTTTCAATACCGTAAACATTTCTACATCATGTTAGGAAACAGAACAGACTAAAATAATGCTCCATGGGCCGTGATATTTTTAAAATGTGAAGTCAGACATGTCACATACTGTAAAATGTTCTGAATACATCATCAGTGGGTTGTTCAGGTGGACTCATCTTGTTAGAAATGCTCCAATTGTCACCATGTATTATATTAGCATGTAGTTAAAATGCAGTAACCTTTTTGTTTGTGATAGATGTGGTAAAACTTTGTGGTATGTTCTTGCCACTTCTATACTAACTGGTCTATGGAGGTTGAAGTTTTCTGCCACAAAAAAGATTCAATGTGCATGTATTTTTCCTTTTGGGTTTTGGACCATAAATCTGAGTCAGACTTGAATTACACATTTTGCTTTCTCTCAGAATGTTAGCTGTCACTCAGGGATCTGTCTTCCCTCCAGGAAAGCTTTACATAGTCCAACAACAAACTCTTTTAGCTCTAGAGTACTGACACTGTGGGTGAGGTAGAAGATGTGAGACATTCTGCAGATATCTGACAGGTTTGCAGAGGATGTACAGAAGCTTGTCAATTGCCAAGCAGCCAGACAAGACAGAAATGGTAAGAGTCAGTAGTCAAATTGCACAATGTCAGGTCTGGTTGACTGTTTTCCAGCAGAAAAATTAAGATTTTCTATGGGGGTGTATATGAAAGAGGTGATTAGGAGCGTGGAAGGAGTGGTTTGGCTGGCTGCTAGGTACAGAATGAGAGATCTGCATGTGTTGTTGTTTTAAACGCTGTGACACATGTCCAGGATTTCTGCCAAGACTCAACTGCCTGCTCTCAGTCTATGTTCTATATGTGTGTGTTTGTGCATGTGCATCTGTTTTTTTCCAAGTATTTCTGTGCAGGAGTCTGAGTCACCACCACCAAGATGTCCAGGGTGTGAACCCAGCAGAGCCAAATCCAACCTGCAGTCCATTATTGGTTATTACCAAGAAACACAGCACAAATCTCAACACCTCACATGTCAGGCCCTTTAGTACAATTATCAGCAGACAATACCTTTTGTTTTAATAAGACTCACATATTAATTGAGACTTTAATCAAATGCCAGCAGCTCTTAATCACATTCATGCAGGGAGTAAAAATAAAAGTATAAGGTTCAAAAGGCATAAAAATAGAAAAGGATACAGATACACTGGTAGACATACAGAGAGGTCAAACAGACAAGAACAAGATGAGCTAAGAAACGGGCACACTTGCTACACCATTGACCTGCTGGTGAAGCTCCAGATCTGCAGGCTGTCTCTGTGATTGGATCCATCATTAGAATGGAGATCCTAGCGGGCCTACAACCTGCCCTGACCAACAGGAAGATAAATCTGATTGACCTCCCCTGCTCCCTCCTTACTCAGCCTGTCTAAGTTCCTACACACAGTGATTAGTTTATTAAGGTTTGTACTGAATGAGATTCAGCTGCTGAGAAGGGAAAAAAGCGTGTGTCTGCGTGTGTGTGTTGCAAATGGACAACATAATGATTTTCAACAGATTTGGAATCAGTGCAGCAGTCTGTGTAGGCTGCCATACGTATGAACACAAAGGCATACAGAAATGTTGGAGGGCAGACATGACACTGACACTCCACTCAAGTATCTGGCAAAGAGACACACACACACATGCGCACACATTTGTTTTTAACACTATGTGGCAGGCAAAGGCACCAGCTGGTGAAACCCACTCAACACTCTATTCACTGAGAACATGTGACTGAGGAGAGAAGGAGAGAAGAAAAGGAGGAGAGAGAGAAAGAGTGAAAGAGAGGGAGGAGCCAGAAGGAGAGATGCAGGTGGAAACACTTGTCTTCAGGGATGTGCAGTGTAGCTTTTAATACAAACAAAATATGAACATACTATGAGAGGTTTTCACAAAGCTGAGAGAGAGGTTCAATCCCGTTCTGGATCCTACAGCCTATCCACTCCACCTTTGTTTAATGCATAGAGGATTCATCATATTACCATTAGGGTTGTCCTAAATCAGCTTGGATGACTTAGACTAATGTATAAGACCCCATTCACCACATGTGACCTGCATCTGGATACATTATCTGGATAATAACATCAGCTCTGTGGGTTTCTGCATTTATTTTTAACTGTTTATTTGTGGTTAAAAAAAGTTTTATCTTAATTCTGCTGACATCATGTGATTGGATCTCAATATGCAAACTACATCTAGGTGATTCTCAGCTGCTGTTACAACTCCATGTCGCAAGGGTTAGGGTACTTCTTATGAGAGAAGTCTTGCAAGTGAATGCTGCTACTGGTTTTTGCAACTAGTAGGAAGAGGCAGAGAATTCTTGTTTCGCAAGAATGTGGTCACCTGTATGGATTGTGTTTACACCTGGCTGAAATACACTCACAGTGCAATATCAGCCACCTGTAGATGTGGTCTGGCCAATCCGATCACTTTCCAATCTCATTGCATTCAGTGTGTATTTACACATCGCATTAATGTTAATATCCAGACTGCAGTATACATGGAGTCGAAAACCCTCAAACAGAAAGTATTCACTAGTGCTGAGTTGCAATTCTCTTCTAAACCTAACATTTAAGAAACAGTTCAACATTTTGGGATCTATCCCACTCAAATGCTTGTATAAATATTAAATATTAAACTGGATGTTATCTTAGCATGAAGACTGGAAGCAGGTAGAAACAGCTAGCCTGGCTCTGTCCAAGTGAGCCCATGAAGACAACAGAAATAACTATTTGTTTTTGTGGGGGGTCGTATTCTGTAACTATTTTTCAAAATCAAGAAAACATTTCTTGGTTGCGTTAATGCACCTATAGCTACAAATCACAGAATATAAAGGCTATAAAAGCTAGTGAACTTCAAATCAATGGAATCATTTCTCTTTCTCTAGCTAAATGCTATTTTTCTTATATCCTACATGTACACATCAGTCAGTTTCAATGAACATCATACACAGATTGTTGAAAGGTATATAGTTAACAACTGAATGAGCAAGTTTATTATCTGTATCCACAGTGACTGATGTCTTCTACTTATAACAGAGAGTGTCCAACAGTTTATCTGTTTAGTTATATTCCCCTTTAATGTGGAGCTCTCTCCACAGCTGCAAGTGTGACTTCATACAGAGTGATACTTTATAGTGTATCTAGTATTAAAGGGCCACCTATATACATACAAATGAGCTGTTTGTTTTTGTTTTTGGTTCGTTACCTTGGATTCGATTTTCAAACCATAGAAAAAGGATTTCAGTGCAACACAATGTGAAAACTCAGTAAATAAATCAGCTGGATTTAGGCGACAATAATGCAGTCAGCATGTGAGGATGTGTGTTGGAAACAAAAGGCTCTAGCAACAGATTGCTGGAGAGAAACTAATAAATTTTAGATAATAAATTAGGTGGTGAATATTCTTTATTAAACACTATAGCTATTGGCTGTCAAGTGGTGCATATACCAAACACCAGGAAAGATGCTCCATGATGCTGCTGCCATCTGCAGGTAAAAACCTGCATGACCACACAACTCCAGGAGCGCTCATCTGCCCTGAAGACAAACAGATGGATGGAGAAGAAGCATGGGGGAAAAGAAACTCCTAAACTTCACAAACACACACACACGCATACACACATCAACTTCAAACTGTAATGAAGGCCAGAGAGGAAAGAGGGGTATTAATGAAGTCGAAACATAACTAATGATGCATGGCTCTTCCAGCTGGGAGAGGAATACGACTATAGAGTGTTTCAATTTGAATACTAATGAATATTCATTAAAAGCTGGTCTAGATAAGAGAGTATGGATTGCAAATTAATTATTTGTGCATGTAAGTGTGCTTTGACAAATGTATGTGTGTGCATGTGTACGTAAGCATCTAAGGAGTGAGTTGACACTAGGTACAGACTATGCTCCAGTTTGAGCACTAAGAGGCACACTGCATGCATATGAGATGGACTTGGAGTTGTAATAAACACCAGACAATGCAAGGACAGGCTCTGCATTTCCAAGACAGATGGTTAGATATAAATGTTAAAGTTCCTCCTGCAGACATGTTTGACCAGTAATTTGTCTAATATATTTTTTTATTTTTGTTTTTTTCTCCCAACCAAAAAAGTTCAGCAAACTACTTAAAAATATGTTTATTGAAAAGTCCATTCTCAGTTCGTGTGCGCTGTGAGTTTAACATCACCAGACCACACTTCTGTAAATTGCAGATTTCATCAAGATTGACATCCAAACTAGTTGTGATGCTCATATGTACATGTATTAATCTCAGATTTAAGGTGAGCACACAGAAACTTGGACAGATGAAAGTGAAAACAGTCTTCTTGTGTCAAACTCTGCACATATTGTACATTAATCTGTGTGAAGTGACATAAAAATAAGCTAAACACATTTTTGAGTGAAAGGGGACTTAAATATAAATTAAAGTATTGACACATCTGTGTCAAGTGTAGAGCCAAATAATGACACTCAAGCAGAACTATGAATCTGCTGACATACACCTGACCTAAAAGCCCACACATGACAAGGACAAATGTTCTGCAGTTAACAGAGTGAAGCTTTCCACTGTAATATTTATATACACACACTGTATGATATAGGGGAGGGGAAAAAAGGCCAGAAAATGGCATGATGCTGATGCACTCCATGAAATAGTTACCTGCACCAAACAGTGAAGACCAGTAGAGGGCAGATAAACACCAGTAAAATCACAGCTAGTGTATGTCTGAAAAATATATATATTGCATCCAAACTCTTAATAATGCCTCAAAGCAATCAAAAAAAAGGTATGAATTTTTTCTACATTCATTTCATTCATTTTTGGGTCTTGAAATACACTGCAGACAGACTAGTTTCATAAGTAAGCAGCCAAAACCACATTCAATTATACAGTCTATTCTAGTACTGTACATTATGTATTTCTCCAATGCATTTATCTCAACTCTGAATAAGTTAGGTTGTGGAAAGGCTGGCACCCACGCCAAATAAATATTTAAAACCATTTTATATCTTGGTAATAACTTCAGACAAATCTTAGCAAAGCAATTATTTGTGCTGACTTTCCTTAGATTAATGGCTATCCTCAGTTTGCTGCTGTCTGCTTTTATATACAGTTAATTATCTCACTTGCAGAAAATATAGCAACGGTGTGATAGTTCCATTAGACAACAGAGTTAGAGGGTAAATGCCGCAGAGATATTTACTGGTCCCTATCAGCCTGCAGCCCAGTTTCTTCAGACTTAAGGATCAGATTTCTGTTTTGCTCTTGGCATTGGACTCAATATGTATCAGTTCAGTGTTGTGATGTGAGAAAAGCTGATCACAGGAAGACACAGAGGGAACACACTGTACCGATTAGTGCATCTTTCTTTCATGGAATAAGAAGATGAATCAATGGGGATAAAACACATGTTACACTTATTGAAATCTTCTTTGCACTACAGTTAAAACAAAAATGAAACAGTAAATATTAAACTCAAGTCGTGACTCTCTACCACTGCTCATACTACTGCACAAACACACAATCTTCTACTGTTCTCAGTTTTAACAACCTGTGGGATGGCCTTACATGTTCCTCTGGATAAAAACAGGGATGAGGCAATGGATAGATGTAGATAGACAAGGGGAGAGACCAAAAGGAGACAAGACTGACAAATAAACAGTGAGAGATGAACAGAGGGATAGATCACTGGGCCATGAGGTCCACAAATAATCCACAGGGGAGATTCTGTGGCTTTCATGTTGTTTTTATTGCCGGGCAGCAAAGTCAACCGAGCCTAACATTGGAAAAGAGGAGCACCAAAATCACACACTACTACCCGCACCTCCTCGAAGGCATCAAACATCCTACGGGTGACGATCTCTGATATCCCTGTAGTGCCTGTGTCAAAGTGAAATCTCGCTATTGACTCGCTTTTGCTGCATCTCGCTCCACTTTTACATGTTATCATCTAACACAGGCCCTCAGTACTTCCTCTGAAGCCTCTGCCTCTCACTGTTACACCCAACCTCTTGGCTGCTTGACTGCCGTCCCCCCTCCCTCTCCCTCTCCCTCTCCCTCTATCTGTCAGTCTGTCTGTCTGAAGGCAGGCAGCAGGTGTTTTGTGACTCGAAGATCAGAGAGCCTCGCAGAGACAGAGCCCCTCTGAGCCAGGCTGCCTGTGTAGGAGGAGGAGAGAAAATCTACGCTTCCATTTTCAGAGTCTGTCTTCTTTGCAACTCTCCGGACCACAGTTCAATAACAGTGTGTGTGTCTTATCCATGTTATATGTTCATATATGTGTCCCACAGGCTGAATGAAGAGAGTTTTTATGAAGGAGCTTGCTGCTGAATCGAGGTGTCACTACGGAGAAAGCAAATGTGGGTGCACACACACACAGTAAACCAGGAGGGGAAGAGAGAGGAAGGATGAATTAAAAGAAAGGCCCATTCTTTGCATGAAACATGCAGCTGGAATATTATAATGCAGTATGACTATTACATTTGATTATTAAATCAAACCTTTTTCAGGTGACCCAATTTCATATCATCCTTCTCTCTGACCTAAAACTAGTTTCAGTGATGCTGACTCAAATACATTACTGCTCTCCTCTCTCTCTCTCTCTCTTTCATTCAGAGAGTAGTTTTTCTAAATTATGCTTAATTAGTCTCTGTGTAGCTGCAGTAACAATTCAATTAATGATGGGAACATTCTGAACACCAAACCCATCTCTTTTCTTTCTCAAGTGTTCACCTTTTTTTTTTCAAACTGCAAGAGTAAATGGCGGACCTGCCTTCATTATACATTCTAAATTTAAAGACACAGAAACAGCGTTGCTTCCAAGTTGTGGGTGGAAGGCTGCGTGAAGTGCAACATTCATTTCTACAGTGTATGACATAATTCTCCCTCTAAAAAACATATTGTTGGGTTTCTTCTGACTTGCTTCTATGGTTGTTGTTCATCGTGTCATTTGTAATTGATGCAATTGAAAACTCCACATCTGCTGACGGAGTAGTGGAGCATTTAGCAGCCAAAAATATAGCTAAATGGAGGGTGACTGTTCTTATTTCCTGGTTCCTGGTCTTATTTCCCCCAGAGGGCCACAAACACAACTCCAAATGTATGCTAATGGTACTCCATATCTGCTAGTTGTGTAAATAGGCAACTGTATGCTTTCTGAAATGTCAGTTTGTGTCAATCAGTTATTTCAAGTTTAATTTGACATAGACCACACATCGATGGTTATGTCATGGAATAAGCCTGAGACCTTCCGGTTCCAGGTTGGTTTCTGCATCCGCCCTGTCATCCTGTTGTACCTCATTTCCGTGTTTCCTCTGCATTACCAGTCTCTGTTCCCCTCATGGCTTCTCGTAAGCCATTAACCAGAGGGCTCAGTCTGGTGTGTCTGATGAGGACAGCTGCTGGGTTAAATGACCCATCTGTATCTAAATGATATAATCAGTCCTAATAGAACAGGGAAAGATCAGTCCCATTGCTGTCAAACATCGGAAGACAAGAGGTCACCTTCACTGTGATTTAGGCAGAGTCCACCTTATTGGGAATTCACAGAGAGACTCGCCTGAAGTTGTGCAACTCTCTATATTGGGTCCTGTCTATATGTGTGTGTGTGTGTGTGTGTGTGTGTGTGTGTGTGTGTGTGTGTGTGTGTGGTTTAACAATGCATTAAGTGTCAAGAGTGTCGTTTGTCTTTCAATAAGCACTTTTCGGTCATGTCCTGTGCCACAGTGATGAAATTTGGAGGCTGCCACAGACTCTGCTCAGAAAATGGAGTGGATGGGAATTATTGATGGGAGAGTGTTTGCGCCATGCACCCCAAGGGGATAATTCATCAAAATCTGTCACTGCAAAGGTTACACAGGTATAAGGGCATCCTGGAGAACTGGAGTCTAACCAGGGTGGTTAGAGTGACTGCCCCAAGAGAGCCATATGTCCTGCCAGAATCCCCCTTGAGCAAGGCCCAAGCCAACACCTGCCAACTCAGACAAAAAAAAACAACCGAACACCTAAAAATTGAGCCAAAAAGTTAAATAAAATACCTCCCACTTTCTAAACTCTTCTCCCTCTTTTTCTCTCTCACTTGACGGCTTCTCTGTTTGCGCTCATGTTTCATGAGCTCGATTTGATCCTCACTAAGAGCACTAATAGCAGCTTTGATCATGACAAGTGCAGCACTTACACTATACTACTATAATCACTAACTCTTCTAATGTAATCCCTCACTTCTCTTGACACCATCTACAGCTTCCTTAAGGAGCTCTCACCATCTGTCTATCCAGCAAGGCTGACACTGAACTCTCCACTTCTCTCTCTCTACTCAATTTTCAGAGTTTCTTCTCACGCTCTCTTTGTGCTTCTTAAGTGCTTTCACTCTTGTCTATTTCTGCTGAGTGGATGTCTGTAAATATGTGTGTGTGTGTGTGTGTGTGTGCTCGCAGAAGGGCGCAGAGGACACCTTTGTCTAATGACATTGGTATGACAGTTGTGTGTGTGTGGGGGGGGGGTCACAGGATCTAAAACAGATCCTGGGCAATGAAGTAATGGAAAATTGTTTTTTCTATGTTTCTCAGTAACTCTTTCTGTGTTTCTGCTCCTCTCATCATGTGGGCAGGGAGCCAGAGGTGAAGCGAGTTGAACTACATCGCACAATAACAACACAGTGATGAGAGACTCAGCAGATACTGCAGCAATTAAACAGACCTGACGATGTAAACAGAAACGCACAGAACACAGACAAACATCTGTCAGAGCAGAAAGATGATGTTAAGCTGAGTTGTATTGATTCCTAGAGGATTCTAAACTCTTTGCCTGTAAGTTTTCTCCTAAAAAGCAGCTCATCTATCCTCCTTCATTGTAAACACAACAGTTATATAAGACACAGAGGGCAGGGAATATGTGAAAGTGCGTGTGTGTGCACGTGTGGGGGGTATATACTAAAGCGAGCATTTCTGTACAGTATATGTTCTCACTCGAGTATGTGCTTGCTTTGGTAATTGAACATAACTCTGCAGAAAGGAGTCCGACTTGGCTGAATTCACACAATCACCCAAAGGCTCATGGGAGGTCAGTGGGCGGACAGGTATGGATCTGTGACAGGACGAGGAGGAGGAGGAGGGCGGGTGGGTTGGATTAGGTTCACTCTCTAACACACTTTAACGCTCTGGTTCACTCAGTCTCTCATAGGGATTCTTTCTCTTCTCTTCTCTTCAAAATAACTGTACCTGTTCTGAGTGGTTGACTTTTTTGAGAGGTTCATGTTCAACAGTTAAACACATCTCTAAACGCTCTCATGGACATATCATTATCTGTATATACTGTGGGTGAAAAAAACACTCCAGGTAGTGAACAACACTGTACACAGTGATAGCTAAGTTTTCACAAAGTGATCATTGAGGACTGATGAAGAATGCTTGCTTGAAAAAAAAGTTTTGTCTTTTGATGGCTATTTTCTGTGTAGTATTTACTATATTAAATGCATGGAGCTAATTTTAACACCATGATGAAGCAAGACTAAGAGTGTACCTGTGGGTAAGTGAGGTTCGCAATTTATCAGATAAGTGTTCAAGTTTAATTAACCCATTTCATCCAATACATCACACAAATGGTAAGTGCTTTTTCAGTATTTTCAGAAACATGATTTTGTGTTTTTTTATGTTTTGCAAAAAACATTAAAGGCCCTCTCTAGAACCAGTGTTTGGTTTGTCCGTTCTAGGCTACTGTAGAAACATGGCGGTGCAACATACTGGGCTCCATGGATGGAGAATCTGCTCCCTATGTAGATATAAAAGGCTCATTCTAAAGTAACAAAAGCACAGCAATTCCTATTTTCAGGTGATTATACACATACTTATGAATAATATATTCCATTTCTGCCAAGTCTGTTCCACTAGATGCCACTAAATTCTACACACTGCACCTTTTATTGTGGTAGTTCAATCCCACCAATGTATAATTCACAGACAATGAATTTCTACATGTTAACTCACATAGAGTTGAGCATGGATTGTATCCATACAAACAGAGAAAGCATATTTGTTGGATTCATTTAATTCAGTTCTCTTAGCGCTTTTATGTTATCTACGCCTCATTACTCAAACTCTAACAGTAAAATTAACCAGGGTTTATTTTCTGACTGAAGTCAAGGACACAATGTAAATGATCAGCAAGGATACCTGCCAAGCAACACTTAAACAATTCGAATGCATCATCTCACTCAGGGACATGGACAGACATTTTAAGAGGCTGTTGCTCTAACCTGAAAGAGCACCAAAATGTACCTGAATGGTGTGAAATATGGTCAACTGCAAATCAATCTTAAATTTGTAAATAGTTTTAAATGTTAAATGTTAACATATGTTAAATGTAAAAAAAAAATTTAAACTGCATATTGTTCGTGTGAGTTAACACATTATTGCAGTTCTAGTTTAAGTAACAATATGATTTTGCGTCTTGAGTTTAACACTGCCATCTAACAATTTGATTGTAAAAGACATGTATTTCTGTAGGCATTTTCGCCCTTATGGACTCTGATGTTGCTGCCTTCCTCTCATCTCTTTCCTGTCAACTTCCATATCCTCCCTTCCTGTTTCCATGTCCTCCTTTTCTGCTTCTGTCTGTATCCTTTCTATTTTGCTCTCCAAGTCTACATGGTTCACCATCTATCAAATACAATTACAGAGAATATTTTAGAGGTCTTTTCAAAGACATTATTGTTGATAAATGTTCAAATAATGAAAGAATTATTATTGTTGTGCTGAAGGCAAGATCTGTCTTACTCCTTATCACACTATTAAGGTATGTGCAGGCTCTGTGGAGAACTTGGACGATGGGGCTGTCTCTGAAAGAAATGCCTTAG
The DNA here is from genome assembly GCA_029490765.1 of Euthynnus affinis. Taxonomy (NCBI): domain Eukaryota; kingdom Metazoa; phylum Chordata; class Actinopteri; order Scombriformes; family Scombridae; genus Euthynnus; species Euthynnus affinis. The sequence continues at coordinate 14,177,834 of CM055852.1, read as the reverse complement.
AATAATTCTGTATAAGTTCCATACATACCTTTAAGAATAGCACTGTCCAAAGCATCTATCTTTCTCTTTATCCTACTCTCACTGGCATGACCCTTTTATACTAACTCTCTCACACTCAGCCATTACCACCATCATATGTACCTATCTGATCTGTCTCCTGATGTTCAGCATGCTATACCTCACTTTCTGGTCTGGAGCCTTGTGTTTGCACCTCATCTTAAAATGAGTTAGTATCCAAATTAATAATACCATTGTCCGCAGAATTTTCCATTCAAAATTGCTTGGGCATGGTATAACTACTGTTTAAAATAGCAAGTATTTTATGTATACTTTATTGGTTCAATAATTCTAATCATTTCAATTCTGAACATCCGACTGAGTTGTCAACAAAACAATTACAAAACACCATATAGGATTTCATGAACATGTTTTCTGGCCTTACCATCCCATCTTATACTGTAGCTATTATTCAAGTATTTTACTTGAGCACTAGGGTCTTCAACATGCTCAGAAATGGAGCTTTTCCAATTAGCCCCCTACAGAAAAGCACTCTCTTTAACATCATGTTAAAGATGAAACCTGAATGATGCATGTTTAAGAACATAATTAGCAGCTCATGTCACAAGCTAGAAAGACACTAAAGTGGACATTTGGCCTGCTGATGCAAGCTAACATGGCATTAGGTTGGCTAGTTTGTACACGACATGTATATTTATATTGACTGTAAACAATATCTAATCTAGCATGATTCAACAGTCAAAACCATCAAGTTTGGCTGGTACATCGTCACACAACATGAGGCATAGGGCATCGCTTTGCGTCACAGAGAGGCATTCCTATCAAAAAGCAATAAAAGTGTGGATGATATAGTGATTTAATTTGGTCTAACTTCAGCAATTATGGACAACTCATAGCCTATTTATGCAGCAACAGCAGCTCACCCAGAGAGGGAAAATGGACGGTTGCTTGGGCAACTTTAGCCCAGTCTTTTGCACGCCTTTGATCTCACTGGTGATTTCTTGAGCCGTACGAAAACACAAAAAGAACAGCTCAATTGCAAAAACACAAAGAGAAGGAGAACAGCTATTTCTCTTTTCATCAGCCTCTGTGATAGGCCCACATATTTGATGCTTCACAGAGACGAAGAAACAAACAAATAAACCAACTCTCTAAAGGTCTCGTCAAACCGTGCAGGAGGTAATGAAAAAATGTATGTTTGTGTGTGCATATATTTATGTGTATGTTTATTCAAACACCACAATGGCTGATATTGTTTCTCATCTCTTCTCTTTTCCTTCTGTCCTCTCTGATATACAGTGTGGACAAAATAATAAAAACATCTTAATGTACAATGCAACTCCTGTGTCTTCCTGTGACCACTGTTCCCTATTGTCTAAGCAGTATTCTAGTGTGTTTTATATGTAATTGATTTTACCATTTCAACTTTCCACATTCATAATTTGGACTGCCTGTAACTGATGCAACAGTTCAAGCAGCTGTCTATTTGTACCCTCAAGTTTGCTTATATTATCTTGGAAAGTTAATTAATTCAGTGGTGATTGTCACACCTCTATTAATGCTGACACATACATAAATTGATATTCATGTGGCTAATTGTGATTTAGAGTCTCTATCACTGCAAAATAATGGAATGCTTCAAAGGATAAAATATGACTAAGTTGATTAAATATTTGACAGTGTCAATTTAAAAATAATAATAATAATAAATTGTTGGGTTATTATTAATAATAATTGGAGTTTTACAAACTGGTGATTAGTGCAGTTTTACTATATAATGTATTGCTTTTCTGTTACTTTATCCATCTTCTTTATATTCTACTTTCTGCATCACTCTTCTACTCCTTTCGTCTACAATATAAACCCTGCACTCTTCTCTCCTGCTGCTCACCCTCCTCTTTTTTCTGCACGGGTGACAAAGAAGAAACAGCAGCACGAGGTGAGGCATGTGGGGCAGCAGTGGAGAAAAAAAGAAAACTCTCAAGGCTTCACAACTTTCCTTTATCCATAATATATAGTTTGGCTGATATTAAATGCAGCCGTGCTGCCCATTGTTCCCAATTCACTGAGTCTCCTGGCTTCACTGTGAACCATACCTCTGCAGAACCATTTCCATTCCAAAAGCCTCCAGAAAACTGCTTTCCCTATGAAGGCTGGACACCACCCCTGCAGCACTCAAAGGATGCTTTGGGTTTTCACTCTATGTTCATTTATCCATCTTCCTCTTATCGACTCATCTCTGCCAACCAATTTTGACCACCACACCCACTATCTCCAACTCAATCTTCTCCCTCCTATCCTTTTACTTTCTGCTTCTTAACTACTGACACACAGTTTGGAGGGATGGCCAAGGACAAGGGAAAAGGATGATGGAAAAGCTGTTGGATAGAGACATAAGACAGTTTAATTGAGAGGAGGCACTGAATAAAATGACATGCATTCACAAAGAGCTGCAAAGATAAATGATGCAGTGAATTAAATGCATGATTTGAGCAGTTTGTTGCTCTCCTGCTGCGTCTCCCCGCTCACTCTTCCCTTCTTAAATTCTTCAACACATACAAATGACCTCTGTCTGTTGTTCTCTGCAGAAAACCATAGTCACAATGACACGTTCTCATATTCTACCGGATAAGGAGAAATATTCATTTTGATTCATACAGAAGGAGTGAGGGGCAGGAGGTGGTGAGAAAAGGAGCTCACCCACTCATGAACACACACAGAAGCATCCTCAGAGGATGTAAGAGAGTTTTACATGGTTGATTTATCCAGCCTCTATATTAGCATAGATAGAGGACAGTTAGTTTCCCTGTCTGTTTATTGGCAGATTACCTCAGGAGAGAACCAAAATATTCTGACAGTCTCCAAACAAGAATGGATAAGGAGAGCTATCGCTGCAGGAACAAATACTATTTATATACTGCTGAGGTGACATGTTTACTGTAATGGGATGGCCAAGGACGGATGACCACGGCACAGGTCACTGCATGATACTGGACATACATACTCAAAAGAACAAGAGGGATGGAAGGGATGGTGAAGATGAGGCTTTGAACAATGACAATGACATAGATAGATAGATAGATAGATAGATAGATAGATAGATAGATAGATAGATAGATAGATAGATAGATAGATAGATAGATAGATAGATGCTAAGTCAAGTGCTAAGTAGTTATGTCAATGCAAGCTTTCTTTAAGGGTTTAAATTGGCTCCTAGGTAGAGACTTACATATAAAGACAATTTTCACCAATTGTGTCAAACTTTGTGAAGCCACATGGTATTACACAATCCAAGGTATCCAGGCAGCCCGTACATATGCATTTCATAGGGGAAAAGCCATCAGAACTTGTTGTGCAGGTACTCAGACATCGAAGTTTCACTCTTGTAAATTTCTGACCAGCCACAACATTTATATATATATTTATCATAAAGGTCAGCCTTTAAAGGTCTGCAAGTTCTAGTTCTTGAGTGAAAGCCTTCTAACCCTGAAGTGTACGTCTGTTTGGTGTTGTGTGTCTTTCTGTTTCCGATATAAGTACAACATGTTTTCCAAAAGACAGAAATAGACAGGTTTTGCAGTCCAAAGTAATGGAAAGCAGCTCAGACATTGACCAGCTATCAGGATCAGACCACGTGTGTTTGTATCTCTGTGTGTGTGTGTGGGTGTGAATGTGTGTTTGTGCGTTGCTCATAAATCCTGAATGAAGTTTCTATTATTTCCTGTATCTCTTGAGTGAGATTAGTTCAATCCAAACAGGCATGCACCCAAGGCTATACACTCAAATCTTAAACAAACATGCACATACAACACCTTGCACAAACACACCAACCAGACATAAAAAGGAGTGGGTGAACAATGACAGCAGGGAGACGCTCAGGGAGTAAGCAGAGAGATCCAGTACGGAGGGAATAAGTGTCATGTTTCTGACAGCGAGCATTACTGATTGTAAAAAAAATAACCTCCTCTTATAGGAAATGACTATGACACACGCACACATACACAACCAGCCAATCAATTTGTAGAGGTTTACTTTTCCATGAAAAGTATTGCCTTGATCTCGACAACAGAAGGTATATAAAAGTCTTAAGTTCATATTAACAAACTCGAGTTATATTAACAATGTGCAAGATGTGAGTCGCACTATTATAAAAGAAACACTGACAAGCACAGATATCACAAAAGCTCTTCGTATGCAGTATGTAGGTGTATGGTTCTCTATTTGGGTGTCACAAAGATTATAATTTAAAAGGCAGGAAAGAAAGAGTAGAAGCGTGACATTTGAGCACAAAGCCCATTCTGCCACCTACTGTACTTTATGTGTGGGACAGTGTTTCTCAGACTTTGCCATCTCGTTAGTTTGGAGATTAACTCGCTGTGTAGCAGCTTCCTGCACGCTGACTGTATGGTGAGACATACTGTTGTGTAGTGTAGGAGGAAATGAGATACCAACAAAGAAAAGAGCGTGTACATGCAATAAAACACACCAGCTGTGTCTTGCCAACACGATGTATGTATGGTAGGCATTCTCAAAGCTACAGGTACTTATAAATTCAGATCATGTGAGAAATGCTTTGCCGTTAGGTATATTGTAAGTGTCAAATTAGTAACTCTACAAATATTAATTGAAACAGCCAGGAAAGATTTCTGCAATGGGAAACTAATTTGTGTCCAGTTTCAATAACTTGTATTGACACTGGAATGAATGTATATGAAAGAAAATCATCAATTCATTTTCATGTCCAGTCAAAAGTACAACCCATCACTTTGGAGGAATTCATCCACAAAAACTATTCAGTTGTGAATGAGGTGTGCGGTTGGGTTATAGGTAAGGTAATTTATTTAAGTGTCATGTAACTGAAGGTGCCCAGCCTGCATAAGCTTACAATATATTAGAAACAACAAACAAGAGCAATAACATAATGAGAGCGAAAGAAAAATATATAAATATAAAACAAAGTTCTAAGGATCTGAGGTACAGACTGTGCCTTTAACACATCAAACATAAGATGCCCTCATATGCTGTTGGTAAACATTTAATACAAATTGAGCCAGGTGAAACACTTTGTCTGTAAACAGGTACTGAAGTCTGCATTCATCAGATATAGAATACAAATCAAGACATTCTGCAGACATTTTAAGGAAAAGCCTACATCTAAGATTGTGATATAATGGACAACAGAACAAAAAGTGCGTACTGTTTGCCCCACCAAAGGCAAGATACCACGACTCAACTGGACACAGAAAGACTTCTGTGCTCTGGTCAGTGATGTAGTGCTCAGGATGGTAAATACACTTAATCAGACTTTACATTCTCAGTTTTGGTTTGCATAAAACATTACATAAAATTTCTTCAATCATTTCTGTTTATAATATTCAAATACTATTGTTTCCCTTGTCCAAGAATAATTATTTGAAAAATCCCAATAGAAAATTTGGTTGGTAAGTCTGTTATCGGGCATATTGATTAATATTTTCCACAGTTGCAACATGTCACTCCACACAGCATACTGCAAATTTTGGGGCCATTTTATGCACACCCAGAAAACAGTGCATAGCTCTGTCATAAACTATGTACTATATATTTTATTTGCTTATAATAACCCCAGACCCCTGCACCATAATCTAAAATAGGACAGACATAAGATTTATACAACTGTGTGTAGGTTTTATAACCAAGACTCCTACATAGCTTAACCTTATTAAGGACAGCTCCTAGTGCCCTACCTGCAGAGTCTGATAAGGCTTTTATTCCTTCTTCAAAGCTAAGATGGTCATCTAGAGTAAGTCCTAAGTATTTGAAATACTCAGCATATGACAGAGGCATTGAGCCAAAATTATTTAAACTTGGACTATAACTCTCCCTTCTTCCTGAAATGCATAACCTGAGTTTTATCTTTATCTTCAGTTTCCATTTAACGACACCAACGTCATAGAATATTCAACAAACTTTGAAGATAATTTACGTATAGAAGTGTAGAAGAATGTAGAAGAGTGAGCATGAAAACATCCAATCTGACACCAAAAGCTGCTCCATCTTCGAGCACTCTTGATTTCCACACTTAGATTTACTACTTCACTTATTTCACTTGTCAAGTGTAGCTCATAAAAATGGTATTTATTGTCAGGTTATCAAGGATAAGTTAAGTTAGGGTTAAACTGTAATTTGTTGCTATGGTGGAATGTGAGGTAAAAGCCAGTAAGTTAGCCTTAGAATAAACAGTATTTCTTCATTTTGGCAAAGGTGTTGGCCCACAGTAGTCTGTTTGGGCCACATAATAAAGTGCAACCACTCATGAATGAGATACAAAATCATTTTATTGAGTGTTTTCACACAGACTCCAGAGTGTGCTTGGTCTGAGGCTGGAGCAGATCCTGGCATAGCGCTCTGCAGGAGGGTTTGTGAGTGTGAGCCCCAGTGGGGAGTCTTGAGTCAAGTGGTGGAAAATGGAACTGGGATAGTGGTGGGGGACTGAAAGACATGCAACAAAGAGAGGGACAGAGCTGATTTATGAATGAAGACACCGTTTCAATTGCTGCATAGGCTCAATGTCCTCAATTAACCTCCAACAAGAGTAAGGTGTATTTTTGTTAAGAAATGTGAGGATGTGAAAGCACTAATCATTTAACAGAAAATGAAAAATTAGTTATTGTGAGAATATTTTTAATCTCATTATGGCAAAAGCAGCTGATAAAGCTGTTATCAGCTCTATCTCTATCTAACAAACTTTTTTATTAATTTCAGTAAAATTACCTCCAGGTGTTTTCATTTTCACATTGCATTTTTCCCTTAACTAACCCCAGACAGATTTAACCTCTCAAAGTCTCCAGAGAGCTGGAAGCCAGAGCCTTGTAACAGCCCAGCAGGTGTTCAATAACAAAGCCAACCTGCCTCGAAGCTGGTGGCTGCAGCTGTACTGCCCTCTCTCCAGGACTCGTAGTGAGTACAACTCTTCTGTTCGGTTAGTTTACGGTATGTTGGATTCAAGCGGGTTTCAAGGAAATGGTGGACAGAGTCAGAAACCCCAACCCTCAGCTGAAATGAAAGCCCAGGTGACTTTCCATAATATGTCTGTGTTTGTTTAGTCACAGACTGTCTGGTACCACGTACTGCTGTTCTGTTGTTTATATTGCTCCCTCACTCGTCACACAAGGTTAATTGTTGGGGTGACCTTTATCTGAGCAAAAAACCTCAGAGACATTACAAGCCTGGCAACACCTTCTGTATGGAGAGAACATAAGTACAAACACAAGTATGTGTGTGTTTGCTCTGAGAACAGACACCGTCATAATCTCTGAGTTTGTTATGGAGCCATGAAATAGCCCAAGAGATGAAATTAGATTGTGTGATGTATCGGCCAGTCAAAAGTATTGAACGTTGAATTTTTGCCAGCTGTTGCGCTTGTGTCTGTTGTTGTTTGGATGGTATTTTTTAGGCTGAATAAACCGATTAACAGATAGAACATTAATACCTTGATGAGCATATTTATAGGTCAAAGTAATCTCTTGAATAATCAAACAGCCATTTGAGATCCAACATTATGAGGAAAATAAATAAAAACACAATCCTGTTGGTTTTTTAGAGATATAAGAAGCTGGTACACTTCAGCCTCTTAAACAACACTGCACAACACAGTCTTCAATTGTGGCAATGCTAAGAGACAGAGGCAATGAATTCTGCTTATTAAACAGAGGTCCGAGTGGATTGAAACTGCTGCCTCAGGTGTTCAGGTAATTTGAAAGTGACAAGGAGAGCAGAATAAACAAAGGCATTATTGTCAGCAACACCACCACCACTACCTGTTAGGGCCTCAGTTTTAATAGAAATGGCCACAGTACAGCAAAAGTGATGAGAAACTGTCGGAGGTTTGTGTGGGCTTAATTAGCCAGGTCTTGGCAAGCGTGTCTGAAAAAAATCTTGAGAGACAGTCCAATTACTAACTTCAGTTCTGGTAAAAAGTTAGGCTTTTATAAAGCAATCTGTTCTACCCTCTTCAACACACTGAGGCTGAATAAGTAAAATTCCATTAGGAAACTTTTGGTCACTAGGGGGCAATAGCCCCACCTCCAAAAGAGCCAACACATCCTCATAATTAAACGACAGTATAGATCTAAAATTCAGCCGGCAAATAGTGACCTACAGTTTACCTTTACACAATCTAGTGGCTGTAGTAATGCACTCCAGAATGACCCATAGGACCGTAACATGCCACTAAAAATCACTGTTAAAAAATAGATATGTTTTATGGTTGAGCTGCGCTCAAGGTCTAGTTAGGTTTAGGCACAAAAAGCACTTGGTTAGGGTTAGGGAAAGATTATGGTTTGGGTTAAAATGATCACTTGAAATGTGGTTTATATTTCCTTAAAGGTACACTATGCAGGAATTGTGGCTTTGTGTTTGTAAACACACAGCATTCAAAGTTAGCCCCTCCTCACCGGCTCGATGAGAGAGTGAGAAAAAGAACGAGAGAGAGAGTACAAAGAGATTTATTTTTATTATTTATTTTTTACAGCAGTTACATTCTACAGCACATATAAAAACATCCAGTCTCGGCTCTGCATGTGTGTGCGTCGGTCAAACAGACACAACAACAGCAGGGGAGCAGCACATAGCAGAACTCTGCACACAGCAGAGGAAGGAGACCCACCGTCGCCCTCAGTTCTACAGAGCGTTTTGGTGCTGTTAAGCTCATTCTTTTCATTTTAAAGCCCACGGTTTCACTGCTTTGTACTCTCACTCCTTTCACCAGCACTGTTTACAGATGCAGCAGGCAGCTGATAAACCTGCTGTACGGCACCTGCCCACAGTATTAAAAGTTTGCAACTAGCTGGTGAACAGTGTAGTACTTAATAGTGGAGCTTTTAGGAGCTAAAGAGCCACATATTCTCCTCAGGAATTGGTGGAGACCAAAACAGAGGTACTAGGAGAGTGAATATTGGACTTAGCCATGTCCACTGGATGTGTAAATAGACAACTGTTTGCCATATCAACTTTATAAGGTGATATTGGCTTTCAGGATTACAGATGCTCACTTCACAACCTGGAAATCAGAATCGTTCTTTTTCCCCCTTTAAAATGATTTTCTCTTTATTTTGTTGATGTTTGTTTTCTATACAAATTGTTTTTTTACTACACAATGTCAGTTTATGCCATCTTCTGAGATTCCAATGCAAATATTAATGGTAAAACTTGAACTTGTCTGACGAGGACAGCTATTTATTTCATGAAACTCTGAGTGAATGTAGGCAAATAAAAGTAAATGTAAAAATAAATAAACCAATAATAAGGAAAATTGCCAGTAGTGGTAGTCCAAACAATCCAAACAATCAAACTAACCAAATTCAGGCTCACTTCTCTGCCAGAGACATCTCAGTGATTGACTCGAATCTCTGGCCTCTCTCACGAATACACTGGCACACATGCTCCATGTGGCTGCCAGAGTTATTCCACCTCCTCTGTGCTCATTTCAAAGTAGTCGTTAGGAGAGACGGGGGGCAACCCTCCGGCAGTTTAGATACCTCACACATATGCATACATATACACAGACACACACAAAGAAACACACACATACAGTGAACAGGTGGTTCATTAAGGTGCTTAAGTGAGTGAGGAGAATGGGGAAATAGAGAGTGGCTGTAGTCATTAAGAGCCACAGGCAGGTGGCATAACAGAGTCTAGCAAAAAGAGTGTCTAATGACAGCAGATCAGGAGAGTAAAGGGGAAGAGCCAGCAGAAAAGGAGTCAGACAATATTGCCTCTTCAATATTATTATTAAGCTCCACACAACTTACAGCCATGAAATCTGGATGAGCTCCATGAGTGTGTGTGCATATGTGAGTCTGTGTGTTCTTTGTCAGTGTTTGTGTGTCTCTGTGTGCTTGCATGCGTGCCGTAATTGTTTATGAGTGTGTGCGAAGCGTGCCAAATCACTGTCCCCCCTCTCTTTAAGCGTGGGGAGAGCTGAGGGAAGGAGAGACCCCTAGATCCCCAATCCGAACTGCAGCTGGCAGAGGGCGATAAGACAAACAGACTCCCCCATCAGGACGCAGCTGAATAGGAGCAGAGGAGGAAACGACGAGAAGAGAGGAGAGAGGGAGGTGTGCAGTAGAAAAATGTCACAGTTTTATAAGACCTACACAGGGATGGAAATGTGCCAGCACTCCTGTGTCTTTGTGTCTATGTGTCCGCACATACACTGTGTGTATGTGGTCGTGAGAGTGTTTGAAATCATACATTCATATTGGGCCATTAACCAGCACCATTACCCACCCTTATTTCCCATCTGTCTTTAACTTTTTCAAAGTGCTATATTCAAAATGCAAAAACTTTAACAAGGTCAGAAAGGCACAGACACAAGGACAGAAAGATAAGCAAGACTGGCAAAAAAATGCCCCTATTTGTAAGTCTAATAATTCAAGCATGAGTCGCAACCACAGGAGAAGGAGACGATAACAAGAAAAGGCCTATTATGTTCTGAACAGCGCATCTTAATAAAAACAGCTTTGGCTGCAAAAGGTATGGAGAAAGTACAATGCGGAAAGTTCATTTGAATTTCAGCTTGGCAGTCTGACATAAATTTGCAGCAAAGTGAAAACTCCACTCACCTCATTTGTTTCGCACAATTTCCTCATGCAGGTGATTATTAACGCTGTGATGGATGTGCACGCATTATTGCTGTCAAACACGAATGTTTAAGGTGATGTCAAGTGTATGGTGGTTGTATGCATTTCCTGGATGAGGAACTCTTTTGTCCTGAGTGGTCTAAGGACTTGGTATGGTATAGGGGAGATGAAGCTGTGAATGTATGACATACATTAACCTTCAAAACCAACTGCAAAAACTCATTCTTGGTTTGTCTGTATGAATACAAAACACAAGCGTATCACTTCCATCCATAGTATAATATGAAAAGTGCTCTCATTTGAGTGAGTTGAGTGCAAACCTATACTCTGACTCTCTGACACTCCAACACAGCAGCTGTCTTCTTGTTACAGAAAGAGTCTTTGTAGTACTGGCGGAGGGCGAGGGGCTGATAAAGGAGGTGAGGAGGAGAACAGAGGAGAGGGGATTATTGTCATAGCTTTGCTGTCATCACCACCAGAATGCAGGCCGCAAACTCAGCAGAGGAGAAAGGGATGTTAAAGAAGAGGGGATGGCGGATTTCCTACTGAGCCAAGGGAGCCAGTACTTTGACTAACAAATGAGAGACAAACGGTTTCATCAGCATTACCCAGGCCCCTCAAATCCTTAAGACACATCACTTCATTTTTGTGCCAAGAAAGCTGACCAGCATTTTTCTTTTCCTCTCTTGTCTTTCTCAACTTCTCAGCCTCAATATTTTTTCTTTTATACACCATCACAGAGTGCAGCTGCCAAAACTTTTAATCACTTCCCCACTGTACGTGCACACACTTAAAATGGAAATGCAATTTATTAAATCCACCTTTTCATCAC